>CM056205.1:57891778-59091778 GCA_029692085.1 Gymnothorax javanicus | reverse complement strand
AATCTTACTGTTGAGATGTGTGATTACAGTGGTTCAGCCTTAAGTGGTTATGAACCCGTGAATCTTACTGTTGAGATGTGTGATTACAGTGGTTCAGCCTTAAGTGGTTATGAACACGTGAATCTTACTGTTGAGATGAGTGATTACAGTGGTTCAGCCTTAAGTGGTTATGAACACGTGAATCTTACTGTTGAGATGAGTGATTACAGTGGTTCAGCCTTAAGTGGTTATGAACCCGTGAATCTTACTGTTGAGATGAGTGATTACAGTGGTTCAGCCTTAAGTGGTTATGAACACGTGAATCTTACTGTTGAGATGAGTGATTACAGTGGTTCAGCCTTGAGATGAGTGGTTATGAACACGTGAATCTTACTGTTGAGATGAGTGATTACAGTGGTTCAGCCTTAAGTGGTTATGAACACGTGAATCTTACTGTTGAGATGAGTGATTACAGTGGTTCAGCCTTAAGTGGTTATGAACCCGTGAATCTTACTGTTGAGATGAGTGATTACAGTGGTTCAGCCTTAAGTGGTTATGAACACGTGAATCTTACTGTTGAGATGAGTGATTACAGTGGTTCAGCCTTAAGTGGTTATGAACACGTGAATCTTACTGTTGAGATGAGTGATTACAGTGGTTCAGCCTTAAGTGGTTATGAACACGTGAATCTTACTGTTGAGATGAGTGATTACAGTGGTTCAGCCTTAAGTGGTTATGAACACGTGAATCTTACTGTTGAGACGAGTGATTACAGTGGTTCAGCCTTAAGTGGTTATGAACACGTGAATCTTACTGTTGAGATGATTACAGTGATTACAGTGGTTCAGCCTTATTAGTGGTTATGAACACGTGAATCTTACTGTTGAGATGAGTGATTACAGTGGTTCAGCCTTAAGTGGTTATGAACACGTGAATCTTACTGTTGAGATGAGTGATTACAGTGGTTTAGCCATAAGTGGTTATGAACACATGAATCTTACTGTTGAGATGAGTGATTACAGTGGTTCAGCCTTAAGTGGTTATGAACACGTGAATCTTACTGTTGAGATGATTACAGTGGTTTAGATTTACACATGAATCTTACTGTTGAGATGAGTGATTACAGTGGTTCAGCCTTGAGTGGTTATGAACACGTGAATCTTACTGTTGAGATGAACAGTGGTTCAGCCTTAAGTGGTTATGAACACGTGAATCTTACTGTTGGGGATGAGTGATTACAGTGGTTCAGCCTTAAGTGGTTATGAACACATGAATCTTACTGTTGAGATGAGTGATTTGGTTCACAGTGGTTATGAACACATGAATCTTACTGTTGAGATGAGTGATTACAGTGGTTCAGCCTTAAGTGGTTATGAACACGTGAATCTTACTGTTGAGATGATGATTACAGTGGTTCAGCCTTAAGTGGTTATGAACACATGAATCTTACTGTTGAGATGAGTGATTACAGTGGTTCAGCCTTAAGTGGTTATGAACACGTGATCTCTTACTGTTGAGATGAGTGATTACAGTGGTTTACTGCCTTATTACAGTGGTTCAGCCTTAAGTGGTTATGAACACGTGAATCTTACTGTTGAGATGAGTGATTACAGTGGTTCAGCCTTAAGTGGTTATGAACACGTGAATCTTACTGTTGAGATGAGTGATTACAGTGGTTCAGCCTTAAGTGGTTATGAACACGTGAATCTTACTGTTGAGATGAGTGATTACAGTGGTTTTTCAGCCTTAAGTGGTTATGAACACATGAATCTTACTGTTGAGATGTGTGATTACAGTGGTTCAGCCTTAAGTGGTTATGAACCCGTGAATCTTACTGTTGAGATGAGTGATTACAGTGGTTCAGCCTTAAGTGGTTATGAACCCGTGAATCTTACTGTTGAGATGAGTGATTACAGTGGTTCAGCCTTAAGTGGTTATGAACAGTGGTTCGTGAATCTTACTGTTGAGATGAGTGATTACAGTGGTTCAGCCTTAAGTGGTTATGAACCCGTGAATCTTACTGTTGAGATGAGTGATTACAGTGGTTCAGCCTTAAGTGGTTATGAACACGTGAATCTTACTGTTGAGATGAGTGATTACAGTGGTTCAGCCTTAAGTGGTTATGAACCCGTGAATCTTACTGTTGAGATGAGTGATTACAGTGGTTCAGCCTTAAGTGGTTATGAACCCGTGAATCTTACTGTTGAGATGTGTGATTACAGTGGTTCAGCCTTAAGTGGTTATGAACACGTGAATCTTACTGTTGAGATGAGTGATTACAGTGGTTCAGCCTTAAGTGGTTATGAACACGTGAATCTTACTGTTGAGATGAGTGATTACAGTGGTTCAGCCTTAAGTGGTTATGAACACATGAATCTTACTGTTGAGATGAGTGATTACAGTGGTTCAGCCTTCAGTGGTTATGAACACGTGAATCTTACTGTTGAGATGAGTGATTACAGTGGTTCAGCCTAAGTGGTTATGAACACATGAATCTTACTGTTGAGATGAGTGATTACAGTGGTTCAGCCTTAAGTGGTTATGAACACGTGAATCTTACTGTTGAGATGAGTGATTACAGTGGTTTAGCCTTAAGTGGTTATGAACACGTGAATCTTACTGTTGAGATGAGTGATTACAGTGGTTCAGCCTTAAGTGGTTATGAACCCGTGAATCTTACTGTTGAGATGAGTGATTACAGTGGTTCAGCCTTAAGTGGTTATGAACCCGTGAATCTTACTGTTGAGATGTGTGATTACAGTGGTTCAGCCTTAAGTGGTTATGAACACGTGAATCTTACTGTTGAGATGTGTGATTACAGTGGTTCAGCCTTAAGTGGTTATGAACCCGTGAATCTTACTGTTGAGATGTGTGATTACAGTGGTTCAGCCTTAAGTGGTTATGAACACGTGAATCTTACTGTTGAGATGAGTGATTACAGTGGTTCAGCCTTAAGTGGTTATGAACCCGTGAATCTTACTGTTGAGATGTGTGATTACAGTGGTTCAGCCTTAAGTGGTTATGAACCCGTGAATCTTACTGTTGAGATGAGTGATTACAGTGGTTCAGCCTTAAGTGGTTATGAACACGTGAATCTTACTCTTGAGATGAGTGATTACAGTGGTTTAGCCATAAGTGGTTATGAACACGTGAATCTTACTGTTGAGACGAGTGATTACAGTGGTTTAGCCATAAGTGGTTATGAACACATGAATCTTACTCTTGAGATGAGTGATTACAGTGGTTCAGCCTTCAGTGGTTATGAACACGTGAATCTTACTGTTGGGACGAGTGATTACATTGGTTTAGCCATAAGTGGTTATGAACACATGAATCTTACTGTTGAGATGAGTGATTACAGTGGTTCAGCCTTAAGTGGTTATGAACACGTGAATCTTACTGTTGAGATGAGTGATTACAGTGGTTCAGCCTTAAGTGGTTATGAACACTTGAATCTTACTGTTGAGACGAGTGATTACAGTGGTTCAGCCTTAAGTGGTTATGAACACGTGAATCTTACTGTTGAGGTGAGTGATTACAGTGGTTCAGCCTTAAGTGGTTATGAACACGTGAATCTTACTGTTGGGACGAGTGATTACAGACGTTCAGCCTTAAGTGGTTATGAAAAGGTGAATCTTACTGTTCAGATGTGTGATTACAGTGGTTCAGCCTTCAGTGGTTATGAACACGTGAATCTTACTGTTGGGACGAGTGATTACAGTGGTTTAGCCATAAGTGGTTATGAACACATGAATCTTACTGTTGAGATGAGTGATTACAGTGGTTCAGCCTTAAGTGGTTATGAACACGTGAATCTTACTGTTGAGATGAGTGATTACAGTGGTTTAGCCATAAGTGGTTATGAACACATGAATCTTACTGTTGAGATGAGTGATTACAGTGGTTCAGCCTTAAGTGGTTATGAACACGTGAATCTTACTGTTGAGATGAGTGATTACAGTGGTTCAGCCTTAAGTGGTTATGAACCCGTGACTCTTACTGTTGAGATGAGTGATTACAGTGGTTTAGCCTTAAGTGGTTATGAACCCGTGACTCTTACTGTTGAGATGAGTGATTACAGTGGTTTAGCCTTAAGTGGTTATGAACCTGTGACTCTTACTGTTGAGATGAGTGATTACAGTGGTTTAGCCTTAAGTGGTTACGTGACAGTGGCTTATGGCAGCCAATGGTGGGCAGCATGTATCAAGCAATACAATCCAGAGATGCATGAGGGTGAAGTTACCTTCCTCACCCACATGCACCATCCCCATCATAAATATTTCCAGACCCACCAGACTCTCATCATTGACCACCAGGATGTTCTAACCCCTGTACAGCCAACCACAGGGAAGAACTTACTCAATCTCAAAGAAAGAAACTATGACTGTTTCTGCATTGAAACAGAAAATCCAAGCTTAGGAATCATCACATTTGGAGAGAATGATCTTTAAGAACGTTTTTAAGGTAATCTGCTTGATATAATTATTGTATAAGGAGAAAGAAAAGCTACCAAAGAAATGCACTTATTCTTCAAAAGATAGTTGCCACATTTCACTTATCCTCTGCTGGATGATAGTTTTAGGATAACTCTTTCGAATATTTGGGAGGTTAGCTCACAATTTTTGTCCTGGGTACAAGTGATTCCTTTTTAAGGTATAATGATCATTGTATTTGACTTGCAAGGCTTGTGTTGAAATGATTTTTGTTGGAGCTTAAGCTAAAATCATGGGGTTGGAATTGCTTAAGAGCCAGTTTCTGTAACTATGAACCAGGGGGTGATATAGCATGCTCCTGGAAATCACTGATTTTTTTTGTGGGGGTAGATATATTGTCAAAACTGACAAAAATAACGTTTTTTATCCGAACATCCTTCGGCAGGAATTTCTGGCCCTTTTTTAGGGTCAAGGTGAAAAGGGCTAAAATAGAGAAATAGTCAAAATCTGGACTTTGGACTTGAATATCTTAGTGCGCCTTCATTAAGCCTCCTTGATTCTTTGGTATATGAATATATGGGTAGATTACTTTCACTTTGTGTTATAATTTTCAAAAGCTTACTGAGGGCGCCGCCTATAGGTGGCGCTCCAAATCATGACTTTTTTGCATTCTGGGCTATGTTTGAGGCCATCCCAGAGTCTGCGCCCTCACAAAGCCTTGCTTATTTTTGCATATTTGGATACATGGGGACTAGTTCTTTCCAAATTTGCATCAATGCCGGTGGCTTAGTGAGGGCGCTTTGGTATAGGTGGCGCTTTTTAAGCGAAAATGCAATTTTAGGTGATTTCATTTGACCATATCTCGGTGCGCCCCAAGGATTTCAGGAAAACTTGTTTTATTGTGTTCCTCTATATCTCTGCTATTCATGATAAAAAATATCAGGGTGGCTTTTTGCCTCATTTTAATCCCACACATGCCAGAAATGGACATATTTCACATATTTACGCAATCAAGCAAAACCACCAAAAAAGAGCAACAGTCCCCACCAGCCACTGGGGATGTGTTGTCAGGACATTGAGGCAAGATATTTTTTTCAAATTAGAAACAATTTATTAAAACATTCAAATGAACTTAAAAGTCAGAAAAATAACAATTTAGGCATCTCGAAGGTGCTGAAGAGGACGGAGAGCTAGATGGCATATTTCATTTTCGCCACCAGCACTGAATAATGATTGAATCCTTACATGTATATTGTTCAGAGCAGGATAAAAACTGCCACCTGCTGCCTGAGCCCCCTATTAACGCACTGGAAAACTAACCTTTTGTCTTTCTTGATTAAAGGTGGAGTGTTGTCCAGTGTGAACGTTTTGGCATACAAAGGATTAACAAGGCAAAAAGCCACCCTGATATTTTTATCATGAATAGCAGAGATGTAGTGGAACACAACAAAACAATCTTTACCGAAATCCTTCGAGGGCGCACTGAGATATGGTCAAATGAAATCACCTAAAATTGCATTTTCGGCTTAAAAAGCGCCACCTATACCAAAGCGCCCTCACTAAGCCACCGGCATTGATGCAAATTTGGAAAGAACTAGTCCCCATGTATCCAAATATGCAAAAATAAGCAAGGCTTTGTGAGGGCGCAGTCTCTGGGATGGCCTCAAACATAGCCCAGAATGCAAAAAAGTCATGATTTGGGCGCCACCTATAGGCGGCGCCCTCAGTAAGCCTTGAAAATTATAACGGTAGATGAAAGTACTCTACCCATGTATTCATATACCAAAAAAATCAAGGAGGCTTACTGAGGGCGCACTAAGATATTCATTGCCAAAATCCAGATTTTGACTATTTCACTATTTTTGCCTTTTCACCCTTACCCTAAAAAGGGCCGTGAATTCCTACCCGAAGAGATCTTCGGATAAAAAAACGTTATTTTTGTCAGTTTTGACAATATATCTACCCCCACAAAAAAAATCAGTGGTTTCCTGGAGCATGCTATATCATCCCCTGGTTCAAACTGGTCCAAAGTTACAGAAACTGACTCTTAATTATTCTCACTTGATGATTATTAGGAAGTCTTACATTCTTCTCAGAGACATGTCCATACTGACAACATTAAACAATCGTGTTTCTTCCGTTGTACAATTGGTGTATTATTCTCTTGGTCAGTAGAGAAATCGGTAGGCCCTCCTTTTGCTGGCACACTGGTATCTGATAGTAAGGTTATTGTTGCATGGCCTTGAGTAAACAGGGCATCGAGATGGACTCCTACAGTTTGGTATTTGTTTGCATCTGAGCATGATAGAGGGTAGCACTGTCGCTGGATGCAATAATGAATTTCCCACAGTGCAAATATAATTGCTCATTTCTCAGAAACTGTTAGAGTGCCCATCACCAAATTTACAGGAAAGCTTTTTTACATCATAAAGTACCTCTGAGATGAATTACTGGAAAATTGAAAGATGTAATTTTTTTGGGGTGCATCGTTGAATTTTATAATTTATGATAACTTATTTTAGCAGGCCTCAAGAGACAGCTTGTGGAGTGGGCTTATAGGGCTTGAAAAAAGCTTCAAAATGACACCAGAATCAGCTCTCTAGGTGCTATACTTTCAGAGATATGGGTGAAAAAAAAAAGTTGTGAGGTATCGCCAATTAGCTCAAAGTTCGTTAGCATGTATCTTCCTAATTAAGAGGCTTAGAGCAAAAATTTTACCAGGTCTGACCATTACTCCTGGGTCTCAATCATTCCCCCAAATTTGAAAAAAATTGGAGAGGTCAAGGAAATTCTTGGTTGATTTGACATGGAATGACCCAAATGTTTATTCGGTGATGTGAACAATAATGGCAATATTACAGTGGAAAATGCTGTAATGTCGCAACTTTTTTGAAATTTGCTGCAAGAATCAAAATTAAAATTTTTTTTGGAAAAATCTATAAAATTCATGTGGTTAAGCATCACATAATATGCTGTTTTATTGTTTTCAACGTAATACAGGTCAAATACTAGAAGGGCACACAGTCTGCCACGCCATGTTAGAATTATTGGTTACTTAAGGGACGATCATTCTATTCAGGCATATCTTAACTTCGTCCGGATCTAGAATCCGGAATATGGTTCGGATAACTTCCAAAATTGAATCAACTCATTCTTGGACTACCACATACCATCCTTAAATTTCCTGCCAATCCATTCATAACTTTTATCCTTTATCCAGACAGGTTTCTGAGCGTATCTACTTGGTTTGATGCAGTTTACAAACAACGTTTGTGAAAATTAGGTTTACCTTTGTAGCAGTTGTGTATGCTCGTATCCTTCGGTGTAACTTTTCATTTTCAGTTGGTTTCTTATGTCTTCATGAGTTTTTCATGTCTATTTTGTATCCCCTTATAATTTGAGACTCCCTTGATCCAGTACCCAATTGTTAGGCTTAAGTGGTAAAAGATGGTCCGCTTACATTTGAAATGTGTGGTCTATACGTTACGTATTTGTATCTGCCACAGGCTTGGCTCAAACCTGAGACCTGGAGAAGACTTTCTGCCATGCCGCTTTTTGGGAAATCTCACAAGACCCCTGCCGAAATTGTGCGAACCTTGAAAGAGAATTTGGTTGTCTTGGTCAAGCAGGATAAGAAGACTGAAAAGGTAAAATATACTCTGTCACATTGAGCATACCATGACTCTCCCTTCAAAGAGTATCATCGTCACTCTCGGAGTCTTGTTGTGATACAGCATGTCCATTCTGTAAACAAGTACTCAGAGGGAAGCCTAGAGTGCTCTCCATTCTTGAAAAATTGGCAGTCAGATTACTTCATTCAGTATCTTTCGTAATTAGGATCAGAACTAAGCATGTATGTTTGTACCTTCATAATGTTGAAGAATATTCAATATCAACTGCTGTGAGCTGAACTTAGAAGGCCCCCCGATGTACCTTATCTTGCTCCCTGCTTTAAACATGGAATTTTCTTTTTTATCTGCATTATAATGGTCTTACTAGTCTTCTCCAGTTCAGACATCCTTTCAAAGAGGAAGGAGTTTATTTATGCATGTATGTACTTGATCCTGGATTGGAACAGATGTCTTCTCTGCAGGCCAGTGGTCTCTTGTGTCGGAGGTTTATATTGTGTGTGAGTGTTTCCTCAAGGCATCTGAAGAGGTTTCTAAGTGCCTGGTGGCGATGAAGGAGATCCTGTATGGGACCAATGATAAGGAGCCGCACACAGAGACCGTGGCACAGCTGTCCCAGGAGCTCTACAACAGTGGGCTGCTCATTCAGCTGGTGGAGAACCTGCAGGTCATTGACTTTGAGGTAAGATCTTCACCTGCTTTTGGAGACTGTAGCGTCAGGGTACCAGCTTGTGCCTGTGTTCATAGCACATTTCAGAAAAGGATAGGACGGTCTAGGCTCAAGCTTCCACTTCCCTTTTTACCTCATCCATGTTTGCGAAGACTCAAACCTGAAGCTAGATCAGCCCATCCAGCTCTCGGGAAAAAAAGTTGTGGAGTTTAAATGTTATTGACCTTCGCTGCAGAATCATGCAGTCACTGTCTTTTAAGGCGCGCCAAAGCGCACGCGCACCATAGCGTGCCTAAAAACAAATTGAGGCGAGGAAAAAAGTGCGCATCTCACAAAAACAAAGCTCGAAAAAAACGTGCGCCTCATGGAAACTAGACTGGTTCCGTCTCCATCGTTACACTCCGCTGGTAGACATTTCGTACGATACACAACGGTAGCGCCAACACTGCTTTGTAGAAAAGATGGGAACAAGTCTTCGGGATACTGGGAAACCAGAAGCGAGAGATGCCCGTTCTGTGATTGGGCTACCCATACCAAGTGACCCTTTTTGATCCAATGGCCTACGTTTCATTTTCGCCTTCGGAGCGGCTGAAGATGCTATTAGAGAAGAAACTTTTGCAAAATTTGGACATTCCGAGGTGAATCATGGCTTTCGAGAATGCTTGTCTTCAGCAGATTTGTGCATAAATTAACAATTCTCGTTCCCAGAAATTCATTTGCTGTGGACGCGTTGTGTTACTTCGCTGAAGCGTCAGTGGGTACCATGGACGAGGTTTAGGCAGTGACGTTTGTTTTGGTTTCCAAATTTGGTCCGGTTATGAGTCCACGTGCATGTTTTGTTAATGTAGCCAAATAGCAACTACCATTTCTGATAGTGATTCAGTGATTCTTTTGAGCCATGTCAGGTTAAGCAGCTTTTGAGGTAAGCCCCTATAATGCAACTGAGAATTTCATAATTCTGACGATTTAGTTTTCATTGTATTCCTTCTTCAATTTTAGATAAAACCATTTTAATTAAAAAAAAAAGTCAATTTTTTGTCGTAAATCTGCACTTCTGTTTTCGGTCACACTTTAGATGAAGTGTTGCTCATAAAGGCTTTATAGAACATGTATAATGCCTTCATAAATGAGACCTAATGTCTTCATAAATCATACGTAAGCAAATGTCATGCTTTGTAAAGGGTGAAATATTACATCCTTATTCAGCATGTGATGCCAGATGTGACATTGACAATTTCACTTAGCTGACAATGTCACCCTTTATAGCATTTAGCCACTAGCTAAGTGACATTGTCAGTTATATGACATCTGGCATCACATGCTCTGTCTCGTGGTTGTCTCGTCATTCATCGATTAAGCTTGGGTAGGTAGCCTTGGCGAAGCCATAATATCATAGTGGTGTGCCGTGAAATTTTTTCAGGTAAACAGTATGCTACGAGAGAAAAAAGTTTGGGAAACACTGACATAGTGGACATGAGGACAACTATCCAAACTCAGGCATAAATCTAATGACGAGTGAACAACAAGGCATCAAGATAACTCGCCGATTCGTAAAAAAATATCGTATGCACGTTGTGGCTGACGTTACAAGCCTATAAGCCAGCATTAGTTGCACAGTGATCACGGATGCCCACCTCCTACAGCACAGCCGGCGATCAGGCATCACAATACAGCCTCCCGAGTTCATCTGGCTAATAATGCGACCGCAAATGTCGCTAATCCAGTTACTGTCCAGCTGTGGCCTTTACCCTTGCCTGCTAACTTATCAAAGTTAACCATCTATGGCATTAATCTTCAGGATTATTTGCCAGAACAATTGCCAGAATAGGTGGCGTTAAGCCGCTTTCACACCGGACGTGAAAAGAATTTTTTGCACGACAGATTACATTCAAAGTCAATGTGAAGACGCGAATACACGCGAAATAGCAAAATAATCTGATCCAGAAGATGGCGAAATATCAGAAGATGAGGAGTCTGATTCCATGATATTTTTGACCGAGCTAATACGTGGCTAAGTAGTTTCCTCCCCTAACGAAAATGAAGTAAGTTACTATAGTATACTGTAAGAGTTGTATAGTGTTCTAAAGTGTGGTTGTGGGGCTCTATGGTACGTTTCACCAGCTATAGTATTACAATAGTTTTTTTTTTTTTTTTTTTCTGTAGTCTTATTTATTTTATTAGCTATGGTAGCCCTACAATATTTCAAAAGTAACACTAAAATCTCTATAGTGCGTTCCAAAAAAACATACAAATAATACAATAATACTCTAGTTTTTTGGTGGTAAATTTTATGGTATTCCAATAGTGGTTTTTTGAAAGGGTCTGTCAGCTGGCTATGGTAAATAAAGCGGAGTGTACGTACATTTCGTTGTCGAACGAGCGAGATCTGACCAGCTGCCTTCCTTGTGTGACGACACATTGATTGATAAGGCCAGTTCCGGAATTTTGACCCATTTCGAAGGGGGCGTTCCCGATCAGCCTTGTTAATCCGAAATGGTTTAAAAACCACAAATTTTCACGGAAAAGCGTTTGCATCTTCGTTTTCATCACGAAAAATTACTATGGGGAGTTCTAAATGTTAATTTCGAGTTATTTTATGTCAGGGAGCCTTGAATTGAGTATATCTCTGCAACTACTTGGTCCATTTGAATAATCTTGGTATCATAAGAAAGGTTACACCATTTGGGATTTCTGTCATGGTGTAAAAATCCGTATATATGTCACTCAGTCAGAGTAAATGAAGATGGACCACAGCATAAATGAAAGATCTCATTTGCGCCCAATAAAATTTTACTTCTATCCCTTCTGAACTTATTTAGTTGCTGTCTGAAACCTCTAAAAAAATTACAGCACAGAATCTGTGCCAAAGTGTATTCTAATCAAGTAAATCAGAGCAAAATTAGAGAGGAATGTCTAGGAGGCTTCTCCAAATTGGCAGTTTGGGTACCTTGCTTGTCTTTTCAGATTTCTCAGGTCTCATTAAAAGTAATTTAAAGCCGCAGAGTGTGAGAATTACTCCCATCTAGTGGTGCGCTAATAGAATGCAAACAACCGAGTAGTACTCTCTGGCACCTCCCCCTCTAAGCGCGCCATTACCACTATGGAAGCCGCGAAGAGTCAAGAATGTGTCAATATGTCTATAACTACACTGGTCACAGAAGAGTCCACGCTTCTTGCTGATGTCCATGTTTACATTTATTCTTCCGAGTGAGTTACATGGAGCACCGTGAAAACTATAAGACAAACAAAACGGTTTCCATCGCACAGCTCAAAATCGGCAATTAAAATACTCTGCGTGTTTCTTTGCGTTATACAGCCAAGTACAACATTACACAAAAACAGGAAATTTAAGCAATCATTACTGTGTTCGCTTGGAAGACCAGCTGTAGAATAATTGATGGGAGCATATTAATCCACTGTTTAAATTTGCCGTTTCCTTTTACTTTCTGTTTAAAAGAAAGTTTTCTTTGGGGGGGTGGGGGTTAGGAGACGTGGAGATTCTAAATAATTATTACCTGGAGATACATTTGGCGTTAGAATGCTTGCGGTTCTAGTGATTAATTCACTTAGTCACTAAGATGATAAACTGGTATCACTTTGGTCTATTCTGTCTGACTAGAGGGAGGACATCAACCCCCCTCTTGGCAAATCAGCTGAAATAAATTTGAATGAAACACGAGAAAAACTCTCGGAAAATTCGGTTGAAAGAGTTACATCACGCACGGTCGCCTACTACTATGACTTATGTACAAAGTAACAGCAACTGAAAACTGTTGCAATGGAGCTTTTCCAATGTAAGCTAACTAACAAACTAGCCGTCTCTGCTGTTGTATATTGCAAGTAAAAAAATTATCCGGCTTAAACGGGAGGATAAAGTAGTTGCTGGACTACACTGCCCTGGTTCTAACATTACGCCAAAATAAACTTCACTGTTAGATTTAATTACTTGTCGAGCAGAAAGGTGGCAACCTCCACGTCCGTTTTCAAGTCCTTCTCGCTCATGAGTTGTCTCCACCTGGGAAAAGCTACGCCGATGTAGACTCTCGTTTTATCCTGGTCATGTTTTCTTTTTCTTTTTCTTTGGTGGTTTTCCTTCCCTCTCATGAGGCAAAGAGTATCCACAGTCCTCCATTTCAAGGGAAAGGGCAAGTATATGAACCGCAGGGCGCTTTCAACACCTCAGTCGTCTTTGCTTGCTTCTCCTCCCCACCCCCGACAACACATGGGGATTAAAATTTGACTTCTTTTATATCAGACAAGAAAGCGTAGTTCTGCATTCATACCTTGACATGTTTCGACGGGAACTCCCATCTTCCTCAGAAGTGTCACATGATGGTTTTGTGACGTGTCTTGTCAGCTGTTTTTACTGAGGCGTGACCATGCTGCCAGTTTTGACAAGACGGTCACGCCTCCTGCTGTCAGTTCGCCTCCTCAGACATACAATTATTTAATACCCACAGCGAATATCACACCCAGAATATACGGCACCCCGAAAATTCACAAACCAGGAGCACCCCTACGCCCCATAGTGGACAGTATTGGATCGGTCACATATAACTTATCAAAAGCTCTCGCAGAAATACTCAAACTGCTCTTAGGCCAAACAGATCAGCACTGCAAGAATTCGAAACAACTGGCACGAGAACTGAAAGACATTAAAGTAGAAACCAATGAAATATTAATATCACATGACGTCATATCACTATTCACTAAAACACCAGTAGAGGCAACTTTAAAGATGGTACAGGACCGCCTTGAAACAGACTAAACACTCAAAAAATGAACAAATCTAACCATTCAGGACATATCACAATTACTCCGGTTCGTAGCCACATCCACCTACTTTCAGTTCCGGAACAAAGTTTACCGACAAAAAGAAGGCTTTGCCATGGGAGACCCACTATCAGCCATTATGTGTGGCTTTTTCATGGAAAACCTGGAGGATAGGGCCATAACAACAGCGCCTGAACAATGCCGATTAACATTGTGGAAGCGGTATGTAGACAACATTCTCGAAAAGGTAAAGGCGGAACACACGCAGGAGCTCACGGATCACTTAAACATCATAGACAATACCGGAAAGATAAAATTCACACACGAGGAAGAATCAGAAATCCATAGCTTTCCTAGACATAAAAATACATCACACAGACGATGGGGCCATAAAGATAAAAATCCACAGGAAACCTACGCATACAGATCAATATCTATTATGGACATCAGAACACCCCACTACACACGAACTGTCAGTGGTTAGAACCCTATACGAACGCACCAACATAGTCACCGAGCAAGAAGACAAAAGGCAGGAGGAAAAACACACACAGGAGGCACTAAATAATTGCCAATATCCGAAAAGGGCCATAGAAAAGGGAATGCAGCAGGTTAAAAATAAAAACGGACAACACACAGGGTCGCAAAAAGAAACACACTAACAGCACAGACAACAGAGGTGCAGTCACATTACCGTATATCAGGGGTATCACCGAACACATTCAAAGAGTCATGAAAAAATTCCACATTGTTATGGCCCCAATTTGTTATGGCGTCAATTTGTTATGACGTCACGGACAGCAAGGGATGACAGACAAAATTCTTAAACTTCAACAGATTTAATTAAACAAACACTTAGAACTAATCTACAATCTACCCTACTGACCAAGATTGAAATAAAAAAAAAAAGATATTTACAGTCCCCTGGTAATCGAGATGGGCTGCTGGGTTGCGATGTCCTGGGACAGGAGAATGCTCCAACACAGGCAAAAATCCACAAAAAGCTTCACAGGTCTTGAAAAGAGTGACAGGTCTGGTCAAATGTATCCTTCCACAATTTCTCCTTGCAATTTCTCCAACTACTCTTCACTCTCTCAATTTTTCTCCTTATATACTCTTTTCCAGCCCCCTCTGAGGCATGCCCAGGACATGCCCCAAACCTAGCGTTAGACTTGGCTTAACAAAAAAAATGTCAATACTGCCATCTAGTGGCTTTTTTTTTTTTTTTTTTTTTTTTCCCCATTACAACATCAACACACCGGTCCGACCACACATCACGTTGAGACAACTTTTAGTGCATCCAAAAGACAAAATTCAAAAGGACAATAAATGCAGTGTCATATATGAAATACCATGCCACTCTTGGGACAAAACTTATATTGGAGAAACACGGAGATGCTTCAGTACACGGAAAAAAGAACACAAAACAGAATGTGAAAAAGAAACTGAGATGAGACAGACGAGATCAATAAAAGACAAGGCACTACAAGAGAACCCAAATTCAGCCATTACGGACCATTGTAAGAGGGAAAACCATGTTATGGTCGGGATAAGGCCAAAGTTATCCGCACTGAGGAAAACCGACACCAACGCTGGATTATGGAGGCGATAGAAATCCAGAAGCGAGCCCAAAGAACGATGAACCGGGACGAGGGGGCGTACATACTGTCTCACACGTGGAGTGCGGTTCTGAGGAGGCGAACTGACAGCAGGAGGCGCGACCGTCCTGTCAAAACTGGCAGGATGGTCACGCCTCAGTAAAAACAGCTGATAAGACACGTCGCAATACCATCATGTGACACTTCTGAGGAAGATGGGAGTTCCCGTCGAAACGTGTCAAGGTATGAATGCAGAACTACGCTTTCTTGTGTGATATAAAAGAAGTCAAATTTTAGTTCTAAAATTAGAGACATAATGAATCTCATCCAACAAACACACGGAGATTTAAAGGTAAAACGCGAAAGGCAAACCAAGTTTGTCCCCTTTCGGCTACCGCATTCAAAGATGGCGATGCAACATGGCAGCCTCCGGTGGGTGCACCGCCATCTATACATTTGTAAACAACTCATTCTAAGCTACGAGAAAGCTTTCATTTGTATGCGATTGTGATTCGACTTCGGTAAATACATATTTATGAAAGCAATATTTGATTTTTGCTAATAAAAAGCCAAATAAGTTACACACTGTACCTTTAAACAATTACTTTCAGCTTTAGTCTTGTGTTTACATTTCAGCAGTTTTTCAGCATTTCTCCAACAATTTCCTTTGCCTCTCAGTTTCCTAGCACCTTCATTTTATAAACCAACCTCTCCAACTTTTCTTGCTGAAGCAAGCACACAAATTTTCTTCAGAAAATGTAGCCTTTTCTAGTTTCTAAATACTTTCTTAATAATGACAGGCTTAGACATTTGTCTTGATTAATCAGTCACTAAATTGTGTGATCAGTCTGTATTAATCAAGCGATCTTGTACAGGAAAAGCTTGAAAGCAATTAAGCGTTTAAGGGTCAGACACTCAGAGCACATCATTTGAAATTCCCGTAATGTCGGCGTTTCCGCCAAGGGGACGTTGCGCTGCAGGCAGTTAATGGATATCTCATTGATTTTGAGACAACTAAAAGGTTGTTCCCAACAACAAAACATTGCATTATGCGAGCATAAGACATGAAATCTGGCAGGTGTTGACTGCTTTATCGAGTAGAACAGCCTTTGGATGGATGGAAACTTTTCAGCCAATCATATTGAAGATGTTCATTTATTTGAATAAGTCATTGAATCGGTTTCAGATTTCCCATTCGATGTAGTGATAACAAGCAACCGGTTTCATCATAGAAGTAAGTCAATAGTGATCCATAAACTTCAGTTCATCTGCACAGCTTCCTACAGGTGGCATAGCATGTGCTGACTGCTTTATTGAGTGGAGCAGTATTTGGATGGGTGAACACCTGTTAGCCAGTCGTATTGTCATACATAATAATTTATTCAAATAGCTCATCAAACTGGTTTCAGAATCCATGTTGGATGTCCATGGATATTTATATTTATAGATTTTTAGACTGTATAACTAGTGCTCCAGCTGATACTGTTGATTCATTCTGTGATTGTCTTGAAACATTCTAGTGTTAATAACTCAGAGTGAATTCAATTTGACAGAATTACTTCAACAGTGTTCTGTGATGCGGTGTAGTGTGGTGGTGCTTTTAGCAGGTTTACAAAAGAACATCTGTAGATAGCACTACCGGGTACATAATATTTCAATGCTAACAAATAACCATTGATCCATAACATGCATCTGCAAAACTACTTTAAAATTCTATTTATTGACACACCCTCCTGTCCCCTCCACCCAACAGGACGGGCCCTTTGGGCCTATACACCTCACTTGTGACAGTGTGCCTGGTGCCTGTTACCTGGGTTTCTAATGAAAAGCCTGGTTCAGTATTGTGGTTTTAATGGCGTGTGGCATGTTTTCATCGCACAATTTTGGCCCTTTAATTCCAATTCATAATAGATTGAATGCCACAGCCTGAATGAGTACTGTTGCTGATCACATGCACCTCTCTCTGGCCACAGTGTACCCATTTTTTCTTCCAGCATGATAATGCTTATTGTCACAAAGCTAAAGTCCTCTCAAACTGGTTTCATGAACATGTTCAGTGTACTTCAGTAGCCTCAGTCTACGGACCTGAATCCAGCTGAGAACCTTTGGATGAGATGGAACAGGAGGTTTGCAGCATGACTTTGCTACAGCTGACAAATCTACTGAATTTATGTGATGAAATCTTTACAACATGCACCCAGATCTCAAAGGCATTATTTCCAGCGTCTTGTAGAGCCCTTGCCATGAAGGGCTGAGGGCCACGAGTGGTATGGTGTTCCTAATAAAGAGCTTGGTGAGCATATTGAAAGTATGGCTCTAGGCTTATGTTCCCTTCAGGAGATTCAATTAAATTGTACCTGCGTAGGAAAATATTTGGAGATGGGCAGTGATTTTTCACCCAACTGCTGGGAGAGCCTTAGTACTGTGGTGACAGGTTCTGGGATCTCTTCTCTTGCAGGGGAAAAAGGATGTGTGCCAGATCTTCAACAACATCCTGCGGCGGCAGATCGGCACACGCAGCCCCACTGTGGAGCACTTCTGTTCCCACCAGGAGGTGCTCTTCATCCTCCTGAAAGGGTGAGCTCGCCCACCATGCAGCTTTTAGTGCCCGCTGTTATCAAAGACCGAGACGCCCTACTGGGCTTTACTCTCAAAAACCCATAGTGATCACGTCCCAGAATGCTCTGCTTCATTTGCCTCAGAAATAGGTGTGTGCGTGTGTTTGCATGCATGTTCTCATCTGTGTATGTCTGTTTTGTGGTCTTCCTATGTGTGTTTGCTTATACAAACCCCAATTCCAATTAAGTTGGGACTTTGTGTAAAACGTGAATAAAAACAGAATATAATGATTTGCAAATGTCATAAACCCACATTTTATTCACAATAGAACATAGACAACATATCAGATGTTGAAAGTGAGACATTTTACCATTTCATGAAAAATATTAGCTCATTTTGAAATTGATGGCAGCAACACATCTCAAAAAAAGTTGGGACAGGGGCAACAAAAGACTGGAAAAGTAAGTGGTACTAATAAAAAATAACTAGAGAAGCATTTTGCAAATAATTAGGTTAATTGGCAACAGGTCAGTAACGTGACTGGTTATAAAAAGAGCATTATGGAAAGGCAGAGTCTCTCAGAAGTAAAGATAGGCAGAGGCTCACCAATCTGCAAAAAACTGCGTCTAAAAATTGGGGAACAATTTCAGAAAAATGTTCCTCGATGTAAAATTGCGAAGACTTTGAATATCCCACCATCTGCAGTACATAACATCATCAAAATATTCAGAGAATCTGGAGAAAGACAGGGCCATGTTTACCATAGTGTTGCAATCCCTTTTCAACAGTCTGTAAATGTCTAGGAAGTGAGGAGACCTGTTGCTGGAGTTTTGGAAGAGGGATGTTGTCCCACTCTTGTCAGATGTGGGATTCAAGCTGCTCAACAGTCACATTTTTCGTTTTATGATGCGCCAATTTTTTTTCCATTGGTGAAAGGTCTGGACTGCAGGCAGGGCATTTCAGCACCCGGACTCTTCTACAGCGAAGCCTTGCTGTTGTGATGGATGCAGTATATGGGTTTGCATTGTCTTGCTGAAATATGCAAGGCCTTCCCAGAAAGAGACATTGTTACTTTTCAGCATTGATAATGCCTACCCTGATATGTAAGTTGCCCATGCCAAAGGCACTAATGCAACCCCATACCGTCAGAGATGCAGGCTTTTGAACTGAGTGCTGATAACAAACTGGATGGTCCCTCTCCTCTTTAGACTGCACGACACACCGTCCGTGTTTTCCAAAAAGAATTTCAAATTAGTATTCATCTGACCACAGAACAGTTTTCCATTTTGCCTCAGTCCATTTTAGATGAGCTTTGGCCCAGAGAAGATGGCGGTGTTTCTGGATCATGTCCACATATGGCTTCTTCTTTGTATGATACAGCTTTAACTTGCATTAGTACATTGCACAGCAAACTGTATTCACAGACAATGATTTCTGGAAGTGTTCCTGAGCCCATGCAGTGAATTCCAGTTCAGAATTTTTCCTGTTTTTTAAAGCAGTGCCTCCTGAGGGCCCAAAGATTACGAGAATCCAATACTGACCTTCGGCCTTGTCCCTTGCGCACAGAGATTACTCCAGATTTTCTGAATCTTTTGATGATGTTACGTACTGCAGATGCCGGGATATTCAAAATCTTCGCAATTTTACATTGAGGAACATTTTTCTGAAATTGTTCCACAATTTTTAGACTGTTTTTGAAGTTTGGTGAATCTCTGTCCATCTTTACTTCTGAGAGACTCTGCCTCTCTAAAGTGCTCTTTTTATACCCAGTCATGTTGCTGACCTGCTCCCAATTAACCTAATTAGTTGCAAAATGCTCCTCCAGCTGTTTTTATTAGTACCACTTACTTTTCCAGGCTTTTGTTGCCCCCGTCCCAACTTTTTTGAAATGTGTTGCTGCCATCAAATTCAGAATGAGCTAATATTTTTCATGAAATGGTAAAATGTCTCACTTTCTACATCTGATATGTTGACTATGTTCTGTTGTGAATAAAATGTGGGTTTATGAGATTTGCAAATCATTGAATTCTGTTTTTATTCACATTTTACACAATGTCCCAACTTCATTGGAATTGGGGTTTGTATGTGGGTATGTGTACATGTGTATGTATTGGTAAGGGCATTTGGATATGCATTTTCCTATATTTCCCCCTTGTATGGCTGCGCCTATCAGCGAGTGTGTGATGCCTTATCTTGCTGCAGTGTCCACATGATTCTCCCTCTGGGGTCAATAGAGGTTTTACTGCACGTGTATTAGAGTTGGGAATAGGTTTTAATTTCTAAAATCGATTCTGGGATACAAATCTCATTCAATTCTCAAGTTAGAATCAATTTCATGGTATGTGCAACATGAATACATTACAGCAAATCATTGAAGCGACACTAGCCCAGACATTGATGCGATATGCCCCGAATTCAGTACTGGATCACAGATATTAGTTAACTTGCTTCACAGACACTAACTTGCACTCCTGTAGCTTGACATAAGGGCATTTTCCCTTTTAAACCAATATCGGCATCTACTGGACTTATGTAAAAGCACTTTAAGGAAGTTGATCTGACAATACAGCATATTGACCTTTGGGATGACTGCCGGCCATTTTGAGAGGTAACATGAAGTTGAATAATGCTAAATAATGCTTAAATTTATTGCTCTGGGATTATACGACAAAGCAATCAAGTGTAAAGCGATACATTTTTTTAAGGTAATCAACTGTCAACCAACAACACTCTTGCGACTCAATGGCTCGGTTCATTTGCGTTTTTCATTATTTCTTAGTCTGCTTGTTTTTTCGCAATATCAGAGAAAGACAGGTCTTTCCTTCAGATGACTCTGTATTTCTCTTTATTTTCAGACAACGGCTTAGCTATATGGCTAGCAACATAGCCAAAGTATTTGACATGGCTCTGGGTGAGTGAGGAGAGAGGTGTATAGGGGACATTTACTTGATATCATCTTCGCTCAAGACGCGAGTACAACACGAAGTCTGGGTCAATAAAATCCTTCATTTCAGAATTCTTCATGGAATCAGATAGGCCTATGTAATTTTTTCGATCCTCAAGAACATCAAAACTGGAATTGATTCTCACTGCCGACTGACTGTGGCGACAATGCTGGCGACCTTTGTCGGGTCGCCCCAACATGAACACGTATGACTGCACACGTGTGTCTGTCCCACAGGTATGAGACCCCCCAGGTGGCGCTGAACTGTGGGATCATGCTGCGGGAATGCATTCGACATGAGCCCCTGGCCAAGGCCCTGCTGCACTCGGAGAGGTTCCGAGACTTCTTCAGCTACGTGGAGATGTCCACCTTCGACATCGCCTCAGACGCCTTCGCCACATTCAAGGTCTCCCACCTTTCAGCTTTATTATTCAAATTTAGCAACAGGGCAGGGCACTTAAAACCTAATTCTATTTTACACCGTCTCTCTGTGAACACAGCATGGTCATTAGAAGTTCTTGAGATGAACGGAGTAAATGTAATGTACAAAATGATAGAACAAAATATGTTTATGCAATTTTTGTATGATATGCAAATGCAAAATACTAGCAAAATCTAATACTTTATGGAAAATAAGCATCAATCAATGAAGTACCTACAGTATACTTCTAGTGAATGCTAGACACTGTTAAATGGGGTCTTACACGGGTTCCTAGCTCATCTAGAGAAACAAAACTGTTCAGTTCTAGATAGTCCTGCTGTTTGTCCTTCTCACAAAGCAGTTGAGGGAAATGGTGCTTACTTCAGAGTGGAGAGCAGGAGCCTCTTGAAGTGAGCCATTCCTGGCATCTTGTTTGCCTCACACTCTGAACTGAAGTGGTGATGGAAAGGTAAAGTGGAAGTCTCCCTCACAAGGCCCTGCAAATTTAAAGCAGGCAGTGATAATTTCTCCTGCCACTGAGGGATGGCCAGCCAACATTTGGATACAAGTCGCAATAATGCATCAAAAATGCATCCAGTGATGGATCTTGGGGCACCATGATGCTCTGAATTCAGCCTTCTCTGCATGTACTGTGCTGTATTAGAGGTATATAGTGTCGCTACACTCTGTAACTCACTTGAAAATTTTTTTTAAAAATTGCATTTTTCCTGCTCCAACCATTCCTTGTTTGAGTCGAAGAAGCCAAGCATAAGTATATCTTCAAAAATCTCTTCATTATGCAATTTGAGTGACACTCAAAAACCAAGGTATTTAATCGGTGATGCATTTACTTCTGAAACCCACATATCATCCATATTTGGATCTATGCGATTTGTTGGCATTTTGTCTTGAGCACTACTTTAATTTATTATCAGTGAGCCAACTTGGTTTGTAAGGTATTGCAGCCTTCAATTAATAGTTGAACGAGAGCTCATTGTGTGCTATTAGTGCTGACGACATCAGGCAATAAGTGTGAGTGGGGATAAATGAAAGGTGTGGCTGACGTAAAAAAATCTTTTGTTCAGGAAAATGGTGTCAATGGAGAATATTCAATGAGAACTTGAAACTCAGGAACTGGGCTGAATGATAATTACAGTGCATTGCAATTTCCATTGATATTCAAGAGGATATTGAGATAATGGCCATACATTTGCTATCCCATTCTACTTCGAATGTTTTTTTGTTTTTTTTTTTTTCAAATAGAAAACCTTCAGATAGAAACTAATGTTTAAAGCATAAACAATCAAATCTTGTGTTGTTAGTTTGACCCAGCTCAGTACCAACCTGGAGCTTAAATTCTGTTGTGGCTGCAAGTTTAGGATTAAGCACTTTAATTGTGTTCCAGCTGTTTTTCACAATTTTAAGTCACATGCTGGACAAAATAAGTGTGAAAAAAATCCATGTTGAAAATTATTTTCTTTGACAGGACTTGCTCACGAGGCACAAGATTCTGGTGGCTGAGTTTTTGGAGCAGAATTATGATGCTGTAAGTGCCAAAGTTCTTTGTTCCACTTAGTAGCACTGAGCTGAACTACAGTGGAAGCTCTATGGTTCCTAGCGTTGCTTGAGGGGTCTCTCAGATTTTGCGTCTAAAAGTGCATGGAAACCGCCAGCCACGCCGATTTCATCTTCTCAATCCAAAGCGCTTTGAAGGGTGCGCTACTGTCAGTGCAGGTCACTTCAGTTTAATTTGTTTAGTTCTCCTCACAGAAGGACTGTCACAAAGACACAACTTTACTTTTGCACCTACCATTACTAAGCAAACAAAACCAATTGGTAGGAAGCCTCACTGAATGAACTAAATTGGCTAAGAAAAAAGTTTTTCAGCACCATAAATTCCTTGCAGTAGTTTTGCAGCTTGATCTTTCTGGGGGAATTGCTGTATCCGGGTGCACCCCGTCCTTCAAGCCCAAAGACGTAGAGAATTTCACCTGCTGATCCAGGAGCTTCATGTTGATGAGGGGATGTTCGGACAAAGAGCAGACAAAGAACAGTCTGTCTTCTCAGAAAGGTTGCCCGAAAATCAAAAAAAAACAAAAAAACACAGCTTCTGCCGTGAAACCATCTCTCTAGCTCAACAACTGTGCATTTGCCTGCGGTAATAATAGCGGGAAAAGGCAATGTTGAATTTTTTTTTTTTTCCCTTCCCAAACAGATATTCCAAAAGTCTTTCAAAATTGTAGACAAACCAATTCTCTTTTGCCAGTGATTTTCGGGCCTATGCCAGGCCTTCTTATGAAAGGGGCGCAATTGCGCGTACGCGCCTTTGCGCGCCTGAAATTGCATTTTAGGTGCACAAATAAATGCACGCCTGTCCATCAAAAAATTTTCAATTTCTGCGCGCCTAGCTATCCAAACTGCCGCGCCATCTAGACAGTATACCCAAACTCTTTCGCATAAAACGCGCGAAGGCCCATGAGAAACAGTGTGTGGACACGCGAGACTTCAACCAATGGAACTGCGCGTTGCATCAACCACTTAAGATTTAAAAAAAAAAACCCACCAAAGATGGCGAAGCGGGTTGGACATATCACCCGGCTTTCCACTCATAGAACGTGGGATGTCGAAACCAAGGGCATAAAACCCGTTAAAACTGTCAGAAAGGACGGGAAGGAGTGGGTAATGGAAGTAAGCTTCCTGTTATTTATCGTACGAAAGTTTTCATTGCCGAATTTTGGTTGTTTTGACGGTGAAACTTGGTGTGATCAATCGGTCATTCCTGCTAATAAATGGAGCCCTGGTTCGTTTCCCAGAAGCATAGTTGCAACTAACGTAGTTCGTCCATTCAAAGTCAATGGTTCCAACCATGAAAGTTAGCATCAGTGATTTCGGGAAACGCAAACCAGATTAGCTCCATTCACATCTCGACTGCGGTTTTTGCCGTGATTTAATTAATAAATTACTGGGGCTGTCCCCTACTGAAACAAATCTTGATTGACCAATAGTCGGCCTTTTTTTCCCCCAATCGTTCGAAATGAGAAAACTCTTTGGAGCCTACTATTTTCGCTACTCTTTTTGATTCTGCTGTTGCACTTGAGAAGTTGAAGGATGACCGCACAATAGACTGATGCCTATATTTGACCCCACCATAAAACTTCATAGGTTGTTTTATTGAATAGACCTGGTTCATCTTATTTCTGCTAATGAGAATCTAAGTCCCAGTATCATTTTATTGTTAGCTGTAACAATCATGAAGTCGAAACTTCTCATGGACTCCAATGTCTCTCAAATGGACTCAAAATGGAAATGACATTAAATAACGAATTGGGCTGAATAAGAGTTATTTTGTTTTCATTTATACTATTAATTGTTTACGAGTTAATTTGTTGTGTTTTTAATTCGAGCTTGCGGAGAACAGCTACGTTACAGACCATTCCAGCGGACTACCGCAAGGGGTACCTTGTTTTTCCTCATTCATTGAAACTGCAATAGTAAATAAACCAGTAGAAGTTCACTTTGAGTCGAACAGTCGTAAGTATGTATTATTAATAACTAAATGACTAATCTAAGAAGTTACTGAAGAATTAAATTTGATAAAGCAAATTCACATAATGGCTCAAAACGCAACTTGCAAAATGTAATGCTGAGTGAATGGAAACGACGTTCAGTAAAAACTGTGTTTTTTTTTTTTTTTTTTACTGTCATACATGGCTGGTCAATGATCCGCGACATGAAGTTTGTTATGGTGTAATACATTCCGCTAAGTAACGAAATAAGCGAAAAAGAAGTTTTATTGGGTTCGTTTTCATGCGGTTTAGCCTTGTCAGACTGGCTTCGGAGACATCAGTTATCGCGCTTTCTTTTTCAGAGATATTAGCAGGCTGTGTTTGCCTTAAACCTGCAAGTTGCAATATTACTGCTCGCGATGCAGTGGAGATGCACCTCTTCATTCAGTTTCAATTTAAGTAGCCTGACTAACTAGTGGTTCAAATTACCATATAACGTATAACAACTTAATATTAATGTTCACCTATAAAGCACATTTAACAGGTTTATGCACGGAGAGAATACTAAGTAAGCTTATTTACCGTTCTCAAGTGGTAGCCCCGCTCGTAGTTGAGCTGGGTAAGCGAAATGTTGCTTGCAAATTCATTCCATTTTTTTCAATAATCTGCGATTTACAGGAAATTATGCCAAACTCCTGGTTTTTTTTTCTTTAACATTATGTTCCAAGACTACATCGAAGTGAGCAACTAATGCCTATATCACTTATCTTAACTGTAGTTAGGGCGGATCTTAGGACACAATTGAAACGCACACTTGCGTGCCTATGTAAGAAGGATATAATGTAGGAAAAGAAAGGTGGTGTTGCACATGGTAGATTTACATATTTTAAAGATCGCCAAAATATATTGCTTTTATTAGTTTGGATTCATTATGTACAACATTAATATCACCTTAACTTTTAATGCAGGGCGCGGTTTGCGCGCCTAAAATAGCATTTGAGCTGCATAAAAAAAATGCGCACCTTAGGCTGAAAAATTAAGTTTACGCGCGCAAATGTTTGCGCACCTAAAGATTTTTCAGGATCACTTATTGCGGTACCATTCATGCCTCACTGACCGACTCGGCCATTGTAAGATTGTTTAAAGCATGTGCTCATGATGCTGATAATCTAGCTGGAGTCACGATGGCTTTGTGTGTATGAAAGTATAAATATAAAGACGCAAGCATATGCAGGTAAGGATCAGTGTCGGGGAGAAGCGTTAGAGTACTTGGAGTATTATTTCCCAATATTAAGTAACCTAACACGTTAGTTCGAAATTCAAGTCGTCCCTTATGTTTTCAAATGAGCCTCACGTTACTTTTTTCTTTAAAAGTGATGTTCATCTTCTTTTTGTTGCTACAATTAAAAAAGAGAATGAAAAGAATAAAATTTCCAGTGTATTTCCTGCTACTTCTCTCCAACCAGTGCGTGAGCCAGGGGGCAAATTTTTTTTCTGCAGGTCAGTTGGTACCATTATGTAAATCAGCCAATCACAGTTTGGCTGTAGTACCATTTTGTACATTGGTCATACATGTCATCAGCCAATCACAGCTCGGCTGTACTCAATCATGAATGGGAATAGCAACGCATTCAACCTTGTACTGCAGATACTGCAGATCAGAGAGCAAATCGAGATATCAGAAAGTGAGGACAATGTCTGACGTTATTAGCCCAAAAAACACAGTCTCTTTGTGGCCGTGTATGTAGACTGTTTGTTACACAGCTTCCTGGCTGAGGCATTAAGCTGGTAAGCACATGCTCGTCACTGGAGTGCATTATTGGGGAGGCGTTACCAGTTGCTTTCTGAACCAGTGTTTTGAACTTCTGCTGCAATCGACAAAATAATATTCAACTCACCGCTGGCTAATTATCGGAACCCGAAATAAAATAGACAATAAATATAAGAACCGCAGCTTTCCTCATCCTTATTGTACTCTTATGAAAATAAATCATCTTGCACCCACATAGCCAGCCAATGCAAAGGACCAACCAGTCACCGATTTCATATACGCTGCATGAATAATCATCTCCATGCGGGACTTCAGATCAGATTGGAAGAGAGCATCCAATCTAATCCATCAGGATAGAAGGTTTGTGATTGATGTTGATTATTGTTATTACTGTCGTTATTTTTTTTTTTTGTAATCCTTAAAATTGACCCAGTTTACTAGTTACTATTTGCGCGTTGAATTATGTACTGCTGGCTATTACAAGCCCGTACCCGTGTATTTTTTAATTATTATTTTTTTCATACCGTGCCTCTGAATCAGCGCAGTTCGCTGTCAGATCGTTAGAAGCCAAAAGGCTGCACAGCGGTGTTACTTGTCACTACTTCTGTTTTGTTTACTTAATGGATATACTTGAAATCATTCAGCTTTGTTTCTTTGCAGCTGAATTGCACAAACATTATTTTCTTCTTAACATGTTTTAGCCTACCTGTTGTTCTAGCCTATAGGCTACCTTGTTGTATACAGCATATGCACTGAGCTCCGGTACACTCTTGATTTTGGATTAAATTGTTATGACACAATTGTTAATAGTGAGCTGTAAGGGGATATTGTGTTTGTCATTTCTGTTGTTAGCCTGCAGAAATAACGACTATGGGCCCCAGACTAGGCTATGCAATGATGGCAGAGTCAATACATTAAAAGGTTCATTGGATAATTTGCACAGTGACTGAAAAGAGGTTGTAATGCAACGCAAAAGTAATTTAAGAGTAATCTATCTTATTACCTTTCTCAGCAGGTAATCCTGTAATGCAACTAATTATTTTTTAGTGGCAGTAACTTTGTAACTTAACAAATTACTTTCAAAAGTAACTTTACCCAACACTGGTAAGGACACGAAAAGTAAAGTCAAGCATACTATGGATAAGTTATTTATTTATTTATTTATTTATTTATTTATTTATTTATACTGGGAGTCCGATTGAGAGCAAGCTCTCTTTTGCAGCGGAGCCCAGTCGAGAAACAAGGAAAACATGCAGTACAATAATAAACTAAAAACAAAAAAACTAAAGAACTACAGTACACATGTACTTTCCAGCTTCATGGCATCCAATAACAGACATTTAAAACAATTAAATGAGAAGTTTTTTCCAATTTCAGTGTCTGCTGAAGCCTATTCTGTTTCTGTGGGGCATAGTACATAAAAGCAGTTTTACCCAGTTCAGTATGAACCCTCGGGATGTCTAAAACCAAATAGTCACGAGCACACAGATGGTATTCCCCCCTTCTAAAATTAAGTAGACTGGCAATATATCCTGGCAGCTTACCCAACAACGGCTTGTAAATAAAAAGACAACAATGTTGTTCCCTTCTCATGGCCAGTGAAGACCAACCCACCTTGAAATAAAGACTACAGTGATGCGTTCTGAAGCCATCTCTTGTTATAAACCTTAAGGCAGCATGGTATTTTGCATCAAGCGGCTTCAGTGATGAGGGAGCAAAGTGCATATAAATTATGTCACCATAATCTATTATAGAAAAAATAGTTGCCTGCACAATCTTCCTTCTGCAACTCCTCGGCAGGCAGGCTTTATTTCTATAAAGCATCACCAATTTAACTTTCAGATTCCTGGTTAGCTCATCAACGTGCTTCCTAAATTTAAGCTTCTCATCCACCCAGATGCCCAGATATTTGTAGCAAGGGACTCTTTCCATTTGTATTCCACTTGTTGTAGAAATGCTACCATTATAAAACCTAGTAGTAGGTTTCTGAGAGAATAGAATATATTTAGTCTTCTCAGAATTTAATAAAAGTTTAAGGTCTAAAAGAGCCTGCTGGAAGATTTGAAAATCGGACTGCAAATTTTGAAGAGCTAGCTCAGCAGAAGGAGCAGCTGAGTAGATGACCGTATCATCTGCATATGGATGGATTGTACTATTGGTAAAATAGGAACCAAAATCATTGATATAAAGGGCAAATGGCTAGGGCCCCAAGATAGAACCTTGTGGAACCCCTTGCTAAGATAGATGAATTTTGATTGATAGCAATCAGCCATAACTGCTTGACACCTACCAGTTAAATAATTATTAAAGCAATTCAGAGATTTAATATCAAACCCAATGGCACCTAGCCGCTTTATGAGTATAGAATGATCCACTGTGTCAAATGCCTTTGTTAAGTCAATGAAAAGGGCTGCACAATCCTGCTTATTTTCCAAGGCAGAAACAATATCATTTAATACCCTAACTGCAGCTGACGCAGTGCTATGACCCGGTCTGAAGCCTGACTGAAACGCATTCAGGATAGCATGGTCAGATAGAAATGATCTAATTTGATTATTGACCAGCCTCTCTAAGACCTTAGCTAAGCACGGCAGTTTTGAAATTGGCCGATAGTTATTCAGGTCATCTGAAGAGCCACCCTTATGCAAGGGAAGAACAAAGACTGTCTTCCACAAGACAGGAATTGAACCAGTCAACAGGGTTAAATTAAAAATGTGAGTCAAGATATTAACAATCCAGGGTGAAGCCAGCAATAAAAGACTTGGGTTTAATTTATCTGCCCCAGTGGATTGCTTAGGGTCAATGCCACGAAGTGCTTCAAGAACTTCCCCTTCAAGAAAAGGACGGAAGGAAAAATTATGGGAGACATGAGGCACAGGGCGTGTTATCACAGCAAGGAGCAGCCTGCAATAACCCTAAATTTTCAAAGAGATGGCTCGCAATAATAAAGTGCTCATTGAAAATATCACAACGCTTCCCCTTATCAGAAATAATTACCGAATCCTTGGTAATTGTACTAGGTAAGGCCGAGGAGGGGGGCCGGGAAGGTCTTAAAAGTCTTCCAAAATTTCGCAGGATTGCTGCCGGAGTCAGTTAACTTAGAGAAATAATACGACGATTTGGCTTTCCGAATAGCCGTAAGCCATCTATTACGAAGATAACGAAAATGCTGCCAGTCAGAACGCAACCCAAAAACACGCGCTTTTTTCCATGCGAAATCCCTAGCCTTTAACAATTCAGAAATATCAAGGGAAAACCAGGGAATTTCTCTGTTCTTAATTATTTTAGTGGATGCTAAAATGTTATTGATTGCTGAAGATGGTGAATATTGAAAGATCTGCACCACTCAATCTGGCATCGTGAGCAGTTGTAAAATGTATGTGTTCCTCTCCAGGAAGACTTCAGCCCCACCCCTGGAGAGAGGTGGACATCCCAGAATGTCTTACAAGCCCTCTGTAAAACAACAGAAAATTTAATATTTCCACTGTGTTGCTAATGGTGATTGGCAAATGTAAATTATTTGCATTTCGAATAAAGGCATATAAGTTGAAGTAAATGCACTTGCTTCCTTATCACCATTGGTTGTAAAACACCTACTTGTCATGTCAAAAGGAAGCAAGTCACCTGAGCCACACTCAGGATTACAGTATTAAACACCTTATGTCATGATGAGATGGGGGCAGTGATGTATTTGACGGCCTCAGTGCAAAACTCCTACTTCTAACCATATTGCAGGGCTATTATGAAAAGTTGTTTGCATCTGTTTCTCAAAACTGAAATTTGGACTTGCTTCCTTTTGTCATTTCGCAGCACTATGTTTCTGCCCCTCTGCGCAAACTGATTATGTTATTGAACTTCTTTGCCCAGCAAGGAGTGGGCTTCATATTACGGTTGTATGGTGTATCTCCATCTAATGAAATTTAGCTTTGAATCTCAAACCCTGGATTTACAAAACCAGGCTTTTTAATTTGTGCTGTGCTGTTTTTAATAATGAAACATTGTGTAAAATAGGATATTCAATAAAATGATGTTCAAATGTTGAAAAATTATAAAAGGAAAACAAACGTTTTCGATCGATAGATCATCATCAGGTAACAGAAAATCTGGTTTCAACAGTGCCATGGCAGCATTTAACGTCTAGAAATTTTTCCAAGTGACCAACTAGCATCATATCAGGCCACATTGCCGCAACGAACAATCTCTGAGAGGTCCTTCCATCATGCCTTTGTGTTTAACGCTGTAACACTGTAACACCTCTCAAAGTTCATTTGACACTGCTTCAAACATGCATTCATGCAAGTCAAGACTCAAAAATAAAATTTGCGACACCTTTCAATTGTTATAAAAATTGATGTTTTTAGTGTTTTTGTTTATTACCCATGTATTTACCTCAATATACTTTTGGGAATTTTTTTTTTTTTTTTTTTTTTGTTCTCATTGCCTAAAATAGTGTTTTTTGTTTTTTTTTTTTTTTCCCCAATACATTTTCACCAAAAAAGTGATGAGATAAATTAGGACCCCTTTTAGATGAAAGTGGTGGTGTATAATCACAGCGCACTGCTGTACGTTTTCATCATTGTAAACTATAATTTAATGACTGATAGGACGATACTCTTGATCATTTTAATATGTATTGTTGTTGTTACTATTAATGAGGGAAAAGTGAATAACTTCAACATTTGCTGGACACTGAAAATGTTTAGTCAAAAAAAAACATTACAGCAAACATTAAAACGAACTTAATTTAGCAAGCTGACATTAGCACGTGTTAATCATGACAACAAGACTGCAAAAACAGCTTATCATGCTCGCAAGTTATTCCAAATTTTGTGCTGATACATCTCCAAGTGCTATTCCTTCTGTTGGTGTCAAAATGGTAAGAGCTCGATATTTCATTCAGCTCCAGTTATCCTTGCACGAGAATAATCAGTCTCTTGGGTGTGGAGAAGTCCTTGGCTGGAGAAGGCAAAGCACGTCTTTTGGAGCTGATTGGTGAACACGTTGTAAAGGATGAGTGCCACGACGGTATCGCTTTTGGTTTTGAGTGCGCTCACCGCCTTGTCTCCATTGAAAATAATGAATTTGTGATCGCAGATGACGCAATATCTGAACGGCCCCGAAGGCGAGAACTACGAAGTCAAGAATGCTCATTAGAAGTGCTTTATTCTTAATTGTGATGAAATGAACCTTTGATTCAGCTTGTCTGCTCAGAATCTCGTTCTGCTCTGGTAAGTTGCTGGTTTCTCATTCTTCAATGTGTGTCAGGTTTTTGCAGACTATGAGAAGCTGCTCCACTCTGAGAACTATGTCACAAAGAGGCAATCACTAAAGGTATCCCTTTATATTTTTGGTTTTGTCATGAAATCTAATTACAGCTTGTTATGCTGTGTCAGACTCAGCCACTCTATATTTTTTAGGTATGGTTATTGGGTATCATAGGGTATCATAATTATCATTTTTACCTGGAGAATTGTAATGGAATAATTCCAAATCTCATGCAGACAATATTTGTAACATCATTTTATTTACACCTGCACAATTATCGATTTGGTTTCTTGCTTTTTTTTTTTTTTTTTTTTTTTGATCAACATTTTTTATTTTCAAAAATTGGGGGGGGGTTACAGACATATTTAAATACATTCAAATTCTGAAAAAATGAAAAGAAAAGCAAGTGCATACATAACTGACATTAGGATCATATTGAAGCAATAATAAAATGGTAAGTATCCAGTATTATTCTGGTTGTTGGTTCTAGTCCAAGAGAGTATTCTAGAACAGAAAGCACTCCAAGCTTCCACAGTCCTTGGTCGAGCCTTATGGAGTCGTACAGTTGTATGTTCCAGATTGACAATATTGATGAGGCTATGTATCCAGAAAGAATTTATACATATATCAGGATCAAACCAGTTTTTCAAAATTGTTTTCTTTGCAGAGGTAAACCCAGCAAAAACTATTTTACACTGAATTTGCTTTAGAGTGGTGCCAGAATTATCATTAAGGAGACAAAAAGCAGGATTAGTTACATGAAAAACAGGCAGCAAGTCAGACAGAACTGAGTTTACATGAGAACAGAAATTAGAAATAACTGGGCAGTCCCAAAACATGTGCAAAAATGCTCTGGGTGTAGTGGTGCTACAAATATGACAGGTTTTGGTAGCTTGTAACCTCATGTTTCTTGCTTCTTAATCGTTATTTACATGTAAACCACAGGGAATACTCTGTGGTAGTTAAGGGATGTTTTAATGGTCTGCATCATTTTGAGCATACATGAAGTCGTTCCGACATGTTCTTCTTGTGACATTTTGTATCATCTTGTCACGATTGAATTCCAGGCTAAGTGTAACTGTCTTATGAAGTTGCTGGCATCAGAATTGAAGGCTAAAAGCAGACAGCATGTTTGAGTGTTCTGATATAACTATTAATATCATTGGCAAGTATGGTGACTAATTGGAGAAGGCACAATGCGACAACAACCGTCCTTGTGGAACTGTAGCATCGTGGAATTGGTGACCACCGCTTATAGCAATGAAACTAAAGTAAAATAACAACCAAATTTTTGCATATAGCGATGGAAGTTTTGACAATATTAAAACGGCATTATAGTGTTATAAGGAAAATAAATGCAGTGTTTGATTGAAAACACAAAAACTGTCTTCCGCTATCGTGGTATTGGCGCAATATAAAACAATATACAACAAAATTTGAGTCATCATACAACAATAATTGCACAGCTGAGGTATGCAGTTATTTTTGGACAATCCCATTTCCGAAAAAAGTTGGAACGCTGTTTAAAATGTACATAAAAACAGAATGAAATGATTTGCAAATCATGTGAACTCCATATTGAAAATGGGACAAAGACGATGTAAAAGATGTTGAAACTGATTTTTTAGAATTTTATTGATTTTTTTAAAAAACATATACTCATTTTGAATTTGATGCCAGAAACACGTTTCCAAAAAGTTGGAACAGGCATGCTTACCGCTGTGTTGCATCACCTCTTTTTTAACAACACTCTGTAAGCACTTGGGTATTGAGGAGACCACCGGCTGCAGTTTTGAAAGCAAAATGTTTTCCCACTTTTACTTGATATAGGATTTCAGCAGCTCAACACCTCATTACCTCGTCTTATTTTATGTCTCATGATGTGCCAGATATTATCAGTGAGTGACAGGTCTGGACTACAGGCAGGCCAATTTAGCATCCAGACTCCATTACTATGGAGCCATGTTGTCGTAATACATGGAGAATATGTTATTTTGCATTGCCTTGCTGAAATAAGCAAGGCCTTCCCTGAAAAAGATGTCTGGATGGCAGTATATGGTGGCTCCGAAACCTGAGTGTATTGTTCGGCGTTAATGGTGTCTTCACTGAAATGAAAGTTACCCATGCCATGCGCACCATTGCTCCCCCATACTATCAAGGATGCTGGCCTTTTAACTGTACGCTGATTACAAGCCGGATGGTCCCTCTCTTTAGCCCTAGCCCGGAGGATGTAGCGTCCATGATTCAAAAAGAATTTCAGACCACTGGAAACTTTTCCACTTTGTTTCAGTCAATCCTAAATGATCTCAGGCCCAGAGAAGGCAACAGCATATCTGGATCTTTTGATATGGTTTTGTCTTTACATGGTTGAGTTTTAATTTGCATTTGTGGATGCAGCAATGAACTGTGTTTGCTGTCGATGGTTTTCAGAGGTGTTCCTGAGCCCATGCAGTGATTTCCACAACCAAATCCTGTCCGGTTCTCAGGCAGTGCTGCCTTAGGGCCTGAAGATCAATGCCATTCAACATAAGTTTTCGACCTTGTCCCTTGCAAAGAGATTTCTCCAGATTCTGTGAATCTATAATGGTCTTGTCTACTGTCGATGATGAAATCCCCAAATTCTTTGCAGTTTTACATAGAGAAACGTCGTTCTTAATTTGTTGAACGATTTGCCACGCAGTCTTTCACAGAGTTTGGAAGCCCTCATCATCTTGTGAAAAACTCAGCCTCTCTGGGATCCTATTTCCATTTGCAGTGATGCTACTGTAGTGTTGCCAATAGAAAGATTCCAAGTGAACCATTTTTTGCGCACTTCCGGTTTTGAATAAGAGGCACAGTGTGATCGATCAACAAAGCGTGAATGGCCAATGTAGAAGTGATGCGAGAACTTTGCTTTATAAATTGTACATTTGCTGTCTTTTAGTGGAAATTAGTTGCCGAAAGTAGCTATCAGAAGTAAGTACACATCATGTAAAAGTGTTTATGATAGCTTCTTTGATTTATAGCGTAAAGGAATGTTCGTTTTCCATGCAGTTTTTTGGTGATCATGTTCGACATGCTGACGCTTGCTCGGCCACTTCAGACTTCATTGCGTTGGCCAAAAATCGAAGAACAAACTTCGTCAAACTGTTAAATTAACGTGTTCACAGTTTTCTTGTATATTCTGGCTTGCCAGTGTGGTGTTGGCCCAAACACAGTCACTGTGACCAAGTCATGCTCAGATGAGATATGAGAGAGGCTACCATATCTACTACTTCTACAGGCCAGCTACATTGTTATAGGTTGTGCATTATACATCGTCGTCAGGCTCAATTGGTGTAGGCATGCCTAGCAATTCAGGGACATGCCAAAATTAACGGCATCAACTCGTCTGCAGACTGTGCAAAACGCATCCCGCCCACACACTCAGCACAGCAGTACAGTGAGCAAGAAATCGTCTCAAATCATAGATCAGATCAGTCCTCAAATGCATGCTATTTAACTAACCTCTGAATAATCAGCACTTCTTTGACGAACACACAGCACGATCATCCCAAATCATTTTTCTCCACCAAGCGCAAATAATGAGGTTTTTTTGGGTCAATTAGCTACACAATTAGCTATATATATATATATATACACACACACACACAACTTTTCCAGTCTTTTGTTGCCCATGTCCCAACTTTTGTTGAAATGTGTTGCTGACATCAAATCCAAAATGAGCAGATATTTTACATAAAACAATGAAACTTCTTAGTTTCAACATTTGATATTTTGTCTTTGTACCATTTTCAACTCTTTTGGGTTTAAATGATTTGCAAGTCATTGCATTCTTCCTTTAAATTGTTGCACAGCGTCCAACCTTTTTTGGAAATGGGGTTATATCAGGACCATCGTGTCACATTTATATTGTTTATTTAAACCTGGATCACATATTTATTCAGAGGCAAATTAAAAACTTTGAGGCTTTTGATGGCTTGCAGGCAAACAGACAAGCTCATTCTGAATGTCATGCATCATTTGTAGTATTTGTTTTTTTCCACGTTTGTTTACTGCAGAGCTAGTTTCACCTGTGTTTTCATCTTCGGTCCTGATTCTGCTTGTGTCAGATACTATGCGTCTTTGGGTTATTTTAAATAGGAAAAAAAAGAGACTTTTGAACAGTTTTGCTTCTTCCAGTTCAGGCACTTGGAGCTGGCGACACCAGCTCGCTAACATTGGGATTTGGTGTTTGTGACAGCTGCTGGGGGAACTGCTTCTGGACAGGCACAATTTCACTGTAATGACGCGTTACATTAGCAAGCCTGAGAACCTCAAACTCATGATGAACCTGCTGAGGGACAAGAGTCTCAACATCCAGTTTGAGGCCTTCCATGTTTTCAAGGTAGAGTCCTCTCAAGAAAGGACGCCTCCCACTGTTTCTCATTGATCTCACTGATTTTGATTATTATTAATTGGAGCTGTGCTTGTAAGATGACAAACAATTTTACTAATCCAACATTTATTTTACAGAACCTGCTCTTTGGCTTTACTGAATTTTTCTCTGTTCTTTTTAAAGTGCCACTATGATGAGCAATTCACCTTTTAATTTTGACTTTTACTAACTTCAGATTGCCTAATAGTGTTGTATTCATACAGTTTGGTAGAATTCCTTTCAATGCATCAAAATTTGCTTGAAAATAACTGGCTGAAAAATGAGGACAGCATGTCCCGCAGCACTCTCTCTCAGAAGTGAAGCCCGTGGGTGATGAAGTCCTGCAGCGCTCTCTCTCAGAAGTGAAGCCCGTGGGTGATGAAGTCCCGCAGTGCTCTCTCTCAGAAGTGAAGCCTGTGGGTGATGAAGTCCCGCAGTGCTCTCTCTCAGAAGTGAAGCCCGTGGGTGATGAAGTCCCGCAGCGCTCTCTCTCAGAAGTGAAGCCCGTGGGTGATGAAGTCAGGCAGTGCTCTCTCTCAGAAGTGAAGCCCGTGGGTGATGAAGTCCCGCAGTGCTCTCTCTCAGAAGTGAAGCCTGTGGGTGATGAAGTCGGGCAGCGCTCTCTCTCAGAAGTGAAGCCCGTGGGTGATGAAGTCCCGCAGCGCTCTCTCAGAAGTGAAGCCCGTGGGTGATGAAGTCCCGCAGTGCTCTCTCTCTCAGAAGTAAAGCCCGTGGGTGATGAAGTCCTGCAGCGCTCTCTCAGAAGTGAAGCCTGTGGGTGATGAAGTCCCGCAGTGCTCTCTCTCAGAAGTGAAGCCTGTGGGTGATGAATTCCCGCAGTGCTCTCTCTCAGAAGTGAAGCCCGTGCGTGATGAAGTCAGGCAGCGCTCTCTCTCAGAAGTGAAGCCCGTGGGTGATGAAGTCCCGCAGTGCTCTCTCTCAGAAGTGAGGCCCGTGGTGATGAAGTCCGCAGTGCGCTCTCTCAGAAGTGAAGCCCGTGGGTGATGAAGTCAGGCAGCGCTCTCTCTCAAGTGAAGCCCGTGGGTGATGCAGTCCCGCAGTGCTCTCTCTCAGAAGTGAAGCCTGTGGGTGATGAAGTCGGGCAGTGCTCTCTCTCAGAAGTGAAGCCCGTGGGTGATGAAGTCCCGCAGTGCTTTCTCTCAGAAGTGAAGCCCGTGGGTGATGAAGTCCCGCAGCGCTCTCTCTCAGAAGTGAAGCCCGTGGGTGATGAAGTCCCGCAGCGCTTTCTCTCAGAAGTGAAGCCCGTGGGTGATGAAGTCCCGCAGTGCTCTCTCTCAGAAGTAAAGCCCGTGGGTGATGAAGTCCTGCAGCGCTCTCTCTCAGAAGTGAAGCCTGTGGGTGATGAAGTCCCGCAGTGCTCTCTCTCAGAAGTGAAGCCTGTGGGTGATGAATTCCCGCAGTGCTCTCTCTCAGAAGTGAAGCCCGTGCGTGATGAAGTCAGGCAGCGCTCTCTCTCAGAAGTGAAGCCCGTGGGTGATGAAGTCCCGCAGTGCTCTCTCTCAGAAGTGAGGCCCGTGAGTGATGAAGTCCCGCAGTGCGCTCTCTCAGAAGTGAAGCCCGTGGGTGATGAAGTCAGGCAGCGCTCTCTCTCAGAAGTGAAGCCCGTGGGTGATGCAGTCCCGCAGTGCTCTCTCTCAGAAGTGAAGCCTGTGGGTGATGAAGTCGGGCAGTGCTCTCTCTCAGAAGTGAAGCCCGTGGGTGATGAAGTCCCGCAGTGCTTTCTCTCAGAAGTGAAGCCCGTGGGTGATGAAGTCCCCGCAGCGCTCTCTCTCAGAAGTGAAGCCCGTGAAGGGTGATGAAGTCAGAAGTGAAGCCGCTGAAGTCCCGAGCGCTCTCTCTCAGAAGTGAAGCCCGTGGGTGATGAAGTCAGGCAGCGCTCTCTCTCAGAAGTGAAGCCCGTGGGTGATGAAGTCAGGCAGCGCTCTCTCTCAGAAGTGAAGCCCGTGGGTGATGAAGTCAGGCAGCGCTCTCTCTCAGAAGTGAAGCCCGTGCGTGATGAAGTCAGGCAGCGCTCTCTCTCAGAAGTGAAGCCCGTGGGTGATGAAGTCCCGCAGTGCTCTCTCTCAGAAGTGAGGCCCGTGGGTGATGAAGTCCCGCAGCGCTCTCTCTCAGAAGTGAAGCCCGTGGGTGATGAAGTCAGGCAGTGCTCTCTCTCAGAAGTAAAGCCCGTGGGTGATGAAGTCAGGCAGCGCTCTCTCTCAGAAGTGAAGCCCGTGGATGATGAAGTCCCGCAGCGCTTTCTCTCAGAAGTGAAGCCCGTGGGTGATGAAGTCAGGCAGCGCTCTCTCTCAGAAGTGAAGCCCGTGGATGATGCACAAAGCAGAGTTGCAAGGAGTGATGTCCTGTCATAATCGCATTGAGCATCGTGCTCAGGTTGTTTTGCAAAGGGGAAGTAGTGTGTTTTGCAGTTCCCGAGATGTGAGTGTCATTGCTTCCTACTGTATCCAGCTCCAGTGGTTACGCCCAAGTATTTTTTTTAAACTGAATAATGGTGGCAATTGAAGATTGAATTGAAAATTGAAATTGAATTGAAAATCGCAGCTGGATTTGGAACCTAAAATTGGCCATGGATACTTTCAAATTCGACAAAAAAATGGAAGGTACATTTTTGATCATAGTGGCACTTTCAATTAATATGCCACTGTTTTCTGCTTAGTCAGAGAATTCTTAAAACAATATATCTGTTTCCAAGTGATTTACTTGCAGACCGAAAGAAAGAGTATTGCATTCATTAATGCTTTGTTTTTGTTTTATTTATTATTATTTGCATGCTTTTGACATATTTTCAAGGTGTTTGTTGCCAATCCCAATAAGACCCAACCAATTGTGGACATCCTCCTGAAGAACCAGACCAAACTAATTGACTTCCTCAGCAACTTCCAGAAGGACCGCACAGATGATGAGCAATTCAACGACGAGAAAACATACCTTATCAAACAGATCCGGGAGCTGAAGAAGCCTGCCTCTTAAGGCCTGCCCTGCTGCCTGCTCAGCAGATCCGGGACCTGAAGAAGCCTGCCTCTTAAGGCCTGCCCTGCTGCGCGCTCAGCAATGGCCCCTTTTCTTTTTCTAAAGAGAAAAACACAATTATAGTGACAACAATAATTATTATTTTTAAAATCTTGAAAAGATTTATCTTTATAAAGCTTGCAGAGAATAGTTCTCAGCTGCACTTCTTTGATATCACTCCGTTTGAGAAGCATCGTCTTTAGTATTGTGCCACAGTGTGATTATTTTTTAAAGGAGTTTAAAATTTTTTGAAAAATTCAATGAAGAACCAAAGGTTAAAAAACCTGAGTAGGTTGTTAAACTCTCCTCGTAGAATTGGCTTGTAGGAGAGGCTTGTAGCTGTAGTGTTTGAATTTACATTTTTTTCTTGTTGATATGGGCCAGAAGTGAGCACATACTTTAACACTCCAAAACCTACTGCAGTCAAGTTCAGATGAGTTGGGGGGGGAAAAAGAATGATTTAAGTGAATATGTGGTGTATATTATAGAGGATTAAAGTTTTTTGCCAGCTATTATTTCTACTGTAGGAACTAAGGTGGCTTTCTTCAGTGATAACATAGACAAAAATGCTTTGTATTTTGTTTGTTACAAATCTATTCAGATTTTTTTCATTTAAGATTCACATGCCCATTTGGTATGAATGTGGTAGCTATTAGAAATGAAACAAAGTTTACAATATTTGGACAAGAGAATCTATGAAGTGCCAAAATTCAGCCCTTATGTACTTAAGAAAAACAAGATATTTGAACATTTTATTTAGCAAAGAAATGTTTCTGCCGTAATGATTGTACTGTACTTTAAAAAGTACATTGGTGAAAATGTCTTATCTCAGAACATATTCATCATCTCAAAATGAGAAGCCTGATCTTTCTGAACCTGACTGGGTGGGGGAAAAAAAAAAAAAAAATAATTCTGCTCAGACTTCATATCCCAGAATGCGACTCTCATCCTGTTTCATCATTGCAGTGTACGGTCCTCTTTCGACTGTGGTGTAGGCACTGATTATTTATTATTGCTGTGGATTGTCAATCACAGAGTGATTCAAGAGTAATTTATCAGAACACATCAAGTAAAAATTGACATTTCATGACTTTGTGATTTTGAGATAAAGGCTGTTAAACTTGGGCACTTTTTACTTGATCTGTGATGGCGGTTTACTTACATGATTCCATTGAAACTAATGGGTGAATCACCTTAATATTTTGACGTCAAATAATTTATAGTTACGTACAATAAACTATAGCAGAAAACCTTGTGTTATGAAATGTCAATTTTTACTTGATGCGCACATACATACAAAAGCATTATCAAATAAGTGGTGCACTTTCTAAAATTTAGCCTATTCTATTGGAATTTAAATCAGTATTGTAATTCATGGTTCTCCTTTTTTCCAGCTGAAACAATACATGACTTTCCAGATGACTTAACAGACAGCACTACCTTTCTGACTTTATTTCTTTCTACTGTCAGTGTGATTCATTGATCATTGTCATTTTGCTGTTGTATACGGTAATTATTTTGCACTTATGTAGATTTTCATTGAGAGATTCAAGATTTCGGCAAATCTAAACACCCGTATCTTTTGTATCTTCAATTAATGGCAGATGAGTGCAAGGTTTTTTTTTTTTTTTTTTTTTTACTATTTATGTGTGTGATTTATGATACTTTCATTTTCTTCATAATTTGGGAATATCTTGACATAATCACAGTGAAAGTCAGGAGACATGGAAGTTCATGGATGCCTTGTTTTTGTCATTATTTATGGTTTTTCCCACTCTTAGTTTTACAAAAAATGTGCAAAATGATCTGAACATGTCATAATGGAGAGGTGAGCCCCTTTTAACTCCCTAGATGCAAGACCTCAATTGTATACTTTGTCATTTCTGATATTCAGTTATTTACATAGGACATGCAATTGAAATGATTTTGTCAAAAACTTGTATTACAAAGTCGTGGTTTTTTTTTTTTTTTTTTTTTTTACGGTTTATTTCCTATTTCCGCCCACCCACGTACGTTCAAACAGGCTAATTTGTACTAACTCTTAAAACATCAGCTTAAAGGAAAATGCAATCCAGACCTCAATTTGGAGAGAAAAGCTGTAATTGTGATCAATTTTTTTGTGCATCGTTCACACAATCTAAAATTCGGAGGCCTTACCCCTGACTGCATAGCCATAATATACATTATACACTGTATACATTTGCCAAAAGTTTCCATTTTCATTTTTTCTTTTGGAATTTACACTTTATGTAAATAAAGCATATTTTAAAAGATTTGTTGCAATATTTCACGCATTTGTTTCATGACATTAATATATTCACTTTTTTATTTTGTACTATGCCTTCTGAAGATGCGGCATCCCCAGTGTAGGACAGTCTCTGGTCTCAATCTCAAGAACCACTTGTTCTGTGCTGAAACTTGTTGTTCAAGAGACATTCAGTGTAAATAAAATATTTAAAGAATTGTATCATCGCAAGATGTTTTTCTTACCCAAGACACTTGTGAAATTGTTTTACATAATCGGGGACCTTTACAAACATGCTTTTCCTCACCCATACATTCTGGTCATCCTTCAGCCTGGCACACTGTGAGAATACGAAAAGCAAAAGCCCCTATTTAGTTTCCATAGTCCATCTACTGGAGATGCTCATGCCTGTACATGCTAATTTTACTCCTGTCGAGTAACAACAAGAGTCGGGCAACTGCGCCCGCCCACGTCCCCACCTTCATGTCACCTCCGCTGTGGATAAGCTCTCCCACTCTTCTCTCCTGCTGTCTGTGAGCGATCCACCATTACCCCACGGCCCTCTGCGGGCTGATGGGCTATTGTTATACCCTGCGGCGGCTCCAGAATTTGTCTGGGACGTATCTCCGAAAGTGTTGACCACAGGAGCTTAAGGTTCTGTGTGAGGGGTAGGTGTGCGAGGCAAGGGTCAGTAGTGGATTTGACGTTTGCCAAAGACGTATGCCGCTATATATTCATTATTTATTAAAGGTTGTGGAGTTCTCGACTTTTTTTTTTTTTTTTTTTTTTTTTTAATCCCCTGCCACGCTAAGGGAGAGACATATTATTCCGCTCCTTCTGTCTGTCCTGCACTTGTTGGTGTGCTATCTCAAGAATTGGCGGTGGAATTTCTTCAAATTTGGTAGCAAGGTTTGTTAGGGCAATGTGCAGACACCAGTCGATTTTCATGACCTTGACCTAATTTTCAAAGTCTTTACAGGCAATTGACCACTAATAACCGAATTACGGTGCAATATCTCAAGAACATTTTAATGCATTCCACTCATTTTTTATAACATAGTTTACATGGATCATATGCAGATGCCAATGAATTATGGTGACCTTGATAAGGTCATTATGGGATAAATTCACATTTCTAATTCTGATATTTCAAGAACATTGGGCCTCATGCAAGAAGCGATATAAGGACAAATTTTCTCTTATTTTTGTTTGTATCCCCGATTTTTTTCTTATGTTGTTCTTACCCATTGATTTCCGGGATGCACCGGTGTTTTATTTTTGCTCTTCTCTTAGGTAAGAGAAAATTTAACGAGCGTTCGAGAGCACTCTTACCGAGATGAGAGAAAACAAAACTTATCTGCTTGTCCAATGCACCGAAACAAGTTTTAAAACCTAAACATTTAAAATGTGTCATATAATCAAATTTTGATTGTTTTATGTTTTTGAGAAATTATAATTTTATTATTTAATTCTTGAGCTAAAGAGTTTGGCCAGCTGATCCTAATTAGGACTAAGCAATAAAAGCCCTTAGATACTTGTGTGCGGTCTGCTTCTGAATGGCTTACCTATTGCTGTTGGACACTTTGGTCATCCAGGCCTTGCGCAGAAAGCGCGTTTTTAGGGATGGTGCGTATCTGTTTGCTGAGACAGATGAATGCCTACTCCTACCAAATGTGAAAGCAACCGTACTTGAGCACGGAAGATTACTGTTATGTGTTAGGGCTCTCTTGTTCTAACAAATGCAGCAGCGAATAGAAATCTCCATTCAAACGAAGAAATTCAATGCTTGCTTGAAATGGAGGCGGACGAAAACATACAACCCCAATTCCGAAATAGTTGGGACAAAGTGTAAATTGTGAATAAAATCAAAACGCAATGACTTTCAAATCACACCAGCCAGTATTTTATTCACAAAAGAACAGAGATAACATAGCAAATGTTGAAACTGAGAAATTTTACAATTTTATCCACAAAATGAGCTCATTTCAAATTTGATGGCTGCTACAGGTCCCAAAAAAGTTGGGACAGGTGCCTCTTTACTATGGTGTTGCATCCCCTCTTCTTTTTAACACAGAGTGGTGTCTGGGCATTGAGGAGACAAGTTTCTTGAGTTTAGCCATTGGAATTTGATCCCACTCTTGTTTAATACAGGCTTCCAGCTGCTGGAGAGTTTTGGGTCTCCTTTGACGGACTTTTTGTTTAATTATGCGCCAAATGTTCTCAATCGGTGAAAGATCAGGACTGCAGGCAGGCCAGTTCAGCACACGGACTCTTCTACTACGAAGCCATGCTGTTGTAATAGCTGCAGTATGTGGTTTTGCATTGTCCTGCTGAAATACACAAGGCCTTCCCTGGAATAGATGTCGTCTAGAGGGGAGCATATGTTGCTCTAAAACCTTTATATACCTTTCAGCATTCATGGTGCTTTTTAAAACATGCAAGTGTCCCACACCATATGCACTAATGCATCCCCATACCATCAGAGATGCTGGCTTCTGAACTGTACGCTGATAACAGGAGCGGTGGTCTTTCTCCTCTTTAGCCCGGAGGACACGACGCCCGTGATTTCCAACAAGAATGTCAAATTTGGACTCGTCTGACCACAGGACACTTTGTCACTTTGCCACAGTCCATTTTAAATGAGCCCTGGCCCACAGATTACGGCGGTGCTTCTGGATCATGCTCAACAATGGCTTCCTTTTTGCATGATAGAGTTTTAGGTGGCATCTGTGGATGGCACGGCGGACTGTGTTTACAGACAGTGGTTCCTTTAAGTATTCCTGGGCCCATTTAGTAATGTCAATGACAGAATCATGCCGGTGAGTGATGCAGTGGCGTCTGAGGGCCCGAAGATCACGGGCATCCAGTAAAGCTCTTCGGCCTTGTCCCTTACGCAGAGATTTTTCCAGTTTCTCTGAATCTTTTGATGATGTTATGCACTGTCGATGATGAGACCTTCAAAGCCTTTGCAATTTGACACTGAGGAACATTGGGTCTCATTCATGAAACGTTCGTAAATCTGCGAACAGATTTACACATAAAAGCCTACTCCACTAAAAACCTACTCCGGATTCAGGAACACGTGAAACTGTGTTCGGGAAACTCAGATCTGATCGTAAACACGTGTGTAGATCATGAATGCCAAACGATCGTAAATTGACAGCGCGCTCCCGGTAATCAGCTATTTGCATAAATCTCCGCCCATGAATTGCCAATGACCGTCATATAAGGAGGTGTAGATGCATCCAGTCGACCTGTCAGTCATGGCGCAAACAAAGAAAGACGGAGAAGGAAAAAGGAATTTTTCCGAAGCGGAGATAGAAATTATTTTGGGTGAAGTGGAGTTTAGAAAAAAATTTTATTTTCGTCTTTTAGCAGTGGTGTGACAGGGACAGGCAAAACGATGGCTTGGAGGGAGGTGACAGATGCCGTTAATGTTGTCTCTGTAGGCCAAAGAACTATGTCCGAGGTGAAGCGTAAATGGTTTGACATGAAACTAGAGGCAAAGAAACGCATAAGCGCACATCAGCCACAGGTTGAGGAGGCTCACAGTCACAACAGACGAGCGCATCGCTGGCATAATTGGGGAGACCTCTGTCAGGAATTATACCTGACGGAGACAGCAAAATGCCTCCACATTTATTTTTTTTGAAGTGGCTATTCGCCCCGCAGCGCGCTGAATTGGGGGAAAGAGATCGCACAAAGGGGCCGACAAGAGAAGCAGTTCTGCTATTCGCACCACGGTGGGACGGATCAGAGAAGCACTTCTGCTATTTTCCCTGCAGTTGGGCCAGTAAGAGATTTCATTTTATAATCCGCCCGCTCTCTGATCTTTTTCGCTGAAACACGCGTGGGCGAATAGCCTCTTCGTTTAGTTTTTTTTTTTTATTATTATCATCATTCAACATGTAGAAAGAACGTGTAATCTATTGAGTCGATTCACATACATCATTCACAAACATGAACCTAATCTGGATCTTAAACCTGCCAATTGCCAACTAATTTAACTAAATGTGTTATATTTTTAATCGTTTGTTATGTTGAGGCTATATCACGCGTTTCAAAGGCATCTGCCTATTATTTACATAACAGAGCGCAATATGAATTAAAATTGTAATTTACAATAGTGACAAGCATTATTTATATGTGATCGTAAATTTACACAAAAAACACATGGTCGAAAGCATGTGTAGATTTTGTTAGTAGCTACGAACAGATCTGAGCTACTAAAATGTTGATGAATGCGAGATTCACGTAAATTTACGTCTACGAACAGTTTACACACAAATTCGCTCTGCTCACGTTTCATGAATGAGACCCATTGTTTTTAAATTATTCCTCAATTTTTTTACGCAAGCCTTCACAGGTTGGAGAGCCTCTGGCCATCTTTACTTCTGAGAGACTCAGCCTTTCTAAGACATCCCTTTTATAGCCAATCATGTTACACACCTAGCCAGTTGACGTAATTACTTGCTAAATGTTCTTTCAGCTGATTCTCTTTATATATTAATAGCTTTTTTCAGCCCTTTTTTGCCTGTGTCCCAACTTTTTTGAGACCTGTTGCAGCCAGAAAATTTGAAATAAGCTCATTTTGTGATAAAAATGTAAAATGTCTCAGTTTCAACATTTGAAATGTTATCTATGTTCTATTGTAAATAGGGATGGGTATTGATAAGATTTTATTGATACCAATCCCATTATCTAATCCGCTTATCGATCCGATTCTTTATCGATTCCCTTATCAATTCCTCCTGTGAATTTTCTGTGTTGAAAAAGTTGGCTTTACAGGTTTTCTGTGTCAACAACATTTTATTGAGTTTATATGTAAATAAATATGAAATTGGTAACTGGATCTGGATCTCTATGGATGTAAATAAATAAAAATACCGGTAAGTAAAAATCTTTGCACATGGTCACTGGATCCTAGATCTCTCCTTTATTCCAATTCAAGAATAATCAAGTGGCAATTGAACACACGGCATCTCTCCCTCATGCGATCTAACAGCAACAAAATAATGGACTACATACAGTACAGAAAAAAAATTAATTATAATTAGGTCTTTGCACTGGGACACAGCAACGGCATTTTTTTTTTTTCCCCAGCAAGAGCGTCATTTCAGAACTCTTTTGCGAATGAAGATAATTTCGGCGACAAGTACATACACTTGTTTTTGGAGCACGGTCACGCAACTTGCTGTAAAAAATAGACAGCTGTCCGATTGGATAATGTAAACGGACGAAACCAAGTATACTTATCACCAGAATTACCTTCATTCGCTGTAGAGTTCTGAAATGCCGCTCTCGCTGGAGAAAAGTTGGGTCGCTGAGTGCCAGTGCATAGACCTAACACAACGTGTTAATAATAATTAACGATGTCACCTCGTGTTGTTTTGTAACCGAAGACATATGCTTTAATAACAGTTTATTATGAATCTTAACCTACCGGAATGCTGGCTCCTCCACCGTAGAGAAAGGGCGCAAACATTTCAAAATAAATTTAGTAGGTAACTGCCTGATGACATTCACCTATCATGTCCTGTGACAATTTGCCTTTTGCGACAACTCCGGCAAGTGTGAATGGGGTCTGCAGCCTAAACGGAGGGGGAGGGGAGCTGGGCCGTGGAGCTGGGGATGCAACACTGCAGGCAGCAGAGGTACTTGGTCCACCGCTAATATCGTCTAAAACGGATCGAATGACAGAATATTTGTATAGCATTTGTTTCATTTACGTCAAATAGCGTTACACAATCTGTCATTGAAAGCGCTGTGCTAATATTAACAGGATAGAAAAGAAACGAAACTTATCCTCATCAGCTTTGCTCTGCAGCGAAGTTGCAGCGGCTGCACTCGTCCGAAGTTTGTCGAGTACATGACACTCTTGGTATTTAACGCTGTGCGTTGACAAATGTTTTGACATATTGGCGGTGTTGCCACCCTCGCATGATATTACAGCGTTGTAAAAATTGCACTTTGCGTTGTTAGCGTCCTTTTTTGGTAAAGTGAAGCAAAGCTTTCGATCGCTTCGATCTCTCCGCCATTGTCTTGGAAATTATGCTGCTGACTGACGAGCGTGATTGACGTGTGGCACGTCACGTTACGTAAGGTCCGGCTGCGCGGCGTAATGCAAAGAATCGACAAGGGAATTGTTAAGCATAAAGGCTAATGATGTCGATGGATCGAACTATTTCGAATCGATTATTAACAGGAACCGGTTATCGATACCCATCCCTAATTGTAAATAACATATTGGCTCATGCGATCTGAAAGTCATTGCATTTTGATTTTATTCACAATTTACACTTCGTCCCAACTATTTCAGAATTGGGGTTGTACAATCACAACTGCATACTACACGCAAAGCTCAGATTTGTGGAATAATTTGTGGGTAGTTACATTCACATGGTTATCACAGAATAATAGATCAGTGCCGTGACCACCTAAAGAAAATGCGGATGCGAAGTTATGAGATAGATAAATTTTTGTGGTATGAGGCAGTGGACAGCATAATCGACCAAAAACGCAAGGGCGAAAGAATTCCGTATGCAACATCCACCTTTATCGAATGTAATCAGTAGCCTACATTTTCGGCTTGCCTTGATGTTTGGGTACCCAGAGAAAGATTTGGATGTGTAAAAACATCAAGCATTCAGTCAAGAAAATTTCGAGAATATTCTAAACCCCCTTCTCAAGAATAAAACCCCCCGAAATATATTGGCGCATCTTTTTAAAATCGTTCCCCATTTAAAACCACCTAGGTGCATACTGCAGTGCGCTGTACCGGAATTTTGACATGCATAGAAGTGTACTCGGGTACGGTACGATATTACTAGTGTGAAAGCTGACCAGCAGGGGGAGAGGGGAGGGGGGACAATCGTACTGTGGCACGGTACAGAACAATCGTACCTAGTGTGAAAGTGCCCTAGATTGCCACGAGCAGTCGGCTCATTGCACACAGCACGTCACCTGCCCTTATATGGCGTTTAGTGGGTGTCATATATGCTAATTTAAGACAACAGGCCAAGCGCTTCCAATTTACGATCAAATAGGATTCAACATTCAGCACATCTGGGTAAGAGCAGATTTGGATGGTAAGAGCGTTTAGTGCATCCGAAGTTTATTTCTCTTATTTTTTTTTCTTATGAAAAAAATAAGAAAAAATATAAGAGAAATTTAAGAGAATGTTGCTGCATAAGGCCCATTGTCACAGATTTCTTTCATACTTTGTACCGATGTCTGTATTGGGGATACACAGCCCCCACTGGAGCCCAGTGACATGCATTTGTAAGAAGGCTTTTGTTGTGATGTCTCAAGCACTATTGATGGATTCCTTTAATTTTTTACAGCAATGTAACATTGGGCCTCATGCAGCAACATTCTCTTAAATTTCTCCGCCAATATGTCAAAACATTCGTCAACGCACAGCGTTAAATACCAAGAGTGTCATGTACTCGACAAACTTCGGATGAGTGCAGCCGCTGCAACTTCGCTGCAGAGCAAAGCTGATGAGGATAAGTTTCGTTTCTTTTCTATCCTGTTAATATTAGCACAGCGCTTTCAATGACAGATTGTGTAACGCTATTTGACGTAAATGAAACAAATGCTATACAAATATTCTGTCATTTGATCCGTTTTAGACGATATTAGCGGTGGACCAAGTACCTCTGCTGCCTGCAGTGTTGCATCCCCAGCTCCCCTCCCCCTCCGTTTAGGCTGCAGACCCCATCCACACTTGCCGCAAAAGGCAAATTGTCACAGGACATGATAGGTGAATGTCATCAGGCAGTTACCTACTAAATTTATTGTGAAATGTTTGCGCCCTTTCTCTACGGTGGAGGAGCCAGCATTCCGGTAGGTTAAGGTTCATAATAAACTGTTATTAAAGCATATGTCTTCGGTTACAAAACAACACGAGGTGACATCGTTAATTATTATTAACACGTTGTTAGGTCTATGCACTGGCACTCAGCGATGTAACTTTTCTCCAGCGAGAGCGGCATTTCAGAACTCTACAGCGAATGAAGGTAATTCTGGTGATAAGTATACTTGGTTTCGTCCGTTTACATTATCCAATCGGACAGCTGTCTATTTTTTTACAGCAAGTTGCGTGACCGTGCTGCAAAAACAAGTGTATGTACTTGTATGTACTTGTTGGTGTGCTGAATGTTGAATTCCCCTTGATCGTAAATTGGAAGCGCGTGGCCGGTTGTTTTAAATTAGCATATATGACACCCACTAAACACCATATAAGGGCAGGTGACGTGCCTTGTGCAAAGAGCCGACTGCTCATATACGATTCATCCAAACTCGGGCAGGGTTTATCTGTACACGTACCAAATGTGAAAGCAACCGTACTTGAGCACAGAAGATCTCAGTTATGTGTTACGGCTCTCTTGTTCCAATAAATGCAGCGGGGAAAAGATATCTCCATTCAAACGAAGAAATTCAATGCTTGCGGACGGAAACATACAATCACAACTGGATAATGCACGCAAAATCTCAGAGATTTATGGAATAATTTGTGAGTAGTTACAGTCGCATGGTTATCACAGAATAATAGATCAGTGCCGTGACAAACTAAAGAAAATGTGGCTGCGATATTTCAAAGTGCGGGACGCAGTGCGAAAGTCTGGCAGCTCAAGTTATGAGATAGATAAATTTTTGTGGTATGAGGCAGTGGACAGCATTATCGACCAAAAACGCAAGGGCGAAAGAATTCCGTATGCAACATCCACCAATATCAAATGTAATCAGTACATTTTCAACTTACCTTGATGTTTGAGTACCCAGAGAAAGATTCGTGCTAGGGCACGCGCAGCATATGCATTCACGATAATAATATTTGTTATTAATATTCTAAACCCCCTTCTCAATAACAAAACCCCCCGAAATATATTGGGGCCTCCTTTTAAAATCGTTCCCCATTTAAAACCACCTAGGTGCATACTGCAACGCGCTGTATCGGAATTTTGACATGTATGTGAGTATACTCGGGTATGGTACGATATTACTTATGTGAAAGCTGACCAGCGGGGGGAGAGGGGAGGGGGGACAATCGTACTGTGGCATGGTACGGAACAATCGTACGATTCGTACCTAGTGTGAAAGCGCCCTAAATCGGCTCAGCAGCCATTCATCTGTCTCAGCAAACAGATACGCACCATCTCTAAAAAGGTGCTCTCTGCGCAAGGCCTGGATGACCAAAGCGTCCAACAGCAATAGGTAAGCCATTCAGAACCAGAACGCACGCAAGTATCTAAGGGTTTTTAAAGCTTAGTCCTAATTAGGATCAGCTGGCCAAACACTGTAGCCCAAGAATTAAATAATAAAATCATTGTAATTTCTCAAAAAAATAATCAAAATTTGGTGATATGATGCATTTTTAATGTTTAGGTTTTAAAACTTGTGTTTCCATGCATTGGACAAGCAATTTGTGGACAGAGATAACAGTTTTCTGTTTTCTCTTATCTCGGTAAGAGTGCTCTCGACCACTCGTTAAATTTTCTCTTACCTAAGAGAAGAGGAAAAATAAGAAAACATTGGTGCATCCCAGAAATCAATGGGTAAGAACAAAATAAGAAAAAATCAGGGATACGGACAAAAATAAGAGAAAATTTGTTCTTATATCGCTTCTTGCATGAGGCCCATTGTCAGCTATGATGATGCACATTGCTGGTAGATTCAGGAGTTTTAACAGAATTTGTAAAGTTTTGTTTTTAAAAAAGTTTAAATAATTTATGGAACATCATTCTGAGTACTGAACCAGGCTGCAATTGAATGTGTAGCATTTGCAATTAGCGGAAAACCATCTTGAAGTTTTTCCTCACCAGGGGCTTCCGTGGTTTCTTAACAGTTGAATATCTGAAGATGAGGTGTTCAAGGGCAATTGTCGGGGATGACGTCAGCAATCAATCCATCAATTGGGGATGACATCATCAATCAGTCATCAATATTATGCATAATTATATAGTCTTACCATTATATAAACACCACTTATACGCAGTATAATCATATAGTTATGCATGCTTGTTTTATGTTGGTAGTTTTGATTATAGTAGCACTTTTGGATGTATTAGGAATATGTAAAACTAATAGACGGTAAGAGGGGTGTCATCTTTTTTTTTCCTCCTTCGCCAATTGTGTTTTTTTTTTATCATAGGGCACGTAGGCTGTGTTTTGGGACAACTGACAGAGAGCGTGTTATTTCATAGATGGATCTAAAGTAGCAATGATAGGAAACTGCTCCACTTAGCAGATCATAAACATCGGTTATTTGCCTGCTTCAAGAAGCTGGCCTCAAAGACGCCTATGAAGTAGGCAAGGATGTGTACCCATTTAGAAATTCACTTAAACAATCAAGCAGCCTTGAAGTATTTATTTTGCAGCATTTATTGCCCATAACCTTGATCAGTAGTCACGCACACGAGATGTGTAATCCATGGGGATGCTTTTGTTGTCCGGTGGTGTTTATTAATGAAAGTGTTCTTTCCCAAAGAGTACAGAGATGGCCAGGGTGGTTCGCCATCTGTTGCAATCAAGCTAAGGTTCACAGTGTATCAAAAGAACTGGTCAAGGTTATTTTCAATAAAAGTGTCCATAAAATTGTTCAGGTGTTTCCAAAAAGTGATGCCAACCAATCTGAAAAGAGAAAAACAATTAAGCAGCAGACATGTTATTGAAACATTTTGGTCTGATGGGAAGGTATAACTATATTTAGAAGACATTTCCTGTTTTGGGTTATAAAGATTGTGAGGAAAAAAATAGGATGTCAGCACACCTTTCAAAGACGGCTCGGCTTTATGGCCGTTTGTTGAATGAAGTCTGATATTCTGAAGGTTGTGCCTCACTCCTGTTATTTCAAGACCTCTTTGGGATTCTGCCTGCATGGTTCTCTGAAAAACCATAACGCAATCATAGGCCTACAGCTTTCTGTCTTTTAAATTCTGTATGGCTCACTGGGCTTTAATTAAGTGAGCACATCATCATAATGACACTAACTTTCGTGCAAACTTATGTGACACTTTGATGAAAAGACACTGAAGTCATTTTAAGCTTACCGGCCCTATGGACCGATAAGCTGTTGTCGTGGTGTGGCTTCCGTTGTCTGAAACATTTTTAATCTTTTTTTTTTGCCATGCCTTGCAGTTTGATTTGTTTGAGACCCATAAAAGCAATGCATATGTCTACACCTCTACACTTCGTATCTCAAGTCAGCTGTGTAACTAGTTGGACTTGCTGGTTAGAGTGGTGGCAAGCTATAAAATTGCCATAAATTGGCTAACTAGCTAACCAATCAGAAAGCTGCACATATCCAGATAAATGGAAATAATTCTGCATCCAACCTCCACTTTTTTAAAAATTTTTTATTTGCTAGAAGGATTTTAAAAGGGGGCGCTAGTATATGTTGGAGGGTTTTATTAGTGAGAAGGGGGCTTAAAATTTAATATTAATATTTAATATTGTGAATGCATATGCTGTGCATGCCCTATCACCCCAGTGTGTCATCAGTAGCATGGCTGCCGCCATTATGTGCTATTACCACGTAACGTTATAGCAACACAAGAAATTAAACTCTAAATTTTCTTCACTGGATGTACGCTTGACGTTTTTACACACCGAATTTTCCTCTGGGTACCCAAACATAAAGGTAAGCCGAAAAAGCGCTGATTTCATGCGATATTGGTGTAGGTTGAATACGGAGTTCTTTCCGCCAGGGAGCTCCCCAGACACGAGCAACACCTCAGCAATCGGAGTGCTTTCAAAGGTGGCTCCTTGGCCTGAGTGAACACGGTGTGGACAGCCATGTATGCATAAAAAACTGGTTCCACAGTTTTTGAGCCACGACTTTTGCTGTCTGATTGGGGCAAGGGAATGCATGCGCTAGCTTGGTAAAATGATCTGTTATTACTAGAACATCAACATTGTCCCCATTGTCCCCCCTCTACTGACCAAAGATCAATGCACACTAGCGCAAGAGGAGCACCAGTCTTGATGGATTCTAGGGGTGCTCTGGCCTCTGCCTCCTGAGTTTTTCCAACTACTCAACGTTTGCAGCGTGAGACGTACAACTTAATGTCTGCATCCATGCCTTACCAAAAGAACCAGCTGGAGTGTTCTTCCCTGTCCTTGTTGGCCTACATCATCATGGGTCCCTCTGACAGCAGTCGTCCTTTGGACATCAGGAAGCACTAGTTGGTTTTTTTTTTCCAGTTCTATCCTTCAATCTGCGGTAGAGTACACCATCTCGTATCTCAAGCTTTTCCCAGTGCTTCAGCATAGGTATTACTGAGACTGCCTCATGGTCTCTCTCTCGGCGTGATGGATGCCTTTTCCTCTCCACAAACAACTACTTCCAAACCATCACATCGTCACTTCTCTGCTTGGCTTGTATTTCTTCCTTAGAGAAGACAGGCAATGTTGTTACACCCCCATGTACCATACGGGCAGGGCATCTACCGAGCTGAGCATCATGAACAGGTCTACCAGCCTCCCAGTCCAAACAGGACTAACACACTGCTTTCACTCCTTCTCCAGATACTGGCCTCAAACTCTTTGTCTGTTCATTGCTGTCAAAAGCTCAGTTCTGAACATTCACAGACAACCAGAAAGCTTTTAGGACAGATCCTAATGTTACATGCTGTGTAGTCTTACCGTCAGATGTTCCATGCAGTTCCAAAGCTCTGGCAAATGGGCGTCTGCTTAGGAGGTCAGCAGGAATGTTCTGCGGACCAGGGATGTATTTCAAGTCAAAATCAAAAGGGGCTAATTTAGTCACCCACCTCTGCTCAAAAGCCTCCGATTTAGGTTTAGTTGGAATCTATGTCAGAGGGTTATTGTCAGTCAGCACTGTAAATTTATTCCCTTTCAGCCAATGAGAAAATTTATCACGGACAGCCCACTTTAATGCATAGAACTCTAGTCTATGTGCTGGATATTTTGACTGAGACTTTGGCAGGGTTCTGCTTGCAAAAGCCACAGACCTTGGCCTGTTCATGACTTACTGTACTGGGGTCACCTCCACTGACGAGGACATTAATGCGTGAACCGGGTCCATCTGTATTATCTCCTGCTGGACCTGACATGCTTGTGAACTGAGAGCCCTGCCCTACTCCGGTAACAAACCCAGGTGAACTCAGCTGAGAGCCCTGCCCTACTCCAGTAACAAACCCAGGTGCACTCAGCTGAGAGCCCTGCCCTACTCCAGTAACAAACCCAGGTGCACTCAGCTGAGAGCCCTGCCCTACTCCGGTAACCAACCCAGGTGAACTGAACTGAGAGCCCTGCCCTACTCCGGTAACAAACCCAGGTGAACTGAACTGAGAGCCCTGCCCTACTCCGGTAACAAACCCAGGTGAACTCAAATGAGAGCCCTGCCCTACTCCGGTAACAAACCCAGGTGCACTCAGCTGAGAGCCCTGCCCTACTCCGGTAACAAACCCAGGTGAACTCAGCTGAGAGCCCTGCCCTACTCCAGTAACAAACCCAGGTGCACTCAGCTGAGAGCCCTGCCCTACTCCAGTAACAAACCCAGGTGCACTCAGCTGAGAGCCCTGCCCTACTCCGGTAACAAACCCAGGTGAACTCAACTGAGAGCCCTGCCCTACTCCGGTAACAAACCCAGGTGAGCTCAGTTGAGAGCCCTGCCCTACTCCAGTAACAAACCCAGGTGAACTCAACTGAGAGCCCTGCCCTACTCCAGTAACAAACCCAGGTGAACTGAACTGAGAGCCCTGCCCTACTCCGGTAACAAACCCAGGTGAACTCAACTGAGAGCCCTGCCCTACTCTGGTAACAAACCCAGGTGAACTCAGCTGAGAGCTCTGCCCTACTCCGGTAACAAACCCAGGTGAACTGAACTGAGAGCCCTGCCCTACTCCGGTAACAAACCCAGGTGAACTCAACTGAGAGCCCTGCCCTACTCCGGTAACAAACCCAGGTGAACTCAGTTGAGAGCCCTGCCCTACTCCAGTAACAAACTCAGGTGAACTCAACTGAGAGCCCTGCCCTACTCCAGTAACAAACCCAGGTGAACTCAGCTGAGAGCCCTGCCCTACTCCGGTAACAAACCCAGGTGAACTCAGCTGAGCGACCTGCCCTACTCCGGTAACAAACCCAGGTGAACTGAGCTGAGAGCCCTGCCCTACCCCGGTAACAAACCCAGGTGAACTCAGCTGAGCGACCTGCCCTACTCCGGTAACAAACCCAGGTGCACTCAGCTGAGAGCCCTGCCCTACTCTGGTAACAAGCCCAGGTGAACTCAGCTGAGAGCCCTGCCCTACTCCGGTAACAAACCCAGGTGAACTCAACTGAGAGCTGAGATCCTGTAGGACTGTCCCTGAGATGGCGCTGTGAGACCGAGTACAGCAGAGACAACTGGAGATTGATCATGGCGGCACCCTGCTGCTAGAGGCAAACGAAACGAAATTGACAAGGCTACAATAAGAGTTAGAAAAAAAAGAAGAAAAAAAATCCCGACGATCTCTACTGGATTACTCCGAGACTCTGGATAAATTAGAAGATTTCGTGGATGACTACTTTTACAAGCTGCGCATTATGAGCCCCTCCACAGAAACAACCACGAAGAACCTCATCCACGAAACTGAGGACGGGACTGCAACTATTCAGGTTAGTGTGCTGGATTCCATTAACAGCAAACTCACAATCCTTGAAATACTGCACGCAGACATCAAGGAACTAAAAGCCAGTCTTGAATACAGCCAGTCACAAATCGAGACATTACAGATGGAAAATAAAGAACTGAAACTCACCGCCAATACCCTTGCTATCCATGTAGAAACCATTTCCAACGAAAACAAAATAATGAAAGAAACCGTTCTAGACCTCCAGAGCCGCAGCATGCGCGATAATCTTGTATTCACCGGAATTGCAGAACAACCGCAAGACAACCCGGAGCAAGCTATTAAAGAATTCATGCAGTCGGCTCTGAAACTCTCCCGTGACACTGTAAATAACGTAACTTTTCACCGCGCTCACCGTATTGGACCCAAAAACAACAGCAGACCAAGACCAATTGTCGCAAAATTTGAACATTTTAAACAAAAAGAACTTGTTAAAAGCCGAGGAAGGGAACTGAAAGGTACAAACTACGGGATGAACGATCAATACCCACGGGAAATTCAGGAAAGACGAAAGAAGTTATTTTCAATTCTCAAACAGTTCCGTGAAAAAGGACGAAGAGTAGCACTCACAGTAGACAAGCTATACATCGACGGCCAACTTTATCGGGACGGTAACCTCACTACTTGGCTATAAACTCACAATTCGGGATTCTGTCACGGTTGGATTGAATAATGAATGAAGATTGATTACAATTGGAATGTGTCAACAATCTTTCCATTCAAAACCCCAGACTTCTTCCCCTCTCTCTATCTCTTCTTTCTCTCTCTTTATCTACCTATCTGATTTGTATGTTTAGCCATCTGTCTGTATGTCACTTTGTTCACTGGCCCATCCATCTGTATGTATATCTGCCCATCTGTCTACCCTCTTCCTGTCTAACTGTCCATCTTTCTGTCCCTCCTTACGTCTGCCTGCCTGGTTGTCTGTCTTTCTGGCCATATGCCCATTCATCCAAATATACTATTCCTTGATAAATGTGTATGCATATGCGCCTTATGGTATGATTGACTGAATGAGTGCATAAGCAGTAGTATGGGTGCGAGTGTGTTTTTTTTTTTTTTTGGTACGTGTGGGTATCTGTATGTGTATGTATATATGTGTGTATTAGTGTGCAGATATGCATATGTGTATTTACGTAAGGTGTGTGTATATAGGTATGCATGTATGATTATATATGTATACAGTTCTCCATTTTCTTAACCTTTTTCCACTAGGTTATGTGTGCATATAAATATGTATGTGTGTGTGTGTGTGTGTGTGTGCGCGTGTGTATGATAGACTATGTCTTCTTGAGTATATGTTATGATACTATTTTCATTATTATTCTCTTTATTATGTATCTTTATTTTCAATTTGTTTATATATTTACTTTTTCTTCTCTAAATATTAAGGTGTTTTTTACTTTTTTTGTGTTTATGTGCATCAGATGTGTGTAGATGTTCATATTTACCCTCCTGAACTCTCTTAGACTGAGGATACTTACATTTTCTTCTTCTTTTTTTATTTTTTTTTGTCCTTTTTTTGTTTCTCATCAACGATATGCAATACTTTTAACTGTAACAACCACATTACCCCCAGTTGTCTTTTGCTGACTTGATCCTTTTTTCTCTCTCTCTCTCTCATACAATGTCTTCATATGCTGTAGTGTTATTTTGTTTATTGTCACCTATTTTTTTTAGCTTTTGTTTTGTTTTTCTGTCCCCCCCTGTGCCAAGTCCATACTGTTTGGGAAGATTTTATAGTGCAGCAATATCAGGCTGTTTGTATCTATACTAGATTTGTAAGCAAACCCAGGACTCATGGCTCTTAAGTTTGTCTGCTGGAATGTGCGTGGCATTAACTCACCGGCAAAGAGAACCAAAATTATAAATCACCTCAAAAAATTAAAAGCCGATATATGTCTGTTACAAGAGACCAAATTATCAGACAATGAACACGTAAAACTAAAAACACAGCACTTCAATCAAATACACTTTGCTTCATACAACACAAAAAAAAGAGGTGTTTCAGTTCTGATCAATAAAAGTACACCACTAATCCTCAAACACACCATAGCAGACCCAGGAGGACGCTACATCATCATTAATGGAATTATCAATAACATCAGTATAGTCATTTCAAGTATCTATGGTCCAAACACAGACGACCCAACATCAAGAAATCACCCTCCATATCAACCACATTCCCAGGATTTCCATTTACACCTTTAGCATCAGAAAATGACATGGTATGAATGTTGCTGTATATCCAAACTGTAATCATTTCTATTGGTCTGTGTTGTGTTCACAAACTGCAACAGTTTAACACTGCACTGCCTGCCACTCCCCCCCAAGTTCACTCCACAGGTACTGGTGAGGATGGTGGTCCGTCACTGATATGCAGTTGAACACTCGACAGATTTGGCTTAACAGGTGCTGGTGATGATGATGATCCCCGGTGATCTGCAATTGCTGATTTAGGAAAATCTGGGTCACAGCACCAATCTGTAGTGAATCTCTCTCGGTCCACCACAGAAGAATCTCACATCACACAGTACTCTGGAGTTTCTAACTCTTCTATTCTCGGCCGGTGCAGTCCTGCCTCAGTCAACGTAACGTCAACTGAGGAGGCAGTAAACATTGCTATGACAACCAGGACGCGTTAAATTAAGGTTATGAGATTAAACATTTTCATATCATAATTAAATAATCACAAGAAAAAGGCTATCGTATAAATACAAGATAAATAAGCAAACAAATTAAAAAAAAAAAAAACAGATTCGCTGAACCTGAGCACTGTCTCTCATCACTACAGTTCGACATTCTGTGGCCTATATTTAAACAATGTCAATCAAATATCTGTGTATGAAGTATTTTTATGCAGCCTTTACCCCCAAATACTTTTGGCTCTCCCTTCATGGGGTCATTCTCTTACACCAGAAACATTTTTGCTTAAATTATTAATTTGCATTTCAGTCACTTGTAAATGTAGCATTGCCTCAACAATTTGTTTGTAGCGCTGCTGTGACATTGTTTGGCGATAATTTATTGACACATTGGTAGGAAAACAATATTAATGGTTAACTGACATCTTTCAGTATCTTGTATTTACACAATGGGGTGCATTTACCTCTGGTTAGAAATCACCGTTAAGCAAATATTAAAAGCTTAATAAGCATACTTTTACTATCAAAAGAAATCATGAACCCATTGCTGTGAAGTAAAATGGTAATTCTCTGCTCTTGTAATCAGTTTTACAGCAAAAACAAAATCTCACTAAGCATATTAATCTTGTAACACTGATTGCGACCTTTATTTGCAGTTTTCTACAATCCAAGGTGCCTTTTGAGTGTTGGATGTTAATGTTGTTTAAAAACCAAGTTTTTCATTAGCCCATTAGTTGGATGTTAATGTTGTTTAAAAACCAAGTTTTTCATTAGCCCATATTTAATTTGGAAGCTTATTTTTAAAATGTTTTTTGTCTATTCATCTTTCTTCAGTTTTATTTTTGGTGAAATTGTTTTTGAATTGGATAAAATGTACATATAAACCTGACCATGGTACTGAACTGGTGGAAACTTTATGACTGGATTTAATGTGTTATTATTCACACTGTGCATGAAGCTTGTTAGTCCTGTAGACAAATTAATCTACTGTGGTTCGTTATCACGCAGGACTGCGCTGACATGGACAGGCATTTTCAGCTGTGCCAGGAGATTTCCGCAGTTTTCCCTCCGGTGATCTTGGATCCCCGACATCTGCTCCGGCTGTGACCTCAGAGCCCTCTACATCTCCCCAAGTTGAGACATTACTGAGTTTTCCCAATCAAAGTGTGTGTGTGTGTGTGTGTGTGTGTGTGTGTGTGGGGGGGGGGGGGGCATATGTTTGTTGCTTAGTTTATGATGATGGGAGCAACAAAAGTCAGAGTCCTCTTGTTTCAGAGCAGTGGCTTTGCTGCATTCGCATGGCATTCAGGGTCTGTTATCTGCAGATGAAATTAAAGAGAAAGTTCACCCAGAAATGAAAATTCACTCATCATATACTCACCCCAAGGCTAATTGAAGGGTCAGTTAATTTCTTTTGTCCTCAAAACAGTTTTGGAGTTTCAAGGAAAAACAGAGTTGAAGAGAAATCCAAATGAAAGGAATTCAACGGTGGCCACTCTTTCAAGCTTAAAAAAGCAACTTTAAAAAACATAAAATGCCTCCATACTGCTCGTTTGACATTTTCTAAGTGTCTGTAAGCACTGACATTATGACTGGACTGGAAGAGACGTCATTTTCACTATGTTTTTCGCCTAAATGTCCAGTGTAGCCACTTAGCCAGGTGCCATGTTTTTTTTCCTCGGGAAGAGTGAAGTTCTGTTACCTGCAGGACTCAAATACGAAGAAGAAGAAGGCCTAGAAAACTTGAGGTAGCCTCGAACTTGTGTTTACATGCAAGCAGTGAACTATCGCCACACGCAACATAGAGAAGTCTGCTGGAGGTACAGCGATCAGCAAGTGCCTTTGTTGCACTGATTATTACACTCTCGGGTTTTTATCTGTAAATCTGTATCCAAATGGTTTAGCTTCTTTGAATTAGGCCTTTCGTCCGTTTTCAAACTGTTGCAGCTTCTTTAAATCGTGCCAATTCATAGAACGATTGTTCGAGTGTGTGCTTTTCCTGGATGCTTCAACCGAGAGAAGCGTGCGAGATCGGTGACTTTCTTGACTACCAATACATGACCAATACAGACTACGGCTGTGGCTATTCACTCTTCGGCTGGATCTCAACGTCTCCGTTGAATCCCTCAGATTTCTCCGGGTGTGAAGTGAACATTTTTCACCAGAGGATTACCGTCCGAACGTCCTGGGAAAAAAACAGGAAAACTTCGACTGAAGTGTACTGCTGTGCCGACCGCGTCACTACCAGGGACAGAGGTATGTATTTTATAGACGTCTTATATATTTTTGCGTATGTTTGTAGACATTTTTGACGATCGTGGAAATTACAATATAGACTGATTCAGGAAAAAATACACGTGGGATGATTCAAGAAAACGCCATCAGTGTCAACCATAGGGACGAAATTTCAACCATCATGAAATTGCTCATAATTGTTCAAATTTTTTAACTTGGCACCAATGAATTAACAAACAAACGATGGTTTTCAAATACTTTTCTTTATTTAAAAACGGTGGTAGTTCAAAAAATTCAATTTGCCGCAGTTATGTACGGAACAAACCCTAAAGGTAACTCTGTGATGGTGATGAAAGTAGTGAAACCCGTCTTAATAATGAACTGCAATCTGTACATCAGACCTGCCAGACTCTGTCTATTGAGTATTAACCAACAATTTTAAGAATTTGCTCAACTGCAGTGGCTTGCTTACTTTTGAGTGCTGTATATCAATCTTCGAGATCAGGTAATAATCATTCATCCTAATTTTTGAAAGAGCCAATAAACAGCTTTGAATAATACATTGATTTGTTCAGACATATGTGTCTATTCAAAGTAAAAAGAGTGTTGCCCCTATACTGCCAGTTGCAGAAAGCACTTTTTGATTTATTAAACCATTACCCATGAGGTTATGAATGGGACAGCTAGTTACGTTCGGGACAAAATGATTCTCCCGATTCCTGATGAGTAATGCTTTGTCAGTATTATGTGGGGATCATGTAAACTACTGTACACATAGACATTGGAACTGGGGGGGCAAAGGGAGCAGCCGGTCCCCGCCCCCTCCATCAGCCCCATACTGCCCCAAGTCTTTTTTTTTTTTTTTAATAAAGAATCTGAATTCAAATGTGTCTGACTTACATTTATGTCTTTCATATCATAAAATATATGTTTTCTATATCTTGTATGCACCTAATGACGTGCCAGATGTAGCCTATAGAGACAGTGCAATTTGAAAAACGTCTCCTTTGTTTTGATACATAAGCGCGTGCATTGTTTATTTCCTGTTAGCTAGCAAAGGCGGTAAATTCAAGCAACGATCAAGACAATGTCACAGAAGCGGATTTCGCATTTCTTTTCCAAAGCTCACACTGAGTCTGCTAAGCGTCTAAGAGAAGCTAAACCGAAAAAGAGATGCTCGAACGACTGCATGTCGAGGAAAAAGGAACGCGATCGCAGCAATGCGACGTCCCGAATAAACATAGGGAAAGCTTAACAACGTTGGAGAGAATTCCGGGAGTTTAATGGTTTTAATTCTGACGCCCAGGTCGCCTTGTTTCTACTTGAGGTGAGTAGAGCTGGTGCTAACTCGGCTGGATGTGAATTGTAAATTGTCATCCCAAGGAAAATTGAGGGAAGCTTGTGTATTGTTTTTGTAAGGCTATCTTGCATAGATCATGCTGGTCAGAATGAATCAAATAGTAGAGAGATTGATATACACTAATGCATCCCCATACTATCAGAGGTGCTGGCTTTTGAACGGAACGCTGATAACAGGAGGGGTGGTCTTTCTCCTCTTTAGCCTGGAGGACACAACGCCCATGATTTCCAACAAGAATGTCAAATTTGGACTCGTCTGACCACAGGACACTTTGCCACTTTGCTACAGTCCATTTTAAATGAGCCTTGGCCCACAGAACACGGCAGCGCTTCTGGATCATGCTCAACAATGGCTTCTTTTTTGCATGATAGAGTTTTAGGTGGCATCTGTGGATGGCACGGCGGACTGTGTTTACAGACAGTGGTTTCTTGAAGTATTCCTGGGCCCATTTAGTAATGTCAATGACAGAATCATGCTGGTGAGTGATGCAGTAGCGTCTGAGGGCCCGAAGATCACGGGCATCCAGTTAAGGTCTTCGGCCTTGTCCCTTATGCACAGAGATTTTTTCAGTTTCTCTGAATCTTTTGATGATTTTATGCACTGTCAATGATGAGACCTTCAAAGCCGTTGCAATTTGACGTTGAGGAACATTGCTTTTAAAGTATTCCACAATTTTTTTTTTTTTATGCAAGCCTTAACAGGTTGGAGAGCCTCTGGCGATCTTTACTTCTGAGAGACTCAGCCTCTCTAAGACATTCCTTTTATAGCCAATCATGTTACACACCTGATGCCCGTTAACTTAATTACCCAACTTTTTTGAGACCTGTTCCAGCCAGAAAATTTGAAATAAGCTCATTTTGCGGATAAAAATGTAAAATGTCTCAGTTTCAATATTTGAAATGTTATCTATGTTCTATTGTAAATAACATATTGGCTCATGTGATCTGAAAGTCATTGCATTTTGATTTTATTCACAATTTGCACTTTGTCTCAACTATTTCAGAATTGGGGTTGTACATCAAGCATGTATACATACAGCTGTACAGGCTAGGGATTTATATATTTGTCACTGTCACGTACAGCACTACCGACTACAGGCTTAGGAAATGGCACATGTAAAACACGTGGACTTATTAATATCCGTTACAAATTTTAAGTCTGAGTAATTTAATCCATTCTACACATCTTTCTGGATCTTGTCTTTCGGTTGGAAAAGGGATGAGTACATATGGTGGGTCGTGTATACAGCAAGATGTTCCTTTATTGCACTCGTGAAAAGAGCAAAATTCCTCCATCCACTTCTTTTTTTTTGTAATTTAAATTTTTTATTTTTTCCACTTCAACAAGTATACAAAAACACCAATTTTAAAAATAATAAAAAAACAAACATACAAACAAAAGAAAAAAAAAAAAAAAAAATAACACATTCCCACTAAAATATATTTAACAACATAGCCTGACATATCACAGCACACTACCCCATCCCCCCGCACACATCACTCCACATACTTAGACACTTTACAGCCTATTATTCTCAAAGATCCACCCCCTTGATGAATTTCATAAAGCTGCCCCACATATCCACAAATTTAGACACAGAGTCACTGAGCTTGGCCAACATCAACTCATATGACCCCGTGCTTGTCATAAGGTCAATCCAATCTTTGTAACAGGGTAAGCTTGTACTCTTCCAATTTCTAAGAATAATTCTAACTGCATTAATGAAACCTCAAGAGAGCTAACCCATGTTGCCCTTTTAAGTCCAGCTGGTAAAACGGACTTGTCTCCCAGGAGGCAAAATCGTGGTGAGCTTGGTAGGGGCTGCATTAACCAGTCCTTCAATGCACCAACAACTTGAGACCAAAACGGGGAAACCAATGGACAGTCCCATATAATGTGTAAAAAATGTTCCCATAGAACTTTTACATTTCCAGCAGTCATTAATTTGGGTTAAACCAAGTCTTTTAAGTCTCACAGGAGTCCAATAATATCTATGAACAATCTTATAATGTGTTAGTTTACTCTTAATATCCTTTACCGACCACCCCACATTATGAATAATGTCCTCCCAAACCTCTTGATCAAATTCGATGCCAAGGTCCCTTTGCCATATTAACCTCACATTTTCACTTTTCCCATAAACAGTATTTGCCACCATTCTATAAAGCACAGAGGAAGATCGTACAATGTTAGGGAGTTTCAAAAACCTTTGCAAGACACTATCCCTCTTTCCTACATTGTGGCCCATGGACTGCACACTACTTCGCAATTGAAGGTATTTCCAAAAGTCCCCTTTATCATTTAAGTTATATTTATCCTTTAATTCTTGATAAGAGTGAAAACGCCATCCTCAAATAGGTCCGCTAATACAGCAATACCCCTACTATGCCACATCCTCCACCATACAGTTCCCTTCCCTATCTTGACCATGGGGTTCTTCCATATGGAAGAGTACCCTTGCTTGTATTGAGAAAAGCCAATCATTTTATGGCCTTTGTTCCATACCACCCTCGAGTGTTTAAGTATAGGATTGATATCCTCTTCTGAATAGAGATGTGACTGTTTTTGAGAGAGCGTATCAATAAATCTAAAAGGTAAAACCAGTGACCTTTCAATCTCCATCCAACCTAGGTCTGAGCCACTCCCCAACCAATGCTTACATATCTTAGCCAATTCAAAAGCTGTATTATACAGTTCTATGTTTGGCAGTGCCAGTCCCCCCCTCTCTCTGCTGGTAAACAACTTGGTCAGACTAATTCGCGGTTTTTTACCATCCCACAAGTAATCCCTAACCAAATTGTTATATTGCCTAATAACTGACTCAGGAAAATTTAAGCGAATCATCATAGAAACATAATTAATCTTTGAGGATACCATCATTTTTACTGTGTTTATTTTCCCCCACAGAGATAGATTTAACATTTTCCACTTGGCAAAGCTAGTTCTGATATCTTGGAGTACTGGGATTTATATTACTTTGTACCATCTCTTGAAATCTGTATCTGTATGCAGCCTTATGCCTAAATATCGTCGTCATCCCTGATTGTAGCCATTTAAATGGAAATGCACCAATATCAGCTGGTGAACAACCCAAAGAGAGGGGCATTACCTCTGACTTATGCCAGTTGATTTTGTAGCCAGATATTCTAGAAAAACTTTATATTATATCAATATGCCTTCTTTATAATATTCAGCTGGAATAGCCATCTACGCTAATACCTTACTTAGATTTACCTGATTTCATAGACAATATAGCCTTTCTTTAACAGTTCAGATTCAACAATTGGTATATCCAACATCTCAACATGGACTGCTGTCAACACAGCCCGTAAATCTATTGCCTCTTAAAAAGCTGGAAAGCCATCTCCTTTTTATATTTGACTTCATCAATAAGTGTCTCTGAGCTGTACAAATCTTTCATAGAAATTTTGAAAGACCTTGTTGATTTTGTCATTATCCGTTATCACATCCCCTTGTCATCATTGATAACTGGGATTAAGAAACTGGCATCTTTTCGATTCAGTTGCCTTGCCAGCAGCTTGCCTGCTTTCTCCCCCACTTTCATAAAAGCTTGTTTTTAACCTAAAGAGGGCATATTCTGCTTTTTTTATTATATATTTCATTAAGCTGATATTTCAAGTCACAAATTTCTTTCAACTTTTGGTCACTATAAAGCTGTGACATCTCATTTTCCTTTTGTTTAATCTGAATTTCAAGCTCCTTAATCCTTATATTTGTCAATTTTTTCATGTGACTGGATTGTGAGATTATCCTGCCCCTCATATACGCCTTTTAGAAGCTTCCCAAACCGTCCCAATACTCTCTGTGGAGCCAATATTCTGATCAAAAAAAATCCTTAAGGTAATTCTCCATATCCATCTTAAATTTGTGATCTTGAAGTAGCGAGACATTAAATCTCCATCTATTTCCCCTGATCCATTTGATTTTATCACTATATTTAACTCGACAGGCGCATGATCAGACAAAAGCTATCACCCCAATCTTACAATCTACCACTGTCTCAATCAAATCTTTAGTAGCCAGAAAATAGTCTATCCGTGAGTATGATCTGTGCACACTTTCGAAAAAGAAGGTATATTCTTTTCTCTGGGATTAACCAGCCTCCATATATCCACTAGACCATGATCTTTCATCATCAGTTGTATTATTTGAGTCTATTCCTAGGCACGGCTTTATGAAATGTTGTGCGGTCTAAATTGGCATCTAGCACTTGATTAAAGTCCCCAGCTACTAATGTCCGACCTCCACCCATATCCCCAATTGTCTTGTTCACCATATGAAAAAAATTGCTATCATCCTTGTTTGGAGCATATACATTGCAAATGTTGAATTTCACTCCATCAATATTGGCCTGTACACATAACATCCTACCCTCATCATCCCTCTTTTCATTAAAAGCAATCAAGTTCAACTTTTTATGCACAAGTATTGCCACCCCATTCTTCTTACTGGAAAATGAATTATGAAATACTTGCCCCACCCAATCACGTTTAAGTTTTTCTGCTTCCTTACCCTCCATGTGTGTCTCCTGAATTAGCGCAATATCTGCTTGGTGAGATTTGAGATAACTCAACCATTTTTTCCTCTTTAAGGGGTTTTGTGAACCATTAATATTCCAAGTAATCATTTTTATATATTTAGCCATAAAACTAGCTATTTATTTGATTTTTTTGAGTATGTCTGCTTAAAAGGAGGATACCCACCCCCTCATCCCATCCCCTGTGCTGTGTACATCACATAAAACCATACCCCAAACAAACCATAATGAACAGTAAGACCACTAGAAATACTTCCTTGTTCCTCCCACCCTATTCCCTCTTCCTTCTCTTTAATCAAAGGATAACCCACCCTGTACATGACCCGTGAGGCGCAACGACCAGACATCCTTCCAGAGCCCGCCCCCCCCCTTTAATGCCTGTCCCCCTATATCATACATTTATAAGCCTACACCACTACCGAGTTACCAAATACACGTAAAATCAATGAAATGTCACACTGCTTACTGAAAAAAAAAAGACTCCATTCTTACACATTTGAGCAAAAAATAAAAAGTCCACTGAATGGAGTCATTTACTTCAGTCCCCAAATCTTCCATTTGTTAAAGTTATAAGTAGTGACTTTAAGTGCCCGCCAACTGACTGCCAGCCTCCATCGACTCATGCCCTGCCTCCGATATCATCTCCATTGCCTTACGGGGATCCGTGAAGCTCAGCTTCTCCCCTTTCCAAGTAAAGCGAAGAACGGCAGGGTATGCCAATGTAAAGCGAACGTCCAAATCATGCAGCCTCTTCCTGACCGCAGTAAACTTCTTTCTCTCTTCCGCGACCTCCGCGTCAAATCAGGAAACAGGGAAAGTCTAGAGCCGTCCCAAAAAATTCCTCCACCATCACGAGCCTTTGCCCTCACAGCAGCCAGGACACGCTCTCTTTCCAAAAAACTATGAAAACGAATGATAACGGGACGAGGCAGATCACGTTCCGCTAATTTTACAGCTGGAGATCGGTGCACAATTTGCAACTCTGATTCAGCTACATCCACGCCAAGGCCCTCCGAGAAAAAACACTTCACTCGCTCCCTCAGCTTCCCCCTATTCTCAGTCTTTTCTTTCAAGCCAAAGAGCCGAACATTTAATCGCCTCTCCCGGTTAGCCATATCAGTCACAGTCTCACGAAGCTCTGAGCACTCTTTAGCACTTATCTTTACTAGCTGGTTTAGCTGCCCGTTTTGATCCTCCAATTCAGATATCCGAGCCTCAGCCTCGTGGAGCCGTTGAGACACAACTGCCATGTCGGTTTTCATATAATCCTGTGCAGTCTTGATGCTGGTCAAATCCGATTGTAGGGTAGTTAAAGTTCCACTAAATCGAGCCATTTCCTCCATCGCCCTCTGCAAAGCAGCCTGCAATTCGGCAAATCCCGGAGGTGCCTCGGTCGGCGTAGGCTGCAGCTCCCTTTCAGTTAGCTTGGAAGAAGCCCCAGTCGCCATGCTGGCATAGCTACTACCTTGCTTAGCAGCTCTCGTTTTTGGGTTAGTACTTACACTAGTCATACTTATCGTCAAAAAACTTATACGAATTCACTCTCGGCAGTAGTCACATATATAAAAGATCGACTTCTAACAGACTTATGGGGAAAATTTAAAGATCAAATATGATATATTCAGGGGTTAGAGCGGAGCAACACTGTTAGGCGTCCATCCTGTTTGACGATCCCACGTGACCCCCCCTCCATCCACTTCTTAAGCCCGCGTGTACCATTAGGACAATCACAGACTGAACAATGTGAACCTGGCATATTGCCTTAAAGGGATATTTCACTTTTTTTGAAGTGGGGTTGTATGAGCTACAAATTGCCACTACTTACATTAGATGCAGTAGAAAACTCTCTGATCTCCTCCAGGTAGCCGCACCAGCGCATAGTGCTGGGTGGAAATTTAAGCGATACACTGTTGTGAACGGGACCAGGGAAACAGCGTATTTTTGCGGCCTAAAAGAGGTCCTACTTGAAAATAATACACCATTTCAGTTGTACGCTATATTAAAAAGGATTACCGCGCTTTACATGCTCGGAAAAAAACACAGTTGCTCTTGAACTAACCAACTGACGTATTTCATCGGAGTAAACTGCGCGCTGTAGCGATCAGCTGTTTAGGTCAGACTGAGCGGTTTGAGACAGAGACGGCATTTCAATGACATAGAATTACGTCTCAAATTAAAAATAAAAATCCCTATAATAACCAGCACAGCAGATAGGCCTACACAGTATGTGGCTGCGTAGACCCTATGCGATGTCAATTGGTGCTGCAATGTTACATTAGACTTTTTCACAGGTGTTTCACTCTCTTACCTGATGCATGGGTACAGCAGTGCTCTTCAGCATGCACCGTTGAGATTTCCCTGAATGTAGCCTCACGAAATCCTCTTTGGAAAAATGAATACTGCAAACACAGAGCTCTTTTAGGGATACGGATGGCGTATCAATATCCATGTTGAGCGCAGCCAGCCACAGCTGCCGAAGTCCATCCCGCAGAGGAATGCGGTGGAAGCTGTAAGTGCACCGGTATACAGCTTTGCTTTCACGTCCAGGAAAGCAACACACACAAACCATTTTCGAAATATTTGCACAAGTTTAACGACCGTCCGACCTCGCAACCACAGTTAAGCGCGCTTGCACACTGGGCCAGCAAAACGAATTTTTTCGCAAGACAGATTACATTCAAAGTCAATGCGAAGACGCGAATACTACGCATTTCGCGTGTATTCGCGTCTTTGCATTGACTTTGAATGTATTCTGTCGTCTGAAAAAAATTCGTTCACGCCCAGTGTGCAAGCAGCTTTACTGTGACCCAAACAGTTGATCGCTACAGCGCGCGGTTAACTACGATGCGCCGCGCGGAGGACTACGTCAGTTGGTTAGTTCAAGAGCAACTGTGTTTCTTTCCGAGCAGGTAATGCGCTGTAATTCTTTTTAATGTAGCGTACAACTGAAATGGTGAATTATTTTCAAGTAGGACCTCTTTTAGGCCGCAAAAATACGCTGTTTCCCTGGTCCCGTTCACAACAGTGTATCGCCTAAATTTCCACCCAGCAATATGCGCTGGTGCGGCTACCTGGAGGAGATCGGAGAGTTTTCGACTGCATCTAATGCAAGTAGTGGCAATTTGTAGCTCATACAACCCCACTTCAAAAAAAAAGTGAACTATCCCTTTAAAACAACCTTAGGCAATGTGAAATAACTTAAATAATTACGATAAGTAGCCGGCTGTTCCACTGGGATAGCTAGGCTTTATTGGCTTTGTTGACATCATGGGTTGTCTTGAACTGTGACCGCAAAAAACTTTCGCGCATGCGGAATGATAATGCTGATTTAGTCTATTGCCATTTGAAAAAAGAGGGACGGGCGAGTTACCGGAAACTGGATTTTATTTTTATTAGGCCAAATCAGCACGAATGAACACAACTGAATAGTTTGGATGCTAGGCCTCATGAGAAACCACACCCTGTCACCTCTGCCCCCAAGTACACCTGTTCTATAAATAGCCACATGTTGCTAAAAGTAGCCTGCAGTGCGCCCAATGGCCTGGTCACTGGTGGTGTGGCTTTCAATGCGAACTTGGCTCATGGAGTTGTGTACGGGACATGGGCAGAAAGGTGTAATAAAAGGTGGATTAGATATACAGTTTTCATAATATTTGGGGAAATAGACAAAGTTTTATAAATCTGCACATTTATGCAAAAGCTGAATGTTTGAATTATAGTGATTAAATACATTTCCTATTATCTGTATAGACTGTAAAGACCTGTGGCTTCACAAATAGACTGCAAAATCCTTGGCTTTAATCTATAAACTGGCTGTGGATAATTCAAGTTAGCTTAGAAATGCCAGAAGAAGATGGTAAATATTTTGTCTTCAGGACTTGCAATACAAAAAGGAATGCTTTTATGTACATAAACAAGACTGGGTACAGCCTAGTATACGGATGGGCCGCCAAGTGCTGTATGAGAGTGTGGGCCCAAGAAAAGGGTGCTAAATGGGGCAAAGCTCACGTAATTATATGAAGTGCAAGTTTAGTAATGAGCTGGAGCTGATAAATTATTTACAAAGTGGGTGGGGAGAGTGTGAGAGTGAAAGAGTGAGTGAGAGTGAGAGTGTGTGAGTGAGGGAGTGGGAGTGAGTGAGAGCGTGTGAGGGAGTGGGAGAAGGGGTGGTCTTGAGTAAGGAAAACATATCAAAAGCAAGTTATACATTTGAATGGACAAAGAGCTAGACTAAGGGTAGCAGTTATTGATTTTGTGAATGTCAATTTGCGAGAGACAGCAGCAACAGATGTAGATAGCAGATAAAGTATGCATGTATGTTCCTGAATCGTAATGAAACACTAAAGTTATCGTTACAGTTGTGCTAATCAGGGATGTGACGTCACTTTCGTGAACACATGGCAGTTCCTATATAGTGAAGGTATAAGAACAAACGTCAAAGTTTCCTTTTTCCCCATGTTTCTTAGGGCATGTTATGGACAAAGAATACACAGTTTTGAGTAAAACCGCTTAGTAAATACGTTTGAGTGAAAGAGTTGCCATGTGTTTACATCAAGCGTTAGACGATATTGGTGATAGTTGAATATGGTTAAGTTTGTGACCAAAAAAATTGAAATGCAATTAATTTTAATGAATTTATGACCTATTGAAAGCTCTTGAAAAGGCCTTGTAGTTGACACCAAGATCATGAGAAATGGCCGAGAAATAAGAAAGTTTTGGAATTTTATAGTGCCCCCAAATAGTGAATTGTTTGGTATTTATTTCGGTCACTGCGGATAAAAAAAAAAGTGTTGCGAAGTGAGCAATTTAGGTCAATTTTACCCTCAAATATGGTAGACAGTCAAAAAAAAAAATGATATAATCAATGTTTAAAGAAATGAAATAAAATACAAGAATTCAGGAAAGAAAGCATGAACGATTTTCATAAGTGACAGTTACAGCCTGACCGAGTATTGCCCTTTGTCACATAGCTAATATGATTATCAGAGGTGTATAAAGCACTGGAAAAAATAACTAAGTTAAAGTAGAAGTATCATAACTGAAAGTCACTTTGGTAAGAGTTGAAGTCACCCATAAGAAAATTACTTGAGTAAAAGTCTTAAAGTAGCTCACATTAAATGTACTTAAGTACCAAAAGTATTTCATGAAAGAATATACTTAAGTATCAAAAGTGCAAGTATAAGTACAAAGTATTTTTCATAGTACGCATGGAAAGAAGCAAAGCAACCACTGTTTGTTCTCTCCTTGTGCTCTTTAATCAATTTTCAGGTGAATGAAAAATACAGTATTCAAAAAACAAACAGGCCGTCACTCCTTTATATACTACTTCTTCTTCTTCTTCTTCGAGTTCACTGGCGGTTTTAAGAACCACTATAATTGACTATAATTAATAGTAGAATTACATAGTATCAATACCATGCCAAATTTTTGCTTCAGAAAACTGATTTTTCTTAACTACTAATTGGGGTACCATTGGCTCACTGTAGCTGAAGTGGTTGCTGCAGAGGACAACGATTATTTCTGTAGCAAGAGATAATTTTTTTGAACTGCTGGATAGATACTATGGGCAAGTATATTGAGCAGTTTGCACATCAGGCTTAGCTGAGGAGTTTTATTCAGGCAACTCCTGAAAAACATGGATTGGAGTGAACTCGTCCGTATTCTAAACCGTGTTCGAGCTTGGTTTGCTCGTGAGTATTCAATAACTGATCCGAGAGTGCCATCTAGTGGTAGAATATTGTAACTGTGCGCATAAATTTGCAGCTCCATGTCCGCTGGCGGACACATCTGCACAAAGATACCCCGCCGAGCACCGTTGTTCTTCTCGAACACACCAAATCCAGATAATCCTTAAATGATAAATTACATTCATCTTTTAATTTGTAACGAGTAAAAAAGAGGCCAGTGTCAAAGTAACGAAGTGAAAGTAGGCTATACTTTTTATCTTCTAAATGTAGTACAGTAAAAGTCCAGGTTTAAAAAAAAAAAAAAAAACAAGTAAAGTAGCCTATAAATCCTCAAACTATTTAAGTACTGTAACGAAGTGTATGTACTTCGTTACTATACACCTCTGATGATAGTGTATCCCAAGTCCCTTCATTGTACCTGTCTTCTCTCGTATCGGTTGCGAGATTCAATAGGAAGATTAAGGAAATAATCCTGGTACTGGCTACGAAATTCAAAAGGGAGATGGAGGAATGTAACACATCCACTGGTCGACAATAACACTGGCCCGATGGCCCGACGGTGTTTTTTAGCAGTGGCGGGCCAGTTCAGACCACCAAACTATCTTTTCCGCTGGCCCGATCGGGCCAGTGAAAAATACAAATGCTTACGGGGCCTTGTCATGCTTATTACTTGCAAAATGTCTTGAAATCTATGGAGGTAAATCCCTGTCTTTATTCAAGAGCGTGGTATTTCGTTTCGTGCGTAGACTGTACAAAATTTTTCTCCGAAATTAGCATGGTATTTCGTTTCGTGCGTAGACTGTACAAAATTTTCCCCCGAAATTCTGCTCTCGCACTCAAATTGTCCTCGCTCGCGCTTGGATTTTCACTCCTCGCACTCAAAACCGCCTCTGCGCGCTTGAAACATTTCTGCTTGCACTCTAAACATGCTTCTCGCGCTTGGATTTTTTCTGCGGTACATTCTATCAAAAATCGCCAACCAATAGAATGCCAGGTTCTGTGTTGACCAATGAAATTATCGCTGCCTCGCTGCAGGCTGCGCAGGCCCATTCGTTTAACTTCATGCAGTGTACCGTGGGGGCGGGTGACGCTTACACCGACCTACTCCGAAGATTCTGCGGAATGTGTGGCTACGCCGCGAATGCGCGACCGCTTATTGAACTATGTTACTCTGTAGCTTATGTAGCCATCTAGCTAGCTAGCTAGTTAACGTTAACTATGGAGAATCTTTGTAAATAATTGTCATAATTAAGCAGTGTCATTTGTTTTTGCCCTAACTTCACGAGCTAGTTTGCGATGCCAATGATTGCTTTTGAGCTAGCTTTCTAGCTAGCCAACGTCCCAAAAATGTGAAAATGTGGTTTGGACGCACGGAAGCTAGCTAAGATAGTAAAGTCATGGCCAAATCAAATCATATCGCTTAAATAGGATTTTCCACTGTTAACGTTAGTGTGACAGAGTGGTTTTTAAATCCATCGACTCTCAGCAGAAGGTGTAGATCTTTCACCATTATTGCCTTGCAGTTCCCTGTCATGTTTGCCGTTTTTCCCAAGCTATGCCTGTAATGCAGCTCATAGCAATTTGTATAGAAGTTGCTTCCATGTGAGACACAGTTGTCTAAGTTTTGAAGCATTTAATTGGACTTGAAGATGCTCACTCAGTTATATGTTAATTGGAACGATTGCATTTAATGTCTCTCTCTCGATAGTCAGTCTGCAATGGGATGCAATGAGAGCAGGAGATATCCGTGAGGTTGAGAGACCATTTTGTCTAATGCCCTCATGCTGATATGGCACATGCAGCAGTGAATGTGCGCCTGGGGGCCGTGTTTGTCATTAAAACCGTGTCATAGCTTGCCTTTGCCACAGAGGTGCAAATAACAGTCGTATGCATCTGAGGTGGCTGATATCCTTCTGAGTCCGTTACATAAGCTAACTAGATGGCTAAATAATCAAAAGAGTACCGTAGTTTATTAAGTGATCGGTCACACAGCATAACCAAAGATACTGCAGTGTCTTCGTGAGTGGGTCTGAGAGTCACCGCCCCCAGCCCCCACGGTATGCTACCTGAAGAGCAATCACTGGTACATCTAACAAGCTGGTGAAATTAGGGCAAACACAAATGACACTGCTTAATTAGGACGATCATTTACAAAGATTCTCCATAGTTAACGTTAGCTAACTAGCTAGCTAGAGATGGCTACACAAGCTACAGAGTAACATAGTTCAATAAACGGTCGCGCATTCGCGGCTTGGCCACACATTAAGCAGAATCTGCGGAGTGGGTCTGTATACGTGTCACCCGCCCCCATGGTACACTGTATGAAGTTTAACGAATGGGCCCGCAACGAGGCAGCGATCATTTCATTGGTCAACACGGAACCTGGCATTCTAATGGTTGGCGATTTTTGATAGGAATGTACCGCAGAAAAAATCCAAGCGCGAGCAGCACGTTTCGAGTGCAAACAGAAATGTTTCAAGCGCGCAGAGGCGGTTTTGAGTGCGAGGAGAAAAAATCCAAGCGTGTGCAGCAATGTTCCAAGTGCAAGCAGAAATGTTTCGAGCGCGCAGAGGCAGTTTTGAGTGCGAGGCAGTAACGTGCGGTCGGAGGTTAGTTTGGTGAGGCACAATCGTCCCCTTTGCTTGATTAGCAATCAAACGATTAACTAGTTTAGTTTCCTCACTGGTGCTGCATCAGGACAAAACGCGAGCCGAACTGAAGGATTTAGCGTGAACCCACCTGCCACAGTATGACGGGAGGGCATTACCTTCAGAATTCAGATTAGTCACATTGTTTGACCGTGTACTACCCCTGCGGGTAGAACAACGCAAACCTCGTCAGCGGTTAGCTACCCAGCGTTTCACAAACAGGCTATAGCTGGTGAAGCACCAATATGCAGATCTGTGTTGAGTGGAAATGCTGAGAAAACACGAGCCTCACGCACCGTGTCCCTCTTATTAACCCCATCAACGGAAGGGAGAGCCACTCTGCTCCCCCCCGGTAGGGTGTCCCAGATTACCATGAATGCTAACATCTGAAACAGCCAGTGTGTCATTGTGTGTAGCATGAGAACATAACGATCCTGAAGCCGTATACAAATGGCGCCTTTTATTTGTAAACTTTCCAGAAGCAGGGCAACCAGAAGCTGCACCCCTGTTGCGGCTCTGGCAAGGCTGTGGTGGCAGTAGACGGGGGCAGGAGCCCACAGATGGCCGGTCCTCTGAGATCTGTGACGGCGGCTGCTGAGCGAAGGCGGGACTGCAGCTGCTCGCGGGAAGACTCCAGGCGGTCGACCATCTTATAGACACTGGAGTAGGGCCCATAGGAGATTGCCAGGGATTTGGCTGCCATTGGGTTCGTCCAATCCCGCTGGGCGCTACCAAAGATGGGCGACATCTTCGGACCCACTACCCGGGGCCACGGTCCTCACTTCGGCTGGGCCAGCAGGCCGATGGGGAAGTCGTCACTCGAGCACGGGAGGGAGCTTGTCGTCCTGGAAGAGGGCCGCTGCCAAGGCTTCAGACGGACCGCCGCCACCGCCGGCTCTCATGCTGGCCCCAAGCCAGCCTTGAGGGCGCACAAACTGTAGCTTCCGCTCACGTTCCTCCGGGGGGGACCGCTTGCACAGGCGACACAGGAAGCAGCCTCCGCCTGGTGGCGCCAGCCCAGACAGATGAACAGTCATCGTGCTGGTCCGAGGGCGCCATGGGGAAGGCATATTGAAGACAAACTTTATCCACATCTTTCGCGACACGAGAGAAATTCATGAGAGTCCAAACTTTCATCAGGCTGAGTGAAAAAGGGAGACGAGCATTGGCAGCACCGAGGCTTTATAGGAGGTGAGTATGCTACCCACTCCTACGGAGCAGGTGAGTTCAATCTTCTTTCTCAGGTACCGAGGCGAGGCCTCGGAGGGGTAAACCAATGGCGAAGCCCGTATGAAATAGAATCTCCTTTAAATATGCGCTTTTACACCCAAACAATAAAAGCAGACGTTTATTTTCAGTCTTCTTTCATAATCCGATTAACAAAATGTTAAAACGATATACAGAATTACCGAGAGCCAAGAATTTTTTCCTAATTGATTAAATTTCCATCCTTGCAGTCTCGAATTGAAGCGTATACGTGAATGAATCATTTTGTCATTATCTCCTCTATCAGTATACAGGTTTTCTATAGGCTTGATGTTAATTGTTTTGTCACTCAGGCATAGTACGTGGGAACAGATTCACAAAATCCTGTAGTTTGGGTCACTGCATCACCTCACCGCACGTCTCTGGCTTCCTGTAAGCAAGTACGCGCAAATCTGCAGTTTCAAGAGCATTTCAGGTTCGATATACAGAGTAATAACGCTGCGGAAACTTAAACTGGCCCGTCATTCTGCCGAATAGTCTTACTAAACTAGTTAATCGTTTGATTGCTAATCAAGCAAAGGGGAGGATTGTGCCTCACCAAACTAACCTCCGACCGCACAATACTGGTGCGAGGAAAAGAAATCCAAGCGCGAGCGAGGACAATTTGAGTGCGAGAGCAGAATTTCGGGGGAAAAATTTGTACAGTCTATGCACGAAACGAAATACCACGCTAATTTCGGCGAAAAATTTTGTACAGTCTACGCACAAAATGAAATACCACGCTCTTGAATAAAGATAGGGATTTACCTCCATAGAAATCCTCTCCCGATTTGGCTGCAGATGCAAGGGGAAAGTGGCGCTCCGGTACACGTGACCTCCACTTTGCGTTGATTGGATAATCATACGACACACCTCCCCAGCGCATTTTTTTAATCTGTACAGAACGGAAACACGTCCCCTCCACTTATGTAGCTGGCTATCCCCTTAGTTTGCTAGCTAGGTTGCTAACTAGCTAGGTCCCCGGCGCGATTTGGCGAATTTCCGTTCTGTGGAGTGGAGCTCCTCTTTCCCCATAGGTATGCAGCCAGACTGGAAAATTGTGCACGAAGACAGAAATTTCTAGATGGATTGGCTGAAACCACCTGGACAATATCAAAAGCCAGGGAAAGCACCGAAAGTGCTGAATACCGCAGCAGTGAAGAGAAAATGCAAGGAGGCATATGACAAAAATAAGAGACAACGTGGATTTGTTTCCACTTGGCCTAAGAGGTTTGAATCTTACGTTTAACAGTCCCGCTTCTTACATCCTTTTCTTGGAGCAACTGAAGAATACAGCCTGCACCGCAAATCTAAGTTTACGTTACCCAGCTGGCTTAGTGTTGCGACTCGTTTATTATTAGGCTCGTTCGAGATGAACTGCGCCCCGCCTGGAAAGTAGACGAGAGCACGCGGCTGCAGCCGGGGGCAGTGACAACAAGCTGCAATCAAGTCGGACAGTTTCCAGCAGCCTTGAGAGAATATACAGGAAGTCACAGAAATACGTACATCCTATTCACCCGGGGTGTCCCCCCCCCTAAAAATCTTGACATCCCACTTACCAGAAATATTTGCGCTACTAAATACTTCAATAATTAAAACAGTGCAGTGTTAATATAAAATATAGGCATGGGCAACACTCTGCATAAACTCTAATGGAATGCGTAACAGCTGAACTGGGGCGGTAAACAAGCCTCAGAAAACTTATAAAAAATGATGTAAATACCATTTTCATACAAAAAGAACACCATGGTTTGATTAAAAGCAACCTTTTCAATAGGATACCCACATTTCATACATGAACTCTGCGTATTACGGCCAAAAACGCGATTTGAACAGAGCTATTGTTCGCCCGTTGGCTGAATGCGTGACCTCAATTTGCGCCGTGTTTACAAATTTTCAAGTGCACGGCGTGGCAAAAATAACCATTTGGGAGGTAGATTTCAAATAGCCCGCGCCAACGTCTTATCCCAGCTACGGCCCTGATTTGCTTACAGCCATCTAATTTGAGAAATTACGAGTCTGTTCGTCCAGGCTAGACCTCCAGGGGATGTGAAATAAGTTCGACAGAAGTTGGTGAAGTTCGTCACGAGTTCGCCGTGATTTCTTCTCAACAATAGCAAGAAAGGTGAGCGTATTTTTTTTTTTTTACCCTGCATAGTTTGTTGACAGAATATCCTGTGACCCTATTTGTGAAGTTTCAGTAAAATATACCAAGGAATAAACCGGTGCCAGGCGTTTGAAGCCCACCGGTCACAAGATTAATTCACGTATACGCTTCAATTCGAGACTGCAAGAATGGAAATCTGAATAATCAATTATGAAAAATTCTCGGCTCTCGGTAATTCTGTATATCATTTAAACATTTTGTTAATCGGATTATGAAAGAAGACTGAAAATAAGCGCCCGCTTTTTGTTTGGATGTAAAAGCGCGTATTTAAAGGAGAATAAATTGTATATTGATTAAGCATTGAACTCTGCATAAGTCGAACTGTTTTAATATTTGTTGATGACATTGCTTCGCTTCCTGGAAGCAAGTGCGCGCAAAATCTGCTGTCTAGTGAGCATTTCAGGTTCGATGTACTGAGTAATAACGCCATGAAACTTAAACTGGCCCGTCATTCTGCGAATAGTCTTACTAAACTAGTTAATCGTCTGATTACTAATCAAGCAAAGCGGAGGTTTCTGCCTCGCCAAACTAACCTCCGACTGCACGTCACTGTGTTTTACTATGAATTATTCACAGTAGCTCATTGAAACTATCATGGGAGGAGGGTATATGGACATAGTAAAAACAGTGCAAAAGTTTTTTTTTTTTTAAATCACCACGGGTTATTGAAGGGGAACGTTTAAAGCAATGGGAGGGAAAACAACTGCCGGCATCAGCGACTTCACTGCATTTTATATAGTAATGGGCGAGTAGCGTTAATGTTTGCCCTCCCACCGATAATTTTGACATTTTTGCAGGCCGTTGATCCAAAAAAAACTTCACAGGCAACCCATTCATACCATTTTTTAATATCAATGCAAAACCTAATGTTGAACATAATTGGGTGAAATTCAATGCATTTTCCATTAAAAGGGCCTAGGGGCGCTGCTGTACTTCAGAAAAGGGGTAGATGACTTTAGCATCAATTATTTTTGTTAGGGTACCCTAATGGATAATTTGGCCTGGTTTATTTCTGAATAGACTGCATTTTCGAAAATGCCCTCAGGCTTCACCCCCCAATTTTCACAATGGGTTTTGTTGAAAAATGCCTAAATCAGCCATTTTTGGGACCCTGTGGCTCTGAGACCCTTTCCTATAAAGGCGTTGGACTTGAGGCAAACTCTTCGTCTGTGTCTTCTGTACTTACCTGCAAAAAATCATTAGATAATAATAAACACTTTGTTCTCAGCAACTCAAGAAGTGTTGTCATTTTATTCATTTGTATTGCCCATGCCCATACAATAGACTGTATTCAGTTCATGATCTGTGACATGAATCCCAATTAAACGTCACCATCAGCCACACGTTTTCTGTAACCAGACTAAACCTTCAAATCTGACAAAATCAAACTCTCTCCCATTGAACAAAAGTAGAGAGTGTATATAAATCATCATATTGTTGAGCCAACCTCTAAACCAATCAGCTATTAAATCAGGTTAGAGCCAGGCGGTGCAGTCGGTGGAGAGCAACTGCAGCGCCTGGCTTTAAAAACTGCGGCCGCCTCACTGGCACGATTTTATCGCCGTCCACTTTTGTAATACGTCAGAGCAAGGCGGGATGAAGTCGGACACAAAACTAACCGGCATGCATTGTACGCCGATCGCTGGTGGTCGAATCTGCGCAGACCTGGCTCATCTCGAACGAGCCTATTGTTAGCTTCTTATAGGTAGCTAGTTATATTTCATGAATTATTATGAAACAGTAAAGTTATTGTTATAGTAATATGCTATGCAGGCCGAATTCTTCGGTCGCTCCGTTTTCTTTTAGATTCGTTTGAAATACAGGTAGTGGGTGTTCATGTTGTGCTGTTCTATGGCCATTTAAATTTCAAAATGCAGCAATCAAACATGCTGTCTTAATAAACAGCTCTACTCATTCAACTTCGAGAGTAAACGCATCCATCATTTGATTGCTAATCAAGCAAGTAAACTGGAACAGCTTACTTTTCCTAGAGTAGCCTAATTAGTTAATAGGAGAGGATTCTGTTATCCTTTACTTGGCTCCGTGCAGCATGTCGCCGAAAAATACTGATGTCAGACAAGTTTTTTTCCGGAAGCATTTCACATGCCCTTTGATGTTTGGCACTTTCGTTCAACCTGCGTCGGGTTTAATAAAGGAAAAGGAAAAGCTCGGATGTTCGCCCCATGGCAGCAGGCGGTGGTACTATGCCTTAAAAAAGAATCGATTCAGAATCGCCCCAGCCCTATTCATCATATAGGAGATTGACCCCTGTTACAGGCATTTTTAGCAAAATGGCAAGTTTTCTTGAAACGCCTCATGAGCAAACGGTATGCACTTAGATTCAACTAACCAGGGGGGCCTTTCCCAAAATCACAGATGCTAACGTACAGCATATTTACTTGGAACATTACTGTGCTTAGTGCCTTTATCTTTCGTAGAATTTGCACTTGGGCAAGTACTTTTTATTGGATATGGAAATTGATATTACTTTATGAAAATAATAATGCAAACGCATAATGCAATTTCTTTATCTTCTGTCTCTGACAATATGAAATTGGGTTAAAAAAAGTTTGCTTGGTCACATACCTGTGCTTAGCTGGTGGAAGTATCTGAATAATTGAGTGAATGACTAGGGGATATGAAAATGTTCCACTTGTTCTACAAATGTATACATGGCTCATAATAAGGTGGGTATAAATAGGTGATATGATATTGGGAATTATTAAACTTCAGTGGTTGATAATGTTCATATTGCTTCATTACTAATTTGTCCATGAGCAATTATTGTTTTTTGTTATTTTTTTTTTCAGACCATCCTAGATTCAGTTCGGTGTATCCCAAACAGACGAAAGAGTGGGTAGCCAAAAATATCTACCGGTATGTACCAACAACCCGAACATTCCGTCAGCATCTGGTGGTACAAGTTCTGCAGCGACACCTCAGCCCCACCATCGAGTTCAAGGACAAACATGCATCTGTCCCCTCACTACCTTCCTACACAACACAGAAACCAAAACCTGACAAACAAGAGGCCATAGAAAAGCATTCATCTCGATTTAGCAAGTAGTGTGTGTACAGCTTCTTTTCTCAGTTTGTCATGAGCAAGATCTAAGTTCAAAATATGTATAACAATACAAATACAACTCTTTGTGAAGGCAGTTGACTCATAGCTATGTATATTATCTAAAATATTTCACACCTAGTTGAACTTTTAGTTCATTTTATTGGATAACTATAATAACTCCATCTAATGTTTTCAATTTTATAAAGGCTTGATTCTGTAACCCCTGCAATATGCAATATGATCTCCCTTGGAGTAAAGATTGGATATGACTTAATAGTGATGGTGGTTGTTATTTACTGCACAAAGCAACAAACAACTTGGTGATTTTTTTTTTTTTTTTTTTTAATAACAGTGACTCATGTGCAGCTTTCCATGACACTCCTTGTCATTTCTAGACCTGACCAGTCCCAGATGTAGTACAATGAGACAATATGAAAAAGTATGTAGCAAAATAGCACTCAGTTAAAATATCTTTAACTAATTTCAAAAGCTTGTTCTGACTCTTTAAATCCCATGTACAGTCCAGTGAGAGAAGGGTAGTTGTGACGGATGGCTGCGACGACACAGGACGGCTAAACTGTCCTGTTGTCTTTGACCTTTCAAGACCCGCTCCAACACCACCCGGTATGCCACCAACCGACACTGACTGTGGAAAAAGTAAATGAAGAATACTTTAATTTGGCACTGGGCGCAGCACATGATACGATAGCATTTTAATGCAAGTAGCCACCAGACAAACTGCGTTATGCATTAGGCGTACTAGAAAACGGTACTTACTCTGCTGATCGCGTGCCGTCTGGTCCTGCGGGTTTTGTTTGTTTCTTCCAGCTCATTTTCGGCATACGGAACACCGTCTCCAGAGCACCGCGGGTCAGTAATGGTGGAAACACCGGATTTTCAGTAATGCAGTGTGGTTCAGCAGTGGCGCTCTCATCAGTGGAGACATCAGTGGTGGCATTATCAAATCCCATTCCATGCAACAAAGGCTCTCTTCGGTTTGCAATGGTTCACACTTCGTACAACTACACCTCCAGGTTTCCATTGCTCTCTCTGTAGTCTGCGGTAGCCTGTTGGTCTGGTTTAGCTGCGGCTGCCTCGTCCATTTGTCGGAGTTCGTCATCTGTATATTCTGGCTCAAACAAATAAGTCTTAGCAAAGAAACGATGCTCCTTTCTATATCGAAGTCCTCTGATATTTTCTTTTTTGAACGAAAGGTTTCAAATTAAACTATAAGCGTAATAAGTCCCCATGCGTCAAATCTCACTGTTCACTGCTTGCATGTAAACACAAGTTCGAGGCTGCCTCAAGTTTTCTAGGTCCTCTTTTTCTCCAGTCCTCCAGGTAATGGAACTTCAGTGCTCCCGAGGAAAAAACATGGCTCCCGGCTAAGTGGCTACATTGGACATTTAGGCGAAAAACATAGTGAAAATAACGTCTTCTCAAGTCAAATCATAATGTCGGTGCTTACAGACACTTAGAAAATGTCAGACGAGCAGTACGGAGGCATTTTATGTTTTTTAAAGTTACCTTTCTCAGCTTGAAAGAGTGGCCACCATTGAATTCCTTTCATTTGGATTTCTCTTCAATGCTGTTTTTCCTTGAAACTCCAAAACTGTTTTGAAGACAAAAGAAATTAACTGACCCTTCAATTAGCCTTGGGGTGAGTATATGATGAGTGAATTTTAATTTTTGGTGAACTTTCCCTTTAAGGTCATTCTTATTCATAAAAATGACCTGCTTCAAAATGCATACTGATGAAGTCGGACGTTTACGTACACCTTAGCCAAATATATCTGAGCTCACTTTTTTGAAATTGCTTTCATAATACAGCAAAATAATCAGTCTGTAAACAAAAATTACTCGTCATGCACAAAGTCGATGTTCACATTGTCTTGCCAAAACTATAGTTCAACATGAAATCTGTGGAAAGATTAAAAAAAGAAATGACTTAATGACCTGAGTGTATGTAAACTTCTGGCTTAATCTGTAAATTTGGACCATGTGTACATTTATAATTTTGCTCACAATTTTTACCATCTTTGCATTTTACCTGGTGCCTTAACTACCCCTCAAGCAAGGGATCCTGGCTCCCTCTAAACAGCTGTGTAATGCACAGACCATGCCACCAAGTTTTGCCACTCTCTACTCTCAAGTATAGCTGGCCAATGCATGACATCTGCATTGGCATGCCGCTGCTTTGTACCAAAGGAACTTTCTTGTGTAATGCTATTTAGTGCTATTAGATTCCGATTAATGTAAGGCAGTTTCTCACTTCAGTTCCACAGATTGAAGAAGACTGAGGAAGGTGTGAGAGAATTTTACTCATAAATTACTTATTTTGTTATACAACTCCAATTCCGAAATAGTTGGGACGAAGCGTAGATTGTGAATAAAATCAAAGTGCAATGACTTTCAGATTACATGAGCCAATATGTTATTTATAATAGAACATAGATAATATTTCAAATATTGAAACTGATACATTTTACATTTTTATCCACAAAATGAGCTCATTAAAAATTTTCTGGCTGCAACAGGTCTCAAAAAAGTTGGGACACAGGCATAAAAGGGCTGAAAAAGCTATTAAAATATAAGAGAATCAGCTGAAAGAACATTTAGCAAGTAATAAAGTTAACTGGCATCAGGTGTGTAACATGATTGGCTATAAAAGGGATCTCTTAGAGAGTCTCTCAGAAGTAAAGATGGCCAGAGGCTCTCCAACTTGTGAAGGCTTGCGTAAAAAAATTGTGGAATACTTTAAAAACAATGTTCCTCAACGTCAAATTGCAAAGGTTTTGAGATTGTCATCATCCACAGTGCATTACATCATCAAAAGATTCAGAGAAACTGGAAAAATCTCTGTGCGTAAGGGACAAGGCCGAAGACCTTTACTGGATGCCCGTGATCTTTGGGCCCTCAGACGCCACTGCATCACTCGCCGGCATGATTCTGTCATTGATATTACTAAATGGGCCAAAGAATACTTCAAGAAACCACCGTCTGTAAACACAGTCTGCCGTGCCATCTACAGATACCACCTAAAACTCTATCATGCAAAAAGGAAGCCTTTGTTGAGCATGATCCAGAAGCGCCGCCGTGTTCTGTAGGCCAAGGCTCATTTAAAATGGACTGTAGCAAAGTGGCAAAGTGTCCTGTGGTCAGACGAGTCCAAATTTGACATTCTTATTGGAAATCATGGGCGTCATGTCCTCCGGGCTAAAGAGGAGAAAGACCACCCCTCCTGTTATCAGCATTCAGTTCAAAAGCCAGCTTTTCTGATGGTATGGAGATGCATTAGTGCACATGGTGTGGGACACTTGCATGTTTTAAAAAGCACCATGAATGCTGAAAGGTATATAAAGGTTTTAGAGCAACATATGCTCCCCTCCAGACGACATCTATTCCAGGCAAGGCCTTGTGTATTTCAGCAAGACAATGCAAAACCACATACTGCAGCTATTACAACAGCATGGCTTCATAGTAGAAGAGTCCGTGTGCTGAACTGGCCTGCTTGCAGTCCTGATCTTTCACCGATTGAGAACATTTGGCGCATAATTAAACGAAAAGTCCGTCAAAGGAGACCCAAAACTCTCCAGCAGCTGGAAGCCTGTATTAAACAATTAATCAAATTCCAATGGCTAAACTCAAGAAACTTGTCTCCTCAATGTCCAGACGCCTCCACTCTGTGTTAAAAGAAGAGGGGATGCTACACCATGGTAAACAGGCCCCTGTCCCAACTTTTTTGAGACCTGTAGCAGCCATCAAATTTGAAATGAGCTCATTTTGTGGATAAAATTGTAAAATTTCTCAGTTTCAACATTTGCTATGTTATCTCTGTTCTATTGTGAATAAAATACTGGCTGGTGTGATTTGAAAGTCATTGCGTTTTGATTTTATTCACAATTTACACTTTGTCCCAACTATTTCGGAATTGGGGTTGTATATTAGGCAGCTTGCACATCAGGCTTGGCTGAGGAGTTAAATTCACACAATTCCTGGGAAACAGGGATGGGAATTAACTCATTCATGTTCTAAATCAGTAACAGGCAAGGCTCTGGTGTGGTAAAATAGTGTAACTGCATGCATAAATAAATGTCCTCTGGTGTCTACATCTGCACAGAGGGGTTAAATAAATTTAAGTCAGCATGTTCAATACTTTTTCGCTGTTGTTATTCCACTTTATTATAAATAATTTATGGACTTATTTGTTTTGATTTCTTCGTATGTGTGGATAACTTGGGTTGTTACTGACATCGGGTGAAAATTCCATGTCAATAGTTCCAATAGAAATATATTTACTGAGAAAAATGTTGACGTATTCAATACTTATTTTCCCCACCGTATTTCCTTCAGGAAATGCAATTCTAGCTCATGTTGAACTTCATGAGTCAAAAGTTGATTTGTATTAAACATGATTATTTTATGATTTGACAGCTCTGACAGCTTGGGGAGCCACCTGGAGAGACCTTATTTGGCTCATAAGTTGTAGATAATTGAAAAAAAATCTTTCAGATGAAATGATCCCAGAAATGTATTGTTTTAAGTGTCAGCCATTTTTCAATTCTCAGTATTTTTAAAATAATTTCATGAAGATTTTTTTTATGTTTGTGGCCCTTACCCTGAACAAAAATTAAGAAAGGAAACTGAAATATGATGGAATTCTAAATGGTACAGGTCTCTCTATCATTAAAGCCATTTTCCTCCTCTCTGTAAAGTTCAAATTGAATTATGAAGCCTTAATCAGGGTAATGCATAAATAGCCACATTTGGCTTCAACACAAAGGGGTTACAGACATGGTATACAAATGCCAAGATCTGACTGATTGGTTTTAATCCATCAGTACTTCGCCGACAGATAAAGCAAAATCTATGGAAAGCAATAATGATCATAAATGATACAGCGTACAAGCGGCAACATCTGTGATGTTTTTGGATGAATATTTCTGGTACATTAATGTGCATGTTGCATTTCACTGCGTTGTTTAAGGCTGCACTAATTATCCCCTGCCGCAAACTTGTGTGGGGGATATAGGATTGAGTTTCGTTTATCTGTCCGTCCATCCTGCCGTCCGTCCATTACCCTTTAAATGGAGTCAAGTTACCTCGAAATCTGTTAGAGTTACAAAGTCAAATTTTGCATGCTTAAGAAGCTAGTCTTGATCTATGTTGAGTTTGAAAATGGATGTCGAAGCATATTTATTCACGGAATTATGGCCCTTGATCATGGTGGAGAATAGTGATGACACTGTCATCTTGTTTTAACTACATACTGTTGGCAGTTAAATCTACAGTACTGCATCATATCATATGAATTGCAATATGTTAATAGCAGTGCTGCCTTGCGAGAACCACTATCTTAAAAGTAAACTGTTCATGAGCTGAGAAAACAGCTCTGATTTCAGTTTTTACAAACAATGTATTGTCCCACAAATCCAAGGGGGTTTTAAACAGTTTGTTTAGCTTAAGAAGAATATTTTTCTCATTTCATAAAGGAACACACAATCTTTCAGTACATCAGAAAAAAAAACTGCCAAATTTGGGTAGGCCCTATCCTATACATGGTTTCAGTGGACAGGAGGAGTATGAAAATTGTTATCTGAAAAGCAACTAGAAATTTAAATGGTCAGACATATGTAGTGGAGTAAATATATTTGCTAAAATGGTCGGACATATGTAGTGGAGTAAATATATTTGCTAAAATGGTCGGACATATGTAATGGAGTAAAACATATTTGCTAAAATGGTCGGACATATGTAATGGAGTAAAATATATTTGCTAAAATGGTCGGACATATGTAATGGAGTAAAACATATTTGCTAAAATGGTCGGACATATGGAGTGGAGTAAAACATATTTGCTAAAATGGTCGGATATATGGAGTGGAGTAAAACATATTTGCTAAAATGGTCGGACATATGGAGTGGAGTAAAACATTTGCTAAAATGGTCGGACATATGGAGTGGAGTAAAACATATTTGCCACTCAGATGGAGTGGAGTAGAAGTATAAACTTGCACTAAATGGAAATACACAAGAAAAGTATGAGAACCTCAAATTAGAAATTCAGGACAATACTTGAGTAAATGTACATAGTTACATTACAGCACTGTATATTTTAATTGTATTCTACATTATAATAGCAGTCCCCCTAAATGCTGTTTCTCAACCACTTCCCAGAAAAAAAAAAATGCTTAAAACAGGTGGTGTGATACTAATACTATTGCTAATAATAGTAATGCAAATAATAGTAACTTTATTTGAAAACCACCTTTCATACAAGAAATGCAGCTCAAAGTGCTTTGCAACACAGAAATTACTCCAAGAGCGCATCAACAACTCATCCAGGAGGTCACAAAAGAACCCAGAACAACATCTAAAGAACTGCAGGCCTCACTTGCCTCAGTTAAAGTCAGTGTTCATGATTCAACAATAAAAAAGAGACTGGGCAAAAATGGCATCCATGGGAGAGTTCCGAGGCGAAAACCACCGCTGACCAAAAAGAACACACAGGTTTGTCTCACATTTGCCAAAAAACATCTTAATGATCCCCACGACTTTTGGGAAAATATTCTGCAGACTGATGAGACAAAAGTTGAACTTTTTGGAAGGTGTGCGTCCCATTACATCTGGCGTAAAACTAACACAGCACTTCATGAAAAGAACATCATTCCTACAGTCAAACATGGAGGTGATAGTGTGATGGTCTGGGGCTGCTTTACTGCTTCAGGACCTGGACGCATTGCCGTAATTGATGGAACCATGAATTCTGCTCTCTACCAGAAAATCCTGAAGGAGAATGTCCGACCATCAGCTTGTGACCTCAAGCTCAAGCGCACTTGGGTTATGCAGCAGGACAATGATCCGAAACACACCAGCAAGTCCACCTCTGAATGGCTTAAAAAAACAAAATGAGGGTTTTGCCGTGGCCTAGTCAAATTCCGGACTTAAATTTGATTGAGGTGCTGTGGCATGACCTTAAACAGGCCATTCATGCTCGAAAACCCTCCAATGTGGCTGAATTAAAACAATTTGCAAAGAAGAGTGGGCCAAAATTCCTCCACAGCAATGTAAAAGATTCACTGCCATTTATCGCAAACGCTTGATTGCTGTTGTTGTCGCCGAGGGTGGCACAACCAATTATTTGGTTTAGGGGGCAGTTACTTTTCACATAGGGCCAGGTAGGTTTGGATAGCTTTTTCCCTCAGCAATTGAAATAATCATTCACAAACTGCATTTTATATTCACTCGGGTTATCTTTGTCTAATATTAAAATTTGTTTGATGATCTGAAACATTTAAGTGCGACAAATATGCAAAAAAAAAAAAAAAAAAAAGAAATCATGAAGGGGCTAAATACTTTTTCACAGCACTGTACATGCGTCTTAAGACCTGCAGGAGTCATCGCAAAGTATTTTAATTTTTTTCTTTGTGTGTGTTCTTTTAATATTGTCGTATTTAATCATGACTGCTGATACTGTTTGTGAATGAAAGTGGTGATTCATGGAACTTGAATGGTGATTTTTTTTAATGAACATTCACCAAAAACAAACAAAAATTATAGACATTATACCAATAATAATTACATTAACAAATGAAGACAAGAAGAAATTACATGTTAAAACAAAAAAAGATATAGCCTACGTACATATTTCAGCAAGTTACAATATTACATAGAGGAACCGTGAAAAAGGAAATGAAAAAGAATCCAAATTAATGGCTGCATCCGAATAGTCAAAAAATGACGTCCTATCCACTAATTCCTGATCGCTTTTCTTTAACCTCTGTGCAAAACGTCATTAGGTAAAGGAAATGTGTAAAAGGGAATTCCTAATGGCTTTAGGAGACAACCTTGCTAATAAGAGAATCCGAATGCGCTTACACCAGGCAACGTGATCATGAGTCCCCTGCCCATCATATACGTTACTTTACGCGATTGGCCAGATGAATGGTCGCCGCTTTAAATATTGCTGCTGCGTGGAATTGTGGGATAGCGTTATCTCCTTTCTTCTCAAAAAGGATGGTTCTGTGTACCCTATGCTAAAGGAGGTAAATTAGGAAGCACTGAGACACCTTTCCTTAACATTTAAAAAATTCGAATCCACTTATGATGGCTGCTATGTAATTATTTCCGAATCATTTTTCAGGAGTTAGGAGCTTTCCTAGGCAAAAAAGACTATTCGGATGCAGCCAACGTGTCACTGTGATAGTTGATGCAACTGGAGTGCTGACCACGAGAGGGAATTGAAAGGGGCGCATTGAAAAGGAAGAGGGTATTCGGCCCGCAGCGGGGTGATTTCGGGAAAAGCGATCGGCTATCTGCCCTGCAGTGGGGCGGATAAGAGAAGCATTTCTGCTACTTGCCCCGCAGCTGGGCCAATAAGAGGTTTCATTTTAAAATTCGCCTCTGTTATAAACTGATTGTAAAATTTAATTTGAAATAACTGGCAAAAATGGTGCCAGTTTGTAACAGTGAACTTTCGAGGGTGGTGTTTTGTTTCCATAATTGTTTTGGATGTTTTATCGGTTTCGCAGAATTTCCGATATTTTGTGGAAACCTTTGTATACTTAAGATGATCATTTGATTACAGAGTGACAATACCCGAATGTGTCACCAATGCTAACAGAAATATAAGAACCATGTGAGATTTGGTGTTTATTTTGTTCTTAAGGGCAATAGACAAATTAATCAGAGCACACTGGGAACTGGTGAGCTGAGGAGGGAGAGAAAACACACCTTTAAACGAATGACTGGTTTTGACGTGTTGACCATCAGTCATTCAAATTAACAATACCTGAACCTGGAAAATATGATTCAACATTATCAGCTGTGGCCAGGTATCCTCATGAAGGTGAGACAAAAAATAAAACAAGTTATATCAACGTTAAGTTGCATTTCAAACGACGTCATTAAATTGCGGATTCTTGCTGCAAATCTCCATTTTCTTTGCTGTAATTTAAACAATCTGGAAGCGCAAAAGTGAGAGAGTTGTCTGTCTTTTTCAAATAAAATATTTTTTCCTGAATTGTACTAATTACTAGCCGCAACAATACATTAAGATGGAAGCTGTGAATTTAACTGCCGATGGAATATTGATATTATTTGAAAACTTGATCAAGGAGAATGACTGGAAACAAGTCAAGACGAGTTACTTATAAGGATTTTTTCTTTAGCTCTTTAATTTCAGCCGAGCAGCCGTCACAGGCACATCACCTTTACTTTGTATACCATGCTTCCACTGTGTAATGTCTTATTTATTCTTATTATTTGATGTGCATTTTATTGTGTTTTAACTGCATTACATAACTCACACTGGCCTACATTTAAATCAGTGACTGTGGCCTAAAATCAAGTAATCAAACATTTCAGCACAACTGAAGGTCTAGACTGAAACCAAGTATGAGTGCCAATTTTTATGTTCCTATATGTAGGCTCATACATCTTCACTAAATACAAAAAAATTCAAAAAATATCCTGTGGTTTTTAAGTAAGACAGTGTATATTTTGCCGTGAACCGTTTTTACATTTCTACGGTTATTTGGCCGTGACCTCCGGTACACTTGCGCAGTTGTATTATTTTTGGACTTAAAAACAGAAATCAATGGAGTATCTTTGGCTAACGTTAGTGTAAAAACTCTGTAGCTAGCGAACAACTTATCAGCCTCGTCAATGCATAAATGACCAAGCTACACAGCTAATGCGAAATAATTGCGATTCACTGCTGTTTATTGATTTATATGCACCGCAAATAGGTAGCTGAGCAGGCGAACTAGCTTGCTAGCCTAGCGTGCAAGTTAGTTTGGTGGTTTCTTAGTCAATGTTAGCTGGCAACCTTTTTATTCGGTGCATTGCCAGCTAGCGAACTAAATGCTCGCAGTGCAACTCCAGCCAAGTAAGTTTACATAATAATGGCTATATGCATTTTAAATTGACTTAAATGCATGAAATATAATGTTAGCTTGCTAGCAAGAGAGGCTTTATACCGACTTAGCTAGCTATATTTAATGTATGTATATGCGAGCTAGCTAACTAAATTGGCGAAGTTATAACTATTCACTATTATCCATTGATTTCTATGAGCAAGTCCAAAAATAACAAAACTGCGCGTGTGTACCGGAAGTCGTGGCCAAATAGTCGTAAAAATATATAACCGGTTCATGGCAAAATATATACTTCGTTTAAGTAATTGGTGTTTTATTGTTTAATTTCCGGCATTTTCTGAAAACAAAATTAATAAGCACACCAAACCGGAAGTGACGTCAATTCAGGAAAACAAGATTGTAGAACACAAAAAACAATGGCTACTTATAGAGAAAAGAGCGATTGTGAAGCTTCTTTGAAGAGGAATACATGTTGTTCCGTACCCTGCCACAGTACGATCGTCCCCCCTCCCCTCAACCCCCGCTGGTCAGCTTTCACACTAGTTATGTCTAACCGGACCCGAGTACACTTGCATATGTCAAAATTCCGATACAGCGCGTTGCAGTATGCACCTAGGTGGTTTTAAATGGGGAAAGATTTTAAAAGGAAGCGCCAATATATTTTAGGGGGTTTTACTATTGAGAACGGGGTTTAGAATATTAATATCGCGAATGCATATGCTGCGCGTGCAATAGCAACCTGGTGTGTCATCAGTAACATGCATTACAACATATAGCAGCACCAGAAATTAAACTTGAAATTTTCTTGACTGGATGCTTGATGTTTTTACTCACTCATATCTTTCTCTGGGTTCCCAAACATCAAGGTAAGCCGAAAAAAGAAAAGTACTGATTACTTTTGATAATGAGGGAGGTTGAATACGGAATTCTTTTGCCCTTGCGTTTTTGGCCGATTATGCTGTCCAAGGCCGGACTGGTATTCTGGCGTACCGGGCAATGCCCAAGGGCCGACGCACATTTTGGGCCGATGCAATCCTAGTTTATAAAATTGTAATAACATCGATAATTTTGAACGACCGCGCCGGCCTTTAAAACACGGAAAGCGGCCCATTAGTTCATTTTCTACACTGACACAGGAATGGCCCACTGAAATCTCTGAGCCCTTCCTCCACAGGGAAAAAAAAATGCAACTTTGTACAGCCCATAGGTAGCCATTGACCCACATTAAGGCGAGCAAACGGCAGAATGACTTCAGTTAGCTCAAATTTCATACAGAGAATATCAATACGTAGGTACTGTATATCTCCCTTACACTACGTTATATAGAGAGCTCGCCCTGGGATTATCCACATTTCGATGCTTAACTGACACATGCTTTATATACCACTTTTTATTCTACTTCACAATTCCGGTTATCTTGCATCTTGGCCATTTTTCAGTATCTATTTATATATTTGTTTTATGATATAGGAATTACCGAAAAACTGTATTCTTGCAGATAAAAAAAACGATGCATAGGCTTAAGCCATGTACAGTTTATTTAATGTTGTTGCTTTCATCCTAAAAGTTTAAGAAGCCAGGCTTGCTGGGAAATTAATTTGACTAATGGCTTTGCTTGTCCCCTGTTGCGTTAACAGTCTAAACACGCGTTTTGACTACGAGCTCAGACAAAAATGTCAGAAAGCAGTGGAGAGGCGGAGAAGCTTCGAGAATAAAGTAAACAGATATTGGAGCCTCAGGCTTTCAAACGCTAAAAAAATTGAGCAGCTGTTTGGCCACGATGATCCTCATGTAGCTAGCAGTTTTCATTTGGAGGGGGACTCGGAAAGCGGTAAGACTGACGTTAAATTAATAGGCTATCGCAAGTATGTATTTGGCTAAAATTTGCTTGAGTTTACAAAAGGTCCCCACTGATGGACCAGCTGCTGATAACATACTATTTGATGCATATTGATTCGTTGTTTTACAGTGGCAAATAAAATTTGTCCTGGAATACAGCAAGGAAGACTTTCAAATTTTCCTATTTAAAACCCTATCTTGATGGTCAGAATCACCTGCCAGTAAACTTGCAACCAGCGAGTACTGCGGTTCTGAAGCTAGTGAGCTATTCTATGCCCTGTGGAGTCTGTAAGATATGTAACGTTATTTAAAAAGGTTATGAATGAATCAATCCAAATAGTGCAATGGTCTCATTGAAAAATTATAAATGGCCCCAAAGTCACATTCCTTTTTCAGATTCATTCATGTAAATATATTAATAATAATAATAATAATAATAAATAATAATAATAATAATAATAAACTTCTTCTTTGTCATGGTGGTGCAGTGATTAGCACTGCCACCACACAGCAAGAAGGTTGTGGGTTCAATTCCGGCCTGGGGCCTTTCTGTGTGAAGTTCCAGGGCATGTAGGCTACGACTGAGCTTAATTTTAACTTTTGGTAACAGCAAAGTATGCGCGTATGGCGGGCCGTCACATCACGATCAGGTTGGGCCGCCATGGCCGAAAATGCCAGGGCCGTTTTTTTGTCCCAGTCCAGCCCTGATGCTGTCCACTGCCTTATGCCATGAAAATTTATCTTTCTCATAACTTGAGCACTGTTCTGTGTGATAACCACGCGAATGTAACCACTCATGAATTATTCCATAAATCTCTGAGTTTTTGTGTGTAGTATCCAGTTGTGATTGTATGTTTTCATCCGCCTCCATTTCCAGCAAGCATTGGACTTCTTTGTTCGAATGGATATATCTTTTCGCCACTGTTTGTTAGAACAAGAGAGTTGTAACACATAACAGTAATCTTCTGTGCTCAAGTACGGTTGCTTTCACATTCAGTACAAGTACGGATGAACCGTGCCCGAGTCCAGCTCTTCCAACTGTACTCGCGTACCATGCCCAAGCACGGTAGGCTTGTGTTCACACTTACCAGATGAACTGGACTTTGGGGTCAAGTGCTCTCGAATCCATGCCCGAGTCCCTAGTGTGAAAGCACCCCAAGAAGGCACAAATTCTTGCATTGAATCTTGAAAAGGCTTGGGAATAGGCCCCCTGCAAATCAAACTTCAGTTTTCCGGAAATTGAGTACCTAGACTGTACAAATCGATTCCCGGACATAGCCAACCCGTCAACTATTGCGCATTTTTTCTTAAACAAAAATCGTGAAATTTGAAACCTCACCTTTTTTGAACTTCGCTCTCAATCTGAGCAATAGAAATTGGTATTTCAAAGCTCTCCGGGGTGAAATGATGAGAGCATATTACGGTGGAAGAACTGGTCATCTTGGGTTCTGCGAAGTTCGCTCTCGTCGTCTTGACAAATCTCACCCACTGTCGGGGAATTCCGGCATCTTTTGGGAATGTGTGCAATGACACACCCTTCTCCTGATCCGCAGTTGCACTGCAACCGAAAACAACACATCTGTTGACCATTTTCAAGAAGAAAAGGAGCAACACAATGAACTCTAATGAAAGCGTTGAATGGTTGATTCCTTTATTAGCCAAAGCTGTGGTCCTGAGTTTACATCATCATTCGAAGATCGCCAAAGATTGTCATCTCTTGAAGAAGGGCGTGACCTGTGAGTATTAAATTAAAAGAAAACTGTACCATGCGCGAAAATTATAATTTTTTTCTTTCAAATTGGGAAATTCAGTTGTTTTTCTTTCGTATGGAAGCCTCATGGTCGGTTTCCGTCTAGAGTCAGGCCTTTAAAGTTGACAGCGCAAAGCAATGTTACGATGAACTTAACTTCCGTGCGCGCGCTCCCGCATACAAGCTGCTTTGGGAAACGCACGTTAACAATGAGGAATTTTCGTAGGATCGCTCGTATCGTTGAGCTCTGTGATCGATCATTATTGGGAAACGCGGTCCAGCTCATGTGCCAACCGCTCTGAATGTTGCCATCAAGTCAAAATTATTCCACGGATCACAGAGGGTTGAAAAGCGAATATAGTGTAAATGCGATAAAACGTTTGACCAGCGAACCCTCCGCAGGTCACTATAATCAGTGCACATTATGCGTTAATATTTACGCAAATTGGATGCATATTAGTTAGTGCGGCTGTCTGTCCTGCTTGAAACCATTTGTTCAGGGGGCTGTTGCACGAAAGCAAAATTCAGAAATCGAGGATGACTGAGAAAGCGAGGCTTGACCTATTCTACTCAGTGCATCCGGGCTGAACCCGTTGCACGTTTGCCAAGCCGGGCTGAGGAGGAGCGGCTATATCAAGCCAGATTCGGATAAGTGCTATTTCACGTCTTTCTTTGACCGTGTGGTCGATCACAGATTTACTGATGCAGAAAGCAGAGGACGTGTGCCGCGTACTTTTCCCCAAGGGAGCACAAACTTATGATGCAAACCTGCGAGGAAGTTAATCATACAATATGTAAAAAAAAAAAAGGCAATACGGCCACTATAATCAAACTAAGAGAGAAAGCCTGGCAGACAATTGAGGAAGCCAGTGCTAAAAGGGGGTCAAGTGCCATTTTGATGAAATTTGAGTTAGTGCCATTTTTTAACACTAGATGTCTCTCTGCATCTTCCCTGTAAGTCTCATTGAGCTAGCAGCATGACCATGAAAATGACCATGCATTGAGCAGTTTCCCCACATAGGTGAAAAAAAGTGTTTTTGCTCATTTTCTCAAAATGTCACTGATGGCACTTGACCCCCTTTTAGCACCAGCATCCTCAATTGCGGACCGATTCAATGTGTAAGTAGTCCAAAAATATGCACTTACTAACCACTGAAACCGTACAATTCAAACCGGTAATAGTGATTTGCACAAGCAGTTGTGCACTTTGCCTATCAACTGAGCAGTGGAAGTTAATTTATCATGAAGACTGACCACAAATATCCAAAATACAAAAAAAAAAAAAAAAAACAACTATAAAAGCAAATCGTAATCTCTCGCTCTCATATATTTAATATAAAATACACATACAGAATAAACATGAGGAATTGGCAACAAGTCAAGGTCAAGTACAAGAACATTTTGCAGGCTGGTAAGTGTCTTGATGTGCAAACGAGGGGTACTAATTACTTAGAAGCTGCCAGCTCACCTATTTTGTTTGTTCAGATTATTAGCTGTTAAGAAAAAGGCTCATTTATCTGGCACAGGGGGTGGCCAACCAACCCAGGACTTCACTCCAGCAGAGGAACTGGCCCTTGACATAAACCAAGGGAGGCCTGTAATCGAAGGGATCCAGGGGGAACAGCCACTTGCTGCCACTACAACAGAGTCTGTCCCCTTCATACAAGGTACATTATTCCAACACTGCACATGGAACCCAACCAACCATTTATATGGGGTTATGTGGACTATCTGACTTTGGTTTGCTTCGCAGTGTCTGGCAACACTCATTCTTCTGGAGCCACCAGACGATGATCCTGTGAGTATTATTCATTTGAAGCATAGGTTTGGCACGTCCTCTCAATACAAATTCTATTGCATATGGCAGGAGTAGGGTACTTCTGCAGCAGCAGATGACGAGGAGGCTGTGTCACTGGACTCCAGAATGCTTGAGGTATCATGTCAGTCTTGTGGAAATATTCATTTTGTCCATAATGGCAATAAAGTCAGTGACGTGATGGTCATAGAAAATATATTTGTAACAGGACCCAGATGCTGTACAACCTGTAAGCCAACCTGGCAACATAGTGAGTATTGCCTATAGAAAAACCACATTATGCACAATTCCTGCAGTGCCAATTGGTTGGTATTTTACAGAGATCACAAACTGCCAGACATCTCTACAGGCAATGCCTAAAAAAACAAATAGAGCCAGCAGATGTGAAAATGAACATGCAAAAGAAACTGCACGACATAGTTTCAGTACCAGCACTGTCAAGAGGACATGGCAGCAAGTTAAAACAAACAATAAGAACATTCTTCAAAGTGGTACACCCTATGTTGCTTTGCTTTCATAATTATTGTAATTACTTTAATGGTATGCATTTGAAATGCGTAGATGCGGCATTTAATATTCTTGCGCAGATTTTCTGCATCACCACCTGAATGCTTGTAGGTTCCCGTGGCAAAAAAACCACAACGCTATGCATACCTTTTGCGCAACTGTAAGTCCACGGCTTCTCTTTGTTACATTGCCAACATATGGCTCCAGTAGATAGCATAAGTAACGAATTCCCTCAGCTGAAAATCAGTAGCGTTCAAATAGAACATCGTCAGGAAATACTAACAGGTCATGCCAGTCTCCCTCTGAAGAGAACCGCATACGATTCCGGTAGGCACTCACATAATTTTTCAAGATTACAGCTATGGCCTTGGAAATAACTCCATCTCTTGTGGAGTGGATCAAGCTGAAAATTTTGATATCTATATTGGTATATCTATGTTGAACAGCTGAGGAGCTACTGGCTCTCAAAGTTTAACCAAAATCGCATATTTTCTAATGCTGATCCTGATGGGTAAACCTGTGACGCATACAGTGTGCTCACGCCGGAAAAATCACTGCGGTCAAGCCAGCCTCCACTCCGGAAAACACGGTCAAGCCAGCCCTCACACATTTAAGTGGTGTGCGAATAAACGCGGCATTACGGTAGCAGCGCGTCCAGACTGATTTCAAATTTCAAAATAAAAGCTGGCAAACAAAATGCGTTATGTCAATCAGGAATTATTAATACAGTTTCTATTTCTTTCTCAATTAACTGACTGCAATAAAAAGAATAAATACGAAATTGAATAATTAATTCAAAATTAATACTAATTTAAAAAACAAGATTAAGATGATCAGGTAATATTCTGAGGAAGTATTTCAGAACTAAAACGCCCTTTGAAATATCATGTATTTTTTCCCTTATTTGCTCGAATTTCACACTAGAATTAAAAAATTTTGTGTTGCCACGGAATACTTTCTCTGCAGCATCAGAGTAAACCACTTCACAGAGTCACGCAGAGAATATCATGACATTCTGATGTGACATTTCAAAAATTATATTCCTCTAAAATATCATACATTTTTGTGGTGGTCCCTCTAATTTCAGATTAGAATTAAAGGGAAACTCCCCACTGCCACGGACTGATTTCACTAATGCATGATAGAACACCACAGAAGTCAGTACATTCTGATGTGATATTTCAAAATTAAAGCCCGCAAAACATCATAAATATGTTGTTTTCCCTCCAAATTTGGATTAGAGTGAAAAGAAAATTCCATGTTGCCACAGAATGATTTCACTACAGCGTGATAGAACAGTATCATAGAGTGTCAATCAGAGGATATCAAGGTATTCTGATGTGACATTTTGAAATAAAAGGCCTCTGAAAGATCATGTAGTTTTTGCTGTGTTCAGTGGAAATTCAGATGAGAATTAAGTGAAAACTCCCAGTTGTCACAGACTGATTTCACTACAGCATGAAAGTACAGTACTTTACAATGTCACTCAGCGGATATGAGGAGATTCTGATGTGGCATTTCAAAATAAAAGCCCTTGGAAATATTATGTATTTTTTGCTGTGTTCAGTGGAAATTTAGGTTAAAATAAAGTGAAAACTCCCTGTTGTCACTGGCTGTTTTCACTAGAATATGATAGTACAGTGCCTCACAGTGCCACTCAGAGGATATCAGGACATTCTGATGTGGCATTTCAAAATTAAAGCCCTTTGAAATAGAATGTAATTTTACCTATGTTGAGTGGAAATTCAGATTAGAATTAAGTGAAAACTCCCGGTTGTCACAGAATGATTTTACTACAGCATGATAGTACCGTACCTCACAGTGTCACTCAGCGGATATCAGGACATTCTGATGTGGCATTTCAAAATTAAAGCCCGTTGAAATAGATTATAATTTTACCTATGTTGAGTGGAAATTCAAATTGGAATTAAGCGAAAACTCCCTGTTGTCACAGAGTAATTTCACTACAGCATGATACTACAGTACTTCACAATGTCACTCAGCATATATCAGGACATTCTGATGTGGTATTTCAAAATTAAAGCCCTTTGAAAGAGAAACAAATTTTTGCTGTGTTCAGTGGAAATTCAGATTAGAATTGAGTGAAAACTCCCTGTTGTCACAGACTGATTTCACTACAGCATGACACTACAGTACTTCACAATGTCACTCAGCATATATCAGGACATTCTGATGTGGCATTTCCAAATAAAAGCCCTTGAAAATATCATGTATTTTTTGCTGTGTTCAGTGGAAATTCAGGTTAAAATTATTTGAAAACTCCCTGTTCTCACTGGCTGATTTCACAAGAATATGATAGTACAGTACCTCACAGTGTCACTCAGCGGATATCAGGGCATTCTGATGTGGCATTTCAAAATTGAAGCCCTTTGAAATAGAATGAAATTTTACCTATGTTGAGTGGAAATTCAGATTAGAATTAAGCAAAAACTCCCAGTTGTCACAGAATGATTTCATTACAGCATGATAGTACAGTACCTCACAGTGTCACTCAGCGGATATCAGGACATTCTGATGTGGCACTTCAAAATTAAAGCCCTTTGAAATAGATTGTAATTTTACCTATGTTGAGTGGAAATTCAGATTAGAATTAAGTGAAAACTCCCTGTTGTCACAGAATGATTTCACTACAGGATGATACAACAGTACCTCACAGTGTCACTCAGCAGATATCAGGACATTCTTATGTGGCATTTCAAAATTAAAGCCCTTTGAAATAGAATGTAATTTTACCTATGTTGAGTGGAAATTCAGATTGGAATTAAGCAAAAAGTCCCTGTTGTCACAGACTAATTTCATTACAGCATGACAGTACAGTACCTCACAGTGTCACTCAGGGAATATCAGGACATTCTGATGTGGCATTTCAAAATTAAAGCCCTCTGAAATATCATGTATATTTTGCTGTGTTCAGTGGAAATTCAGATTAGAATTAAGTGAAAACTCCCTGTTGTCACACACTGATTTTACTACAGCATGATAGTACCGTACCTCATAATGTCACTCAACGGATATCAGGACATTCTGATGTGGCATTTCAAAATTAAAGCCCTCTGAAATATGTATTTTTTGCTGTGCTCAGTGGAAATTCAGATTAGAATTAAGTGAAAACTCCCTGTTGTCACAGAATGATTGCACTACAGCATGACAGTACAGTACCTCACAGTGTCACTCAGCAGATATCAGGACATTCTGATATGGCATTGCAAAATTAAAGCCCTTTGAAATAGAAACAAATTTTTGCTGTGTTCAGTGGAAATTCAAATTACAATTAAGAGAAGACTCCAGTTGCCACAGACTAATTTCAATGCAGCATGATAGAACAGTCCCTCACGGTGTCACTCGGAAGACATCAGGACATTCTTATGTGGCACTTCATAATTTAAGGCCTTTGAAATATTGTGCATTTTTTGCTATGTTCCCTCTATTTTCATTTTAGAATCAAAGGATTATTCTTTTCTTCCACAGTTTATTTTCCCATCACCGTGACTATAAACCATTGAAAAGTGTTACTCAGACTGTATCACAACATTCAATTTTTATATTTTGCTGCTTGAAAAAGGCATGTGTTCTCTACTGTGATCCCTCTTATTTCAGATAAATTTCCTTTTCCACAGGATAGTTTCACTTCACAATAGCATTGAGCTGGAGCATCTGGTTGAGGTATGCATTGTTAACAACTTGTGGCTGTATAAAGTGAAGAGAGTGGGAAGGGGAATGGACTCTGGGAAGAACACACCCTCCCCATATTCAACATCACTGCTTCTGCCATTGATTCCTTCATGTTTCTGGGATGTACTCTTTCTAATGCCATGAAGTGGAGGACTTACATCAGCTCTGTTGTCAAGAAGGCCCTGCAGAGCGTGTTATTCACACAATCCTCTCCCTCATGTCCCACTATTAAAGCCAATTGTGGGGACAGATGTTTCTGATTTGTGATGTATACTATCTACTCTAAAATATCTTTGTGCACTTCTTTGTTGTTTTACTCACATATGCAGTATTTCTAAATAAATTTACTACTTTCCTATTACTCATGATGAAATCTGCTGGTACATTCAACCATACCTATTTCTCTGAAATGGCCGACATTGTTACCAATTTCCTAAACTGTGTGGCAGGTTGATATAACTGCAGTTGAAATGTTTCTTCCTATCAACCATCAGTTGCACTTCCAATCATTGCAATTGAAGACCTGTGTGCAAGAAGTACTTAAGTCACATTTTGCAAAAAATGAGCTGACACCAGTATTAAAAGCTACAATGGCCAAAGCATCATCTGATACCAAAGATTTCTGCAAAAACATGAAGGAAGTCTTGTGTACTGGTGCGTTTCCATTGTCCATTGTCATGATCTGCTACATGTTTTGAAAACTTTGACCCCCAAAACCTCAAAAGTATTATTTTGTGACTTAGGTACTTCTTGCACACAGGTCTTCAATTAATCTGCTTACTTTTGACCCGATCCCCAAGGTTTGGATTTGATGAAGTTTGCAATATTTTTTTATCTATTAATTTTTTTAAAATAATGTGCATGGAAGGAAAATACAGATTTTGTTTTTAAATTCTCTTAAACATAGCCATAGTCTCACAAATGGGCCCATACATTTCAGAAATGTGATAATCATACTATTTTAAAAAGTAAACATATTTTACCTTAAAAATCCCATCCACCAAAAACTTGTTTTATGTCTTTATCTGCACATCTAAATGTGCATGTGTTATATATGAGATTTTTATAATGGGCCTAATTACACACAATCTTAGTTTCTGGTCAACGTTGCAGCCTATTCATTTTTGTTTCCTTGGTTGCTCAGTGTGTAAGATTGTGTGTAATTAAAATTATAAAAATCTCATATATATCACATGCTATTTACATGAATTGTCTTTGTATTTGTGACACTTTTGACCCAAAATTATGACAATTCACTGATATAATTGGAATTCTAAATGGACCAATTGTCTTCTTTCAGTGAAATATTTTCATGTCTCTGTGACAGCTAAACCCTGCATTATAAAGCCTTGAATGGGGGTCATACACACAGACAAGGATTGGGTCAGTTAGGCATCTGCACAAAAATGAGGTCGGACAAGCTCAAGATGCTTCACAAGTTGAACAAAATGTCACATTGTCACCACACATGCAGAGGAATTGTGGTCAATAGCAGATAAAGACATAAAACAAGTTTTTGGTGGATGGGACCAACAGACAAAGGGAAAATATGTTTACTTTTAAAATGAATTATCACATTTCTGAAATGTAAATACATGATATTTCAAGGGCTTTTAAGAGAATTTAAAAACACAATCCTGATTTTCCTTCCATGCACATTATTTTAAATATTCTAGTGAAATCAAGTGACAACAGGGAGTTTTCAATTTATTTCTAATCTGAATTTCCATGAACACAGCAAAAATTCATGATATTTCAAAGGGGAGTTTAATTTTGGAAATGCCACATCAGAATGTCCTTGATATATGCTGAGTGACATTGGAATATACTGTAGAACCTCATGCTGCAGTAAATCAGTCTGTGACAACAGGGAGTTTTCTGGTTAATTTCCATAATTTTTGTTTCTATTTCCAAAGGGCAACATAGGTAAAATTACAATCTATTTCAAAGGGCTTTAATTTTGAAATGTCACAATCTAGAATGTCCTGATATTCGCTGAGTGACACTATGAGGTACAGTACTATCATGCTGTAGTAAAATCAATTGTGAATAACAGGGAGTTTTCACTTAATTCTAATCTGTACTCAATTCATGCACTCAACATAGGTAAAATTACATTCAATTTCAAAAAGGACTTTAATTTTTGAAATGCCACATCAGAATGTCCTGATATCCGCTGGAGTGACACTGTGAGGTACTGTAGTATCATGCTGTAGTGAAATCATTCTGTGACAACAGGGAGTTTTTGCTTAATTCCAATCTGAATTTCCACTCAACATAAGTAAAATTACATTCAATTTCAAAGGGCTTTAATTTTGAAATGCCACATCAGAATGTCCTGATATCCGCTGAGTGACACTGTGAGGTACTGTAGTATCATGCTGTGGTGAAATCATTCTGTGACAACAGGGAGTTTTCAGTTAATTCTAATCTGAATTTCCACTCAACATAGGTAAAATTACATTCAATTTCAAAGGGCTTTAATTTTGAAATGCCATATCAGAATGTCCTCATATCCGCTGAGTGACACTATGAGGTACGGTACTATCACGCTGTAGTGAAATCATTCTGTGGCAACACGGAATTTTCTTTTCACTCTAATCCAAATTTGGAGGGAAAACAACATATTTATGATGTTTTGTGGGCTTTAATTTTGAAATATTACATCAGAATGTACTGACTTCTGTGGTGTTCTATCATGCATTAGTGAAATCAGTCCGTGGCAGTGGGGAGTTTCCCTTTAATTCTAATCTGAAATTAGAGGGACCACCACAAAAATGTATGATATTTTAGAGGAATATAATTTTGAAATGTCACATCAGAATGTCATGATATTCTCTGCGTGACTCTGTGAAGTGGTTTACTCTGATGCTGCAGAGAAAGTATTCTGTGGCAACACAAAATTTTTTAATTCTAGTGTGAAATTTGAGCAAATACGGGAAAAAATACATGATATTTCAAAGGGCATTTTAGTTCTGAAATACTTCCTCAGAATATTACCTGATCATCTTAATCTTGTTTTTTAAATTAGTATTAATTTTGAATTAATTATTCAGTTTCGTATTTATTCTTTTTATTGCAGTCATTAATGCAGTTTCTATTTCTTTCTAAATTAACTAATTCCTGATTGACATAACGCATTTTGTTTGCCAGCTTTTATTTTGAAAATTTAAATCAGTCTAGACGCGCTGTTACCGTAATGCCGCGTTTATTCGCACACCACTTAAATGTGTGAGGGCTGGCTTGACCGTGTTTTCCGGAGTGGAGGCTGGCTTGACCGCAGTGAAAAATCGGCAATTCCGTCACCAAACACCAGCGGACACGTCAACTTTGGATCAAAGTATCTCAACTCTTGCATGGAATTCGTAGAAGCCGCTCACAACAACATTAGAAAACATCTATATCTTTGAAATAAAAGTGATAATAAGAAATGATACCTACCGAATGGCTACTTTATTGCCGTCAAACAAGACACAACTTCGCCGGTTCATGGACTCAAGAAGACTCCATTCGCATGAGGAAAAAATCAGTCAATACTAGTGATGAGACGTACTGTGCCGATGCTTCGGAGTGTATGTCAAGAAATCCAGAAAGTGTTTAGTCAGTTTTTTTTTTTTTTTTTTTTTATTAAAGGCTTACAAGAGTTATACAAGATCTTATAGAAGATAAACATAAATACTCAGGAACAAGTTAAACATAAATCAAGACTAGGGGGAGTATAAATAAGAGTGAATTAATAAAATAATAAAATTCAAAAAAAAATTTTTTTCCGAAAGTGTACATTGTGCAAATGTAATCAGACAACATTCTGGAGCAGACATAACATTTGACAAGGGCCAGAATCAAAATAACAAGAATTTCGACATGTCAGCACTAATCTTACAAGCAATCATGCTGGATTTCATTTTTTTCAAAGATAAGAAAAAATATTTGAAGTCATTTATGAACCAGTCAAAGGAGGGTTTGCTTTTTCTCCACTTACTACAATGAATATGATATTTACACAAGAGCAAAATAACATGTACCATGTCAGAAACTAAAGGGTTTAATTTATCCATAAAAAAGAGAATACTGTAGTTATCAAACGATGGAATATCATTAATTTTTAGCGAAAACCACCTTTTTATGTTGATCCAGAATCTTTGTGAGACAGGAGAAAATATAAACAAATGCTCTAAGGTCTCTTCAGGCTCGCCACAGAAGGCACAAGGGTCCACATCAAAATTGAATCTTTTTTTGAGAAATACGGCAGTTGGATAAATCTGATTAATTATTTTAAAATGAGTTTCTTTCACTTTAGGGAAGACTGGCATCTTATTATATTTAGAAAATGCTTTGATCAGAATAGAAGGCTCCATTAACTCTGGGAGCTTAGTATGTGGCCCTCTGTGGTAGTCATGGAACAACCTTGATTTCAGGGTACTACGAATAACTTTGTTATTACATTTCTTATCACACAAATTACAATCATCAAATACTAATTTTGGTAATACAGCCATAACATTTGCACACCGAAGGGTGCTTTGAATTAACTGAATTAATGGCAAGGGAATCGCTTTACAGACCTTATAAAATTCACGATAACCACAAGTAAAGTTATACTTGTTAACAAAGGATGCATAGTCCATTAGGTCTCCATTCAAATCCAATAGATCAGTCACAAACATAATATTTTTTTCAACCCAATCGTTCTTAAATAAAGATTTCCTATTTATTTTGATCACTCTATTGTTCCGCAGAGTTGAACAATGTGGAGAAAAGTTATGCAAAAATATCATTTTCCAATAATGGAGAATCTGACGGTGAAAATTAGACAGTTTCATTGGGATTTTGTTCACCTCGAAATCACATTTTAAAAGAAAATCTAAACCTCCTATCTTATTAAGGATCTAGGAATATGGAACCACATAGAATTTGCTTGGGACAGAAAGGACTTTATCCAATTGATTTTAAAGGTGCCCACCATTGATTGAATATCAATAGCCTTGACACCACCCATATCATAGTCCTTGACAAGCTGTGACCTTTTAATATAATGTGTTTTGTTTTTCCATATGAACTGGAAAATCACAGAATTAGCTTTATTTATGTTATTTAAGGAAACATAAAGAGAGTGGCATGGATAAATAAGCTTAGAGATACCGTCTGCTTTAGATAAAACAATTCTACCAAAAATAGTTAGGTCTCTGGCCAGCCAGTGATTAAGAGATTTTTTCATATCGGTTATATGGTTGGATATATTTATATCTTCTCTTCGAAGAAGGTTATTTGTTACTGTTATTCCTAAATATTTCACTTCTGATTTAACTTTAATAGAAGCAATGGTAGTATCAGAACTTGTATGAATGGGGAGTAATTCACATTTATTTATATTAAGGGACAAGCCTGATGTTATGATTCTGTTCTGTCTGTCATGATTCTGCCATGTTTATTATGTTTCTGTCTTCCCTGTTATGTTTATTATCAGTTCTGTTAGGTTTTGCCATGTTCTGTTCAGTTTTTGTATTTTGCTATGTTTTCGTTTTTGCCATTCCCTTTCCACTTTTCTGTTACAGTCCGGTCCATGTTTTGCCATGCCCTTCATTGCACTTTGTCTCCCCTGTCTGGTCTCTTGTTAGTTACAGCTTCTCCAGAATCCCGCGTGTCACATGCTTAGGTGATTTCATGGTTTCTGGGTTTCAAACATTCCTTCCAATCTCGTTTGCTTACTTCGCCTCTCTTTTCTACGTTACTAACCTATACTAACAGTTTGTTGTTTTTGTTATAGTTACTAACCCAGACTAACACTGTATATAATACTAACTTACTAACGAGCACTAGGGATTGTATAGCTGCACTTACTAATTGATTAACAAGCTCTCAGCACTCGCCCTGTTCTAGTCTCCGCCTCTTGCTTTCACTTAGTCTTTGCTGCAATTCAGCGGATCCTCCGCACCTGCTCCACTCTGTCCTGCCTCTCATTATCTGTGCACATTAGAACTCCCTAACCGGAGCTGTATGTCTTGTCATAGGCTGTCTCGTGTTCCCTGTCCGCGTTTTGGCTTTTGCCAATTTCATGTGGTTAGGTTCTCCCTTGTGTTTCCTCCCACGTAATTAGTCTGATCCTCATCACCTGATCCTAATCATAGCATGTGACTTCCCTTGAGTGTATTTAAGCTGTCTTCTCACTGCAGTTCCCCGTCAGAACGTTTCTCTTGTTTACCTGTGCTACTATCATTTTCGCCTTGCACTCATAGTGTTTCTCTTCTGACTGGACCGTCCGACCTTCGATTTTTGGCTCTGCTTTTTGGTACTATTGTCTGCATCTGTTTACGAACCCTTTTTGCCCGACTACGAGTTTTGTGTTTGCTGCCCTGTTAACGGTTTGGATTACGCCCACTGGATTTTGGCTTTTGCTTCTCTGACAAACCTGTGTCTGTGTATCGAACCTGTTTTTGCCCGACCACGAGTACTGTTATTGCTGCCCTGGTTTTTCGACTCTGATTCTGCCCTACTGGATTGTGATTTTGGATTGTGGACTCTGTACCATTGCTTTCTGCCCTGTGGGGGTTTACCCCCCAACTACAATAAAATCACTTTTGCTGCAACTTCCTGGTCTTGCATTTGGTTCCAGAACGGTACATCACACCTGAAGCATTGGAGAACTCAGAGACTGTATTGAGAGTTCTTTCAACCATTGATTTGCCTTTTAAGAAGATGGATGTGTCATCTGCAAATTGACTTATTTTAAATTCTTTGAAGATTGTAATACCTTGTATTTCAGAAGCATAATTTACACGAATAGTCAAAAGTTGAGTTGCTAAAATGAAATGTTTTAGGGAAATGGGGCACCCTTGTCTTAAGCCTCTTAGAACCTTGAATCTTGAGGTTATTCCAGGATTTAGGGATACACAGCTGTTTATGTCAGTATAGAGCATTTTAATGATACTACAAAATTTATCTCCAAAACCCAAAAAGTATATCTAACAGGAAGGGGTGTTCGATAATATCAAAGGCCTTGTAAAAGTCCAGAAATAGCACATAGCTTTCTGTACTAATATAATCTTTGTAATCCAACATATCGAGTATCAGTCTGGTGTGGTAGTGTAGATTTCTACCCTTTACAAAAGCGGATTGACATTCATCAACTAGCTCAGATAATCCCCCATCTAAACGATTAGAATACACGTGCTATTAGCTTGTAATCGTTGCATAACAAGGTTATCTGCCTCAAATTGTCCAGAATAAGTTTATCCTTGTCAGGTTTTGGGATTAGTGTGATAAGTCCCCATTTCATAGTTGGCGACAGGTGCCCGGTTGATATACAATCTTTAAAGGCGTTAAACAGTAGCACTCTAATGTCTTTCCAAAAAAATATGTAAAATTCAACAGTTAATCCATCAAGACCTGGTGACTTTCCTTTAGATATCCGCAAAATTGCATTATCCAATTCTTCAATTCTGAGTTCATCCTCCATAACAAGCTAAAAGTCAGCATCCATTATTTTCCTATATTCACCAATCCTAAAAAAAGTATCACATTTTTGCTTTGAGAAGTTAGAATTGTACAAGTTACTGTAAAAATCTCTTTTTCAACTTCATCTTTTATCTATGTCTACATCATTGATGGTTAACTTCTGAATTTTCTTTTTGGCTTGCCTGTGTTTTTCCAAATTAAAAAAAAATGAGGAATTTTTTTCCCTTTCCTCGAACCAGCGAGCTCTAGAACGTATAAAAGCCCCTTTGGTTCTCTCCAAATTCAAGTTATCTAGATCAGATTGCAAGTTATTTAGCTTAATATGCTCTTCCATTGATAATTCTGTTTTGTGACATAACTTGTCTATTGCACTTATTAATGACTGTTGTTTTTCCTTGTTCCGTTTAGAGATATATTTACTGATTTTAATTGCGGACTCTTTGGTTTTAAATTTAAACCACTCCCATTTGTTTACAGGTGACATTTCCATGACAAAGATTTCTTGAACCAACTTTATAACCTCTTTGCAAAAATCTATATTATCAAGAAGACTGTTGTTGAATTTCCATACAGGATTAGAGTTAGTCTCAGTTTTACACAGCTTGAATGACAGGGAAATTACACAATGATCAGTTAAAGGTGATGCTGAAATTTCACACTTAGAAACACTGTTAATCAAGTTTTGTGAGATTAACCAATAGTCTAATCTTGAGCATTGACCATTATTAGCAGAATTAAACCAGGTGTATTTTAATTCACTAGGGTTTTCTAATCTCCAGTAATCAGTCAAGTTTAAATGAGAGGTAAAATCAAGAATAATTTCCTCATAGTTGTGACATAATCCTCTACTAGGAAGACGATCTAGCCAGAGATCCGGTACCAAATTAAAATCTCCTCCTATTATAATTTTATCAGTTGAGTAAGTCACTTTCCAACCATCTATTAGTCTGCCCAAACAAGAAAATAATTTTTTGTTCAGTGGTTTTTGATTATAGCCATATACACATACCAGAATGTGATTAATGTCATTATATTCCATCGCTACCATCAGCCAATGTCCATTTGTGTTACTTCTGCGGGTTATTATATTCCCAGAAAATCTGTTCAGCAAAATCATCACTCCAGCAGAATGTGATGTTCCATAGCTGAAAAAAACAGAGTCCCCCCATTGCTGTTTCCAGAATTTGGTGTCAGTCTCCGTTGAATGAGTCTCTTGAAAAAAAATAAAATTAGACTTTTGCTCCTTACAAAAAAGAAAAGTTGCTTTTCGTTTTGTAATATTTTTCAACGCCCTAGTATTTAAGGAAATAAAAGATAACATTCACTAAGACAGACAATTCAAATAGGAAAAGCGCAAAAAAAATTATGATGCGCAGGAATGAGTAGCTTTGTCCTTATCAACCTATATATTCAACAATTATTTTTTTTTTTTTTAGTGCAACAACCTTACGAACATCTGTGCCACATAATAAACAACTTCAGCAACGTGCCAGTGGCAAGTAAAAAAACCTTATAATGTTAATTATTTTGGATCGACCCGCTGATTGTCGATTAGTGCATACCCTTCCTTGAGAAACGCTCTTTTCCCCTTCCTCCTGGCTTCCTGCACAAGCGGCCACAGTTTGGCGCGAGCCTCTCTGTCTTCTTTGGAGAAATCTTCCTTGAATCTGATATGCATCTCACTGCACACTCTTGCTTCCCTCGATCGTCTCCAAACCTCATCCCGAATGGTCCTCATCCCAAATTGAATAATTATGGCCCTTGGTGTGTTGTTCAGGGTGGCAGGGTGGTTTTTCTCCCCCAGCTGATGGACAGTGTCCACTGTGTCTCGCAGACGCTCCACTGACATTGGGACCACTCGCATAAGGATCCCGACAATAACTTCCCTAATGTGCTCTCCTTCCTTTTCAGCTAGCCCTGTCAGCCTCAAATTCCATCTCCACTTATAGCGGGCATGCTCCTCGCAAGTGCCTCTCAAGGAATTGTTTTCTTTATTAAGTTTGTCGACTTTTTCCATGTAAATCGATTTCCTTTTTGTTCTCGTCTATCGCCGTTTTGTTATCGTCAATACGCTTCTCAAAGTTTTTTAACAGCACAGTCTGTTCGTCAACCTTTTTAGTTAAGACCTGAATGGCATGTAAAATGGCAGCACTCGTACCGTCTTCTACCTTCTTGTCACATGCCTGAGTCGTTTTCATCTTTTTCGGAATCGGACTTTTAATTGGAGTGTGTCCGGGATTACGTCTATTTTCCTTTGGGGGTTTGGTCCGCTGTCATAGCTTCAATATCACTGTCCTCCTGCGCCTCGTGGAGGGCACTCAAGTCGTAATCGTGGTCAGTCATGTTAGCATTTGCCGTTTATCCCGATGCAGTCTCTTAACTCCAACGAAAACTTACAAAAATTTACAGATTCTTGGCACTTTACTTTATATCGTAAATACGGGTTGTTACACCGAAAAGTTGACAATAAAAGGACTAAACTAGGATTTATTTACAGAGCCTGCAGAAAAGTTGCCTCTCATTCCGCCATCTTAATTCCTCTTCCCAGGAAGTGTTTAGTGAAGCGCGTATCGAGGATCTTTAAGGGCGAGTGACGTAACTGATGACGTCGGGAGCCTCGCTGGTTCGGGAAGTGGTTCGAGTAGTTGCGCGATTTATGAACAGAAATACACCGTAATGGATCCGCTCGCACTTCTTGGGTTAGTGTTGGAGTTTGGTTAGTTTGTGAGCGGCTGCTTATTTAAATGGAGCCTTCAAAGAAAAGGAAGTTTTCCCCAGTATGGAAACACTTTGACTTGATCTCTCCCAAAAAGGTAAGCGCTCTCTCAGTAACACTATGACATGCTCAGTGTTTGTATTACAGTGTACTTTATATTTCATAATCTTTTCTTTTTTTTTCTTAGGTGAAGTGTTTGTTGTGTGCCAAGGTGTTGGGCTACAACAACAACACCTCATCGATGCTGAGGCACATTGTGCACTGCATGAAAATGAGGGAAATGAAGGTGAACCCAGCCAGGGTGTGTAATTAAAAAATTCTACTTTAGTGGCATGTTCTCTGTTTTTCACCATATTTGTTAATTAACCAGAATGATGACATTACATACATGATAGGTCAGAAGTCTAAGTTTATAAACGTCAGACACTGTCATTCAAATACACATGGAAAGTGCACATATGAAATTCTGCTGCAGACAGGAGCAAAGCACAATTTAAAAAAAAAAAAAAAAAAAAAAAAAGTAAAAACATTAAAACTAGAACATCAGTAATAAATAGTTTAGAATATATACCACATTTAAAAGAAACCAAAGTGCCTTACAAGCTTAAAAATCAAGGTAAAGTAATACTGATACTGCATTTACAAAGCTTTTTCCTCTTCCAGTTACTAGAAAGGAGGAGCTGGATGAAGCCTTGGTGTCCATGATCATACGAAACACACAGCCATCCAGCATTGTGGCAGACGCAGGATTTCAAGACTTTGTGACAAAAGTAGACCCAACCTATATTCTCCCAACAAGGAAGGTGTGTTTGGTGACATACATAAGCATGACAGGAGTGCTGCAAGTGAATTGTACGATATACAAAGTAAAACAGAGTTGTTTTCAAGGACTGAGCTACTGTCGCCTGGTTTTTCTGTAGCTGATTTAGCCAACAAACTTCAGCAAGCTCTCAACGCTAAGAATATTATCGAATTACCTGGATATCTAGCGAACTATTACCTGGGTTGGTTTCATACTTGGTCACTTGTCTTTCATACAGTCTTCTAGCCAGTAAATATTGACGTTCACCGGGGTTTTTAGTCTCCTTCGGTCTTTCTCTTTACCACGTAAACGCATTGCCAAGCTTGAATTAAATATTAACGCGAACCGGGGTTTTTGTCTTTTTCGCATCTCATTATTACCGAAGGACTCTTCTGATTAAACACATTGCAAATTACGTTATTTTTGTTTTTTACTCCGGTTGCGGTGCCTTGATCAGCTGATTAAAGTTTAGTTGCTTGTTTGAGTGCTTCGCGACAGCTTGTTGGGGGAGATACCGTATCTAGTTCGCTCACATAGTAAACAACTTTTTTTCGGTCCGTTTGAATTAAAGCAGGGGTGTCCAATCTTATCCAGAAAGGGCCGGTGTGGGTGCTGGTTTTTGTTAGAGCCCAACACTAACACACCTGATTCTACCCACCAAGGTCCTAATTGAAACCCTTAATTAGTTACTTAGTGGAATCAGGTGCTGTAGCACTGCTGGGTAGCACAAAAACCTACACCCACACCGGCCCTTTCTGGATAAGATTGGACACCCCTGAATTAAAGGGAACCGGAGCTTTACTCTGTTTCGTTACCTTTGGTTGTATTTGTGGCTAGTTAGCTAGATATTTACTGTTTGCATTTTTGACTTGGGATCTTAGATTAAGCATTTAGTCAGTAGGGCAGCTGTTACTTAAGTCGTTCATTCAGTTAGGTTGGAATTTTAAACGTTAAGGTTTGCCGGAGTGCTCCAACCCCCCTCCCCCGGGCGCTGTAGCCAGTCTGTTTTATCTGGATTCTCAGCTAAGACCTGGATATTTTTAGATTAGTATATTAATAGTACTTGGACTATACAAAGTCAAGTCGGCTTATTCAGAGTGCCTATTACATATCGAGTTAGTCTCAATTTGGTATTTCATTTTTTTGTTAACTGAAACTAAGCCCCTGCTAAAAGAGGCTTATTATCCATTTACATAGTTTCCCTGCGGTTTCTATTGAGACTGCTGCTTAGGGCTCCTCAGGTTAATAAATTGTGGACCCTGAGCTTCTGTCTTGGCATTAATTAATTTTCCTTGTTATCTAGGGTGAGCAAGGTCATTAGGTAGGGGGTTCAAAATGTGGCCAAAACTATGTGACGGTTGTAGGATGATCGCACTTTTGGAAAGAGATTTCCAGGGTGGGTTCGTCTGTCACCGGTGCCAGCTAATTGAGCATCTGGAGAGCAAGATCCTTGATCTTCAGGGCCAGTCAGCAGCGCGACATAGTTCGTAATCAGTAGAGTTCCTAGAGGAACTAAGTAGTATGTCGTTTAGAGAAATGGTGTGTACCCCAAAGCAGGGTGTGCGGAGACCACAGAACAGGCAGGGAGAGAAAGTTGGGTGAATGTAGGTCGACAGTGCAGGAAAGGGCATGCACGCCGTACAGCGACAGCTCCTCCAGTGGTTGAGGTGTCCAACCGATTCCGGCCCTTGCAGGAACTCGACTTAGCCCCTGACCCTGAGAGTGGGGGGATTGATGAGCATCAGGGCACCCTGTTAGCCTCTTCCCCTCAGAAAAGGGAGTTAGTGATAGTGGGGGACTCAATCATTAGAGGAATAGACAGCTTAGTCTGTTCGCGCAACAAGGAGTCTCGTACGGTATGTTGCCTGCCTGGTGCCCAGGTAGGAGACCTCCTGGAGCGTGCAGACAAGCTCCTGGCCAGAGCAGGGAGGGATCCAGTTGTCATGGTCCATGTTGGGACAAATGACATAGATAAGGGTAGGTTTGAGGTTCTGCAAGGCAAATTTGTGGAATTAACTGAGAAGCTTAGGAGCAGATCCTCCATGGTAGTTTTCTCTGGGATTCTACCGGTACCACGTGCAAGCAGAGGAAAGCAGAATTTTATCTGGAGGTTTAACACATGGCTACGAACCTGGTGTAGGAAAGAGGGGTACAGGTTTATGGGGCACTGGAACTTTTTCTGGGACAGGGGTGACCTGTTCAAGCCTGATGGGCTACACCTGAACCGGAGGGGTACCTTTGCACTGGGTCAGCGTATGTTGAGGGTAGCACAGGATTATTTAAACTAGGGACTTGGGGGGCAGGGAGGTTAGTGAGTGTTACACATAGGGAAATGCAGACTGCCCTAATGGAAGCTGACAGCGTTACATGCACTATTGATGATATACTTTTAAAGCAACAAAGCGTAGTGGGGGGCTTGAAGCAGCAGCCGCATGGGAAATCAAGGGGGAAGAGCATTAGTAATAACCTGAAATGTTTTTATTTAAATGCAAGAAGCGTAAAAAATAAATTTCCAGAACTTGAGGCTGTTACGATTAGTGAGGGCTATGACATAGTTGGGATTACAGAGACATGGCTTAGTGAAGAGGATGGAGATGAATATAATATAGAAGGTTATAAGCTCTTTAGGAAGGATAGATGTAATAGGTGAGGAGGGGGCGTAGCACTCTATGTCAACGAAAACATAAATGTACTGGAAATTCCCGAAATTGAACATTCCTTGCCCTGTGAAGATATCTGGGTCAGGCTCATTGGCAAATACGAGACAGGTTTAAACATAGGAGTATGCTATCGACTGCCAACTTTGGACAATATTGTCAATGAACTGCTCTTTAAGAGGATTAGGCAAGCTTGTAGAGGAGGAGGGACTATTATTATGTGAGACTTCAATTATCCTGGTATCGATTGGAAAATGGTGAAAGGACAGGGTAAAGGGGAGGAAGAATTTCTGGATGTTATAAATGACAATTTTTTGGTGTAGTATGTTAATAAAACTACAAGAGAGAAGGCAATTTTAGATTTAGTGCTTTGTAATGACTCTGATAGACTAGCAATGTTGAGGTACTGGAGCCACTTGGGACAAGTGATCACTCTACTGTTAATTTTGACGTTTCATGGGAAGTTAAAAAGGTGTTTCGAAAACCAAAATTTTTAATTTTAGGCGAGCAAACTTTGACGGGATGCGCTCATATCTAAGCGAAATAAAATGGGAGACACCTCTGGACTGTGAGTCTGTAAATGAGATGTGGGAAAGATTTAAGGGGGTTTTACTTGATTCACTATGTAAATTCATTCCAAAGGTGTCCAAAAGTAAGCTGAAAAAGCAAAATCCTCTATGGATGACGACAGCTATTCGTAGGAGTCTGAGGAATAAGAGGAATCTTTATTAGACGTACATAAAGGATAATGAGAACACTAAGGCTGAATACTGTAAAATGTGAGCTGTGGTCAAAAAAGATGCTGGAAGACTGTATGAAAGGCAAATTGCAGAAGGGGCAAAAACTAATCCTAAGCGCTTCTTTCAGTACTGTAGCAGAAAAAGGAAAGTCAAAGAGGAGGTTAAATGCATAAAGAATCGATATGGATCGCTGCTATATGATAACAAGGATATTGCGGATACCTTACAAAGTTTTTTTGTTGAGAATTTTACCTCTGAGCGGGTTTTTATTCAGCCAGAGGGCATGTCCAACACTCAAGATTATTTTGAGGAAATTGAGGTTAGGGATAATGAAGTATTAGACAAGTTGCATAAACTAAAGGCAGATAAGGCGGCGGGTCCTGATGGCTTATATCCTAGAGTGCTCAGGGAAGTTAGTGAGATCGTCTTTAAACCGCTCTCCGCTATCTTCAGGCGGTCTTTAGAAACTGGAGAAATACCAAATGATTGGAAGCAGGGCAATATAATACCAATATATAAGAAAGGGGACCGTACTGAGCCAGGAAATTACAGGCCAGTCAGTTTAACTTGCATTGCATGCAAAATACTGGAATCGATCATAAAAGACGAGCTGGAATTATTCCTTGAACGAAATAATATTTTGAGGGATAGCCAACATAGTTTCCGTAAGGGAAGATCATGCCTGACAAACCTCCTGGAATTTTTTGAAGAGGCCACCAAGACTTATGACCAGAGCAGGGCTTATGACATCATATACTTGGATTTTCAGAAAGCATTTGATAAAGTACCGCATAAGAGACTAATTTTTAAAATGAGCTCCATTGGAGTTACAGGAGGTATTCTGGAGCGGATTCAAAACTGGTTACAGGACAGAACACAAAGAGTGGTGGTCAGTGGAATCTCATCTCAGCTAGGTATGTTGAGGAGTGGCGTCCCTCAGGGATCAGTGTTGGGACCCCTGCTGTTCCTCATCTACATTAATGACCTTGATAGAAATATTGAGAGCAAATTAGTTAAATTTGCAGATGATACTAAATTGGGAGGTTTGGCAAATAGTTCAGACTCTACTAAAGTGATTCAAGAGGATTTGGATAGAATCCAGCGTTGGGCAGAAATGTGGCAAATGAAATTTAATTAAGCAAAATGTAAAGTTGTACATGTAGCTAATAAAAACATTAGACAGGATTACTTCATGGGAGGTTTAAAACTGGAATGTGCTCCACATGAAAAAGACCTAGGAGTGATTGTTGACCAAACCCTCACAGGTTCTAGTCATTGTGCCGTAGCAGTTAAAAAAGCCAATCGGATGCTGGGATACATCGCCAAAAGTATTGAGTACAAATCCAAGGAGGTGATGCTTCTCTTGTACAACACATTTGTCAGACCACATCTGGAGTATTGTGTACAGTTCTGGGGACCATACTTTAAGAAAGATATAGAGGCTCTAGAAAAAGTTCAGAGAAGAGCAACTAAGCTGATGCCGGGCATAAAAGGTGAAAGCTATGAGAACAGGCTGAAGATCCTTAATCTCTTTAGTCTTAGGAAAAGGAGACTAAGGGGTGATCTGATTGAGGTCTTTAAATATGTTAAAGGGATTAACAAAGTGAATTATGTAGGATTCCTTCGGCCAAGTTCTGTTAGTAGAACTCGGGATCATAAATGGAAGTTGACCAAGGGTAAATTTAGCACTGATATTCGGAAATATTTTTTCACCCAAAGAGTGATTTCGATGTGGAACAGCTTGCCTGACCATATTGTTGAGGCAGAAACCTTGGCAATTTTCAAGAGCAGGCTTGACTTAAATCTAGATACCATTGAGACATTGAGTATCTGAAGTGATATATTCACAATAGTTAGAAGAAACTGGCGAGCCTAGTTGGGCTGAACGGCCTGTTCTCGCCACTCATGTTATGTTATGCTATGTTATTTAAAAAGTTAACCTCTATTTTCTTCTTTTCCTCAGGCTGTCAAGGCTATGGTTGAGGCCCGATATAAAACCAAAAAAAAGAGGAGGCCAAAGCTGAGGTCCAGCAGGCCACCGCTGTGAGTTTGACCTTGGATATGTGGACCTCCATGAGTATGGGTGCTTACCTGGCTGTAACTTGCCATTTTATAGATGGCAACACATCCTTGAATTCTATTTTATTGGGTGTGGTGAAATTCCCGCAGGCGCACACTGCAGAAAATCTGGCCTGTGTTAAAACATCCCTTATGGAGGAATGGGGAATTTCTTTAAAGGTGACATGCCTTGTTACTGATGGGACACCAAACATTATCGCCTGTGGCAGAGAGCTGAGGCTTCATCGTGCAGTCTGCATAGCTCATACTTTAAATTTAATCATCAAGTAGGCTCTTGATTTGACCCCAGCACTGTCCTCTATCCAAGGCAAGGAAGCTGGTTGGGTACTTCAGGAGCAGCACAACTGCCAAAGTGAGTTCACTATTGTTATTTTTCCATATCTGTTTGATTTGCATTGTTTGTCTTCTATTGCTACAAATGTGATAATAACATTACTTTTGTGTTGAAAGGAGAAGCTTGTGCTCGTTCAGGAGCAGATGGGGAGACCAAAACTCAAACTGCTCCAGGAAGTGGAAACAAAATGGAACAGCACCTTTCAAATGCTGCGCAGACTGGCGGAGCTCAGGGAACCAGTGGGTGCAGCTTTGGCGACTGACTGACCGACCCATGTTGACATCAGATGAGTGTGCGAATGTTACTGGGTGCCTGTCCCTCCTGTCTCCGTTCAACGAAGCCACTGCGCTGTCTCAGGAAAAAAAGGGTATCTGGCTCGAAGGTAATTCCTTTATTAAAAATGGTCGAGCAGATGCTTCAAGAAGAGACCATGACGACATCCGTACCACTGGCCAGAGAATTAGGAGAGCACCTCTCTAGACTCCTGAGAGAAAAGCTCCACCACCTACAATCAATGAGCATCATGTCACTGGCTACGCTTCTGGACCCACATTACAAAGCAATTGGATTCTTTAGCCCAACGAGGGCAAATGAAGCCCTGAAAAGACTCACCGCTGAGTGTGCCAATATAATGAAGGCTACTCAGTCACAACCCCCTCCAGCTGCAGCATCATCTTCGGTTGAACACGGTTGAAGTCCAGCGATACATGTCTGAACCTAACATTGGCCGGATGGAGAACCGCCTTCTCTACTGGCAGAGGCAGAAGTTGGTCTCTCCTAATCTATGCCAACTTGCTGTGGGGTTTTTGTGCACCCCAGCATCATCTATACCCTGTAAACGGGTTTTTTCCAAAGCCGGAGAAGTCGTTTCAAAAAAAAGAAATTGCTTAAAACCAAACACAGTTGAACAAATACTTTTTCTAAATAAAAATGAATAAAGTGCCCCCCATAGATCAGTTGCACAAGTACCTTCACTGCCCTTCTGTTCACAAGCACTCTCACTTTCCTCTTCCTTGTTAACACTGCCACACTTTAAAAACACAATTGTTCCCCTGTCATTATTTTGACTTTTTCCAAATATTTATGTAAAAGAAGAGCTTCACTTTGGTATGTGTACCTCTATCACAAAACATCGATTTGAATGTCAGCCAAGAAACTCTTATGCACACTATTTAAGAACAAGCACAAGCCCGTTAATAAGGGGAGACAAAAACACATGGTTTGAAGGGGTTATTATCTTGTGCTCGCAATAGAAAAATGCATTGTTAAATGAAAAAAAAATTAGTTTCTTGTCAGTGGCAGTTATTATTCCCATGCCCAAACAGTGGCAACACAGGTTTGAGGGTATCACATACAGTTAAAATGACAATGAACACATCTGGGGGGGGGTGCGCATGAAGCCTCAAGAAATTAACCCTTTTGTGAACCATTTGGCTGGAAAGCTCCAAGGCTTCAAGAAGCTTCATCTCGCCATCACTAGTCAATATTCAATTCAGGCCTGCTGAACCGATTGAGATCGTTTCCAAAGCGGTAATCATGCGCTATTTTGCGTTATTTCCTTTGCAAGATAGGGTGCTCCGTGCAGCTACTGTACTGCGGAGGTCAACGATTAGGGCTTATCATGAGCGTGAGGTAAACTTTGGCCCGCCATCTAGCGGATATGTGAGTGCCTAATTCAGGCACCAAAATCCACAGGATTATCTTAGAAAGGTGATGCCAACTTCAAAGGAGGTGCTTAGTGATACGGCAGCACATTTATAGACAATTTAAGCTGAAACTCGGCATATAACCTGCTCCCGACCAGGTTAAGTTTGCATCGTAAATTACCATGGTAATCTAGCCACATTAAAAGAGAGTCACTTTCGTGACATTGAATTGCCTAGCTTTAGGCTCGACATACCTCACTAACCTGCTAATCTTGCTTCGTAGTACACCCCCCAGGTCATAAATATGGACAGTTATGAATAATATAAAAATGTAAGAACAGCAAAAAGCAACACTGTTGCTGCTAATAAGCCCAGAGAGGAATTCTGGTGGAAAATTGTTGACCGTGTAAATGCGTCAGTCCTATACTGACGGATTAGTGGAAATTACTTTGGGGCAATTCCACAGTAGCGGAACTACTATCACGAATAATATTCATGTCATTTTTACCTGCCATCTATTACTCTAATGCAGTAGCTACTTGCCTGTGCTTTTATCAGTTCCACTGGCATGCCTACTGAGCTGTATAAAACAAAGTTAGGGGTAATCTATTTTGTAGAAGGCTATACGAAGGTGAAAGTGTCGGTAACGGAATTATGGCAAAAAAAATGCCATTAATTTTGCCTTTAAATTTGACAGGCATTTGTCTGAAATCTGGCAATGGTAGACTGTAGGTTTAAGCTTAAGTTGGTGGCCTAAGATGTTGACCAGGCCATGGTAAGTTTATATTGACTGCTGTATTTTATATTGACTGATATGTTCACAGATATTTTGTAGGATGCCATTTATGAGAAAGAGACAGCGGTAACGGAATTACATTTTCTGATAATCTACTTAATTTATTATACTCAAAACAACAAAGCAACTGAAAATTGGTATCATAAATGATGTTTGTGTTGCTGACCTCCTCTTGAACCAAAATTTTGATCAACAAGTCTGGGCAAAAGGAAGGCAATACATGATATTGATGAAAATAACTTATTTCTGAACCAAAATGTGAAATTATAATGAAAATCAGAGGTCACACGCATAAAAATTGTTGTTCTTTCACTGACTGGATCCTGAAACATTTGTTTTTTCTTTGTAACAGTTTTCCAGCATCATTCAATGGGTAAATATTGTGAGTAATCAAGTCGGTAACGGAATTACGGCAACACAGCCAATGTCAAAAGCACTGTGCAAATCTCAAATGTGTCATTGCTTACAATGTCTATATTCTTTATAACTTTTTTCAGTCATGAGTGGCAGTCTCATCACACAAAAGAATGTATAAAATGTCAACTCCTGAAACTTGCAAAGCTCAAAATGAACATGTTAACATTAAACACTAGTAAATGAACCATAAATATTATCCATTATTGGCAGAAGACAAACACTGTTTATACGAATGTAATCCTGTCCCTTCTATCCATCTGTGGCTCTTTGCGCTCAGAAGTCCAGCGCAGCGTGACGACGGGAGCCGCACAGCTCAGTCGCTGTGTCGAAAATCGCCACTTTGGGTAATTTTTGGGCACCACGGCTACTTGAAAAAAGGACAAGCCAAACTGGCCATTTGGGTAGTCGGCGATGACGGCCACACAAGGTGGCAACCACGGCAATTGCCGCTAGGCCATGGTATAATTAATGTGCTGGTTATGGAAACTTAACTCACAGGAAGAAACACTCAACTATAGATGTCCAAAACAATGAACCACTATGCTCCATAAAGTCCTCATGCCACCTTGTGCTATCTTCTGTTTTTCACTGGCTTTCAGAATAATTCTGTAATTCCATTACTGGTGTAATTCTATTACCATGTAATTCCGTTACCACAAATTTTCCAGGATTACAGCTAAGTATTAGAAAGGTTAATGTCTGAAATTCAGTTTAGACATAAGAAGGAAGTAAATTCTTAATAACAATAAAATAAATGCAGAAATAAGACGATGAAGAGAAGTATACTGCAATTTTGGTAACAGAATTACATTGAAAAATGACAAATTTAACAATGAGCCACTGGAATTGTGTGTTTCAATTTCCTGCAATGACTTACAGCAAGGCTACTCACTCTTCTCCAGAATGAGCCGTAGTGGGTGCAGGCTTTCATTCTAACCATGCAGTTACACACCTGATTCTACTCATCAAGGGTCTATGGCAAAAGCTTTAAGGTTTGATTAGTAGAATCAGGTGTGCGACAGGTTTGATAGAGTGAAAGCTTTCACCCACTGTGGCTCATTCTGGAAAAGAGTGAGTATCCCTGACTTACAGACTCATATACTTTGGCTACCAATGTATGGAAATACAGTGAATACCAGGAAATAGCTAAATATATTTTAGGAGTTGTCAGTTTTGGAAAAATAACCTTTGATCCTTGTCCTGGAGCTAAAAAAAATTACAAAATTCAAATCTAAATTTTGAGAAGACCGTCAAAGATATTTCAAAACGGTTTTCAGTGTCTAATTTGGTAATGAGTCATCAACAGAAAAACCTATATATTTCCAATATAAAACACTTTTTAAAAATTGCTGTTTTAGCAACTCTCATGTGGAATTGCCCTTTAGTATGGTGGCTGAGAAGGGTCACAACACATACAAACGCCACAACACCTGCAAACTCAGAAAACATCTGCAAATTCAGAAAACACTTTCATCGATTTCACAACACATGAACTGCAAATGCCAAAATACCTGCATATTCAGAAAACACATGCAAACTCACAAAACACATGCAATGTCACAAAACACATGCAAACTTATAAAACACCTGCAAACTCTGTAATGACAACGGAAATGTTTCCCGGGGGGACCATAATCAGTGACGCACCCATATCCAGTTGCCGGTCCAAAACGATCCATGAGAAAAAAGTTGTTTCCAAAGAGGTACGAGTTCTTTAAACAGACTTATTGATGTCTGATACCACAGTGGTTTTGTTTAATTTCAACACATTAAGGCAGTGTCCTTTTGTGCCATCACAACCCCTCTCCCATTGACTTCCATTGTGAGAGAAAACCGCATTTGCAGGGCGAGTGTGAATTTTCGCAAATGCAACTGTTCGCCCGGCAATGCAACTGGTCACCCAGCAGCGCAACTAGTCACCCGCAGCGGGACTTAGTCGTTTTTCCGAGTCGCAACTGGTCACCCGCGTTGGACTTAGCTGATTTTCTGAAAGTTGGACTTTGTCATTTTTTCATTAATACAACTGGTCACCCGCGTTGGACTTAGCTGAATTTCTGAAGGGGGGACTTTACCGAATTTCTGAACGCGGAGAAAAAAATCACGTTTTTTAAAATCGGGTTCCTTCCAGAACATTACGACCATCCAGCTGAAGAGGGTGACGCCGGTTCACCCCTTTCCCCGCCACCCCCCAGCCTGGCCCGCGGGGCCTTTTGGGGGAGTCACCTAGAGGGGAAAGGCGCACCACGGGGGTGGCTGGGCAGCGGGGTGGGGCCAAAACTCGAGGGGGGGTGGGAAAGCGTTTTGGCTAATAACTCGCTCAATGGTGTTTTGAGCCCTCACCGATGTCTGCAAGGCAGCGGCTGCCTGGAAAGCACCTCCCTCCCATAGACCGCCCCTAGACCTCTGTCCAATCACATGATATGCCCTCTGATCCAATCATAACAATCAGCGGAACATTGAAAAACTCCATACTGAGTGGAATCACGTTAGCCACAACGTTCGGATAGAGGTAATGTACATTTTCACAGAAAATATAATAGTCAAGTATTTTGTGTAGCAAAATTACGATAGTTCGAACATGTGCTGCTGGAAATAGCCAGCTATCCATCTATCATATCTATTATATCAATATCATCAGTGACGTGTCGTTGGAGGTCCGTTAGGTTAGGCAGAATCCTCACCGTTAAACGATTACTCCCCATTACTTTGCTTGATTAGCAATCAGACGATTGACTAATTTAGTACTAAAGACTGTTCGGAGGAATGACAGGTCAGTTGCCACGGTGTTATTACTCAGTACATCGAACTTGAAATGCTCACTACGCAGCAGATTTGTGCGTACCTGCTTCCAGGAAGCCAAAGCATTGTCATCAACAAATATTAAAACAGTTCGACTTATGCAGAGTTCAATGATTGATCAATATACAATGTATTCTCCTTTAAATACGCGCTTTTACACCCCCCCCCAAAAAAAAAGGGCATTTATTTTCAGTCTTCTTTCATAATCCGATTAACAAAATGTTTAAACGATATACAGAATTGCCGAGAGCCGAGATTTTTTCCTAATTGATTATTCAGATTTCCATCCTTGCAGTCTCGAATTGAAGCGTATACGTGAATGAATCTTTTTGTCATTATCTCCTCTATCAGTATACAGGCTTCCTATAGGCTTGGTCTTAATTGTTTTGATTGTCAATCAGGCATAGTACATGGGAACAGGTTCACAAAATCCTGTGATAAAAGTTATCATTATAGGGAAGCTCATATTCTTTTTTCCCCTCCCAGATCTTAAGCAAGACATGGAGAAATATTGGTTGAAGTCAATTGAAGACACCCTTAAGAAAGAGAGAGACTCAAGGGTTAAACGAACAATTGAAATATCGCAAGACAACATTCCTGAAGATGTATTCATTAAGAATCACCTGACTTCCCTTGATGAGGATGGAAAAGGGGCATTCTCACATAGAAAGAACAGAACGCATGTAACTCAGTGGAGATCTGAGCAATCCCGTTGTGCAAAAGGCTTGTCAATTGGTGATCCCAAGAAGACTAGAGCAAATTCGTGCCCAGCTTATGTTTCATTTCAGTTCATTTCAACAAACAGCTATAGGGGCTGTATTATTAGAAGAATGTGTGAACACTGTGGCCATGATATTCAAAACGCCAAAGAAAATGGAATGAACCGTATCAGTGAAGAGTTGGTGGAATATATCCATGAGTGTATTTCTCAATGGCTGTCTAATAGCGCCATTCTGTTGAAGACCGTTGATTGGTCACAGAACTTTGGAATAATGGACATCATGAACAGAAGATACTTTGTCTCACCTGAAGACATTGTTGGCATCAGAAAAAGTTTCAATTAATGCCTAAGAATGGACAGGAATGACTGTGTTTTTGTTGGGAAACTCATCAAGTCGGGCTTGAAAGACAGCATTTTATACTACCAGCCTTTGTCTCATTGTGAGGATCAGCCCCTTATAATTGTGTACAGTTCTCCATGGCAGCTGGAGCAACTCAAAAAATTCGGACAATCAATGATATTTTTGGATGCAACTTACAAGAGCATCACCCAGTATGGGTTTGGTTTTTATGCCGTGATGGTGAAAAATGAAATGGGTAAAGGAGTTCCGGTCTCATTTTTTATTTTAAGTGAAGAGACATCTTCGGCCCTGGAGATTTCCCTTTGCAAGCTCAAAGAGGCAGCAGATCATCTTACACCCAAGGTAAGTTAAAAGATCAATATTAAAAATCAGACATCAATAAATTTTCTTGTGAAAAAACCCTCCCTACTCGCTGTCGTGTCTTGAAAATTATGTTACAAAATCAGCTCTGACTCAAAGCCATGTTAGCTTCTCTTTAAAACAACACTTTATGACGTATTCCAGTTCATACTTACGTGTCTGCTTAATTTTCATTTTAGATGTGTTATGGTTGACCGGGATCAGACAGAAATAAAGGCATTAAAGATGGTGTTCCCACTTACAAAGGTGTTGCTTTGCTGGTTTCATGTACTCCAAGTAAGTGTTATACAGTAATCCAAACCATTTTAACTGTTTCAAAAATTACCTTAGACAAAGACATTACTTTTCTGTTCTAAGAGCACTTAGTTGATAGTTGATAGGACAATGCTGTACAAATATTTGACCTAAATTATTGATGTTTTTGACACATCAGGCAATCCACCGTTGGCTTGTCAAGCAAGATTGAGGCCATCTCCGAGATCCAGATGCCATAAATGCTGTCATTCGAGGAGTGATTTCTCTCAAGCAGTGTCGTACAGTTGCGTGTTTTATCTTTTTTTTTATCTTTATTTGTTTATTCAGCAGGGACGATGCAGTGCACATTATTACATACATAGTTAAAACAATTAAGCAACAGTGCATGAGGTAGATCTGGTGCATAAAAGGTTTCTAGCCAAGTGGCTAATTTGCAACCCCAGTCCCTGGTTAGGCTTTTCTAAGGAAAAATTTGAATTACACAGTGTGAATTACTATACATTGTACGATATCACAATAGATTACATTGATAAATTCACAATAGAGCATATGTGCAGATAAGTGTGTACTATATGTGTGCGTGTGTATGTATGTACCCATTCCTGTATGTATGGTCCTAGATCAGTGGTTGCATGTTTGGTTTTCTTTCAGCCAGTGTTTTACCTTTCCATTAAACATTTTCAGTTCAGTTTGTGTTGTATGTCCACTGGTTGATCATTCCAATGGTGGGTCCCTATCATTGAAAGTGATGACTGGCCCAAAGTGATTTTGTGCCCCTCTGCTATGCAGTTGCCACCTACTGCTCCCCTTGTGGCCACTCTCCTCGTAGCAACTCTTAACACAAATGGACAGAGTATGATGGGGGCTACAATAGATTGTTTACACATTTAAAAATCAATTTAAGGAAAGAAAACTTAATGAAGCTGTCAAAACTTAAAAGGTTATATTTCTGTATGATTAAACAGTGGTGCCACTTCCTTGGTTTCTGATCCATTACTTTCAGTGCCTGTTTGTATCGTGATATGATGGGTTTGACTGTTGACTGGGAGGCTTGGCCCCATACAGTAGCACAGTAGGATAAATGGGACAGTATCATGGCATGTAAGAACCGTAAAGCTGCCTTGAGTGGAATGTGGTGCCTTATCATTCTGAAACAGTTCAGGTTTGTCCTGACTGTCTCACTGAGTTTACTGATGTGCTTGTTAAACTTGAGTTGAGAATCCAGAATGACTCCTAAAAATTTAAATTCCCTGACTTCCTGTATGGCTTTAAACATAGAAACTATACTACCGGTATTTGAGTTTTGCCCACTTCACAACTGAATTTTAATTAGACATGCCTTTGTACTATAGGAGAAAGAATTCCATGAGACTGCAAAGTAGGTCCTTGGAAACATTGAGCAAGAGACACAGTCAACATGAGTGTCAAAGTACCTGCGAGAGAACTGGATCTACTGTGGTGCTATGTGGTCAAACTTTGGGCGGATGTTTTTCCATCACCAAAGTGAGGCAAACAGTGTTGTTGAGAGGTGAGCAAGACAACTGTAAACTGCACAACATAAAGGCTTATGAATTTAACCAATATTGTCATGTTAAGTATATTCATAAGGACTCCTGTGGAATTAGTACCTGGATATTAATTTATGTTATCATCTTTGAAAATGTGCACATGTAATCCACATTGTCTGTGCAACCATACTTATATACACTTACATAAATCAAAGGTTCTTCAATGGAATGAAATACAATTTCCTTGGAGGATATTGCAACAAGAGGCTAGATGACCTACTGCTTATCCTTCATAACCACGTGGTCAAGTATTACAGGTTAGTGCACTGAAGAATAAAACGGGTTTGTCTTTATGGTTATCATATTTGTGAGAGTTGGAAAACACATTCATAATTATAGCTTAAAGAAGGAATTATGCTAGTGTGATGCTGTTGGTTTATGTCAGATGTTGTATCAAAGAATTGTTTTGTTAATCAAGGAGTTATGCAGGGTTTGATGCAAAATTTCCAACTAGAGTTCAAACTTGATGCACCGCCTAGCAGATAAATGCCTCCGCTCAATGAAAGTAGCCTTACTGCCCTGAACATTGAATCCCGGCCCCGACTGTCCGCATGTCAAAGTGTCCTTGAGCAAGACACTTAACCCCCAAGTTGCTTCACATGGGCCCAGCTGATGTGTGGTGAGCTGTAGTTCACACATTAGCCATTGCCCTAGCATCACCCAGGTGCGTACTACACATTGGTTCGTGGACTTCCATTTGTAAGCGCTTTGGGTGTCTTGAAGCTCTATATAAGTAAGTGGGTCGGTTAGGCCTATTGTTGGTATCAGCCAGCAATGCAGGAGTCTATCCCTGGTGGAATGCACTAGACCTCTGGGAGATGCATTGCTGAGGTGGAGCGCCACACCTATCCTTAGCTCCCAGCACTTACCGCAGGACTTTGCCCAAGCCAAGCTGTGCTACTCAAACGCTGAGTTGGCGATGCTTTGGATCAAACACATGACCTTGCGATCCAAAGGCGAGAGCTCAATTGACTGGGCTATACTGGGCTATATAAATGCAAGTAATTATAAGTAAAACTTCACGGATGTATGCCTCCGTTGACAAGAGTCAGGAAGCCATTTAGGCTTACATCCTCTGTCTAGACCAAAAATAGATTACCAAAGTCTAATCAGTTCATCATGTCCAACAGGACATTTTGGCAAAATATGAACAAATTCTGTAAAATCACTTTTGATATTGTGTTCATCAGGCCAAAAGCGTATTTGGTGAGGTGACTTTGAACTTTGACCTCCAAGATCTAATCAGTTCATCACTGAGTCCAATTGGACATTTTGGCCAAACATGAACAAATTCTGTCAAACCGTTCTTGAGATATGGTATTTCCTTGGCCAAAGACGCCTTTTGTGAGCTCTAGGTGACCCTTGACCTCTACAATCTAACCAGTTCATTACCATTTTGATCAGAGGAAGAAATCCTGTCAATTTGTTCCCGAGATATTCAATAAACAAAGTTTGCAACTGAAGTAGGCATTGTTATATTGGTGATGCCTCAGCACCACTCTGGAATAAGATATCTATGCAAATAATTGTTAACATTACCAGTTATGCCTTTGTTTTATGCAGCCATCTTGCAGATCTCCGAACTGCAGGACGTGTCCCGCCAACAGTAGTGCAGCCCCACGACTGCGCTACATCAGCTGAGAGGATGAGGTCCCATGGGCTCCACCAAAACATCCTCCATCTATCGGAAGCTCGTTTCCATGTTCCTGCAGAGAGTACGCCTAATAGGTTGTATGAAGTTGATTTGTTGTACAATGTGTGCGAGTGTGCATTCAATGAACAAGGTCACATATACAAGCATATACTCTTAGCTAAGATGGTGTCTAAAGATCTGATTGACATAGCAGCTCTCCGAGAAGATAAAGCAAACCCGCTATTTGCAGCCAACCAATATGTGAGTGAGGGAACTACAGTTGCGGTCCATAATGGTAATCTTTTAGCATCATCAGTGTAACAAAGCAACAGTGTTCTTGCTTTGCAAACAGTTATGGGGAAGTCTGTGTTTGTGTGTTGGTGGCCAACAAAGTTACTGGAAGACCATCAACCACTGAAAATGCTGAAACTGTGATAGAGCAAGCTCAAGATGTTTTACTGCCTACACAGAGTGGGCCACCAGTTGATCAAGTGTCCAAACACTGCATCAAAAACATGTTCAATGATTTGAGTAGTTGGTGTGAGACAGAGGAGTATCATCCATCATTAGGTCTCTATACAGCTGTAAAACAGGCTCACCAACTTGTTTTTGGCAACTTCAGAACTATATATACAAAAAGAAAAACGGAAAGGCTCCACAAGTACCGTAAACAGATTGAACTACATAAAAGGCGAATTTCAAATGCACATAATTACTCAAAGACAGACAACCAGAAACAACAAATTTATTCGGTTCATAGTGATGGAGCATTTAGGCGTAAACGGACTAGGAGGGCTCTGTCGGGCAAGGGTTTGAATGGTTAACAGGGGCTGCTATCTCACAACCTTCACCCGTGGGTGTAGCTCTTAGGTCTCCATTACTTTAACATGTCTTCCAAACGTGAATGAAGTTGACTGTGCTTTGTGACAAAAATGGAAGCACATTGGCTCATAATCTTTTTTTTTTTTGTTTAGTTCACAATTTATGTTGCTGTTATAGTTCATAATGAAATCCTTGAGACAAAGAACCATGCAAGTCCATTTTTAGTAAATAAATGAATGTTTTCAAGCCCATCTTGCTAAAGACGGAAAACTAATCCTGTCCTGTACAACCATAATCAGGTTTGTGTGTAGGTCAGGTCTGTGTGGTACCTACCAGCAGGGTGACTCTTTTTCTGACCAGCAGGCCTATCTTCAGGTCCATGAGGTCCAGGTCTGATGTGTGTGTAGTTCAGGTCTGTTACCTACCTACCAGCAATGTAACTGTTTCTGACCAGCAATAAAATATTGGTTATTAATCTACTTTGTAATACTTTGTGTCTGCGCACCCAGCAATAAAATATATTGGTTACTAATCTACTTACTTTGACATTGTTTGTGACTCCGCACCTTTATTCATAAAGAATACAACCATCTCCCATTCTTCACCCTCTACCATGACTTCCTGCACAATCCTTACTCAACCCAGTCACTAAGGCTCATTTCTTTCACCCCCTAAGCCAGTATCATGTTGATGATCTGTTTCATTGACTGTAAAATAATTTTATTGTAGAGTCTACGTCTTTGAATTAGTTTAAACAACAAACAATTTAACTTTTAACTATTCTATTTTATTGTGACCTTGAGTGTCCTGAGAAGGGTCCCAATGTTGTATTATGGTGACATTTGAACGTCAGAAGTGTTGTTTCTAAGACTTAACAGTTGACTCATTTTCCACTTAATTAAAAGATCTCTAACCTGGACTATCTATGTTTATCGGAACCTGACTATCTATGTTTATCGGAGACGTGGCTACAACAGTCAACCCCAATTAATGTTTTCTCTGTACCGGGGTATCAGTGCTTCAGACGAGACAGAGTTGGGGGGAGAGGAGGGGGGGTATTGATATACGTCAAAGATGATATTAAATGTGAGCGCATTCTTTTCAAAGCAGCCAACACACTGGAATACATTGCTTTGAAAATTGTATTATCCCAACAAATGTCTTTTATTTCAAAAGGATTCTACAGGCCTCCATCAGCAAATGACACTTTCTATGATCAACTTATTGATATGTTAAAAGAGTGTAACTATTTAAAGAGCTTATTCTCATGGGGGACTTTAATCTAAACTGGGAAGACAAGGTGAAGAGGAAAAAATTTAAAACAATTTCAGACAAATATAACCTACAACAGCTGATTAAAGGCCCAACAAGGATTGCAAAGAATTGAAGTACAGCACTGGATCTTGTCCTTTCCAATAAACCAGAGAGAATAACAAAAATAGGACTAAGGGTCCTGTAGCCCACCGGCAAGTAGTCTTATAGTGATGATACAAGTTATGAAAATTTCATGTGAAGTTTGACATTTGAATCAATGAAAATCAATGTCAAGGCCACTAAATAAAAGTTCACATACATTTATAGGACCTCCTGTAATACAAACACAATCTTAAGCTCTGAAGCAGTTTTGGTGATACAAGTCATTGAAAATTCAATATGTCAATTGTGAAATTAAAGGTCACAGAATGTCAAGTTGTGGTCAGCAAATAGACTTCATATATGACTTTCTAAATGTCTCTATACAAACCCTGGCTCAATCGGTGACCATTTTGGTGGTACAAGTCATTGTAATTTCACTGTCAAGTTTGACCCTCAAAGGTCACTGACAGTCAAGTTGAATGTCACCAAATGAAAGTTCATACATGACTTCCAAGATGTCAGTAGCACAAACCTAGGCTCCATCTGTGGCCTTTTCAGTGACAGAAGTCATTGAATTTTTTCTTGGTCGAGTTTGACCTTCGAAGGTCAATATGAATGTCACCAAATGAAAGTTAATATATGACTTACTATGCATCTCCAATACAAACCTACACTCAAGCTGTAACAATTTTGCTGATACAAGTCATTGAAATTTCACTGCATAGTTTGGCCGTTCAAGGTCACTGAAGGTCAAGTTCAAGGTCACCAAATGAAAGTTCATACATGACTTCCTATAAGTGTTCAATGCACATATGTTCCTAATCTTCAATATTTTCAAGCCTAGAAACCTTTGAAAATTGTAACGTGTTGCTTGACCTCAAGTTTGACCTTTCAAGGTCATCTGAGGTCAACTTTAACACAGCCAAAATATAGGTCATATATTACTTCCTATATGTCAGTATTACAAACTTAATCTCTATCTGCAACCATTTAGCTTCCACAGGCGATTTGGCCCATTCTCCATAAGACCCAATGTTAAAGTACAGCGCCCCTACTAGACCCACTTCCATCGATTCAATCAAAATGGCACTCGCACTGTACAGAAAGTGTCTCAAGATTAGTTTATTGCCAGATTTAGAAAAAAAGTTATCCGACAGTTTTTGAGAAATAATTTTTTGAAATCTCGAGTCATATCTTTTAACATTGTTAATATATTCCTTGACCTCGAGTTTGACCTTTCAAAGTCATCTGTGGTCACATTTAATATTGCCAGAATATGGGTCATATATGACTTCCTATATGTCGATAATACAAACCTAATCTCTATCTGCAACCATTTGGCCTCCACAGGCCATCTTGCATATTCATAAAGTACAGCGCCCCCAATAGACCCACTTCTGTCGATTCAATCAAAATGGCGCTAGCACTGTACATTGACGGTACCAAGGTAAGTTGATTGCCTGATTTAGAAAAAAATGTATCGCACAGTTTTTGAGAAATAATTTTTTAAAATTTCTCAGTCCTATGTTTAACATTGGAGCCAAAATTTCAAGGGCCCATAAAATGGACAAAAATGATTCAATCAAAAATCTGAGATAAAAATCTGGAGATATGGTCTCGTAGTATGTTATTGCAAATTTACTCAAAAATTCATCCGGCCAAAAAAGAGATAAAACATGTTCCGGACGACGGACGCCACACCACGACAATAGCTTATCAGCTACAATCTGATCACTGGGTTACCTGATCATAATATAACATTAGTAGCAAGGAAATTAACTAAAAACAGATTTAAGAACATACCGCACCACACACACATCATGTCTCATATACCTAAAAGTAAACAACTTGCATTTGACAGTGAGATCAATGGCTTGGCATGGGATGATATATTGTCCACAGAGGATCTGGAACATGGCTGTGACTTATTTACTACAAAAATTTTATCTGTTAGAGAGAACTTTATTGTTAAGGCCATGAGAAAACATAGAAAAAGAGTTAATCTACCTTGGTTTAGTGACAACTTGTGGCAAATGATGAAGTGTAGAGACTCAGCTTTAAAGAAAGCTATTAAGTCTAGAAGAGACACGGATATCTTAATTTTTAAAGGGTTGAGGAATAAAGTAGTTAAGGAGCTGAGATTAGCAAAATGATATTTCTATCTTCAAGTAATAAATGAGGCTAAAGGCAATAGTAAAGAAATCTGGAAAAATATCAATAACCTCATACGGCAAGAACAACTTCACACAGGAGATATACAACTCAAATTTCAGGGTAAGATAATCAAAGACAATGTTGCAATTGCCTCTATTTTTCATTCTTTTTTTATTGAGTCAGTCCATGAGTTAGGAAATCACTTTAAGAAAAGAGAACTTACTATACATAGTGATAAAGGCCAGGGTTTCAATCTGGTTACAACTATTGAAGGACAAGTTAAAAAGATCATCTGTTCTTTAAAGAATTCTAAAAGTAGAGATGCTTTCCACATGGACAGTACGTTCATTAAGAAACATTTAGCACTTTAACTCCCCCAATCACACATCTAATTAACCTTTCAATTACACACAGTTGCTACCCAGATGACTGGAAGCATGCAGTTATCTCACCAAATCTGGAGACCACTATGAAGCAAGTAATTATAGACCGATAAGCATATTACCAGTACTATCAAAGGTTACAGAGAAAGTTGTCATAGAGCAGCTAACAACACATCTAAATAACTGCAACCCTGGTTTAAATTACATGCAATTTGGCTTCAGGAAGAATTATTGCACAGAAACAGCTGTTTTGCACTTCACAGAGAAAGTAAGAACACAACTTGATAAGGGAGGAGTTGTTGCTGCTGTTTTCTTGGACTTGCATAAAGCCTTTGATACAGTGAATCATGATTTTCTTATCTCCAAGCTATCTAATTTTAATTTTTCAACACAAACACTAGCATGGCTCTCATCATATTTGTCAAATAGGATGCAGTGTGTTAGAATTAAAGATGCATGCTTCAGTTATATGGAAAAACACAATGGGTGTGCCACAAGGATCTGTGTTAGGTCCTTTACTTTTTAGCCTCTACATTAATGATCTTCCACAACACTGTTACGGAGTAGATATACAATTATATGCCGATGATACTGTTCTGTACACACATGCAAAAAACGCTCAGCTAGCAGCTGAGAAATTAACTCATGCCATGCAAGGTGTGGTTGAGTGGCTTGAACAATCGTGTCTTGCTTTGAATATCAGCAAGACAAAAGGTATGTTCTTTTGTAGAACTAGGGGGCAGATTCCAACTGCAGACATCTTTATTAAAAATGAATCAATTGATATAGTTACTGAATTTAAATACCTTGGTATTACTTTAGATTCAAATTTTAACTTTAAGAAACACATCAAGAAAATGACAAAAACTATAAAATATAACTTGGCAAATTTTAGACAGATTAGATCGTGCCTCCCTATGGATGTAGCCAAAATATTTATGCATGCTTTAATTTTTTCACATATCTCATACTGTATCACCTGTTGGGGACAGGCCAGTGAATCTGCCATTAGACCTCTAGAATCATTATAAAAGCAAGCTATAAAAATTCTTGATAAAAAGCCATTTCAGTACCATCATTGCAAGATCCAAGAGAAACATAATTTACTGAGTTTTGAAAATTTTAGACTTTGGACCAGCAACCGGATGTGGGTCCGTCACTGATTATGGTCCCCCAGGAAACATTTCCGTTTCATTACAGAGTTTGCTTGTGTTTTGTGAGTTTGCATGTGTTTTGTGAGTTTGCATGGGTTTTGTGACATTGCATGTGTTTTGTGAGTTTGCATGTGTTTTGTGCCATTGTATGTGTTTTGTGAGTTTGCATGTGTTTTCTGAATATGCAGGTGTTTTGGCATTTGCAGTTCATGTGTTGTGAAATCGATGAAAGTTTTCTCTGAATTTGCATATGATTTCTGAGTTTGCAGGTGTTGTGGCATTTGCATGTGTTGTGACCCTTCTCGGCCACCGTACTTTAGTTTCTGGGCCAAATCAAAGTGGAATTAATTAAATCTGACTCTCTATTATTATTATTTATTACTATCACTATTATTATTATTACTATTATTATTATTATTATTGTTATGTCTGTTGCCACCATTTATATTTGTTGCTCATTACTTGCAATGCACGCACGCACCCACGCATTCACGCACCCAAAATCACTGATTGTTGTTTCATCATGTTCTATGAACCTTTAAGTTATGCTTCCACGTACGTATGTAGCCTCACTGTACATGTCCTTTTATGTATTCTGTTTTGTTTCACAATAAAAAAAAAAAAAAAAAAAAAAAATCTGACTGTGATAAATACAAATAGTCTACTCAATTTTTGTTTTTGGTTGCTACTTTAAAAAAAAAAATACAGCATGATATGTTTTAATAAAATCCCATCCCACCAATAACCCCAACCTAGAGCACCATTACAAATTTACAATAGGCCGATGGCGTATCAAAACAATGGTAAGTATGATAAACTGACTTAATTTTGTAATTGGTGCTTTAATAGTTGCAGTAACAGCACTGTCAAGAGGACATGGCAGCAAGTTAAAACAAAGCATTAGAACATTCCTCAAAGTGGTACGCCATATGTTGCTTTGCTTTTTTAATTATTTTAGTGGTATGTTGTTTAAAATGTATAGCACGGCATACAATATCTTTGCTCAGATTTTCTGCATCACCAACTGAATGCATGTAGGTTCCCGTAGCAAAAAAAACTGCAATGCTATACATACCATTCGTGCAACTGTTAAGTGCCTGGTTTCTCTTTGTTCTGTTGCCAACTTATGGCTCCAGTACAGTGCCTGACAAAAGTCTTGTCACTTATACAAGTTGTAGGAACAACAAATAATAACCTGACTTGTAGTTGATCAATTGGAATCAAAAATGGCTTATATGAAAGGCAAAGCCCTCTAGATTATGCAAAATATACCAAAATAGAGCTTTGTGTCATTGATTGAGTTTTGTAATTTAATTTGTACAGAAAGGTCAGATTTTGCTTGGACAAAAGCCTTGTCGCATTGAAAAAAAATGTGGAAATTATACATACACTTTATTTTGAATACACAAATATGCCACTATAATATCAGAACATAAAGCCATGGTGCCTTGGAAAAAAGAATTAATATTGTGTATGACTCCCATGAGCTTGGAGGACTGCATCCATACGTCTTGGCAATGACTAAGATAACTTGATGATGAAATCATCTGGAATGGCATAGAAAGCAGTCTTGCAGGACTCCCAGAGTTCATCAAGATTCTATGGTTTCATCTTCCAAGCCTCCTCCTTCATCTTACCCCTGAAATGCTCAATGATGTTTATGTCAGGTGACTGGGTTGGCCAATCCTGGAGTACCTTCACCTTCTTTGCTTTCAGGAACTGTGACATGGCAGAAGAATGAGAAGGAGCAGCAGTATAAGTAGGGCAGCAAGAACTTCTTGATATTTCAGGCTGTTGATGTTGCCATCCACTCTGCAGATCTTTCTCACACCCCCATGCTGGATGTAACAACAAACCATGATTTTTCCTCCACCAAACATGATTGTTTTCTGGGAGAATCTTGGGTCCATGAGGGTTCCAACAGGTCTTGTACGGCGACTGGCATGCAGTTCAATGGATGATTCACCAGAAAAATAAACTTTCAGCCACTTTTCCAGTATCAATCCTTTCTGCGAGCTGTGGGCCTTGGCAAATGCAATGCAGGTTTTTGTTTTCTGTTTAATGCAGACTTCTGTGTACTAATTTGGCTATGAAAACCACTTTGAGAGAGAATTTGACAAACTCTTCTTGTAGATACCGGGATTTTTGGTGACATTTCCTCATGTAGCTTTGCTGTAGTTGAAGAAGGGCTAGTTTTGTACAGTTGAAGCAACAAACGGTCCTTTCAAACAGTTGTCATACCGGGTCTGTCTGACCTGCGCTTGCCATGAACGCCACCAGTTTCTTCAAATTTTTTTCTCATCCCTCCACTTGACATTTGGATACATTAAAGATGTCTGCCACCTCAGCAGCAGACTCAGTCTTCAGGCTCTTGATGATCAGCACTTTGGTCTGTGGTTGAATCTTTGGTATGTTGTCAGAGGTCTAGTCGCACCTCATATGAAAGTCTGGTGTGCTGGGGTTATTTCTATACACATCTGGGAATGTGTTAATTACAGTATTTGTCATAGGTTAAACTCTAATCTGCGATTTGTTGCATCATCTGAAGAGACGACAAGACTTTTGTCCAAGCAAAAACAGATGTTATGGGCTTAGCCAAGCTGTGAACATCACAACACTTTTTGACGGTTTCATTTTGCACCAAATTATTAATGTGAAAGCCCTTGACATTAAAATGGACCATTTATTGTAACAATTGATTGGTTAGAAATAAAGTTATATGCTATTTTTAGTTACTATGTCCTTATGCGAGAAGACTTTTGTCAGGCACTGTAGATCGCATAAGTAACAAATTCCCTCAGCTGAGAATATGTAGCGTTCATAGAGAATATCGTAAGAAAAAGCAAACGGGTCATACACCGTTATAAACTTGCACCTTTTTTGCCAGTCAACTTAACTGGCACCCTTTTTTACCAGTTATTTAAACTGTAATTTTACAGTAAGTTCACAACACAGTTCTATGTATGTTAAGTCTATACCACAGAAAATGTGCGCTGGACTTCACTTACAGTTAAAACATAGAACGCAATGCTAAAGTACCTTCGGCCGTATGGGCATAAGACAAGGAATTACAACATATAAAGGGTTTTTTTAATGTATGCCTATGTAACACAATGTGTTTAATACTTTTGGGCTTGAGAGAAGTTTCAAGATTGAAAAGGAAGACAGAGGTAATTGTCCAATTTCATCTAGGACCTGGCAGGTTATATGGAAAGTGTGGAACAGGACAACTGGGACTTTACATCGTTTGGCATTCAGAATATGAAGTCCGACATGATGCGCAGTCATCAAAATTTGATGTTATGTTGAAGGTGACTGAACAGTTTGGTTGATTATGTTGCTACATGAAATTGTTATTAAAAGGTATTTAAAGTAGGTGAAGGCCATGTAGCTTCCATGTCCTCCAACTTGATTATCCAGTGAGTACCCCTTATGAATTTGACATAGCTACACCGTAAAATATCATGGTAGTGCAAAGGCGAAATGAAAGTAACACTGTTCAGAAACAATGTGACCTTTTGACCCCATTAACCAGGTCAAGGTCATCCACCTTTAATGTTCTGCCAGCTGATTATCGTAAACATACACGCTGTAAATTTTACGCGGCTACAACAAAAATAGTGGATGTAATGAAGGAAACAGTGTTTACAAAGAATGTGACCTTTTGACCCCTCAAAGTAGGGCAACGTTACCCATCTTCGAACTTGTCCAAGCCGGTGCCGGCTAATTGAGCATCTGGAGAGCAACATCCTTGATCTTCAGGGCCAGTTGACGGCGCAACATAGTTTGCAATCAGTAGAGTTCCTAGAGGAACTAAGTAGTATGTTGTTTAGAGAAATGGTGTGTACGCCAAAGCAGGGTGGTGCGGGGACCCTAGAGCAGGCAGGGAGAGAAAGTTGGGTGACTGTAGGTCGACAGCGCAGGAAAGGGCATGCACGCCGTACAGCGACAGCTCCTCCAGTGATTGAGGTGTCCAACCGATTCCGGCCCTTGCAGGAACTCAAATTGGCCCCTGACCCTGAGAGTGGGGGGACTGATGAGCATCAGGGCACCCTGTTGGCCTCCACCCCTCAGAAAAGAGAGTTAGAGATAGTGGGGGACTCAATACTTAGAGGAATAGACAGTTTAGTCTGTTCGCGTGACAAGGAGTCTCATACAGTGTGTTGCCTGCCTGGTACCCAGGTAGGAGACCTCCTGGAGCGTGCAGACAAGCTCCTGGCCAGACCAGGGAGGGATCCAGTTGTCATGGTCCATGTTGGGACAAATGACATTGGTAAGGGTAAGTTTGAGGTTCTGCAAGGCAAATTTGGGGAATTAGCTGAGAAGCTTAGGAGCAGATCCTCCACGGTAGTTTTCTCCGGGATTCTACCGGTACCACGTGCAAGCAGAGGAAAGCAGAATTTTATCTGGAGGTTTAACACGTGGCTACGAACCTGGTGTAGGAAAGAGGGGTACAGGTTTATGGGGCACTGGAACTCTTTCTGGGACAGGGGTGACCTGTTCAAGCCTGACGGGCTACACCTGAACCAGAGGGGTACCTTTGCACTGGGTCAGCATATGTTGAGGGTAGCACAGGATTATTTAAACTAGGGACTTGGGGAGCAGGGAGGTTAGTGAGTGTTACACATAGGGAAATGCAGGCTGCCCTGATGGAAACTGACATCGTTACATGCACTATTGATGATATACTTTTAAAGCAACAAAGCGTAGTGGGGGGCTTGAAGCAGCGGCCGCATGGGAAATCAAGGGGGAAGAGCATTAGTAATAACCTGAAATGTTTTTATTCAAATGCTAGAAGCATAAAAAATAAATTTCCAGAACTTGAGGCTGTTATGATTAGTGAGGGCTATGATATAGTTGGGATTACAGAGACATGGCTTAGTGAAGAGGATGGAGATGAATATAATATAGAAGGTTATAAGCTCTTTAGGAAGGATAGATGTAATAGGCGAGGAGGGGGTGTAGCACTCTATGTGAACGAAAACATAAATATGCAGGAAATTCCTAAAATTGAACATTCCTTGCCCTGTGAAGATATCTGGGTCAGGCTCGTTGGCAAACACGAGACAGGTTTAAACATAGGTGTATGCTATCGACCACCAGCTTTGGAGAGTACAGTCAATGAAATGCCTTTTAAGAGGATTACGCAAGCTTGTAGAGAAGGAGGGACTATTATTATGGGAGACTTAAATTATCCTGGTATAGATTGGGAAATGGTGAGAGGACAGGGTAGGGGGGAGGAAGAATTTCTAGATGTTATAAATGACAATTTTTTGGTGCAGCATGTTAATAAACCTACAAGAGAGAAGGCAATTTTAGACTTAGTGCTCTGTAATGACCCAGATAGAATTAGCAATGTTGAGGTACTGGAGCCACTTGGGACAAGTGATCACTCAACTGTTAATTTTGATGTTTCATGGGAAGTTAAAAAGGTGTCTTCAAAAACAAAAATTTTCAATTTTAGGTGAGCAAACTTTGACAGGATGCGCTCATATCTAAGTGAAATAAAATGGGAGACACTCCTGGACTGTGAGTCTGTAAATGAGATGTGGGAAAGATTTAAGGGGGTTTTACTTGATTCACAATGCAAATTCATTCCAAAGGTGTCCAAAAGTAAGCTGAAAAAGCAGACTCCTCAGTGGATGACATCAAATATTCGTAGGATTTTGAGGGAAAAGAGGAAACTTTATAAGATGTACATAAAGGATAACAATGAGAACACTAAGGCTGAATACTGTAAAATGCAGGCTGTGGTCAAAAAAGAGCTGAGGAATGCTCGAAGACTGTATGAAAGGCAAATTGCAGAGGGGGCAAAAACTAAGCCTAAGCGCTTCTTTCAGTACTGTAGCAGAAAAAGGAAAGTCAAAGAGCAGGTTAAGTGTATAAAGAATAAAAATGGATCGCTGCTATATGATAACAAGGATATTGCGGATACCTTAAACAGTTACTTTGTTGAGAATTTTACCTCAGAGTGGGTCTTTATTTGGCCAGAGGGCATGTCAAATGCTCAAGATTATTTAGCGGAAATTGAGGTTGGGGATAACGAAGTATTAGACAAGTTGCATAAACTAAAGGCAGATAAGGCGGCGGGTCCTGATGGCTTATACCCTAGAGTGCTCAGGGAAGTTAGTGAGATCATCTTTAAGCCGCTATCTGCCATCTTCAGACGGTCTTCAGAAACTGGAGAAATACCAATTGATTGGAAACAGGGCAACATAATACCAATTTATAAGGAAGGGGACCGTACTGAGCCAGGAAATTACAGGCCAGTCAGTTTAAGTTGCATTGCGTGCAAAATATTGGAATCTATCATAAAAGATGAGCTGGACTTATTTCTTGAACGTAACAGTATCTTGAGGGATAGCCAACATGGTTTCCGTAAGGGAAGGTCATGTCTGACAAACCTTCTGGAATTTTTTGAAGAGGCCACCAAGACTTATGACCAGAGCAGGGCTTATGACATCATGGGCCCTATCTTACGCCAGAGTCCGTAAACCTGTTATTTGGGGATTTAGCATTGCGTAAGAGGCATTCCCCCGCAAAAGTTGCTATCTTGCACACCTGCCTATATCCCTAAAACACCTGCGCTACCCGTTATATTATGCATTGCCGTGGTTTGGGCGTTACACCAGTTAAACCAATCAGTGTGCCAGGTGCCATTGCCTTTAAGAGCAGGCTGCGCTATCCCAAATCCTCAAACCGAAACCCATGATGGAGAGAGGAAGGTCGCCACGTTTCTCCGAAGACAAAGTTAAATTGCTCGTTCACGAGGTCAAATCCAGACAGGGGAGGATCTGTTTTTGTTAAGTTAATCATGAATTGTATTATTTTATTATTATTATTATTATTAGACATTGACATATTGTTTAATGTGTGGTATGTAATAAAAAAACAACACTTTTGTGATGGAAAATAAAAAAAAAAGAAAAAAATGCGTTTCGTCATGCACTTCCAACTCCCTCTCCCGTCTGAAATGAAGCATAGAACAAAATCCCATTTTAGAAAAATAAAATTAGGTCTATGCACTGGCACTCAGCGACGTAACTTTTTTTCCAGCGAGAGCTGCATTTCAGAACTCTTCAGCGAATTGAGGTAATTCTGGGGATAAGTACGTGGTTTCGTCCGTTTACATTTTCCAATCAGACAGCTGACTATTTTTTGCAGCAAGTTGCGTGACTGTGCTGCAAAAACAGGTGTGCGTACTTGTCACCGAAATTACCTTCATCCGCAAGAGAGTTCTGAAATGCCGCTCTTGCTGAAAAAAAAATTACCGTTGCTGAGTGCCAGTGCGTAGACCTATTTATAATTAAATTATTTTTCTGTACTGAATGTAGCCCATTATTTTGTCGCTGTTGGATCACATGGGGGAGAGAAGCCGTGTCTTCAATTGCCACTTGATTATTCTTGAATTGGAAAACGTGTTAATAAAGGAAAACCTAATGGTTGGTTTGAGGACCCGCTATACGCTTTCCCTAACGTGTGTGGTCAAGATAGCAATTGTAGGGAAAGCGCATAAACACGCCCACGGGCACACCTCCAGGCACAAATAAGGGAGTCGGCATAATGCATAGCGGGTTGCATAGTGGCCGCAAGATACCTTTTAGGGATAGTGGAAGTTGCTAAATGCGTAATTCACGGGTAGCGGGTAGTAGCAACAGGTAGGGCAGTGTGAAAGATAGAGCCCTTCATACTTGGATTTTCAGAAAGCATTTGATACAGTACCACAAAAGAGACTAATTTTTAAAAAGAGCTCCATTGGAGTTACAGGAGGTATTCTGAAGTGGATTCAAAACTGGTTACAGGACAGAACACAAAGAGTGGTGGTCAGTGGTATCTCATCTGAGCTAGGTATGGTGGGGAGTGGCGTCCCCCAGGGATTGGTGTTGGGACCCCTGCTGTTCCTCATCTATATTAATGACCTTGATAGGAATATTGAGAGCAGATTAGTTAAATTTGCAGATGATACTAAATTGGGAGGTTTGACAAATAGTTTAGAGTCCACTAAAGTGATTCAGGATGATTTGGATAGAATCCAGAATTGGGCAGAAATGTGGAAAATGAAATTTAATTAAGCGAAATGTAAAGTTGTACATGTAGGTAATAAAAACATTAGATGGGATTACTTCATGAGAGGTTTAAAACTGGAATGTGCTCCACACGAGAGAGATCTGGGAGTGATTGTTGACCAAACCCTCACAGGCTCTAGCCATTATGCCGTAGCAGTTAAAAAAGCCAATCGGATGCTGGGATACATTGCCAAAAGTATTGAGTACAAATCCAAGGAGGCGATGCTGCTTTTGTACAACACATTCCTCAGACCACATCTCGAGTATTGTGTACAGTTCTGGGGACCATACTTTAAGAAAGATATTGAGGCTCTAGAGAAAGTTCAGAGAAGAGCCACTAAGCTAATTCCGGGTATAAAAGATGAAAGCTATGAGAAGAGGCTGAAGATCCTTAATCTCTTTAGTCTTAGGAAAAGGAGACTCAGGAGTGATCTGATTGAGGTCTTTAAATATGTTAAAGGGATTAACAAAGTGAATTATGTAGGATTCCTTCGACCAAGTGTTGTTAGTAGAACTCGGGGTCACAAATGGAAGTTGACCAAAGGTAAATTTAGCACTGATATTCGGAAATATTTCTTCACCCAAAGAGTGATTTTGATGTGGAATAGCTTGCCTGACCATATTGTTGAGGCAGAGACCTTGGGAGTTTTCAAGAGCAGGCTTGACTTAAAGGTAGATACCATGAGTCATTGAGTATCTGAAGTGATATAATAACGATATTATAAAGAAGAACGGCCTGTTCTCGCCATTCATGTTATGTTATGTTGTGTTATATGTCCCAAGAACAGTCCCCGTGACTTTCATTACCCTGAGATTAATAGGAAAGGAGTTATTGTCTACACAGACGGACAAACAGACAAGGTCATCCACCTTTAATGTTCTGCAAGCTGATTATCCAGAACATACACGCTGTAAATTTTACGCGGCTACAAAATAAATAGTGCATGTAATCAAGGAAACAGTGATTACAAAGAATGTGACATTTTGACCCCTTAAAGGGATAGTTCACTTTTTTTGAAGTGGGGTTGTATGAGCTACAAATTGCCACTACTTACATTAGATGCAGTAGAAAGCCCTCTGATCTGCTCCAGGTAGCCGCACCAGGGCATCGTGCTGGGTGGAAATTTAGGCGATACACTGTTGTGAACGGAAACACAGAAACAGTGTATTCTTTTTTTTCGCGGCCTAAAAGAGGTCCTACAAGAAAATTATACACCATTTCAATTGTATGCTATATTTTAAAAAATTACAGCATTTTAGCTGCTCGGAAAAACACACAGTTGCTCTTGAATTAACCGACTGACGTATTCCTGCGCGAGGCGCATCGTAGTTCACTGCGCGCAGTAGCGATCAGCTGTTTGGGTCAGACTCCGAGCGGTTTGCGGCACAGCCGGATTTTCAATGGCATAGAATCATGTCTCAAATTAAAAAAAAAAAAAATTCCCTATTATAACCAGCACAGCAGATACACAGTATGTGGCTGCGTAGACCCTATGCAATATCAAATTGTGCGGCAATGTTACATTAGACTTTTTCACAGGTGTTTCACTCTTTTAGCCTACCTGATGCTTGGGTACAGCAGTGCTCTTCAGCGTGCACCGTTGAGATTTCCCTGAATGTAGCCTAATGAAATCCTCTTTGGAAAAATTAATACTGCAAACACGGAGTTCTTTTAGGGATACGGGTGGCGTATCAATATCCGTGTTGAGGCAACTAGCCACAGCTAGAAGTCCCAATATTCCTCAGAGGAATGTGGTGGAACCTGTAAGTGCACCAGGATACAGCTTTGCTTTCACTTCCAATAAAGCGACACACACGGACCATTTTCAAAATATTTGCACAAGTTAAACGGCTGCCCAACCTCGCAACTGCAGTTAAGCCGCTTGCACACTGGAGGCAAAACAAATTTTTCGCACACAGATTACATTCAAATTCAATGTGAAGACGTGAATACACGCGTTTGTGCAAGCAGCTTTACTGTGACCCAAACAGCTGATCGCTACAGCGCGCAGTGAACTACAATGCGCCTCGCGCAGGAATACTTCAGTTGGTTAGTTCAAGAGCAACTGTTTTTTTCCAAGCAGCTAAAGTGCTGTAATTTTTTTAAATATAGCGTACAATTGAAATGGTGTATTATTTTCAGGTAGGACCTCTTTTAGGCCGCAAAAATACGCTGTTTCTGTGTTTCCGTTCACAACAGTGTATCGCCTAAATTTCCACCTGCCCTGGTGCAGCTACCTGGAGGAGATCAGAGAGCTTTCTACTGCATCTACTGCAATGTAAGTAGTGGCAATTTGTAGCTCATACAACCCCACTTCAAAAAAAGTGAACTGTCGCTTTAAAGTAGGACAAGGTTACCCATCTTCGAACTTGTCCAAGCTATTATGTCCCAAGAACAGTCCCTGTGAATTTCATGACCCTGAGATTAATAGGAACGGAGTTATTGTCTACACAGACGGACGGACAGGCGGACAGACAGACAGAAAAGGTCATCCACCTTTAAAGTTCTGCAAACTGATTATCCAGAACATACACGCTGTAAATTTTATGCGGCTACAACAAAAATAGTGGATGTAATGAAGGAAACAGTGTTTACAAAGAATGTGACCTTTTGACCCCTTAAAGTAGGTCAAGGTTACCCATCTTCGAACTTGTCCAAGTTATATGTCCCAAGAACAGTCCCTGTGAATTTCATTACCCTGAGATTAATTGGAAAGGAGTTATTGTCTAGACAGACGGACGGAAGGTCTTCGCAATACCCGATGGCCATACTTTGGCCTCGGGTAATAACCATGAAACAATGCGTCAATTTAACCGTTATATTCAGTCAGTTTATAACAGTGTATCGGTCTCTAAAGACTCTCTACCTCCGAAGAGAACCGCGTACAATTCGGGCACCAAGACCCACAGGATCATCAAAGAAAGGTGATGCCATCTTCAAAGGAGGTGCTTAGTGACAAGGTAGCACATTTATAGCGGATTTAAGCTGAAACTCGGCACATAACCTGCTCCAACCAGGTTACGTTCGCTGCGTAAGTTACCATGGTTATTGAGCCACGTTAAGAGAGAGCCACTTTCGTGACATTGAAAAGCCTGGCTTTAAGCTCGACATACCTCGCTAACCCACTTACCTTGCTTTGTAGTACACCCCCCAAGTTGGAAGCGTACATTTGTTTGGAACTTTTCAGAGCTACACGGTCCACATGACTGCGTGGGGACAAAATCAGAGCACGTAGCAATTCTCTTTTAGTGGTTGTATTTGTCTGGTAGTTGCCGAGATGTAAGAAATGTTTTCCGCCCACCTGCGCAGTGACAGATTGTTAATGTAAGCAAGTCTGCCAGTTGTATGGGTCTTTGAGATCATGACTGAGGTGCTCCTACAACAGACGAATCTCCCAGGAAAGAATAAGTTGAGAAAAGATGATGTTGTGCCACAACTAAAGAACAAGAGGCGAAGAAAAAGGAATGGTTTGTGTATTCTTCCTGGTTTGTCTCAGTATGCAAATAACACTCACACACACTATAGCCTATCAAAAAATTTCCATCAAATTGGAAGATCTTTTGAAGCAGCGCAGTCACCTAACCAGGATACAGGTGCTTGAGTACATTTTCTTCCCCATACTACCCACATTATCATCCAATAGCAATTTGCTATTCATGTGCTTCCACAGTGTTTTCTTTTGCTTAACGAACTTCACGCTGGTTTTTCGCTGGTGAATGAAATAATCACATTTCTGCGCTTCCGATACCAATCGAATCATTCATAAACATTTACGGAAAACATTTCACGAAAGCACCAGTAGAATGCGGCCAATGACTCTAGATTGCATTAACCGAACGTGCCCTTAAAGGGATATTTCAACATTTTGGCAAATTGGCCTATAGCCATAATACCTATAGTCATATGAGTACATTACCTTTAGTTTTCCGTGCCTGTTGTTTTGAGATTCGGGGGGGGAGACGCGAGCTGCTCAGCGAACATACTAAAGTGAACGGTACAGGTCCCTCGCTCCTTCAAAACTCATCAAATACACAATCCAACAGCTCCAAAACGCTCTCCTGGACAAGTTGTGACCTGCACATTCACCACGCTATTAAATAATAATGTATAATTATGTAACATTACGACACATGAAGCAAATACTCGGAACTACTTTCTTATTCGGAACAAAATATTGTTTTGAGTTCCGGAGTGGCTGCAGTAAACATGCAGTAAACGTGCCATATAAATAAAGCTATTATTATTATTATTATACGCTTTTGAAATCACTCCGCCCAGCCGGTATGTCTGGAATGTAAGTCTTCTTCTTCTTCTTTTGTACTTTTGCAGTGTAGATGCTACCAAGGCGTATTACTGCCCTCCGCCAGTCAATTTCAGAACTTAGACGCATTAGAATAGAAAAAAAAAAAAAAAAAACATCTGGGCCCATATTTACAAATTATCTATCTTACCGCTAGGAGTACTCCTAAGACGCGCTAAAACATTTTATGTAGGAGTAAAATCTTAAAAGTTATTCACAAAGCTGCTGAGAGCAACTTTTAGTAAGAAAACTGGTAACTCCTAGACTAGGAGTAGCTCTGAGATAGGAGGGAGTAAATCTCCGTTGCTATGGGTGACGTCAATTCTCATGCACGAGTCTTGGGACAATGAGCACGGTGATTGGTTGTTTGGTGACAGGGCGGACCATTGAAAAAAATATCCCACATACAACCCATGGAGGAAAAAATGAGGAAATAGTCCAAGTGGCTGGTTTGTCCCATAAAATAATAACATGATGAGCACTCCTGAAAATGCACTACACGCAGTCCCCACATATAACGTTCTAGGCAAATAAACTTACATAGGGAAGAGACAGTTGTAAAAACGCCGATAGCATAAACGAGTCAAAAATAAAATGCGTCATTTTGCCCAATAATTAGCAATTTATTACCCCATGAGAATATGTTGCGATCATTTAAATGTCGGGCCGTTCAAGTTTGTTTGCCCTAAACTGTCATGGATGAAAGTTCAAAAAGGACGCGAAAGCCCAACTGGAGCCACGACCAGTTACTGCTGCTGGCCCAGTTGGTGCTGGAGTGAAAGCATGTAATCAAAGGGAAATTTGGCTCGGGGGTGAACAGCAAATCCTCGGATGACAGACGACTGTGAGAAGCAGTGGTATGGGCTGCAATCGCAGGGGAGGTCCGAGATTGCAGCCTATAAATGGGCTATCTTTCAAACAGGAAAGCATACTAAGCTTGGTTTGTAATTTATAGCCTACAATTTAAATATGCATACAAAATATGACATTGGCTGGTATTATTATGATGATCTACTAAATGTAACCCTCGCTCAATAGCCTAATGAAATAATTCATGCATAGCAAGAGGAGGTACAGGACCACTGTCCCTGAGCAAGTGGCATCGCACAGGCACATAATGCCTGTCAAATAATTGGCATAAGCTTCTTTCTATTAAAATGCGAGTCGTGCGTGGATCCTGGCCATTTCGCAACAATGTCCAAAATAGTGTATTCGGAATCAAATACTATCTGGGTGTTGATGGAATGAACTTTTTTTCTATTTGCAAATACCTCTTCATCTTGGGTTGGAGAGATAATTGGAATATGGGTCTTGTCAATAGCACCTGAGATGAGCATGAATTCAAGTTTGATTCTGTGTTGTTGGCGAATGTCCATTGGAAACCGGATAAACTGTCGGATGATATGGGGTTCACAGAGCGCATTGATTGTTTGTTGAATTGAGCAACTGACAGATGATTGTGAAATTCCTGAATTGTCCGTGTTGCAAAGTTGCATTTTTCCGGTGGCCAAGTAACTGGGCTGCAGCAAGAAAAAAACAAGACTGAGGCTGACTGGCTCTGTTTTCGTCAGCTGCGCAATAAATGTACTTCCTTAATTAGGAAGACAAAAGCTGAATTCTACCTCTGCGAAACAACAAAAAACCTAAATGATCCTAAGAAGTTTTGGAAAACAGTAAAATCCGCGTCTGACTCTGCGCCAACAAATGACCTACCAAATTTCTTAACTAAAGAAGGTGAAAAGCTCACCGACAAATCCACCATGTTGAGCTATTTTAACGAACATTTTATTCCTGCAGGATTTTTATTTGAGTCCTTAAATCCTGTTTTAACTAAGCCTGTTTTAAATTCTGATGCCTGGGATATGAATAACTGTTCTAATACTCCCCTCTTCAATTTTACCCCGGTATCTATTGCTCATGTTCTTAGTGCTTTGAGAAAATTGGACTTAAGTAAGGCAGCTGGTCCTGACAATCTGGACCCCTTTTTTCTCAAACTGGTTGCTGATTATATTGCGGAGCCATTGTCTTACATTTTTAATTTAAGTCTAAAATCTAACAAAATTCCCGAAGTCTGGAAATCGGCCTTTGTGGTCCCACTTCTGAAGGGTGGTGACCCCTCAGAGGTGAATAACTACAGACCGATTTCTAAACTTTGTGTCCTGGCAAAAATGTTTGAAAAGATTGTTAGTGAGCAATTAAAAGTATTTTTAGAAGTTAATAGTATTTTAACAAATTTTCAATCTGGTTTTAGAAAGCAGCACAGTATTGTTACTGCTGCCTTAAAGGTTTTAAATGATTTTACTCAGGTTTTAGATTTTAAAAAAATATTGTGTGGCACTTTTTATTGATTTGTCTAAGGCATTTGGTACTGTTGATCATACACTTTTAATTGATACACTGCGTAAGATCAGCATCTCAAGCCAGGCTTCTACTTGGTTTGTAGATTATTTAACTGACAGAACACAGTGTGTCCAATTGGCTGGTTCCTCTTCCTCTTTTCTTAACATCACTAAAGGAGTACCTCAAGATTCAGTCCTGGGACCAATGTTATTCACCATTTATATTAACAACTTGGGTGAAAACTGTTCAAATGCCTTTTATCATTTTTATGCTGATGACACAGCAATTTTTTGCTGTTCGTCCTCTCTTGCCCAGGCCTTAGAATTTTTACAAACAGCTTTTAATACAGTTCAGGCTCGTCTACATTCACTGAAATTGGTTTTAAACTCACAGAAAACCAAATTCATGGTTTTTTCACACAAGCATGAAATAACAGAGCCGGTCAAGACCATTACAACAATCAATGGCAAACAGATAGAGATGGCCACCAGCTATACGTACCTTGGCTTTCTGCTTGACCAGGAGCTCTCATTCCAGGCTCACATTGCAAATCTGGTCCGTAAACTGAGGGTAAACGTGGATTTTATTATCGGAATAAATCCTGTTTTTCCCTCAGTGCTTGGAAATATCTTGTCTCTGCAACATTTCTGTCATTGATTGATTATGGTGATGTTTTGTACATGAGTGCCTCGACCAAATGTCTTCGGGCATTGGACACTGTTTATCACTGTGCATTAAGATTTGTGACTGGTTGCGGACGTCTCACCACTGTGAGCTCTATGCCAAAGCTGAATGGCCCTCCTTGAGCTGCCGGAGGTATGCCCACTGGATGATGTTGATCTATAAGTCTCTCCTTGGACTGGTTCCATCCTACCTCTGTTCTCTTCCACAGAGATCGAAGAGCACCTATGCCTTACGCTCTTGTGCAATTTATCACTTAAATGTGCCCAGAGTCCAAACTGAATTGGGGAAACGGGCTTTTTGTTATGCTGCCCCCACAGCCTGGAACACTTTACAGACAGAACTGAAAATGTCTGAAAAGTTTTCGTTCCATTTTACTCACTAAGCAGCGAGAATCCTATGACCAATGCCTGTGTTTTTAAATTGTTATTGTCCCTAAAAACTATTGCACTTTCACTGTGAATTTGTTGAATCCTTTGCCATAATTATTGTTTGTTATTTATTGCCATAAACTTTTTTCTTGAAATTGTATTTATTATGACATGTGCTGCTGACCTCTTGGCCAGGTCACCCTTGTAAATGAGATCCTGATCTCAATGGGAATTATCTGGTTAAATAAAGGTTCAAAAAAAAAAAGTAACGAAGTGTTGTCAAACATTTTATTTTGGGCTTATTGGGTTGTTTCTCATGGTTGGAGACGTAATTCTCTCCCTCACCAAGTCAACAACAAATAAAATCCCTTCAAGGTCGATCCGTTATCTTTTCAACAACTGCGCATCATTCAGAATTTCCAAGTCATTCCATCTTTCAACAGCAGCAGCCATTTTCCGATTCTTTGTGAATAGGTTTTGGCGAGTTAGGAGTCCTCTTGACTACTTTTAAGCTCTCCCACGAGCTACTTTTAGGCCTAAAATGCTTTGTGAATAACACTTAGTAAAAATAATTAGGAGTCCTAAATTTACGACTGATGCACCCATTTTTTCAGGAGTTTCTCCTAAATCCGGCAGTTAGGACCTACTTTTAGCGTTAAGATGCTTTGTGAATACGGGCCCTGATCCATAACCCTAACCCACTATTTTCAATTATGAATTTAATACCCAATTAGTTGATTTGCATTTGGCTCTCGCCAATCCTCTCCCTAAATCTCTAGAATTTCCTCTCCCTTTACATCAGTAATACCAAGAACCTCCCTTGCTGCATGGACCACCATCCTAATCCTATCCGTCTTTGACTCAATTTCCTTTGCACAATTTATAACCATTGCCACAAATGCCAAAAATCTCCTCTTATCCATACTTATATATTCAGTGCCAGCCCTTGGTTCTTTTATCAATTTCTTTGCAGTACGCAGATCTTCGCTCACATTTCCCTTTTCTATCTTCGCCTTCTTTGCAGCTTCGGCTTATGATAAGTTACTTTGGGTCCGCACTCGTTCCACCTCTCCTTCAAATTTTTTCCGATTTCATTGGTTATCTCCAATTTCATGATCCCCCCGCAATGAAAACAAACCGCTTGCTCTTTCTTGAGTTTGATTTCAGATTCTGCACACCCCGAGTTGCCACACCGTTTACATCTAAATGTTTTCGCCCTACAGACTGCGGCAACATGCCTGTATTCTTGGCACCAATAACATCGTAGTGGCACCCTTTCATAGGCTCTCACCCTATAACTTACGTAATCCAAATATCGAGGGCTGACAGCAATAAACAGTTATGTCCAATGTAAAACATCTGGACATAAGTGTTTATTGCAGTCAGCCCTCGATATATCCTGTCCGGTAATTCTTGATTAAATTCCAGCATCACTGCCATGCTATCTTGTTCTTTCCCTTCTTTGTAACTTTTCAAGCTGGAATGTAGTTCCGGTTACGCATTTGCCTTTATCGCTCTCTCTCTAAGCCCCCCCGAATCTCAAAGCAACGGGCACGGATAACTAAAGGCAATGTACCTACTCATATGACTATAGGGATTATGGCAATAGGCCAATTTGCCAAAATGTTGAATTATCCCTTTAAGAGCAAGGAAGTGGGAGGGCGCTTATTGACAAGCAGGAACCCCCAAGGGAGTGTTATCAGTCCTGTCCTATTTAATGTGCTAATAAATGGAATGTTTAGTAGGGTTGGAAAGGAATTTGGTGTTTCTTTATTTGTGGACGATGGCGCTATCTGGAAATGGGGAAGGAACCTTCCTTAAGTGTTTTCACAAGTGCAAAAAGCTTTGGAAAAGGTGACAGAGTGGGCTAATGAATGGGGATTTAGAATTTCAATTGATAAAACTAAATTTATGGTGTTTGGATATAAAAGGAAATTGCCAAGCCAACGGTTAAAAATATATGGAAACGACCTTAAAAAAGTTAATCAATTTAAGTTTCTTGGAATGTGGATGGATGAGAGAATGTCCTGGAAAAAGCATATAGAGAAAATCACCTCAAAATGTGAAAAAGTAATTAATGTTCTTACATGTGTGGCGGGATTGGATTGGGGGGCTGACAAAGAGACTCTGCTGATGATATATAGGGCTGTGATAAGATCGGTCATTGACTATGGTTGCTTGGCATATGGCTCAGCTGCTCCTACAGTTCTTAAGAAGCTGGACATCATTCAATCTAAGGCTCTAAGAGTGTGTAGTGGAGCTTTTCGAACATCACCAGTGGCAGCGCTTTTAATAGAAATGGGTGAGATGCCTCTACAAATTAGAAGGATTAGATTAGGGCTAAAATATTTAATGACGGTAAAAGGTCAAAATGAAATATTTCCAGCCAAGTGTCTGTTGAGTTCGCATTGGGAATTTTCAGGTCAGGGTAAAAGGATTTAAACTAATTTTGCTGAGCAACTGAAGTCCGTGGCAGAGGAATTTCATGTTAATAAATTAAATGTGTGCCCTCCAGTTTGCTGGCCGGTCATTCCTTTATGGTCTGTTCCATATCCCGAAATTTATTTGCAAATTCTTGATAAGAGCAAGACTTGTGATGTAGTAGAGGAAGTCCAAACTCAGCTTTCTTCGCAATGGCGTATCCATTTGAAAATATATACAGATGGATCAAAGGATCCAGAGAGTGGAAGAGTAGCAGCTGGTGTTTTTATCCCAGAGAAGGAAATTAGAGAGGGCTTCCGGATTCCTGACTTTATGTCAAGTTTTACAGCAGAGGTTTTGGCAATCCTTTGGGCACTTAGATGGGTGGAGAATAAAACACCAAGTCAATCAGTTATTTGTACTGATTTGTTGTCAGCTCTATTAACAATCAGAGAGATGAAGTCCAAGTCAGGTCCTGATCTGCTTGCAGAAATATGTCTAATGCTGTATAATATTCATAGGGCAGGCTGTGAGGTTGGTTTTATTTGGGTTCCAGCTCATGTGGGCATAGAGGGCAATGAGATGGCAGATACACTAGCAAGAGATGCTCTACAGAAGGATAATGTTGACATTGAAATGATGTATGGAGTTCCAGATTATATGGAGGTTATAAATAGAATGATAAAAGACAAGTGGCAAAAATCATGGGACAATGAGGGGAAAGGAAGATTTTATTTTGCGCATCAGGGAACTGTAACAAGAGAAGCAGGTCCGGTATGTGATAAAAGAAAAGATGCGGTTATTGTAACGAGGCTGAGACTTGGGCACTGTGGGTTAAGGAGTGGGCTGGCTCTAATCGGCAAACACCCTGATGGGAAATGTGAGTGTGGTTCGACTGAGAGTGTGCAGCATGTTCTTCTGCAATTTGAAATTCATTCCCACCATAGGAGGGCATTGTTCAGAGACTTAGGTGCAGCGGGAGTTTCTGTCTTCAGTGTGCGTAGCTTTCTGAATCTGGACAGTTCTGATAAAATAAAAAGGTTGTTGGTGTATCTACATCGAACTGGTCTCCATAAACGAATTTAATTATGAGTACGTAATTACGATCCAGAACTGAACTACAGATGGCAGCAATGTGCCTTTGTTGCACCTGGTCTGCCTAACTCAAAGAAGAAGAAGACAAGCAGGAATCGAAAGTGAAGTTTTAATATTAGCACACACATTTCCTTGTGATGTGGCCAGACCTGTCCGGTCAAAATTTCCATATTTCCTCAATAGCGGTAAGAATGAAGCGGAGCGGGTTGTTTTGCGGATTTTGTCATTCCTCCACAGAGTCAACAATCACGGGACCACTTCTGAGCAAGGACGATATAGTGGCCCATCGGAGTTGTCTGGTAAGAACTTAGCGGTAAATTGCAACAGACTGAAGGGGCGTTGCTTCGGTTGCTTCCTTTGCAATCTTGGTTACGTTATTCATTCACAAAATTGTCACTTTTTTTAAACCTTATTCAGAATAAAGAAATAATAATCCTGTGCTATTTACATGGTTCTTTAAAATGAATACTCCATCAGTAATCATGTTTACATGTGTAGCCGTGGTTACGGATCAACTGGGGCGTGTTCATGATCGTGGGGTCGAGCGAGAGCACGCGAGCTCTTGCCCCTTCGTCAATTTAACTACTTTTGGTCTTGCGAAGACGAGTGAGAGCATCTGCGAACAGTATCGCTAAACTTTTCAAGATGGCGTCCCGTATTGTCAGATTCAATGGAAGGGTGAAGCTAGATCCGGAGTAGTTCAAGTACGCTGTGCGACTGAGATCTCGTAAAATCTCGTTTCCGCGATCCTCGGTAATTACTAATCAATAAATAGCGTCATGGTTTTAGTGCCTTTGAGGTATTAAAATAATTAAAATGACTAAAACGATTTTTAGTCATTTTAAAGAGCGTGTTCCTGTTGTTGATTGCTTTGAATTCTTGGTTTGTTTTTGCTTTTGACTACAATGCCTGATTAATCCCATCCTAATGTTTATTATGCAGAGGGAGGGGAAGGAACATTTCAGTTTAATTTTCTACCATTTCTTTATTTGTTTGGGGTTTTAATAATCCCATGAAAATGGAGGATCTACTTTATCAATTCAATTATGACTTATGGAAACTTCATGACTTTCAGAAAGGATGGAGGACTGACAGATGACTATCAATGAGTATTAACTGAGAGCACAATTAGTCCCTGCATTATTAAAAGCAGAATAATTTTCAGTGTAGCATCTTAGAAAATCCACTGGAAATAATTACAATTTATCTGTTCATCATTTTAATGTACATCTGCACTTATGTATTGGTGTTTCGTGATTAGTTCAAAACAACTTTTTCATTAACTTTTTGCATGCAGAACGTATAAATTTATCTTGGCTTGCATGTACAGTAATATTTTTAGGAAGGGCTCTTTAAACACTATACATCCAGACATAACAAGACACATTAAAACACAAATTTATCTCGTTATACACATACATTCTATGTATATCTTTTTATTTTGCACTTGCAGTGTTGTGAAAAAGTATTTGCCCCCTTCCTGATTTCTTATTTTCATGCATATTTGTCACACAAATGTTTCAGATCAGCAAATAAATTTTAATATTAGGCAAAGACAACCCGTGTAAATACAAAATGCAGTTTTTAAATGATGATTTAATTTATTAAGGGGAAAAAGCTATCCAAACCTACGTGGCCTGGTGTGAAAAAGTAATTGCCCCCTAAACCTAATAACTGGTTGTGCCACCCTCTGCGACAACAACTGCAACTGTTTGCAATAACTGGCAATGAGTGTTTCACATAGCTGTGGGGGAATTGTGGCCCACTCTTCTTTGCAGAATGTTTTAATTCAGCACATTAGAGGGTTTTTGAGCATGAACGGCCTGTTTAAGGTCATGCAACAGTATCACAATCGGATTTAAGTTCGGACTTTGCTTAGGCCGCTCCAAAACCTTCAATTTGTTTTTTTAAAGCCATTCAGAGGTGGACTTGCTAGTGTGTTTCGGATCATTGTCCTGCTGCTTAACCCAAGTGCGCTTGAGCTTGAGGTCACCAACTGATGGTTGGACATTCTCCTTCAGGATTTTCTGGTTGAGAGCAGAATTCATAGTTACATCAATTACGACAGCTCCTCCAGGTCCTGAAGCACAAGCATCACACTACCACCACCATGTTTGACTTTTGGTATGATGGTCTTCTTACGAAATGATATGTTAGTTTTACGCCTGATGTAACGGGATGCACACCTTCCAAAAAGTTCAACTTTTGTCTCGTCAGTTCACAGAATATTTTCCCAAAAGTCTTGGGGATCATCAATATGTATTTTGGCAAATGTGAGACGAGCCCTTGTGTTCCTTTTGGTCAGCAGTAGTTTTCGCCTTGGAACCCTCCAATGGATGCCATTTTTTCCAAGTCTCTTTCTTATTGTTGAATCATGAATACTGACTTTAAATAAGGCAAGTGAGGCCTGCAGTTCTTTAGATGTTGTTCTGGGTTCTTTTGTGACCTCCAGGATGAGTCGTCGATGCGCTTTTGGTAATTCTGGTAGGCTGGCCACTCCTGGGAAGGTTCACCACTGTTCCAAGTTTTCTCAATTTGTGGATAATGGCTTTCACCGTGATTCGCCGGAGTCCCAAAGCCTTAGAAATGGCTTTGCCACCCTTTAGTTCCCAGCATGACATGTTGCTTTTTGAGGTCTTTTAGCCTACTTCACTTTGTCAAACAGGTTCTATTTAAGTGATTTTTTGATTCAACAGTTCTGGCAGTAATCAGGCCTGGGTGTGGCTAGTGAAATTGGACTCAAAAAATGTGGTTAATCACAGTTAATTCATGATTTAACAAGGGGGGCACTTATTTTTTCACATAGGGCCAGGTAGGTTTGGATTGCCTTTTCCCCTTAATAAATGAAATCATCATTTCAAAACTGCATTTTGTATTTACTCGGGTTATTTGTTTTATATTAAAATTTGTTTGATGATCTGAAACATTTAAGTGTGAAAAATGTGCAAAAAAGTAAGAAATCAGGAAGGGGGCAAATACTTTTTCACGGCACTGTATGTACTGAAAATACTTCATGAAAAAGAAATCTTCAATAAACTCAGAAACATGAAAAGCATGTGAAGCAGTTTGTCTGTGCCCTCTCCTCCATGTTGTTCTTGTATATAATCTCGACCATGGTTTGCTGTGCTGCGTGGGGATGCTCCAATCGCTGGGAGGTTGAGTACAAATGTACGGTTTCGCCAATGACGTGAAGAAGCGAAAAAAAAAAAATTGTTGGCTCAATTCAGCAGGAGAAATCGAACAAACATTAAAAATTACAACAACAAGTAGACATGGTCAACAACATCCCCCGCCAAAATGTCTTCTTTAAAGATACCATGAACAGAGGCTCCCAAAAAATGCCACAAGGGCAATAACTGTGTAAAAAATAATCAGGTGCTTCTTATTTTCGAACTCCACCAGGGTCTTTATGGTCTTAAGCTACACACCAAATTTGGTTATCCTATCTGTAACAGTTTCTGAGAAAAGCTGTCCCATTTAGAGATACCGTGGACAGAGTCCAAAAATATGGATCAAGGGCAATAACTCCAGAAAAAATAATCGTGCGCATGTCATTTTTGAACTCCATCAAGGCCTTTATGGTCTCAAGCTACACACCCAATTTGGTTGTCCTATCTCTAATAGTTTCTGAGAAAAGCTGTCCCCTTTATCTCGGACGGACGGACGCACGCACGGACGGACGGACGGACGGAGCTCAAACCTAGATCCCCCTCCCACTTCGTGGCGGGGGATAATAAAAATGTGAGGTGATCGCATTCAAACACTGCACTTGCACTTTTTCACAACCAAAGACCACACGATTTGGAAGCTTATTGTCCAGTTTATTAAAAGTAAAGAACAGGGAAATGCTTGCACAGCTTAGGGAGTTAAGACTCAGGATGTAGGGTGAGTGTCCTCTGTCTCATTGCAGGGAGGCTTTTATTGAATCGCCTGCAGCTCTTCAGCTGAAAGGGGGGGGGAGAAATACAGGAGAAAGGGTTAGACACATCTATATAGGCTTGGATGGGAAATTGTGCTGAGAGATGAGGCGTGGTCTTTGTTTCCCTACTTAGGTTATGGAACTCAAGTAGCTGTGATCAACAGCTTTTGCTGTTGATGTTTAAGTATGGCAAATGGCATCAGTTACAGATGTGACAGGAATTAGCATAAAGTTGAATCATGTTCTTTGCAGTCTTTCAGACAAGAAATACAGTACAGCTCAATATTTTTAGTATTCAGTAAGATTCCCCACTTAGGCCAAACATTTTGGAAAATTAAGCATAGAAGGCTATTTGGCCAATAAGTTGTTTTCAATCTTCTATTTGGTCCTCCAGCCTCCCTCTCCCTTAATCATCAATCCAAAATTAGCTGAGCAGCGACATAATATTGACAGGTAATGTCAACAGAATCACAAATCCTAAAACACTCAAACAAGAGATCACGTCTAAGTTTACTGAATAGAAGTTAAAAAAAGAAAAAAGCTGCCACAATCAATATTAATAGCGATGTATCATAGCAAACGATGGCTCTTCTTTATTATTCTGTTAGGTTAACTTTATTACACCAGCTAACGTTAGCTACCTTGTTCTCAAAGAAAATCTCGCTTCACCACATCCACTGCTATAACGAGTCTGATGGTATATTTACGTTACTTCTCAACATTTCCTCCCCCCACCCCACCGCCAAAAAAAAAAAAAAATCACGTTTAAGAAGCATTTTCCCCCTCTAATTTCGCGTCTTTGGATGAAATGGCACTGACATGACGGAGTTTACAAGTATACTGCTGCTCATGGTTAGCGGTAGTAACTGTCGCTAACTGTACCTAGCTAGTATCGTAGCCCAATTTGTTGTCCGTAAACATTAAATATCTCAAGAATCGTGCAGGGAATAATCCAGTAAAACGCTTTACTGTACGTGTTATTTAATTCAAATGTGCTGACAATATTCAGTCTAATTCTTTAAACGTCTTACCTTTTGGAACATCACGTACGGTCCATTTCGCTTCAGCTCAGCTGCTGGACTAGTCTTGTCGCACTTCCGGCGAGATTTCAGTCAACTCTCGCACAGCGTACTTGAACTACTCCGGATCTAGCTTCACCCTTCAAGGGAATTTGATGCAAACCTTAGGTGGCAGCCATGTTGGAAAACGCGCAGGGAACTCATGAGTCGTTCAAAACCCCGGAGTCTGCCCTTAAGCCGGGCATACACTGTGCGAGTTTAAAAATTGTGTCGTTAATTCCACCTCACACTGTACGAGTAAATCGTCTGCATTGTGAAGCCAAGACACGATTGAGGTCCTCACACTGTACGGTCCGACTGACTGCCATCAACGTCTCGTCGGTCCCGGGGGACTGTTCTGGCTACTGACATTTGCCAGTAAAGTTTTGTTTGAAGGCACAGAGGCGTTGAAGAAGAATACGAAGAAGAAAAAGATCAGATTAAGTAGGCGAGAAGAAGACGACGAGAGCAAGCAACTTTAAATCCATTTATCTCAAATCTGCAAAATTTGCGCTCAGTAGAGATGTTACACTCGACTCCGCCTGCTCGACACCGTTTCGAGCATAATGAAGCGGAAGTGTCGGCGGGCAGTGTTTCGATCGCTGCGTCAGCACGCCAAAAATCACGTGACCGCTCCAACCGAGGCCTCGTTACGTCCATAGACTGTATAAAAAGATGGACGCAGAACCCTGATCTGAAAAAAGAAGCCCATGCGGAAGTACTGTAGAATGGCATTCTATTTAATGGCCAGCAGATGGCGACGTCGGTGTTTGCAGACGTCAATGCTATTGAAGTCTATGAGAAAATGACCCTACTTTCCCACCTGATTTTTCATTTAAATAATGATTTTTTCACATTATTTTATGGTAGCTATAGCAAGTTTCAAGTCTCCTTCGATATATCATGATGTTCATTTTTGTAAATTATGGTCCCGTATAGAGTAGAATAAAGGATAAAGCCAGAATATGCTTTTGGGGCGTGGCTATCCTCTGGTCCTTGTCCGATACGGTCAGATCCAGAGCCACGTTCCTCCCCGGATCTTCAATTCATGCTCTCGTCCAATAGAAATCACATCCGGTTTCAAAATGACAAAATGGCGCAAATTCAAATAGCCAAAATCGAGGTTTCCTTTTTTTTTTTTTTTTTTTTTAATTGGATCAATAATCAGACATACAAAGATCTCCAATATGATGCAACAAGCACAAACAGATATGAAAAATAAATGAAAATTAAAAAAAAAAAACTACACAGAGAGGTGTCACATAACAAAACAACTGGGCATTAAATAAAAATGTTTAGCTCTTTACAAATTTCTATTGTTTTGATTGCCTTACTATTCTTCGATCCATATAAAGTTTTGAAATGGTGTTCCATTTCTATCTTAAATTGTTGTATGTAAGGACTCTTTTTAGTCCATTTACATTTATGAATATAATATTATATAATATTTATATAATATTTTATATTATATAAAATAAAAAGATTTAAGATAAAAAGCCTTTTAGAATCCATTACACTGTTATCATAAAAAAAAATGTTTCTTTTTTCTAAACAATCAATTGCACCAGTCAACATTTTAAAGAAACATTGTAAATCTAGCCAAAAAATTTTAGTGCATAGGCTATCATAAAATAAATGACAAACGGATTCAATTTCCTTGGAACAAAACACACACATCTCATCAATATCATTCCTGAATCTTGAAAGCACCTGGTTTGTCGGGTAGATCAAATGTATAATTTTATATGAAACCTCCCTAATTTTGTTGGTGACACAATATTTTTTATTGATACTCCAAACTGCCTTCCATTTAATATTTTCAAATTTTGAGTTCCAAAATGACTTAGCAGGAGGAATTATGGGTCTCTGTCAAAGCCCCCTAAGAAATTTATCGGTACATTTTTTGTCTGTGATGTGTATACCATCTAACATAAGACTATCCTTAAATTGCAGATTTTTCTTGTTCACACAAGTTTCCTTGCAATAATCTCGAAAGACCAGAAGGTATTGCATCGAAGACAATTGCAAAGTCTTTACATGTAACTGGAATTCCATATTTCCTCAGAAATTCTGTATAAGTAAACAAATGCCCTTCCTCATTCAGTAATTGTGTCACCAACAATATGCCATTTTTAATCCAGCTATCAAAATGTAATGTTTTATTTTTAAATCTGATATCTTTATTGTTCCATATTAAACATTTGTGGGGAGAAAAATTGTGTTTATAAACAGTTAACCAGGACATTAGTGCTTGTTTATGATAATTCGACAGCGTAACAGGGATCTTACTTATATCAAAATTACAATGCAGGAGAAATTCAATACCACCTACTTTTTCAAAAATAAGCTCTGGAATAGAGTACCTCAATTTATCTTTACTTTTGATATAATTTTTTAGCCACTTAACCTTGAGAATGGTATTGGAAGTTCCAAAATCTAATACATTTAAGCCTCCTTGAGAATATGTGTTACAGATCACAGTCTTTTTTAAATAATGGGGTTTATTATTCCAAATAAAATTAAAAAGCTTTGTGTCAATCTGTTTGATAATTGTATGTGGCACATCCAACACCATTGCAGTATAAACTAGCCGTGATAATCCTTCACTTTTTGATAGAAGTATGCGACCATTTAATGATAAATCTCTCAGTAATCAGCTGTCAAATTTTCTTTTAATCTTTTCAATCAATGGATTAAAGTTCAAATCTACTCTTTCTTTTTGATTTTTGCTAATTTTAATACCCAAATATGAAATTGCATTTTTTAAAGGGATACCGCATATTTCATGTGAATCATTTGGCTTATTTTTAAGGGGAAAAAGGACACTTTTTTAATATTTAAAGTTAAACCTGATACTGTAGAGAATGCCTCAAGACAATCAATAGCTTTTTTAACTTGCTTTTCATCATGTAGAAAGATAGTAGTATCGTCAGCTAATTGACTACATTTTAATTCTCCTCCGGCTATTTGAATACCTTTGAAATGGTCATTTTTAATATGAAGTGCCAATGTCTGCATTACTAATAGAAATAAGAAAGGTGCAGCTGGATCCCCTTGTTTAATCCCTCTGCCAATATTAAATCTAGGAGTGGTTCCCCATGGTAATTTAACTGAACTATTACAATCTTGGTATAATGTTTTTATTGCGCGTTTAAAAAAGCCGCCAAAACCAAAGAAGTCCAGAATGTTGAGTAAAAAGCTGTGCTCGACGGTGTCAAAGGCTTTGTTATAATCCAAAAACAAAATGTAAGCATTATCTTCAATAAATTCACCATAATCAATTAAATCTAAAATTAGGCAAATATTATTACTTATATGCCTACCACGCATAAAACCAGATTGACAATCATCAATAATGGAATTGAGGCACAATTTTAATCTATGAGCAAATATAAGTGCAAACAGTTTGGCATTGTTGTTGATTAAAGTTATTGGTCTCCAATTTTCAATCATCAATAAATCTTTATCTGAAATCGAGGCTTCCTTTATGGTATGCTGAAACCAATGGGTGACGTCACGGTAGCTTCGTCCATCTTTTTATACAGTCTATGGTTACGTTACACGCGTGTCGAACTGCTTTGCGGGAATTTCCAATGGGCTGGGCTTGTCAATATCTCAATGATTTAAAAGGCATCTGAATTGACCCTTAATCGTGGGTTTTTTGAGAGGAGGAGATTTGCGTACTATTACCATAGACTGTATAAAAAGATGGACGCAGCACTCTGGTCTGAAAAAAGAAGCCCATGCGGAAGTACCGTAAAATGGCATTCTATTTAATGCCCAGCAGATGGCGACGTCAGTGGTTGCAGAAAGAAGTTCAATGCTATAGAAGTCTATGAGAAAATGACCCTACTTTCCAACCTGATTTTTCATTTAAATAATGATTTTTCACATTATTTTATGGTAGCTATAGCAAGTTTCAAGTCTATTTTGATATATCATGATGTTCATTTTTGTAAATTATGGTCCCAAGTAGACTAGAATAAAGGATAAAGCCAGAATGTGCTTTAGAGGCGTGGCTATCCTCTGGTCCTCGTCCGATACGGTCAGATCTATCTCTCACGTTCCTCCCCGGATCTTGATTCTCGCTCTCGTCCAATGGTAATCACATCCGGTTTTAAAATGACAACATGGCGCAATACAAATTGCCAAAATCGAGGCTTCCTTTATGGTATGCTGAAACCAGTGTGTGACGTCACGGTTGCTTCGTCCAGCTTTTTATATAGTCTATGACTATTACTGACATTTGCCTTCAAGACAGGGAGAGTATAATTAGATTAGATTTAGGTTTCTTTAGTTTATCTTAAGACACACTTACTCTAATCACTGTCCTGGTTGCATAAGCATATCCCTAATTTCTCCCATTATACCCATATAAAAATATTTTTTCACCTCATAATATAATACTTACTAGAGTTAGATTCCAACTAAACAGGCACTCACTATCAGACTTTATTGCAGCATTCTCCTTTTAATATTTAGATTGAATACAATAACATTGTGATACAAGTTTGGTTTGAGAACATAAACTTTATTGAAAACTGAATGAAACGATGACATCCCCCCCCCCCCCACCCCTACCTTCAATGAGAATCTTTATTTAGGATTTGTGAATGAAACGAGACCCGTGACAGTCATGAAATCATGACGCCTTGTCAATTCCTCCCCTCAAATACAATACATAGAAACAGCCACCAGATGTCACTATTTTGGCTGTATCGAATGCTTTGAAGCAGTAAATCACTTTTAAGGCAATTGTCTCAGTGGTCCAGTGCTTCGGAAAGCTTTGGTTTCACCATCACTAGCACACAGCCTATTTAGGCAACACATATCAAGCTAAAACACAAATCTGCATCAAAGTCCCATGAAACCTATTCGTGCAAGTAAGTCTTTGCTATATCCACTTGACGCTCTGTCACTTCACGCAGGCGCAGTGAGAAAAAAAGGCTTTGATATTGGCGAGTCGACTCGCGGCTCTGCTTCAACTGCGCGAGTGACTCTGCTTCTTCGTCTTCTTCTTCTTTTGGTTTATAGGCGGATGGCATCTTTAGCTTAGAGGGTGCATACCGCCACCTACTCTACCGGAGTATTCAAACATGTCAAGGTTTATGTATTGACTTAAATTGATTAAAATAAAAAAAAAAAAAAAAAAAAATCAAAATAATAATTCCCAATCCACAAGTCTTGATTAATTATACCTAAACATAACTATTCAGTTGTAATCTGGCTCCCACTCTGACCAAACCCTTTTTCTAAAATCTCCTGAATATCTTCGCCCTTCACATCCGTCACCCCAAGAAACTCCCTAGCTGCACGCACAACCATCTTGATCCATTCCGTCTTCGATTCTGTCTCGCTCGCACAATTTATAGCCATCACCACAAACGCTAGAAACCTCCTTTTGTCCACACTGATATAATCACGATCACGTCTTGGTTCTTTTAGAACCGTCTCCTCAGACTCGATACTTCTGTCCACCCTCTTAACAGCCTCAGCATACGAACATCCCTTTTCTGCTCTCATCTTATTCACTTTTCCTTCCTGAAGTCTTTTTTGGCATTGTCGCGCTCCCATATTGTGATTGCCCTTGCAATGCAGGCACTTTGCCATGTCTTCACCAATTTTAAAAACCTCTACCCCGCATTCTTCCTTACCACACCTCCCACACCGGTGCGAGTGACTCCGGAGCATGGATGTATAATAAGAACTGGATACTGAACCAGGGCTGAGACGCACGCTGACAAGGGCGTAGCAGTCAAGCTGATATTGCAAGTCACGTGATCATGGCTGCTTTAATGCACGGGCTTACCTGGGCTGAAGCCCAGGGGCCTATCGAGTTCAGGGGCCTATCATTTTGGGGCAATGATAAGCTGAAAAAGTAACTGCCGCGGTTACATGACGACTTTTCATTCGGAATGAATTCACCCGAATGAAGCCATTCGGAATGAATTTTATTTCCTGCGAATTTACATGGGAAATAGTCATTCCGAATGGGGGTTTGCATGGAAGACGCATTTAATCGCTTTCCCGTAAGGTTTGGTGCTGGGCTTCTGATTGAATAGGGAGCGGGTCAGAAACGTGTATAGCCTACATGTTTCTGCTTAGCCTACCGGACGAAATATATTAGGCTTGTCTTCATTCCTAATAGCGACAACATGAATGACGTTAGCAGTGCATTTTTCGGACTGATTTTGCTTTTATTTTTGAAGCAGCAGTGTGACCACATCATTTTAATTATTATCATTCGTCTGTTAAGGAGCAGAAGGGAGGTAGAATACCGGAAAGGTAAGGTAGCAAAGCATGCGCAGAAAGAACGGAATGAATTTCAAGAGGAATGAGTGTCTACATGTACGAAAGATTCTTTCAATCGGAATGAGAAACGGAATTTTACGGTTAAAAAACGGTTATTGTTGTCTTTTTAAATTGAACGAGAATGGTCTGTTTGTGTAAAGTTCCTTGGGATAACTTGAAGAAAATTGAATTGATTTGGTGCTAAATAAATACAAATTGAATTTCATCATCACCAAAAATCGCAGTGTGTGGTTGTTATAAAAAGTAACTTTTGTGTTTATGCTCAAGTAGGCTCAGTGATATGTTAGTAACAGCCTAATATTCCGATTAGAATCAGTTTAGAAGCCCAAACCGAATAAAAATGCTCCAAATAAACACCTCCTTCAGAATAAACAGGGCGAAACCGAATGGAATTTCATTCGGTTGCAGAGGGGTAGAATATACCTTTTCCCGAACCGATTAAAAGTAAAATTGTATCATGTAAATGGTGAAACGGAAAGGTGACTGGCTGCGTTCTGTCTGTGGACGCTCTGTCTTGAGGTGAATGCGCAGAGTGACGTTTCTTCACTTGCAAATAAGGTGGCTTTCAAGCGCAGAATGCAGAACTGGTCAACGCGGAGTGGTTGATTTTAATAAAAACTCTCGAAGAATGGAAAGTTTTTGCATGCTTAGATGGTAGTTAAAAACAATAGTGAACGGTTTAAAAAAAAAAGTCCACGAAAAACTCAACGAAGCTGGGATAGACCGCAACGTCAAACAAATTAGAACTGCTGGAAAACTCTGAAGACCGGTGTTCTGACAATTTGTGCTGCTTTGTTAAAAAATCTTAATGCAGGGTGATCCTAAAGTCTTTGTTTTTGCTTTAATATGAGGTGAAGTAAGGTAATTTGGGACACTTTTTGGTAAATCACAAAAAAAAACACCTGAAATTCTTAAGAGTCAGAAGTGATGATTGTATAGCTTCATATGGGTCTTTGCTACATTCCTGTGCATAAAATATGTATATAAGTATAATATTTTACAAGCTTTTACCCTCCAAAGACCATAAGACACCATACCAAGGTCTGAGAAAATGTTCAGGTAAAATGGGACAGTCAGTGGTGGTTAAGCAGCAGGGCCGTGCAGAGACCTTTTCAAGGGCAGGGGCTCAAATTTAAAAGGGGGCACATGGAACACAAAGTTTTTAACAATATATGGTAACTTTATTTATAACTTCATATCAAATTAACTTGATAAACTTGAACTTGACCTCCCTGCAAACCTATCCAAACATAAACAAAATGTAATGGTGTATTCTGTCTTCAACACTAAAGCTTCCTTTTCAATATTTTTACTAAAAACAAGTTACTAAAAATGTCTGCAATATGACTGTATGACAAAAAGAAAGCAAATTCACATGATTTCATGAATCCCAGTGGCTTAGAAACATATCCATTTTACATCAGAAAAGTGTCCCATTTTAGCTGATTTTTTTGTCCCAATTTACCTGATGCATACCATAGTCACTTAAATTACTTTTACTTAAAAAATAAAAGTGTACAGTCAAAATATTTTGATATTATGTTAAACCACACATAAAATAAATCATTATCCAACCATAATTTGTGTTATATTTTCATAGATTTGGCTGCAGTATTCATATTACTATGGAGACAAAATCAACATGTCAGGGGGCTCACCTTGCAAATTCTGCTATTCTGTTAGCTACATGCACAATTATAGGATGTCACCTTCAATAGTTACCGAATGCACGCCCGTTATCCAGCCTTAGTTAACTAACAACAGTCTTTGCTACCTTACTGTATATTCTGTAACGTTACATGAAAGATGGGTGAAGCAGTCGAGTCGCTACCTAACACAGCCATTCATCAAATACAAAAAATGAAAACATTAGTATCGTTACACCTAATCACTTTACCGACTTGGTAATCACGTAAGCCTACAGCACGATTCTCCCGACCAGTGCTACACGCAGAGAACCGCAGCTGTTGCACTGCTTACGAGAACGCACTAAGAGACAAGGTCCCCTTTGGTGTTCACGTAGCCTGTATAAAAATAAAAAATTTCATTGCGGCCGTGGAAAAATTTAAAAGAGAAAAATCAACAGATTATATATTGATCATTTGTGGTAGTGAAAAAAAATTTGTTCACGGATTTATCAGTGTTTTTTTTTCAATTGTTCCCTATGAAAAAATTTATTTTTGCCCGCCGTGGCATCACGTGCAGGGCCCCCTTAACCTAATGTTAGGCCCTGGGGCCTATTTTGCAATCTAAATGATTGCTTTTAGACTCACTAGCAAGCTAGCTAACGTCTCTGAAATCTGCAAGCACACTTAGGTTGCAGTTGCACAACACTACCGCGAAGCCTCGGATAAGTTCATGCATATTACAGCTAGCTCAGTTAATAGAGTTGGGGCAAAAATCAAATCATATCGCTTAAATGTGATGATCATTTACAAATATTTTCCTTTTTTAACGTTAGCTAGCATACTAGCTGTCAACATGGTTACATCCAAAGCGCAACGTAGCCTAATGCGCGATGGCACACATAGCAGCCTAGCCATCATGACATTATTAGCTGATTGGTTGGTATGCAAATAACAGATTGCATTTTAATTTTCATTGTGTCCCAAAAAGAGCGTGGTGACATATATTTGAAAATGCAATGGACTGGGAGGCGCTGTTTCCCTTACTGCGTTTGAATATTGTCCCATGTATTGCAGGATAAGTCTTTGAAAATGAAATGTCAAATGTCGTCATCATTATTATATCATTATTATTTCCAAGTGATTAGAAAACAGCATTTTCATTATCATGTTGACCCTAAAAGAGCGTGATGACATGTAAATGTAAATGCAATAGGCTGGAGGTGCTGTTTTGCTTATTGCATTTGAATATTGTCCATTGTATTGCGGAGCATGACTTTGAAAATGAAATGTCAAACAGCTTTTCATTATCATTTGAATATAGTCATAGATTTCCCATATGTGTATGTGAAAATGAAAGTGATAATTGGATTAATGCATTTTCAATTTGATATTGTCTCAAATAACTCATTCATAAGTGGAAAATTATAATGCAATAGTGAGATTACATTTTCATTTGAATATTGTCCACTATGGGCTTCCATACGAAAACTCAACATTATCAGGTGTGGCCAGTTTTTATTAATGACGCATATCTGTCAACTCTCACGCATTCGGATTTCTCGCGCTTTTCTTTACTCATGGGTGAAATAATTCTGCGCTCAATTGGCTCGTGGGGCGCGGTGTGGATTGGTCTGCGAGGCTCATGTAGCTGTAAGTCACGAGAATTCATTCTTTTCTACACTCTTAATTGCTGAATGTAGAAGGAAATGTTTGGCACGTTTCACAGCTTGTTGCTTAGTGAGCCTCGCGGGCTGTCCTGCGCCTTTCGCGAGCCACTCGACCACAGAATTTATGAAGACATGCTGATCTTTACGTCGTCATTTATGTGCGAAAGAAATGCCTCAATTTTGTGAAGCAATGTATAACAACGCTATCAAAAATAAATTTGATTGTCATTTTACCAATTAGTCTGAGAAACTTTCTAATCAAGAAAAGTAAACTGCGACAGGTTTAGGTCATTCAGCACTGAAGGGTGAGGATTGAGCGTCCCTTTGCAGTAGCCGACGCACCGCCTGTGGTACCCAGTGCCCACTACTGTCAGTTATGCTCGAGTGGCATTTGTGAATAGCAACTGGCGAGGAGTGGGACCGCTCCCTCGGTTAGTGGAAGGTCGATCTCTCTCTCACACTCCGGTTACATTTCAATTATACTCACTATATGGTGAGTGGAGGGTGAGTGTGAGTGTCGTTTCTGAATACGGGCCTGAATCTGATATTAAACGTGAATGTTTTGATAAGATGGCTCAGTTCTTCAAGATGAGTACTGAGAATTTCAACCAATTTTCTGTTTAAGCTTTTTCAGTTTCTGTTTAAGCTCTGCTCAATATAGGAGTCAGAATATGCTAAACAGGGATTTTTTTGTAACAAGGGGGTCAAAAAAATAGAAATAGTCATTTACAAAGTTGAGCATCTATAAATGTTTGATAAGGCCTTCGTCTCTCATACTATATGCGTCAAAAGGCAGCTATGGTTGAGAAATTAACAAAATTTCACCTTATATTCAGGCTGCACACCCCGTGCGTATGTTAGGTTTGACAGACTGAATGGTACGTATTTTCAAAATGATAAAAAATCAGTGTTGACGCCTGCCGTGTAAAATCATAAATCTTGTTATAAATGTTTGTTGCTTCAATATAAATCTTTCAATGCTTCCTGAGCTGTAAATCTTGCCATTATAATGATAGTCAATTGTCAATCTTGCACCATGAGTTTGACAGACGTCCTAATGTACGCGAGGGGTAATTTGAAAACAGTTTCTCTGGCGATCAGGCATTGTTCTGAACATTGTTTCCAGCTTTTTCTAAGACCTACTCATCTGTACTTTGCACTGCATCATTGTTTTTCTTTTCCCAGCTGTTTCTTTTGGTGCATTTAGGTGTCCCAGGAGGACATATTTGAGATGTTACAAAATCAGGCTTTCAAGAGGGGTATTTTTCAACTTCAAGTTGGTATAAAAAAAAAAAATGAGTAAAGTAACCCAACTGATACTGTCCATGCTGTCTCTTTATTTAATAACCAACATTTATGCACAAGAATGTATGCAGTTTCTTGACAAATGATGGAATAAATACAATTCTAGCAGTGCTAGTACAAAATCCCTGTTTAGCATATTGTGACTCATAGATAAGTCGACATCGGCGCGGGACTTAGAGCATTTATGACAAGTTTAGTGACCGTCGGACAGACATCCTAAAATACTCTGTGTCTGACAGTCATAAAAGTTCTCATTTTTCGAGTTTTCTCGCAATTAAACGTACAAACTTACCCACGTTTGTGTTCGACCTTTATACAATGCAAATTGACTATCGACTTTTCTTGGTGTATTTATTTGTCAGTTTTAACTCTTCCGTTGAAGATAGACAACAGTCTTTATTCCGTCTCTCTTTTGAAAATTAGTCAGATGGATCAAACAGATTCACGCTTTATTTCCACACCAGAGATAAAATGTGCTTGTAGTCAGTGAGCAATCAATTTCACGACCGTTGACATTGTGAATTAAATATCGTGTGCACGATCAAGACTGTCGGAAGCGAAATGCAAAATACTCCATGTCCGGCAGCCAGCAAAAAGTAAAAGTATTGAAATGAGAACAGATTTATAACGAAATAAAGAATAAAAATATAAATCTGTTCTCATATCAAACTTTTACTTTTTGCTGGCTGCCGGACATTTTAATTTAAAACCCTGTCCGACTTTCAGACACGTAGACACTGCGATTATCGAACGCATGCGTCGAACTTGCATGACAGCACTGCACAAACAGACAGTATTTGTAGTTCAGCCTTTATTAGCTAGAAGTGTTGAGTGGACTGGAAACGCTGGACAAGATAAGATGTGAGCGGCACACTGTTAGTGAGCAGCATCAGTACACTGGAGTGATTCTGCGGAGATTCGCTGATGCAGCTGAACTCCCTCTGCGCAGAGAAAATACGAGAGTCCCAGAAGAACGAAACAGATGAGAACGAAACGAAGATCGACTTAATGTATATTTTATAACTGGGCTGCTGATTATGTGAGGACTTACAAATTTGCTAATCCTATATAAGGGGAAGGAAAATAATTCCATATTCATACTCCACTAATATCGGATAAAATCAGCACTTTTTCAGCTTACCTTGACGAATCTCAGGGTGTCTCACCCCTGCGACCAGGCCAACCTGGCCAAGACAAAACCACCGATGGTGGTGGTTCATCCCATCGAACCAGCTTGTTGCAGACAAAAGAAATAACTGATGGGTATTTTGTGCCATTGACACAGAAGAAAGAGTCAAAGACACCACTTCAATTCAAAACACCAAATTTAATTATTTAAGAAACTCATCTTAAATATACTGCTTGCATCCAAACATAAGAGCATTATTGTATTTGGTTCACTAAAGGGAACTATATATAAAAGAAAATCATGGCATTATTGAAACCTCAAACCTAAATTAATTCAGTGTTGTCCTTTGTCGCAGGAAAAACCTAAAGTGATCTCGACTTAGACGATACGCATGCGCCAAGTGTGGACAGCCTCGATTTGACCTACCCCGACGAATACTGGGAACAGCCTAAGGACGTCTCAAATGCCAAATGCCTTAGACTCAATACAAGCCTGAAGATAGTACATTTATTTATTACAGTCGGTGATGCCACAAGTTTATTTATCTTGTTTAGAACAGAGATTTTCCAAGAATGGTCTCTAGTGGACATTTCCCTGACATCATTATTCAGTAGGTGATTAGATCGTGTAGGGAGATCAAGTTCTGATCCCCATCCGCCGATCTACCTTACCGGTTTTTCTGTCATTTCTCGATGTTACAGCACCAAATATTTTTCCAAAGGGTCATTCCGTGTCAACTCTACCAGAGCCCCCCACATCAAAATTTTGATTTTGATAAAACTTTGCACATCTCAAGAGATATGCATTGGCAGTACTGAGGTCCAATATTTCAGCTCAATTATTGCTAGTTCCTGAAATGTAGCCTATTTTAGGGAGGGGGGGTGAATTTTAACAAATAATTTTGGAGGGAGTTTGAGGGCCTCAGAAATGGATTTTCAGAGCTGACAGACCCACAATTTTCATTTTGTCATCAGAATAGTTGCTGAACTCCTGGCTTAAGCTACTTTTCATTACTCAGTGTGTTTAGTTTACCTGTACTGTGGCCTGGAAAAAGCAAAAAACACCAATCATACTAATTTTTTCAAAATTTAATGCATTTATTGTTCTGTAACTAATTAAGATAGAGCCCTGAGACTAGGTATGCAAACTGTCGGTCAACTCTCTGAAGACCACAAAAAATATCAAAGTCACAATGGTTGTATTAAATGTTTTAATAACCTTGGAAGTTGTCTTCAGAATGAAAAGTGACAATCACTGACAAAATCTGAAAATATTTTGTGACACTGATATTTCAATAACCCATGGTCAGATTTTACTCAAATTAGTCTCATATGAAAGGTTTAAGATTGTTCTATGAAATGACAGGATTTTTTGTTTGGAACATTTATGAATATTTAATGAGCTCTGTTATGTAACCATAACGAAAATCGCTATCATCAACTTGTTTCATTTTCAAAATTAACCCCCTAGGGATGCACCTATCTAGAAAATCTTATGTCATTTTATAGATCTCCAACAGATACAACTTCAGTACAAATTTTGAGTAAATCAGATGAATATTAATGATTTTTTTGAATGCCACAAGGTTGAAAATCAGTCAAAATTGTGATTTTTGGTAATTTGCATTTAAAGTCACAAGTAACAATTGAGGCAGAGGAAAAACGGATTCTAGGTGTTTACGGGCATCTCACTGCATTCCTTTATTTATTTTATTTATTTAATGTGAAAATCAAAAATATTGAAATTTTCGGAAAAAAAAAATTTAATTTTTTACCCTGAAGACCCAAAACTGCAATATTTCATTACTATATATTTAGCACAGTGAATTGTCATTGTGCATCACAGTGCTGATCGCCCATGGACTTTGTTTGCCTGAGATCCGGATTTTGTGCCTATTGAGAAGTGAAGTATCTGAGTTGGGCCGCAAAGTTCTATTGGGTTTTTTTTTTTTTTTCCTCCACAGTTTGTGACACAAGGCCACCTGCTACTGGTCAGCAAAGCTCATATTTCTGGTTGGAAGCAGAAACATAACTACTAAAAAACATAATGAAAGACTTGGGTGTCAAAAGGTTTTTAGATATGTACAAATACTGCAACGCAGACCTTTTCAAGAATATTGATGAACAAATGAAAGTGGGTGGTTGACCGCCACCATTGGAAACTTTAGAAAAGTCATAGTTTTATCGAAGTTTGCATGGCTGCAAGTAAATGAGAATATTAGGGAAATATTCATTTTCATGGGCCACTTGAACAGCTTGGCAGGAATATTATCTTTTTTTGGAATAAGGCCAAAAACCAGAATAGTTTGTGCATGTAAACATAGTCATTGTCAAAATAAGCATGAAAAAGTATTTACGCTGCGTCCGCGTTTAGTATAGAATGGTGTCCAGGCTATGTCAGTGTGGTCTACATTCTGAAAGATGGGTCAAACTACTGCTGCGTATTGTTGACCATTTTATGAGCAAAATGATATTAAATTATACATTAAAACGGCTCACATTGAGTCTTTTTTTTATCCAACAGTTTTACTCCTCCAATATTGTGAATGAAAATACGCCTGATGATGATGATCTGTTGGGTTTCCGCCCTGAAGACGTGAAAGAGGAAATCAGACGGGGAGGCAGACTGGTAATTATGACTAGTTCACTTGTTTCAGTCTAAAGGCAAAAGGAGCAATATAAGCACAAGCTCTCGAAAATTCCATCTCGCCCTGCTTGGACTCATGGCATGCAAATAGGGATTTACATTGGGCTGTTAATTCATTTATATACATGGCTGACAGCTGTACCGTTAGTTCCAGTGTAGAACTAGTGAGCCACTTCATTGATCTAATGAAGTAATCAAAATAATTTTGCTCAATTTTACGTGTAAATATGTGTACTGATTGATATTTTTTGCGTGTTTCGTCTGTGAAATCACTACTTTTAGAAATAAGCTGTAATTTTTGTGTACTTTGTGTGGACTGTATTACGCTTAAAAAAAAAAAAAAAATCATGGTTCAACATTGGCACATTCCTGCTTGTGATTTGAACCTGCACCCTTTGAGTTCGTACTACAACCTGAAATCTGAGACAGTGCTACTGGTGATCTCTCAACAGTCTCTCATCTAGTCTTTATGCTACATATATTGATCAAATCTAGCACATAGCCGAGTCAGGACAGGTGTTTTGGATCCGATAAAGGAAACTACCGCTTTTAGGGAATCAATGGGAGATTAGGGGACTACATTTACTTTTGGGAATAGGGTTATAAGCAGCAAACTACTGAAAAAATAAAGTAATATGTACCTATTAGCCAAAACATAACCACCTGTAGAGGAAACAGTTATTTTGTAACAATGGTGCATTTCAAGCACAGACCTTCGATGGCAGGAGAACAGTTGGTGGTTCGCATATCTGCGTTGGATGCAGGAGAAACGGGACTGGAGTGACTTTGACAATGGCCAAATTGGTATGGCTGGACAGCTGGGTCAGAGCGTCTCCTAACTGGCAAGGCTTGTGAGGTGCTCCCAGTCAACACTGGAGAGTAGTGACTGACCGTGGTCTGAGGCGGGTCACCCCATGAACCGGCAACAGGGTGTTGGTCTCGTAAGGCTCATTGATGTGCGAGGGCAACAAAGGCCCCTTGATGTCGTCCATACTGACCGTAGGGCTACTGTGGCACCTGTCGCCGAAAATTTTAATGATAGTTACGGGAGGAATGTTTCTCAATGCGCAGTCCATCACATGCTGGCGTGCATGGGGCTTTGTGGCTGTAGCCCAGCTTGAGTGCCCACTCTATCCACCTCTATCAGTGCTTACAATGGATCTGTGAGCCTCAGAGCTGGACCTTGGAGCAATGAAAGAAAATCGCCTGGGCTGATGGTCCGGATTCTTTTTTTTGCATCATGTGCATTGGCTGGATATGTGATTTACGTGCAGAAGAGATCACACTGCGGGAAGAAGACAAGCTGACCGAGAGAGTATGATGCTCTGGGAAAATTTGTACTGAGAAACCCTAGGTCTTTTATGAGGATTTATGAGGATGTTGAATTGACTGAGCCATTTTTAGTGACAGGCAAGGGACCAACAGCATATTAAGCTGGTGATCTTGATGTTTTGGCTCATGGGTATGTTTGCGTGTGTACATACAGTATCAGTCAAGAGTTAGAACAGCCAAATTTTTCAGATGATTGTAAAGTAGCATTGTAACAGGATATAAATGTAATCAATCTTGTTATAATTATCTAAATCTCTAATTCATCAAACTAACCATCAATTTGAAATTACATTTGCTGAGTTTACTCATATTTTTTCTATCGGCAGTCACATGGTTATGAGGCTTCACTCCAGCATGGCAGCTGAAGTTCCTACAGACACGCTGTACTTGTAGTTCGCGTCTCCTAAACCTTTCTCTCTAATGAGTTGCAAATCATATTCATTTTAATTCACTTGTTGGAAAGTGGAAAATAATTTGTCTGTTTATTTTGCCAAATGTGGCTTTGTGAGGAATTCCAAACTTTGAACACTATCACATGTGAAATAAATTAAGCACAAATAATACAAGTTTATTGGGACTTTTCTACCCATTCCTGCTTGAGAATAATCCTGTCTGTGCCAACACACAATCCACATCAGTACAAGTGACTCTAGACTGTTTGTGCACTTTCACAGAAATGTGCCAAGTGCAAGAAAAGTGGAGCCACCGTTGGGTGCGAGGTGAAGAAATGCAAGAAGAGTTATCATTACCCGTGCGCTGTGGAAGACAATGCAGAAAATATTGAGGATGATGAAGAAGGAATTTTTAAGTGGGTATAGACAATTTGACTTCTGTTTTTTTTTTTTTTTTACAACATTCTTAACCGTCTTCAGTTTTTGTTAAAAATAGTAAACAAAATACAGCATAAATTACATAAGAGTTGAGTTGAATTAAAGTGAAAGTTAATTAAAATTATTGTGCTCTTTTTCAGGATATATTGCAGATTGCACAAGACAAGAACTTCTGCATCACTGGATGACAGTGATGAAAATGACAATGTTGCGAAGGTGCGCATCTTATGAGAGTATTTTATCTCTTGTAATGGATTACAATCTTATTTCAGTGAAAACTCAGTTGACCAAAATAATTTAATTCTGCTTACTAAATCTGCTCACTGATTTTATATAGTAAATTAAAAGGAGTCTTAATTCGTTCATCCTTATTGCTGGCAAATAAAATCTTTGCAGATTAAGGGGACTTATAGTTAAGCAAACATTTCTCCACGATACTTTTTAAACTAAGAATTATTATCAAAATAATTCTATTAAAAATTGCAACTTAAAACACTGAGTTTCTGTAGCATCACATCAGTGGTTGCCATGGCAACGGCTGTTTTAATGAATATATAGATACTTAGAGAAACACAGTTATTGAGATAAATAAACAGTGTTTGGTTATAATTTCAGCTGTAATGTGAAGGAAAAAACATTCCTAATGTCACTACAGAGCTTTTTTTTTCAGGTTTCTATGTTCTAGTTTTATGTTCTAGTTGATTTTGACCCCCTTAATAATCAATTTTGGTGGGAAACAGCTAATTAAATTTGCATATGTTGATTTACTCATATTCAGAGGTACATTTTGCAGAAAGAGCTCGATACAGACATGGATCATCACAAAATGAAGAAAACTGCCAAATATGAAGTTAATTGGATGTACAGTTGCTGAGAAATGCGTATTTTTTTTATTGAAAATCATCAGCATTTTTATCAAGGTTTTAAAGTGCTTTTTAATCTGAAAGAGTAATTTCAGAGCAATTTTAGAGCAAGTTTAAGACCAATTAGGCAGAAAGTGAATATGTGTCCTGAAAGTACGTTGTAGACTATTTGAAGGACCACTTTATGTTCTTACCTCAAAACTAAAATTTCGAACCAAAATTGGCATTTTGCTTAGCTATAGGTCCCCTAAAGGTACTTCATTGAAAAGAGATCTTGTGGTGCTACATCACTGGCCAATCTGAAGTGACTGAGTAAAAATGTGAAGTCTTGGCTACAGCTTAAAATGAGCAATGATGCCAGACAATCAGTTGCTGCAATCTATGCTGCAAACATTCATTTAGGAACAGTTAAAATCACATACAACAAAGTAGAAGTTGTCATTGACTACGTTTACATGGACTTGAGTGTCCCAGTGTCTTATCCCGGTTTTGATCATATTTAGGCTATGGCGTTCACATGCACACAGAGAGACATGGTTATTTATATCCCGTAGACATGATAAATACGAATATCCCGGTTTCTGATTACGGCATCTGATTCGCACTGGCGCACTTGATGCTTGTTTTTTACAAAACAAAGTGAGGCAATTTTGATGTCTGAGAAAAATGAGACCACTGTGGCTAATTTCGGGCTTAGCACTATTAAATGCCAATGTAGCAGATATGGTTTATCCACTTCATATCCAGTGACAGGAGGAGAAAGTGACAGCAAATTTTTAGCTTGTTCTCAGTTCTGACTAGTGCCAGCCAGTCACTGCCATGGCGCAGAACAAGAGGGCAATGGGTAAAGGTACGCAGCCGTGACTGGTGGGATATGGTCGTCTTCATGGAGTTCACTGATTCCGAGTGGAGTGAAAACTTTCGGATGAATAGGGAATCCTTCAAGCAGCTGTGAGGCGTGGTAGACCAGGAGCCCAGGGGGGGTCAGATTAGCTGGGAAGGTTACCAATTCTAATCCCCATCACCGTGTCGGGCATGGGTCCCAGTGGAAGGATCTGGACTTCTGCCGAGCTCCAGCTGGTGGGTGTAGTTATGAGGGGTAAAAATGTGACACGCCCAATCCAGCTAGATCAATCTTGAAAGTAAAAACTTGAAACATCCCTGTGTTTAATGCTGGTCATCTCCACACCTTAGGATGAGGGGTGCCAGAACATTTCATTGGTGGGAGGGGTCCGGCAGACAGAATTATAAGGGTCCCCAAAATTGGGCTAGATCAGCTCATTGAGTTATAGGATGAAACCAGGTGCAAAATGTTCAGCAAGCCCCCCTGGTTCAGGAATGGCCATTACCAGAAATTTTCTGTGGTGGGTTACCCCCACCAGAAGTGCCCAAATGGGCCCCACCCAAAATTGAGCTGGATCAGCTCATTGAGTCAAAGGCAAACCCTGGTGCAGCCCTCTGGCCAGAAACATTCTGTGGCACGGTGTGCTTTGTTCGTACATCCTAAATAGACGGTCAGTGATAATACAAGCTAATTCTTGGAAACCTTAGTGAAGCAGTGGATTTAGGCTTGTGCTCGGATCTTTTGTGCTCACTTATATTGTTTCATAAGCAATACTCGATAATATAAATGTTTTAAAATACATGTATACTACGCATTAAGTACAATTATAAAAGCAAATTTTGTATCCTGGAACCAAAGATACAACATGAATTTAGCTAAAGTATTTTAACTATAAACCAGTATATCCATGGAACGCAGTGGGTCATTGTTGTTTACCAATACTGATGCTCATGGTCAGTGTACTCGGACAAGGCATCTTTGTTTCAATAGGCCAAACACCTGGTTCGTGTGAGGTATCGTTCTGGAACCAAATGCGAGACCAGGAAGTTTCAGCAAAAATGAGTTTTATTGGAGTTGGGGGGGTAAACCCCCACAAGGCAGAAGGCAAAGGTACAGAGTCCACAATCCAAAAATCAGAATCCCAGGGACGTAATCCAAACTGTACACAGGGCAGCAAACAAAACAGAGTCGGGCAAAACAGGTTCGGGACACAGGCACGGGTATGTCAGGGAATCCAAAGCCAAAGTCCAGTAGACGTAATCCGAACCGTTAACAAGGCAGCAAAGACTAAACTCAGGGTCAGGTAAAACTGGTACGGTACACGGGCAGAGAAGTATCAGAGAAAAAGCCAAAATCAGAATCGGGGACGTTCCAGTCAGAAGTATAACACTATGAATACAAGGCACCAACAATCGCAGCACAGGGAAAACGTTCTGACAAGATCTGCGAGTGAAATGACTGCTTAAATACACGTAGGGGAAGTCAGATGCTATGATAGGGAACAGGTGAGCTGGATCAGACTAATTAACAAAGGAATGAACATGAGGAAGTTCCTGACTACATGAAATTGGCAAAAGCCAAAATGCGGACAGGGATCACAAGACAGCCTATAGACAGACATACGGCTCCAGTTAGGGAGTTCTAATGTGCACAGATAAGGAGGAGAACAGAGTCTAACAAGTTTTTAGGTTCTGCTGAAACTGCAGCAAAGTAGATTGAGTAAAGCCAAAGGGTGGAGACTAGAATAGGGCCTTTGCTGAGAGCTCGTTAGTCAATTAGTAAGTGCAGCTATACAATCCCTAGTGCTCATTAGTAAGTTAGTACTATAAACAGTGTTAGTTTGGGTTAGTATCTTTAACTAAAATAATAAACTGTTAGTCTGGTTAGTAATTATGGAAAAGCAAGGTGAAGGAAGCAAACGAGATTGGAAGAAATGATTGAAATCCCAGAAACCATGAAATCACCCGAAAGTGTGGCACGCAATACTGGGGCAGTGAGCGATCGCATGACATAAGACCAGACAGGGGGAGACAAAGTGCAATACATGGTATGACACAAAACATGGACAGGAATATAACTGCAATGGTGGAATATGGCAAGACAAACAGAGACAAGGCAAAAACAAAACGTAGCATAGAATCAGTCTTAAGCAAAACATGGTCAGACAAGGCAGAATCATAACAGTTCAGCTCTAAACAAACATGTTTATGTATGGGATTAGGAAACAGGGAATACTGCAGGGTTTGAAATATTTTTTGGAACCTGGTTGCCCTGGGGGGAAACCTCTCTTTTCAGTTTTCTGATTTTTGGTTGCCCAAATTTTTAATAAAATTTCTTCAATAGAAAATGGTGGTTTGTCTTTAATTTCATGGCCAAAGCACTTCCCGCAACCCACAGTGCAATAATGGAGGGACATGAGGGAAAGTGGTGTGTGGAAGAAATTCTGACACATCAGGTTATTGCAGAATACTGTAACGTTTGTGCTTCGTGCACAGTTCAGATGCACGGAGGACAGGAAGTTGAGGAGTCAGTTGCAAGCAGGGGTTAAAGTGGGCCGAAACGGTCCGGAACTGCGTTCCGCCACCTTAGTTTGGATTGAAATAGTTATTTGACTAAAGCTGCTTTCACACTGGTTCATCAAATATGTCATGGGTTTTTTTTTGACCTACATTTCATTACATTCAAAGTCAAAGGCAAAAACACGAATCCACGGATTCAATAGTTTTTGCGCTTACTTTTAATGTAATCTTCGCCTAAATCCTTTGTGAAAGCGCCTAACAGTAGTGCCTCGAACTACAGATCATTTTCGCATGCTGCTTTCCATTACAGCCTGCCTGCCACTCTCTCAAAAGCACCAAGATGCTCAACTAATCAGAGCGCAACATCAGTCTCTGCTAGGCCCTCCTTCACTAAAAGGCAGCTGTATCCTATGCAGTGTTGCCAACTTGGCGACTTTCTCCCTAAATCTGGCGACTTTCCAAATCATCTTGGCGACTTTATTTGTCAAAAGCGACTAACGACAAATCTAGCTACTTTTTCTTGTGTTATTGGAGACTTTTCTGGTGTTTTGGAGACTGACGTGAAAGCACGTTTTGTTCTGTAGTTACTGTCCTCAACGAGCAGTGGGTGCTGCCGTGAGCCCCTCCCCTGTCCCAAAGCACTCACTCTTTAAATTATTGAATTTAAAGAGTACTGGAAGATGCGCGACTGAGTCCCCAATATGAATGAAAAGAACTGCGCCCCCCCTCCCAACAAAATACATGCCGTCTTCCCCCCGGTCAGGGTGTTTAGCGACTTCTAGGACAGCCCATAGCTACTTTCCTTAACTTACTGAGGAGTTGGCAACACTGATTATGCTGTATTTCATTTGACTGACTGCATCGGTCACGTACCAGACTGCGAGGAATTCTCAATGTTTGAAACGGCGTTTATAGCCAAAGTAAGTGGATTAACTTAAGTTGAAGTCGATGGTGAAGTTTTGTAATATTCAACAATTCAAACCGGCCAACTTAAAGAATTTAAATTTAAAAAGGGTTAACGTTAGTTGCTTTAGGCTATGTGCAAAACGCTAACCAGGCTGCTTGCCATCCTAGCTGGTGCATTAATAAAATTATTAGCGATTCAGTCAAAGTCTGACAAAGGCTCAATTGCGCCGATAGTTATGCGAGCAATGTCGGTTTGTATTTCTGGCTCAGCAATAACGTTACTTGTGCATATCTTTCTTTGACATCTACAGTCGCCAGCTAGTTAGCGGCAGAGCCACTTGAAACTCATTGCGCTGAGCAGCAAGTTTTTTATGTTGCTGGCAAGAAAGCTATATTATGCTGGCAGCATCGCAGCGTCCTGTACTCAGTGGCGGGTCTAGAACTGGGAATTGAGGTGGCACAGACACGTCCCTTTTAGTCCTGGCTAGTTCTCAATCATTTTCCTTTCTCGACGCGTTTTCCAATTATCGTAATTGGCAACTGAAGACACGGTTTCTCTCCATATGCGATCTATTCAGTAATTCAGTAATAATTCAGTAGACTACAGTGGCGAAGCCAGAACTGAGAATTGGGTGCTCAAAACATCCGTTTAAAACGATTATTAGTCCTGACCTGTTCTCAGTCATTTTCATAATTAACAAAAGGTTCATTTTGAGAGCACTCCACACTTAACAGGTGCTGCTTGTTAGATCGCATATGGAGAGAAACCGTGTCTTCAGTTGCCAATTACGATAATTGGAAAACGCGTCAATAAAGGAAAATGATTGAGAACTTGACAGGACTACAAGGGACGTGTCTGTGCCACCTCAATTCCCAGTTCTAGACCCGCCACTGCCTGTACGATCCAGGGATGCGTTTCCCAAAAGCATGGTCGCTAACTGCATTAGAGCATAAAATTATTAGAGATCCATCTTGATATATCTAGCCATAATTTTGCATCAGAACATTTTGGAAGTAGAATATGGTCTATGTGTGCAGTGTAAGGACAGTGTCTTGAAATCACTAAAAGATTCATAGATTTCTGTTACTTGTTCATTTTGTTAATTATGTAATAGTTTTGAGTTACTGTTTTAGGAAATGAAAAATGCTGTAACAGTAGAATATCTTCACTGTCATACTTCCCATTATTCTGCAAGTTTTCAGCCAAATCCATCACTGCTTTTCTCTTGTTATGCCCACTTCCTGATTATGTGAATACGAAAATTCAATGTCATAGTCCCAATGGGCCAAAAATAAAGCGAATACAGTTATTTGCAATCATTAGTGTCATTTTCCCCCACTGCGCCGCAACACCGAATTTTAGGGTTCCCCCACCTGTCAAATCCCACTTTAACCACTGGGTGCAAGGATGAACTTGGTTGTATTTTATTATGCTTGCTGCACCACTGCAGGCACAAACACTGCAATACAAAAACAAAGAGGAAACGAGGTTCCTTAATAAACACTATCAGTAATGAAGAGTCTGGGTTAAAGCTGCAGTAACAATGTATTACAAACAGGAAAGCAAAAAGGAAACGAGGTTCCTCTACATATATATCCAGTATACATGCATATTACGATGAGTGAAGCTACATCAGGCACTCGGACATGGTGGCAACCTCCCCTGTGCCCTTGGGACCAGAGCCAGACCGAAGCTGCAGCGGTGGACGCCTGGTTCAGAGAGGCAGAGAGGGTCTGGGAAGCTACCAACATCCAGATCTGGAGGGCACTCCATCATCAGAAGATCCAGGCGGGCCGGAAACGTCAGGACTCCCCCAAGTACCAGCGGGGGACTGAGTCTAGCTCTGAACTAGGGCCCTGCGCCTCTGCCTGCCCTGCAAAAAGTTGAGCCCACGGTTCATTGGCCCCTTCCGTGTCCTCAGGAAGGGCAATGAGTCTGCCTACACCATACAACTGCCGTCTCACCATCAGAGTAATAACACCTTTCACACATCCCTGCTTAGGCCGGTGATTGCTGGACCTCAGGCAGAGGCTCCCTTACTGAAGGCCCGCCCCCTGTTCTGGAGGGAGACGTTGGCCCAGTCTACTGGGTGCGCAGCCTGCTTCAGTCAAGCAGGCGAGCAGGTAAACTCCAATACCTGGTAGACTGGGAAGGCCATGGTCCGGAGGAGAGGAGCTGGGCAGATCGCGATGACATTTTGGATCTGCAGCTTCTGGTCGAGTTCCACCAGGCCCACCCGGACCAGCCTGCCCCACGCCCCAGAGGGCGCCCTCCTGGCCAAAGATCAGGCAGATCGGGGAGGCACGCCTCCAGCCGTCCAGCCATCTGCTAAGACTGTTGTAGCTGAACTCAGTGTTTTTGTGTATATATTCTGAACTCTTTAATCTTAGTGCTGTATATGCACTGTATTTAGAGGAACCTTGTTTCCTTTTTGCTTTCCTGTTTGTAATACATTGTTACTGCAGCTTTAGCCCAGACTCTGTATTACTGATAGTGTTTATTAAGGAACCTCGTTTCCTCTCTGTTTTTGTATTGCAACGTTTGTGCCTGCAGTGGTGCAGCAAGCATAATAAAATACAACCAAGTCCATCCTTGCACCTGACTCCTCAACTTCCTGTCCTCTGTGCATCTGAACTGTGCACGAAGCACAAACGTTGCAGTATTCTGCAATAACCTGATGTGTCAGAATTTCTTCCACTCACCACTTTCCCTCATGTCCCTCCATTATTGCACTGTGGGTTGTGGGAAATGCTTTGGCCATGAAATTAAAGACAAACCACCATTTTCTATTGAAGAAATTTTATTAAAAATTTGGGCAACCAAAAACCAGAAAACTGAAAAGAGAGGTTTCCCCCCAGGGCAACCAGGTTCCAAAAAATGTATCAAACCCTGCAGTATTTCCTGTTTCCTAATCCCATACATAAACATGTTTGTTTAGAGCTGAACCAGGTGTTTGGCCTGTTGAAACAAAGATGCCTTGTCCGAGTACACTGACCATGAGCATCAGTATTGGTAAACAACAATGACCCACTGCGTTCCATGGATTTACTGGTTTATAGTTAAAATACTTTAGCTAAATTCATGTTATATCTTTGGTTCCAGGATACAAAATTTGCTTTTATAATTGTACTTAATGCGTAGTATACATGTATTTTAAAACAAACAAAACAACGAGCACAAGCCTAAATCCACAGCTTCGCTAAGGTTTCCAAGAATTTGCTTGTGTTATCTCTGACTGTCTATTTAGGATGTACGAACAAAGCACACCGTGCCACAGAATGTTTCTGGCCAGAGGGCTGCACCAGGGTTTGCCTTGTAACTCAATGAGCTGATCCAGCTCAATTTTGGGTGTGGCCCATTTGGGCGCTTCTGCCGGGGGTCCCCCACCACAGAAAATTTCTGGTAATGGCCATTCCTGAAACAGGGGGCAGTGCTGAACATTTTGCACCAGGTTTCATCCTGTAACTCAATTAGCTGATCTAGCTCAATTTTGGGGACCCCCATAATTCTGTCTGCCGGACCCCTCCCACCAATGAAATGTTCTGGCACCCCTCATCCTAAGGTGTGGAGATGACCAGCATTAAATACAGGGATGTTTCAAGTTGTTACTTTCTAGATTGATCTAGCTGGGTTGGGCGTGTCACATTTTACCCCTCATTACTACCCCCACCAGCTGGAGCCCGGCAGAAGTCCAGATCCTTCTACTGGGACCCATGCCCAATACTTTGATGGGGATTAGAATTGGTAACCTTCCCAGCTAGTCTGATCCCGCTGGGCTCCTGCTCTATGGTTAAACCATTCATGAGACCACAAGAAACAACAGTTCGAGCACCAGTTGCGCTACCCATGGGAGTGGCTATAGTATTGTACAAACTGGGCTGTTGTGGGGAATCTCGCTTGGTTGCTATCAAGTTCACAGAAGCACAGTAAAAATGTTTGTGTACGTGTTCTGTTGCAGTGTGGTGGACAAAGCCATGAACCACAGTCAATGTCTGCGTTTACATGAAAGACAAAACTGCATTTCTTCGTATCTCCAGAAGTAATGCTGCGTTTCCACTGAATGGGAAACAAATTTTCCGCGCGACCAGATTACATTCAAAGTCAATGCAAAGACGCGAATACATGCAAAAAGATGCTAGTTAGCACCGGGCGATGTGGCGCGGTGTGAATGGATCGCGTGAAAGCAGGAAATTCGCATTGCACTCCACGTCAGAATATTCTTTTGCGAAAAATTCACGCGAGTACAGCCGTGTTATGAATAGCATCATTGCTACTAGCAGCAACATTGGCTAGCTATTCTACCAAGCTTCATATTCAAGCCGTATTTAGCTTCATTGCTTGAGATAATGGGAATGCTAGCTACTTAGCTTGCTAGCTAGCAGTGTCAAATAACCTATGGGTCACAGTTTCACAAAAAAAATAGTGGTCTAGCTCAACATCGATGACAACATCATCAGTTTTGTGAATATTTTTATTTTCAAGCAGGCACACAATTCGTCAAGTAAAATGTTTGTGACGTTAGCATAGCATCTTGATGGCGACGCTTCTGTTGCTATGCTAACGTCACAAAAATCTTACTTTATGAACAGTCTGCCTGCTTTCCACGTGGCTTAAGACACTCACGTTTCTGCCGCCATGTTTGCTTTGCTGACGATCCTTGACTGAGGCCGCGTTTGCGCAGCTAGTCAGCAGCTGTCAGAAAACAGGATAAGGTGTATACATGCCACAGTACGCCATTTTCTTTCGGAGCTCTCCAGGTAGCAAAATTGGGTTTCTCAAAACCAGCATAAGGGCTAATCCCGGTTTCTGAAATTGGGATATAATGATTATATGCACAATCACAAAAACGGGATACTCAAAAACCCAGTCAAAACCGGGATACTCAAGTCCACGTGAACGTAATTATTGTGAAGGTGTTTTGACTAAGTAAGCGCTCAGGGACCTGCACAGATCAGTAGTTTTGCTTTGCCTGATAGTCATTAAAAGATACCACGCCTCAATTCCACCACTGTCCAATAAAATTCTAATTCTAATTTTCATTGATTCTTTTCAGTTTCAGGCGTCTGTTTCAACCTTTCTTTTTCAGTTAAGTTTCTTCTGAATTTAGAGCTCCATTTTCGAGTGCCTCATAATCATATCTGTGTGAACATGGAATCAATAATGTCTTAATGAGCAAATAAATCCATATCTGATTCTCCGATCCTTTTCAGAAGTATAGGCTACATGTTTTTAAATATTTAACAGTTAATAATTATGTTGTGCAAATTAATGTGCAAATTACTGTTGCCCTGGATGAATAATAAATTTGCTCTCAAACAGAGTAAAAGACCTCGTCTATCCAATGGGTAAGACAACGCATTTTTTCATTCCTTATTTACATTACGTAGAGGTATTTGGCTGGGCAAATCTTGCCCCAAGTATTCGATTAAAATTCAGCTCGGGCTTTTTTCTTCCCTGGACAGGGCTGTAGCAAGGAGGATACTGGATGATGGTTCTTCAGTCTCAGGTCTCTCCAGAGGGTTACTTCAACAAATGCATTTGGCAACTGAAGTGTGCGCGCGCTTCGCCTTGCATGTACTGACTGTGGCTGACCAAAAGAGGAAAGATTTTATTTGCAAGCATAATATCACCAGCTGATCTGATGGGTTTGACAGTGCTGTGTCTGTTTCAGATGAAAGCCAAAATGGCGTGGATCCAGAGCTGGGACCATTAGAGTTTGACTTGGAAGACAGCGGAGACTTGACAGATGAACCGAAGCCGTCCACCTCCGGTGAATTTTCAGTATTTATGTCAGCAGTGAGTGTGTGCCACCATGATGCATTTCTCCGGCATAGATGGACCCTGTGCAGACCACTTCTGCCATAAATTACACACAGCTGTACCGCAGCCCATAGTGGTGTTAAAAGTGTCATTTCGCATTAGGGGTCATCCAGCAAGATAAGGCAACACCGTCAGCTGTTACAGAGAAAAAGGCCAATGGGAGGACTGATTTACAAATACTGCTGCAAAAACACTTTTTTTTTTTACATAAGACCAAGTAAGCAAGTGCATTTACAAATACGATCGCTGCAAAAACATTTGATTCAGCAACATTTTTTTTAGCAGAAAAATGGAAAAATATGCAGTCGGGTAAATACAGGTCATGAGGCAATGGGAAAGTCTGAAGATGGGGGTCTTGAGAATGACTGTGTTGTAAGTTAAAATTGTACATTTCAGTTGTAACCTCTGTTTTACAGATGTCCAAGTAAGTGTTCACAATGGAGATGCAGATGAGACGGATATCGACTCAGTGAGTTTCGCCACACCCTGTGAAAAGGTGTATAGAATTAAGTTCCTGAAGGTCCAGTGGCTCGTGTCTCTTGTTTCCTGCAAAATCTCTTGGCTTTGTCATAAGCATCTTACACCTGTGGCAGACCATCCACTGCATTTGATAAGTGCTTGGATGTCATAAGTCTAAAAAATAAAAGAGAACTCAAGATCGAAAGACATGAAACAACTAAAAAGAAAGTGCTGTGTCAGCTCATCAAGCTTGCATTTTTTTTTACTTTGAAAGTTTGCTTGGCTGATAGAAAATCATCCCAAGATTAATTGATGATACTGATTAAAAAATAACTGTGAGGTGCAGCGCTACTTTCCAGTATGAGAGGGAATGGTGCAAGTCAGGTTCATCATATGAAAGATTAGAATCTGTGTTAAGAACTTGTAAAGGTTATTCAAGAAATGTCATGTCTGAATCAAACCCTGTTGAACTCGTCTGTAGTGTTTGAGATTAAAGTAAATCTCTTCTGTTGGAATGTAGCTTTATAATTAATGCATCTTTCATATGACTGAGGGTGGTATTGACGTGTCCATTTTTTCAGCCATCAAGGCCATGTTAATCATTTTTGTGCTCGGTCCCAAATTCCCTGGCTGGTGTAATAGCGAGAAAATGTACCCCCTAAACTCTCGTTTACTCCCATTACTCCAGCACATTCAGGCGTTATCACAGGCAAGATTAAAGCATGTGGAATAAAGTTCCTTTTTGTTCTATAATGACACCAACAGGAGACATATGATGCATCTTATGCAGTTTCCAGGTGTATAACATACTCTTTGAAACACTCCATACCCCAGACGCATATATGCGTGGAATTCGCCATGAGGCGAAATCCCACTGCCACAAATGTGCGCTGCTTGCTGATAAGGTAGAATATCACTGCAGCATTAATGTGTGTCTACCGCCATCATGGGAAACCCCAGTGACGCATATACAGTATGCGTAAATCCAGGGTCTGTCAAACAACTTACGATTGGTTCATATTGGGATAATCCTGTTAACCTCTTCCACTTCGGAGTTGTCATCGGAGGGATATTGGCACTGCTCTCACCTCAGCTTAAAGCGCATAATGTCTCTAAACTCGATCCCATTTAGGTTTCCTAATTACCAACTGAGTGTTAATTTGTTCAGTTGCGTAGATCAATCCGTATCCATTTCCCCTCAGCTTGCTTTTTAGTTCATTGCTATGTTGCATTTTCCTATCCACATTCATGGTGACATAAAATGTCAGTGTCTTATGAAGCTTCTGAATTCCTGCAGCTCACAAAACGGAATATATTTATTTCTGCGTCCGCGTCTGATCGGCTTGATTCGCCTAAGTAAAAATGTTTCTAATCAAAGTGACACTATCGTTAACTCCTGGATAAGCTGTTGGTGAATCTTACTACCCGTGGTGGTGCTATCGGCAAATTGATTGATTGATTGATTGATTGGTGAGTGACGCTCGAGTCTCATCACAACACTCCTTCCTAAGCTTCGCTTATCCAGGAGTAAAAATGCAGTTTTGGGACTTAGCTGCGCGTGTAAAGGCTGCTCCTGGAAAAATAAAACTGTTTACAACCAGTGACATAACCAAAATGCGCAAACTATTTCCGATGAAAAATCAAATAATAAACTGAGTTTACTGAGCAAATGGGCTTCCAATAAGCTGCGTTGCCATTAACGATTATGAGATATTGTAGTCTTCCTCATTGACGCAAAACTGTATAAGATTGCATGGACAGTAATTAAGTGAAATTTCTCCAAATTCCATCTTAAAGTTGAGTATTATGTAGTATATGCTGGTGAAGATGGTATTTAGATAAGGTTTAGATTTTGTTTACTTAGATAATTGCCGTTCATACAATCTCATATTATAGCCTTGCTACAACTTTCCACGAAGCCAAACTGCAAAGACCTAATGAATGACATTGTTAACTTCAAAGTTCGATACATGGCATGCATTTAAAATCAGTAAACTTTCACAATGCACTAATGTCTAATTTACTAAATTATTCAATCATCAACGTTTCAACATAAGAAGCGTTCGTAATTCAATAAATTAATTATCGCTTTGCTCGGCAACCAATGTGCAACAGTTGCTCGGCAACTGCAAGTGCAAACTCTTCTTTTGAATGCTGAAAACATAATGATTAAGTGCAATCTTGAAATAAAGTAGGTTGCACTGTTAAAGAAATCCTAGAACAGGAGATGGAATTCAGGGAAAGCACTGGGTTAAATAATTAATTTTTATTATTATTTTTTTTTTTCCATCCATAAAATATTAAGTCTGTTGTGAGTGTTACCCTTCAGTGAGCTGTCATTTCTTAATACTTTCTTAATAATCACTGGGTTATATACTGGTCTTGATTATTTAGTAAATAAATTGTGTGATTATTGATCAAGCAACCATAAACAGGGTCGGCTTGAAAGGAATCATGCATTTAAGGGTCAGAGACTCACAGCACGTCATTTGAAAATTACGTAACGCCAGCGTTACTGCCAGGGGGACGTTTGGCTTTAGGGAGTTAAAGAATGATGAATCAACCAATCAGAGGGCATGCCACAGGGACTACCAAATGAAATAACTTTGCCAATATAAAGAGTAATACCTATAGCAGCCCCAGTCCCCTGAGCAGCCTGGAAATGCTCTGTTATGCAGCCTACAAACTACCTGCAGTATGAGGCTGGGGCTGTCTCTGTGGTGGGCTGCCCACAGTCTACTGATAGTATGAATAGTGCTAACAGCAGTTGCCCCGCGTTCACATTGCAACCCTCGCTGTCCAATTCCGATTTTTTGCTCAGATCAGATTTGCTCATCTTGACGGTTCACATTCATAATTATAAGTGACCTGTATCCATCTGCAATGCGAACACATCATCTGCCCTCTGAAACGGCCGTACATTGATAAGTTTTTGCGTGAGTCATCTGGGTCACCAAGAACAAAAACATCATACAGTGGGCTCCAAAATTACTGGCACCCCTGATTCGCAATGCACAAAAATATTTTTTTTAAATTATAAAAGAATATATATTTATAGAGAAAGTCTAAATAACAACATGGGAGAAATACTGTACAATAGTAATCTTCCAATGGAAGCAACCAAAAACATTAACTGATTTAAATAAAAATCAATTTCCTCCAAATCAAGGTTTAAAGATTATTGCAAATAACATCTACCAAAATTAAACCAGGTATTAAATTCCACTTAAAGTTTTATTTTAGTGTTTAGGAACTATATTGGGCAATTAAATCACCTCCTGTTTCGCTAGGGTATAAAAATGAGGTAACACATATGCAATATCCCTTTGTCATCCAACACCATGAATAAAACAAAACAACTGTAAATTCAAAAGAGGCAGATGGTCATAGACCTTCATATATCTGGTAATGGCTAAAAGACGATTCACAAATGATTGAATATGCCACTGAGCACTGTCAGGGCAATTATTAAAAAACTCCAAAGATATAGAACTGTTGAAAATCTCAAGGGTTGAGGATGCAACTGCATTTCACCCCCCAGGATACTGAGGAGGATGGTGAGAGAAGCAATAAAATCCCCAAAAATCACTGTGAAGGAATTACAGGCCTTAGTGGTATCTTGGGGTCACTGGGCGCCACCTCCACAACACCAGGCTGTGTGGAATGGTTGCCAGAAGAAAGCCTTTCTAACCAGAAGACACAGAAGCAAGCACTTGGAGTTTGCCGAAAGTCATTTACAACTGGAGCAAGATACATTGGTCAGATGAGACCAAAATTGCACGTTCAGTTAGATGCTGCATCGGCATATTTGGCGTAAAAACAGAGATGCATACATGGAGAAGCACCTCATGCCAACGGTGAAATATGATGGCGGCTCAGTCATGTTTTGGGGCTGTTTTAATTCAAGAGGTTCAAGGGCACCGTTTAACCCCATTGCGCAAATATAGACACCAGCATCCGTAAATTCCGAAATTTAATTGCCAAATTATCCTGTAATTGAATTTCTGAATGACTTGCTTCACTGGAATAATTTTTCCCAGTCTCTGTGACACAACTACTGTGTTATAAAGCCTTGCATAGGCTAAAACACAACAAACAAAAATTGGCATTATATGTATTATGCGTAAGGCGTTGCTTAATAGCATAATGAATTCCACCAAGTATCCAGATATTTTGGCTGACAATCTGGTTGCCTCCGCCAGAAGGGTGGGACTTGGCTGTAGGTGGACTTCCCAACAAGACAATGACCAAAACCATACCCTCAGATCCACACAGAAATGGTTCAATGCCAATCAACATTCTGCAATGGAAATATCAGGCACCAGACCGCAATCCAATTGAAAACCTGTGGGCTGAGTTGAAGAGGGCAGTTGATAAAGACAAACCCAAGAATGTGAAGGATCTTGAAAGGCTCTGCTTCGAGGAATGGTCCAAAATCCCCCCAATTGTGTGCCTTAACCTTGTCAAAAATTACAGGTAAAGACTCCATGCTGCTAAACTTGCTGGAGGTGGTTGCACTAAATACTAAACAAAGGGTGCCAATTATTATACAACCTCTATTTTGTTGAAATTTATTTTTTATGAAATAAATGTTATGATTTTGGTTGTTTACATCAAAACATAAATTAAGTATTTCACACATGTTGGTGTATTCTGTTTTTCTGTAACTATATTGTTTATATTTTTTGTATTGTTTGCGCATTGCCAGTCAGGGGTGTCAGTAATTTTGGAGGTCACTGGAAATATGAGTGCACTCACGGTATTAAAACCTCCTATAAATTGAGACAATGGACAAGTTTGTGGCGAATGTATGGATGGGATTTTGCCGTGGAGGATGGCAAACAGTTCATCAGCTGTATATGGCGAGGTTGAGAAGGCGAAAAAAGCCAGATAAAAAGCCAGATGGCTTTTTTTTTTTTTAACATTGCTCAGCGCATGCGTATAGGCAAATGGCCACATGGATTCAAATCTGACCATTCTCATTCATGTTGCATGGTCACATATCAGATTTGTATCCGATCTAGACCTCATATGAAAATGGCTCAATTCTGATTTGAAGATCGGATTTCTGTGTCCGCAAAACCCTGAAAAATCATAGTCACTGCAACCAGGTAATGTGACCATAGCATTGATGTTTCACGTCAGAGGAACATTATAAACCTTTTCAATACAATTTTCCCAGTTTTCTTCATTTATGGGTTCTCCACCGCCTCTTTGCCATCTCCCTCGGAGTCAGATGTTCTCAGTATCATCCTGCTTGATGTGCAGTAATTAATGGAGGAGTAATGGAACAGTAATAATTATTTTAATGGTTCCTATACATCTTGGTGTAAAAAGAGCTGTAAATAAGTTTGGGGTTTTTCCTAAATTGTGAAACTGGGTTCTTGAATTCAATACGTGTGCACATCTTGCCATATTAAATAAATGGAGAACTGAGGTGAAAAATAACACACTTCAGTTGTTTTCCATGGAAACACCATGTCCTGTACCCATACTTTAATTGTATTTTGTGGTGCAGCCCAGTAAGAATTTTTTATTTGGTAGAGCAAGTCCTCCCTTTTAAGGTGATTAGTATAGGAGATTGATTTTTATCCAAGACATACTTACTTCAAGTAAGAGGGAAGTCTGCACTTAATCAAATTAACATTTTGGGACTGCCAAGAGTAATGTTTGAAATCAGTAGTTGAATTTCTGTGGTTTGTGCACCTTTATCAGACTAATCCAGTGCCCATCAGTGCGCTGCCCGTCCAAAAACGGGCCTGTTCGGAATGGGTCGATTTCTTGGCCTCCAGTTCTGCTGCTTGCACAGTATTACTGCTTGGCGCTAACTCAAGATTCCCCAAGAGCTGCTCAGGCAAACTACTTTCAACAGCCAAACACATTCAACACTACACTTCATTGGGTCCTCAGCAATACGCCCGCCAAGTTTGATAGTTAATTGGTTGAACGATTGTCGAGAAAATCTAAATACAGAATGACAGACATTCCTCCATTAATAGTTAGATTAATGCCATCTATAATTGAGACTGGAAGGCCATTCCACCTCTGCAAATCATTTAACAACTTACAGAGTTGAGAATAATTCATTTCATATGCCGTCTCAAGTCTGAGGTATATTCACCCCCAGACGTTTAATTGATTCATAAGCCCATTCCCATTAAAAATCATGTTTATTTCGTGTGAAAATTTGAAATGAGTATCCATCCATTCATCCATTATCTACACTGCTTATTCCTCACTGGGGTCATAAGGGAGCTGGAGCCCATCCCAGCTAACTATGGGCAAAAGGCAGGGACACGCCCTGGACAGCCCACCCATCCATCGCAGTGCGCACACACCATTCACACACCGTTCACCTTAGGGATGAGTGTGACTTACGAGGAAAATAACAGCCGGGGCCTAGGGGCTGCAGGCCTGAGACAGGCCCACGGCGGAGCCCTGGTTAGGGGGTGCGAAGCCCCCCAGAAGCTATTGATGTTTAGTGATTTTAGAGAGAAAAAAATGCCTTTAGAAACAACTAAGTCAGATTTAATTTACCTGTTCAACAACCTTTTCTTGCCTCTGAATACAGTGCCAGGGCCTTGCAGCTGTGTGCAAAAGGTCAAAGGTCAAGGCACATAAACAGATCAGTGCATTCGCTGCTGCCGTACTTTGTAACATTATGCTGTGTTACATTTGGCTGGGAAGACAGAGCGGGGTATTACTCTATACCTGAGCTGACTGCGTTCCATCATGGCTGAGTTCGATTGGCTAGCTCTGCCTCTACCTGGGTTTATGAATATGATGTTGCAAGGATTGACTGCGCCTGTTCAATCCGAGTTCTGCTCGAACGTGTTCTGAGGTCTCATGAGTTGTGGACCTGACTAATTTTGCCTTGTTTCAGGCCTATTAATTGCGACTCCTGGGCAGAATTACCACAATTTGCCAGTTATTCCCATCTAAATATACCATGGAGGTACTTTGTGCATTATTTCGTATATTTTGCATAGTATTGATTTGCTTCATGCTTTTTAAATATCATAGAGATGAAAAGTTTGAATTGCGCAAACTTACTGTGGTGTCAAGCTTGAGCTCTACCCACCTCCCCAAGGCGCTTCAACTCTGGAAGCAAATTGCATCAAATGAATTTGGTTGCAACAGGAATAATTCACGTTGTAGGGTGGCAATCGAACTTGGCCTGAGTAAGTTAGAAAACTGACTTTGGGTCAATGAGGTTTCCTCTGGCTAGGATTGCCATTGTTTAGCTACTGTGAGCATTACTAGTTGATAACAACCAATTACATGGTATTTTGTGCGTACAAACCCCGTAACAGCAAGTTGTTATGGCCCCAATTTGTTATGGGGGCCATAACAAATTGGGGGCTCGTCCGGGATAGACCATTGTGTGAGTCATTTATTGAAAATCTAAAATTTCAAATTGTGAAATTGTTTTTTGAATTTTCCTAGATATATATTGACAGATCAACAGCAATGGATGATTTCTTGGCATCACCAACCGTAGAGGTTTTGAAGTCTTTTAAAAAGACAGAACTGCTAGAAATATGCAGACAGTTAGAGCTGACAGATGTAAAACCAGCCATGCGAAAAGCAAGACTGGCTAGAGAGATTGTTGAATATTACATTGATGAAAACGTGTTTGCACCAGGAGATCTGGAACAGTTTCCAGTGGAAAATCCAAATGTAGAAATGGAACTTAAATTAAAAATGCCAGAGATTGAAAGAGAGGAAAGAGCATTCGAGAGAGCAGAAAGAGAGAAAGAAAGGCAGTTTGAGTTAGAAAAATAAGCAAGAGAAGAGAAAAAAGAAAGGGAGGAAAAAGAAAAACAACGAGAGTTTGAGAAAGAGAGAAAAGAAAGGGAGGAAAAAGAAAAACAAAGAATTTGAGAGAGAGAAAGAGGAAAGAGCAGAAAGAGAGAGACAGAGACAGAGAGATTTCGATTTACAGAAGTTAGACAGAGAAGAAAGGCTCCAAATGGAGCAACTAAAAATCAAAATGGAAACTGAAAACAAATTTCATGCTAGCCAGGAGGTAAGGCTGGTGCCTCCATTCTCGGAAAAGGAGGTTAATAAGTATTTCCAGTGCTTCGAGAAGGTAGCTAAGAGTTGTCAGTGGCCAAAGGAACACTGGCCTCTGATGTTGCAAACTGTCCTCAAGGGTAAAGCTCAACAAGCCTATTTGGCTTTGTCTGCAGATGATTCCTCTGATTATGAGGTTGTCAAAAAGGTTATTTTGACAGCTTATGAGTTGGTTCCAGAGGCTTACCGACAGAAATTCAGAGGTCTGAAGAAATCTGACAATCAGACTTATGTGGAATTTGCTAACGAGAAGAAGGTTTGCTTTGAGCGCGCGTGTACTTCTATGGAGGTCAAGGATGATTTCAACTCACTAAAAGAGATGATGTTAGTTGAAGAGTTCAAGAATTGTGTCAAGGATGATATTAAGACCTACCTTAATGAGAAGCAAGCACTGAATTTGCAATCAGCTGCCAAGTTTGCAGACAAATATGTTCTCACACATAAGTCCAAATTTCAGTCTAGCAGTAACAATAGATGGTCCCAATTTCAGAAGAAAGGTAACGGTGATACCCAAGATTCCTCACTAAAAGACAAATCTGGTGATGGTGCTCAGAAATCCAGAAAAAGGTCTGATCAAAGTGTGAAAGGTGATAGTGACAAAAGTGGTCAAGTTTGCAATTATTGCAAGAAATCTGGTCATGTTACAACTAACTGTTGGTTCCTTAAAGCTAAGAAAAAAAGAGAAAAGGATACCAAACCCAATGCCTTTGTGAAGACAAGGTTAGAAGCCCCTGTAGTAGATGACCGATCTGCTAAATTGCCTGCTCCTTGTGAGGCTAAGAAGCCTGATACTGCTGACGTTGTGAGGGAGGAATTTCTTCCATTTGTGTCAGAGGGATTTGTGGCTCTGAATGAGCATTCTCCTCCTGTCCCCATATATATCCTAAGGGATACCGGAGCCTCTCAGTCACTTTTGTTGATGGACTCCTTGGAGTTACGTGATGAGACCGCTTCTGGGGATTTCATACTTGTACAAGGTATTGAAGGGAGGACTGTATCTGTACCCCTGCGCTCTGTATTCTTGAAGTCAGATTTAGTTACAGGACAGGTAATGGTGGGACTTATGTCAAGTCTACCTATCAAGGGTGTTTCTCTGTTGCTAGGCATTGACCTGGTTGGGGGCAATGTAGTTCCCCCTGTTCATCTTACTTCACAGCCGAGCACTGAAGATGGCGATGAAGACCCATCTTTGTATCCTTCCTGTGCAGTGACCCGTGCTATGGTCAAGAAGGCTCAAGAAGAGGATGATGTGGTGCCATCCAGCACATTGAATAGTCATGACTCAGGTGGTTCGCCTCATGACTCTGTTCAGCCTACTATGGTTTCTCCGTTTGAGGACTTATCAGACACTTTTATCAGTTCTCTGTTCAGCCAGCCAGATGGGTCTGGTGATTCTGATGTGTCTGGAGACTTGTCTCTGTCCAGAAAGCGGTTGATTCAGGAGCAAACCAATGATCCTGAAATTTGTGTACTAAAGAAGAGAGCCCTTCCTGATGAAGAAATAGACGCAGTTCCAGTTGGGTATTATCTCAAAGATGGAGTGTTGATGCGAAGTGGCGCCCTCCTGATATCCCTGCCAATGCAGATTGGGCAGTGGTCAAGCAAATTGTTGTTCGAAGGTCTACAGGAATGAGATCTTAACAATGGCTCATAGTTTGCCTTTAGGAGGTCATCTTAGTGTTAACAAGACTGTTGACAAGATCATGAAACACTTCTTCTGGCCTGGACTTCGGAAAGATGTTTCCAACTTTTGCAAAACCTGTCACACTTGTCAGGTAGTTGGAAAACACCAGTTAGACCCACCTGTAGCTCCAAGGCAGCCTAACCCAGCATTTGGGGAGCCCTTCTCCAAGGTCATCGTTAATTGTGTTGGTCCATTACCCAGGACTAGATCTGGAAATCAGTACTTGTTGACAATCATGTGTGCATCTACCAGATTCCCTGAAGCCATACTTCTACGCAACATCAAGGCAACTGCAATCTCGAAGGCTTTGATAAAGTTCTTCATGTTGTTTGGCCTTCCCAGGGAAATTCAGTCAGATCAAGGTAGCAATTTCACTTCCGGATTGTTTCAGCAGGTTGTGTATGAACTAGGTGCGAAGCAGATTCTTTCCAGTGCCTATCACCCAGAGAGTCAGGGTGCCTTAGAGCGGTTTTGTTCCACTCTCAAGACAATGATGAGGACTTATTGTTATGACCATGAGAAAGACTGGGATGAAGGTGTTCATTTGCTGTTGTTTGCAGCTAGAGAAGCAGTGCAGGAGTCTACTGGACTCAGTCCATTTGAGCTAGTGTTTGGCCATGAAGTGAGAGGACCTTTGCTATTTTTGAGTGAACAATGGCAAGAGAAAGAGCCGCATATCAGTTGTTAGACTATGTTAGCAAGTTCAAGGAAAGACTGCGTGCAGCTTGTGACCTAGCCAAAGAGAACTTGAAATCAAGTCAGGGAAAAATGAAAACTTGGTATGATCATAAGGCTAGAAGCCGTGAGTTTAAACCAGGAGACAAGGTCCTTGTGTTGTTTCCCTCGCAGTCCAATCCATTGCAGGCTAGATTTCATGGTCCTTATGAAATTCTGACAAAACTCAATGATCTCAGCTACATTGTGAAGACTCCAGATAGGAGAAAGCCAAAACAGTTGTGTCACATTAACATGCTGAAGCCTTATCATGATAGGAATGCTAGGGTTGCAGCTGTCACTTCAGATCCTCCTATGGCCGAGACTTGTGAAGATGAGGGGGAGTTTCAAGATGATGAACCTAGAATTAAAGCTGAAGTTCTTTCATGTAAATTTTCAAATTCTGAAGTGTTGCAAAATCTTGATGTAAAACTCCAGCACTTAGAACCCTCACAGAAAGATCAGTTTGAGAGGTTGATCAAGAAATATAAAGATCTACTTCCTGATGTTCCAAAGAGAGTTTCTATAGCCTCTCATGATGTAGATGTTGGTGATGCCGAACCAATAAAACAGCATCCGTACCGGATGAATCCTGAAAAGAGAAAGATTGCTGAGAAAGAGGTTGAGTACATGTTAGAACATGATATTATCAGACCCTCTAACTCCGATTGGAGTTCACCCTGTGTTCTAGTTCCAAAACCTGATGGAAGTACTAGATTCTGTACAGATTATCGCAAAGTCAATGCTGTAACTAGAACTGATGTGTTTCCAATACCTAGGATTGATGAATGTATCGATAGAGTAGGGCAAGCAAAGTTTCTGACCAAGATTGATTTATTGAAGGGTTATTGGTGTGCGCCTTTAACTGAGAGGGCCAAGAGCATCTCTGCTTTTGCCACACCATCTGGGTTATACCAGTATGAAGTCCTACCCTTTGGCATGAAAAATGCCCCAGCCACGTTCCAAAGGATGATACAGTCTACAATCGCCGGATTGCCATACACGGGTACGTACATCGATGACCTGATCACATGGAGTGACTCCTGGGAAGAACATCTGAAAGATTTAGAGACGTTGTTCCAGCGCTTGACCCAGGCTAACCTGACTGTTAACCTGAACAAGAGTGACTTTGGTTGTGCTACTGTCACGTATCTTGGCTACGTCATAGGCCAGGGTAAGGTGGCACCCATAAATGCTAAAGTCCAAGCCATCATGGACTTTCCAGTTCCTGACAACAAAAAAGCTTTGCGCCGCTTCCTTGGAATGATCGGGTACTACCGCAAGTTCTGCAAGAACTTTGCTGAGATTGCTCTCAGTCTCACCAACCAACTGAAGAAAGGCGTAAAGTTCACTTGGGATGAAGCATGCCAAAGAGCCTTCGATCGCCTGAAGTCTCTGCTGTGTCACTTCCCCGTGCTCAAATCTCCTGACTTCAACAAACCGTTCTCCATGGCGGTCGATGCTAGCGACCAAGCTTGTGGATCTGTGCTCCTACAGAGAAGTGACTCTGATGACATTGAGTATCCTGTGGCATACTTCTCCAGGAAGTTCAATCGCCACCAAAAGAACTATTCCACAATTGAGAAGGAGCTGTTGGCTCTGGTTCTATCCTGACAACACTTTGAGGTTTATGTTTATACAGGGCAAAAGCCAATGATTGTATATACTGACCACAATCCGTTAATGTTTTTGAGTAAGATGAAAAACAAGAATCGGAGATTGTTGAATTGGAGTTTGATTTTACAGGAGTTTGACTTGGAAATTAAGCATGTAAAGGGTACTGACAATGTAATTGCTGATTGCTTATCCCGTGTTTGAGTATGTGTATATATATATATATCACGTGTTTATTAGCATATTGTATTATATGTATATATATATACAAGTGCCTACTTAACCATTTTTGTATTGAAAAGAAAAATTTTGCCTTTATGAGTCAAAATTTTTCCCTTTAGGAATGGAGGTGTAATGTGGAAAAAAAAAGCCACTAGATGGCAATATTGACATTTTTTTTTTTGTTAAGCCTAGTCTGGAGCTAGGTTTTGGGGCATGTCCTGGGCATGCCTCAGAGGGGAATGTCCCAGAGAATTGGAGAAAACTCTGGAAGGTGGGAGGGGGCTGGAAAAGAGTATATAAGGAGAAAAATTGAGAGAGTGGTAGGTAGTGGTAGGAGAAATTGCAAGGAGAAATTGTGGAAGGATACATTTGACCAGACCTGTCACTCTTTTCAAGACCTGTGAAGCTTTTTGTGGATTTTTGCCTGTGTTGGAACATCTTCCTGTCCCAGGACATCGCAACATAGCAGCCCCATCTCAATTACCAAGGGACTGTAAATATCTCATTTTTTTTATTTCAATCTTGGTCAGTAGAGTAGATTGTAGATTAGTGTTGATCAAAGTGTTTGTTTAATTAAATCTGTTAAAGTTTTTAAAATTTTGTCTGTTTTCCCTTGCTGTCCGCTATGCCATAACAAATTGACGCCATAACAAATTGGGGCCATAACAAAGTCCACCGGTAAAAGTTGTATAGTTGTGTGTGTACGACTGATTTAATGAGAGAAAATTAAGACAGAGAGGTTAATAAACAGTATATTACTGCATCTTTGACTTATTGATACAGAAAGCAGCCATCTTAAACTCGAAACTAGGGCTGCGTCCGAATAGTCTTTTTTGGCGAGGAAAATTCCTAACTCCTAAAAAATTATCTGGAAATAATTACGTGGCAGCCATGGTAAGTGTATTCAAATTCTTTTAAATGTTAAGGAAAGGTGCCTCAGTGCTTCCTAATTTACCTCTTTTAGCATGGGGTACACAGATCCATCCTTTTGAAAAGAAAGGAGATAACACTATCCCACAGTTCAGCAAGGTGGCAATATTTGAAGCGACGACTATTCATCAGGCTAATTGCGAAAAGAAACATACACAACGGGCGTGGGAGACATGATCGTGCAAGTGCATTCGGATTCTCTGCTGCGAAGTTGTTAGGAATTCCCTTTTACACCATTGCTTTACCTTATGACGTTTTCCACAAAGGTGAAAGGAAAGTGGTTAGGAATTAGCGGATAGGACATAATTTTTTCACTATTCGGACACAACCTCGGAGTAGGTGGTTTCTCCGACTTTCCGAGTTGGAAATCTGACTTCAAGGGGTGTTCCAATCGCAATTTCCACCTGGGAGCTTGGAAATCCTGACTTACCAGTATAAATAGAACACAGCAAGTTTGCTGGCTGGCTATCAGTAGTGTGAGAATTTAAAAACCATGGCTAGTTCAAAAGTGATTGTCCGTGATTTAGGGACTGACGGTGTACCACAGTGATGGAGATCCTTCAGTGCTAATGTGGGGAATTAGCATTAAGGCGCTAACAGTAATTACATTTGTTTTCTATTAAATTACGCAATTCAGTTTTGTTTGCTAAATCTCACAATAAATGAAAAATTTACTCAACTCCTTTCATAACTTTAAGAGCCATTCCGTGAGAGACTGACATGCAATGCACAGTTGACTCCCCTGGAATTGAATGAAATTTTGCACATAGGTATATATGCCCGTCTCACAGAAAAAAGCCAAATTTTTAGGTCCGTATCTCCCTTTGCCTGCTGGTGGCCTCACCTGGCCTAAAAATTTGGCTTCTTCCGTGAGACACCCATATGTACCTTTGTGCCAAGTTTCAATCAATTCCAGGGGGGTCAACTCAACTCCTCTACTTCTTCAAAAAATGCCCTTTTCTCATGGAATGGCTCTTTATATGACACACCCGCTCATGTAAGATCCTCTATATCTTAAGACTGATCCAAACAATTCTTCAGTTTAAAGATTAGTGGTCATGTACCTGAGCATTATATACTCTGGATGCCTTGCAGTCTATTGTTGATGAATATGGGCCATCAGCAAGGGTCATCATCTTGGGGATTTTAATGCAAAACTGCCCTTTAACCCTTTAAGCCCTAATGCAAAAATCCCAGCAGAGAATCAGGCTGCTATGTTTACCATAGTAACCTGTATTTGGGCTGAAGCACAGCTTCTCAGCTTTCAGGAACAGTTGGATTTTTTTTTCTATTGCGCAAAACTTACAGTAATTACGGTACTTTCAAAATTACGCGCATATCTGTGTCGGCAACGACGCGTTCTTAAAATGCGCACATGCTGTCCCGGTTTAAATGGGTTTATAGCAAGCTTAAAAAGACGTGGTTTAAACAGCTGGGCTTTACATTCCATAGTAGCATTCTATAAGATTTCCTCACTAGTAATAACCTTAAATCGGTTGACTTGCTACATCCCCAAGAATGTCAGCATACATTTTTCTGCCTGATGAGACAGGTCTTCTCTTGGATTGACCACGTTCTCTGTTTTGACCGTGAGGTCAGTTACTTTGAATCATGTACAATAATTGAGTTGGAAAAAGGTGATTGTGCAGATCATCTACCAATTCATTTTGAAATGAATATGCAGGTACATGGTTGTAATAGAAAGGCAGCTGAAACAGTAAACAGTGTCGCTGGTTATCCTGGGTTCGCAATGATGAATTGGAATAATTTGAAACAGCGTAAAAGGTATTTGGAAACCCTCAGCAGGAAATTGCGCAAACTGCAAGTACCCGATTAATAATTGTTGACAAATGGAACCGATGCCAAGCTATACATGGGCGATTATTTGAGATCCGTAGTTAATTGTATGCATGACTCGGTTGAGGAAGTTCGAACAAAAGGTCACCAATATTTTTCTCCTAACCATTTTGGTGCCCTCTTCTGTCAAATCTGAGACAAAAAGCGTTGTTGGTGGTTGTTGTGTATATCTAACGGCAGACTCCGCGTGGGTATCGTCTATGAATGTTGGAAACATGCCAAAAACCTTTTTAGGCAAGTATGTGGACGGAATGCTCAGATTGTCACTGTGTGCCGGTTCAATAGACTGAATAGGCCTCTTACAGAAAAGCGCACCACAGCCTTTTGGAACCTTCTAAAAAATATAGACAACGAGAAAGCTGAAATTCCGGTGCAACCTGATGATTTTAAAGTGCATTTCTCAAAGATCATGACTGATACGGATGAGTTATCTGAAGAACACAAATCTGGCAGTCGGCAGCTGAATGATTGGTATAATTCGGATATAGAATCCGAAACTAATGACATAGTCCTGCCAGCGGACATCCAACTTTTTTTTTTTTTTTTTTTTAAAGTCTGCATTTATTTATCCCCCAAAAAAAAAAAAAAAAAAAAAAAAAAAAATCAGTGTTTTCACCTGGCCGACCTGTTCTCAGTCATGTTGAGCTGGCATATAGTCCCTTAAGTATTTGGTATTGGTATCATCATACCCGTCTTGAAAAAGTCTTCTTTAAACCCTATCCTAATGATTATCATCCCATTACATTAAGTTAAACATTGCTGAAACTCTTAGAACTGCACATCAAGCCGGAAGATGATATCTCAGAGGTTCAGTTTGGTTTTCGGCAGGGTATGGGGACAGCCCATGCCTGTACATTCCAGAACGATGTTTTTCTGTATTCAAACTATAATGGCTCTCCAGTATTCACGTGCAGTCTTGACGCTGAAAAGTTTCAACAAATGTTGTCATGGTGGCTTGTTTTATAAAGAAAGGAACAGATTATCATTATCACACTGGTTATTTCCGCTTTAATTATATAGATGCTTGTGTGCAACGGTTAGTTGGTAGGAGGTATAGTTCAATGTTCAACATTTCTAGGGGTATTCGACAAGGAAGTGTCCTATCCCCGGTACTGTTCAATATGTTTATTGACGATATGCGAAGCATCTAATGGCATGTGATGCTGGTGTGCATATTGGGAATGATCTTTTTAATTGTTCTGCATACGCAGATGATGTCACGATTTTTGCACTTACCGTTCCCAGTTTACAGTACTGATTGATGTTTGTTCAGTTTATGCCTCTCAGTTGCGGTTTTGTTTTGGTTTGAAGAAATAAAAGTGTATGATATATGGTGGAAGTACGTTTGTTGCCGTGCCAGTCTGGAAGTTGGGACAGGATATTCTGACTGTAACAGGTACTGGGAGTAGCCGTTCGATCAGCTGGAAAAGCTTCACAGCATGTAACAGAAAGGCTTGGTGCAGGCTGGAAAGCTGCATTGGGTCTGGCGCCGAAGGGTTTTATTTCTCTGGGTCTGTCAACCAGCTCAAAATCCTTTCTCTACACAAACATGGTGGCTCCTACAATGTTGTATGGTATGGAATGAGTAAATATAAATAGTTCAGATTGGAAAAGTTTGAATTCTTTCCAGGGTAACATGATGAAGCGTGTTTACGGTTTCAGTAAGAGGTTCCATCACAGTCAATTATTTTTAGCCTTGGGCATTGATCAGGTCGAGTAGGAAAGCGTATTTACCAACTGAATGCGAGCATTTTCAAATATTCTTCACCAGCTCGAGATTTGAATTTGTTTTTATTAGCAAGGTTTTTATCGACAGGTGAGAGAGTTACAAGTAGCCTGCTTGACAGGTGTCTCTCCTGTGGTTTTAATCCAGTTATGACGGCCCTTGGTGCTAAATGGGCCCAAATTTATCAGCCTATCCAGGAGGATGGGGTCGTGGACTCCCTGAAAATGCTCATCAATTCGCCCAAGTTTAATAAGATGAAATCAAGTGATCATACGCTTGCGTCTCTCCTCGTTAAATCCTTTTAAAGGCCCTCTGTGTTGGCAAGAGCTGTATGGACGCTACATTATCCGAATTTATCCTCTCATTGGAATAAATTATTGAGTGTTTAATGAAACTAAATAAATCAGATATCAAACTGTCATCTGTATCATGGTGCTGAATGTATTTTAAATTTATTTTATATCTATAACTGAGTGTATATGTATTTTAACTTTGATTATTAGTGCGATTGTACAACTCTCATGGTCTGTGTAGTGTTCTCCTTTTAGGAAGTGTTAATAAATAAATAAATAAATGCACCCTGTTGCTGACAGATACAGATGGGGTTAGTTTTGTCGTCTGCACCTTTTGAGCTCCCAGTTTCTTCAACATCGGGTGTAATCCCTCTGTGGAAGGGTCTTTGCTGGCCACACGAGCTGCCAGGAGTGCATAATTTGTCCATTTAATTTTAATCCTGCCCACATGCTTCTTTGCGTGGCGGTTCTCCTCCAATGTGTTCACTCCACAGGAGGCATAATTTTTCAGGTTGCAGCACAATGTTCACTGGGCTTTTCCCTGAACCTCGACCTTCCATAAAAATTCTCCCCATGATGACACAGTACCATTCACTATGGCCCCTCGTTCCATCCAGGCCCATGTTTGTCAGTCTCACGAACTTGATAGTCATCTTTTCATTCTGTTGTTTGGCCATTTTTCAGGCCAAAATCTTAGCATGAACGATGTAATTTTTTTGGCAAATGGCCACACTTAGATGACCTCGCAGTAGATGACTGTAAGCCTTGTTTGCCATAATTTTCCTCCAGTGTTAATTCTAGGATTTCCCAAGGCATGGTGCTCGGGTATGAAAAAGGGCACAGCAGTCGCATTGACCGAGTGGTTGTCCTGAAAAAGGGCTCAGAGGCCGTAGCGAGCAAGCAGCAGCCTGCCAAGAAAGGGCAGTTCATTTGTTGCGGTAACTTGCATGCCTTCATTCCTAACACCTGTCACTTTCCTCGCTTTATGGCTTTGTGGATGTAATCCTACCTGCCCTCTGCAGATTTTAAATGATAAAGAGGCTTTTTATTCTTTCCTGACAAATTACAAGAGAAGTACAACTCCACTCTGAAAGCGAAACAAATTATTTCCAGAAGGCATCAAATTTACCCTGAACAATCATAATGTAATACAGAACACTTCTGTTAGCCTGAACAATCTTAATGTAATACAGCAAACTTCTGTTACCCTGAACAATCTTAATGTAATACAGCAAACTTCTGTTACCCTGAACAATCTTAATGTAATACAGCAAACTTCTGTTACCCTGAACAATCTTAATGTAATACAGCACACTTCTGTTAGCCTGAACAATCTTAATGTAATACAGCAAACTTCTGTTACCCTGAACAATCTTAATGTAATACAGCAAACTTCTGTTACCCTGAACAATCTTAATGTAATACAGCACACTTCTGTTACCCTGAACAATCTTAATGTAATACAGAACACTTCTGTTACCCTGAACAATCTTAAGGTGCTACTCCACTAGACAGTTTTTACTGTTAGAAGTTGCTGTCGGAGAGAAAATCTTTAGTGGATAACGAAACGACAGTTACTTCAGAGAGCGCAGAAGAACTTTCGGAAGTTTGTCGCGGAAGTTATTGGTGTCAAGTGGAAGGACTATTGAAAGAATGCCATCATGACTTGCGACAGCGCTCTCAGAGAATTGAACCGGTTCTATTTTGGGGAAGCTACTTTCGGGAAGCGCAATAGTCCGTGAATGGTGTGGTGTATAAAAGGGCGTGTTGTGCGGATTTCTTCCTATTTGACAAAATGACAAGCATTAGTGGCCAAGAATGGGCGAAAGCGGAGACGTTTCAGCTGATAAACAGCTACCAAAACCAACCCAGTTTATGCGATGTTAGCTCGTCAGAATATAAAAACAGGATGAAAAAAATCGCTGCTTGGGCTGATGTTGCAAAAGCATGTTCCAGGGACGTCGCTGAGGTACAGCGGAAAATGCATAATTTACGAAACCAGTTCAATGGCGAGCTATGTAAAATTAAAACCAAATCAGGACAGGGTTGGGGAGACCAGGTCTAGTTGTTACACGTCCATGTTGTTACATTCTAAATAGTTCCGATAATAAAACACAGACAGCGCTCAAATTTTCCTGTTGCTCCGCGAAGGTGACCCACGTCTTTACGTGACAGAAGGACGTATGTCGAAAGTCGCAGGTTAGTGTCCCAGAAAAAATGCTCGAAAAAGTAACTCTCTTTGTGTTTGGGAGATTTTATTAACATATAGTGTAATTGATACATACCCGAGATTTTCTGGATTATGAGGGAGGAAGACATTAGCCACTGTGTCATGACACATTCATGTAAAGATTGCACTGGAACATTTCAAAATGTCGGGACAATGGCGAAGGGTTGCTGATGGACTAGTTGATACACCCAAGTTGTTACAGTAACAACTTGCCCCAAAACCTGTAACAACTTGGACAAGATCAAATGACCTCACTGAATGACTTTCTACCTTTTTTTATTTCAGAAAGATGCCTCGAAATGACAAACGAATGACGGAGCGTGGCAAATGCCATTAGAGAATGACTCAAGAGGTTCCTTACTGTAGCTTTGTGGGATAATAGTAGTGAGGCACCCCCTTAACTTGCCTACTTAAGTGGGAAACACGTCTCACTTAAGCAAATTCTTTGTGTAACAAAATGCCCCACATCCTGTAACAAACAACCCCATATATGGAATAGTTTGTTACAGGTGATGGGGGTCTGTTTTTTCCTCACCAGCATTACGCATGTGCAGAATATAGGGGTTGCTGCAGATCAGTCATGTAGTCTAATAAACTTTCTATCTTTACAGCGCATACTGATATCAAAAACCTGATAATGTCAATTCTACAGCCATTAAAAGAAAAAGTGTAACAACCAGACCCGGACTCCCCTACAGAGGTGTCCTCCTTTTTATTATAATGAAGGCGGCAACAACTGCCGCGACCTGTTGTCTCCTCGCCGGCAACATGGTAAATGAGGTCAAGTAGAGCGAGTAGAGACCATCGTGTCACATGATATGGTCATCGATCGATACTGTCAAACTGTAATGATCTCTCAAGTGGAACGTCATGGGAAATTTTATGACGACAGTTGCTTCCAGAAACATAGTTGACAGTCGATCGGAGCTTCTGTTAGAGACTTTTAATCTGAGGTGGATAGGCGTTTGACATTTCTGTCGAGAGTTGGCTGACAGAAAGTGTCGACATAATCTGTCAAGTGGAGTAGCGCCTTTTATGTAATACAGCACACTTCCGTTACCCTTAACAATCTTAATGTAGTACAGCACACTTCTGTTACCCTGAACAATCTTAAAGGAATAGACAACGGAACGTAAATACATGCATAGGTTGATAGCTTGTAATACTGAGAGCCCATAAGAAACATTTCAGGCATACTTGACCATTTATGAAAAAGTTGCGAGCGTTTTTGTGCGGAAGTCCAAGGCCACCACTGAGCTGCCATGCAGCCTCCCGGAAGGGCGATGCGTGACGCCTCATGGGCGCAAGGGTGAATCTCCACTCTTCAGTACTCTTCTGCTGGCGCATTTGGTCTTCTACCGTGAACTTGCGTAAATTCAATATTTGGTCGCTGTTTCCTGTACACAAGACCATTATAAGAGCAGTTACCTAAGGTCTAACCATCATGACGTTTGTTTTGAATGATTAAGCATGAATTAGATACATTTAATTGTTGCTATACAGAGCTGTGGTGACATTACATCATATCTTCATGATAGAGAATAAATTCAGTTTGGTGTGCGGCACCAGAAACAGAATGCCAGCAGATAAGTTTCTTTGCATTTTACAGCATTAAAAATAATTTCCTGTATTTATTCATTCAAAGTCAATGCAAAGACGCGAATACATGCGTTTCGCCTGTATTCGCGTCTTTGCATTGACTTTGAATGTAATCTGTAGTGCGAAAAATTCGTTTCGCGTCCGATGTGAAAGCAGCTTAACTCAGACACAATCAACCAAAGAAAGGGTTTTACAGGCGGAATGTGTGTTCGATTTGCTTTGGAACAAACTACGGACGTTAGGTAGGACTAGCTTGCAGACTTGTTGAACATAAAGAAGTGGTCTGCTCGCCTGCATCCAAGGAACTGCTCTAACAGTGGATTATTGTGGGAACATCGCTGATGATATGCCTGACATTGCAAATATGTATAATGATGGAATTGGATTTTCCTGCTTGGCAGAAGCATACACGCAAACTCTACCGCTTTCGGGGCGTTTCATTCTGAAAAAAACGCCCCAAAAGCGGTAGTCTACCGCCAAAAGCGGTAGAGTTGGCATGTATGCCGAAGTCATCTCCTACATTACACAATCGACCAAAAAAAGTTTCATAGCCGGAATGTTTTTTTTTTTTAACGGTTTGCTTTGCAACCAACAGTGGACGTTGGGTAGCCTAGCTTGCGGACTCATTGATCATAAAGAATTGGTCTGCTCGCCTGCAGCATCTAAGTAATATTTACTCTAATGCTTGTGGATTATCTTGGAAACATTACAGATGACGTGGCTGGCATGGATTTTATCGGTTTACAAGAAAAGGTAGGATGTGCATTTAATTGTTTATGGGCCTGATGACAGGCAGGCTAGCTGACAGGGAGGTGTGTGAGTGAGGCGTCGGCGAGCCTGCACCGACGATCACTGACCGTAACTTCAGGGCTGTACAGTAACAATGCTTTGATGCGCGGCTAAACAAAGCCAGAGTACCGTAACTCAACGTCAGCGTCCCGAAACAAAGGCTAAGCACCGTAAGTGCAGTTACGGCGTTCTGTCAGGGTTTCTGATGGGATTTTCGGAGTTACTGTTGACACAGACCTTGATTTTTTCATAAAAACAATCAAATTGACTCAAAATATTCATCCACATGATAAAGGAGGTCTTCAATGCCCCCAAAATGACAATAACTCATTTTCGACCAAATGTGATGTTAACGATGTTTTGCCTTTGCAGGGCAGCATAGAACGTGCGGCTATGCTGCTGACCTGAACCAGTCCTGCATGTAGGCTACACCCAACCGCTGCACACGCAGGCATATTGTTCTCTCTCTCAGCCTTCTTGAATATTTTCACGAATAGTAGGGTCTGTTTGTGACTAACAATGTTCTTTGGCACAGAAAAATGGTGAAAACAGGGAGTAATTTAACAACTATCCCAATGCTTGTGCAGTCTCACTCGCCATGTATAGCTTCAACGTGCTGCGCCCATGTGACGTCAGAGCATCTCCGCGACCTCTCCGCGAGGATTTCTCTGATTGGTTGAAATATTTTCAATGGCGGCATTCATGAAATCGTTGATGATGGGGGAATTCTGCTTCAGGACCGACTTTCGGAGATGGATAGCTTAGTTGTATGAGCTCTATATGTTCAAACATTCGCATGAATCGTTAGATCAAGTCATAAACTATCTTCCAAACTGTATTTTGACATTCCGTTGTCTATTCCTTTAATCTAATACAGCACACTTACCTGTTTCACAGTGAAATTTCTGTAAACTGCAGTACAGCTGTCTGATCTACACCTTACTGCACTGTTATAAAGTAACTGAATTTAACAGTTAATTTAACGCACTGTCTCCTTGTTATTTTAGCTGTAAGTAGAGTCCTGCGTGCTTTTAACTGTGGTTTACAGTTGACATACTTTGTACAAGGAACCTCTGTTATAAATTGATTGTAAAATTATAGTTAAAATAACTGGCAAAAAGGTGTCCGTTTATAACAATGTGTAGCATATGATGTTAACACCTGATCAGAGATGTAAAAGGAACCATTCCCATTAAAATCCAGTCACACAAGGCGCTCTCCAACTCAGTTACATTTTGACATCACAACATCATGTATTTGAATGATCAGAGATCATGCTGCATGTTTCAGGAGAGGCCAGTGGTGAATTTGCGATTCCCTAAACCACATAACAATGGGAGAAGTTCGCATTTTGCAATGCAAATCCGCCTAATCTGATCACTGCAGACAATCCTGTCACGTGCAGGTTCTCGCTGGCCCTAACAAGAAAATAGCCCAAAAATTTCCCCTCAAAGGAGCTCCCTCTGACTAGCCTAACTGGCAGACAGGCATATGAAGTATGATACAAGGGCAGAGTAACCACATAATGGGACTCTATTTTGATTGCATGCCATAGTTAGTTTCGGCAGCATGACGTGAACCAATACATCGGCTGCTCATGTGTCATAATTACTCTACAGACTTCTTGCCAAACAGTCGCAAATTTGCGTGATAAATAGCTCTCTCATCATTCAAGTTATCACTCAAGATCAACACTTTTGGTCATTTATTGTTCCTACCGGGAAAATTCACCGATGGAACAATGTTCCTTTTTCGCCAATTTTCCCACCTGCTCAAGTCTTATGTTACGAGTTGGCATGATGATCTTATGATTGTTATGCTAACAACATCAATAATACGGCCAAATTCCAGGAGATGACAGAAGCACCACCCCTATGTGCGGTGGCAAATCGAACTGAAATCAATCTGAATACCTGAGAATACACATCTGCAGCACTGGGTTTCTGTACATTATCATTTTCTGTGAGCGAGGTTGTATAGAGAGATCAGCTGCAGCGTTCATCAAGCGCGGCAAGTAACAAATTCAGGCGTGGCTTAGTTATTTTGAGTTGGGGAAGAGGCGTGGCGGACCTTCCTCTGAAAAAAAGAAAAAGCAGCTGTGGCGGGATTTAATGAGAAAAGGGGCAGCTAGGGCGCGAGAGAATCGGGCATGGCGCAGCGCAATGGCCAAACGCTCGAGATATAACCCTATCCTCTGACACAGAACCCTCCTGACACACACTCGGAACCGTGAGCCCGCTAATTAAAGTTCAAGGTACACGCATGTAAGAACTAAACCCCCCCAACTCCCAAACTTTTTTTCGAGTTTAGAAGATTTACGAAAACGACCCCGGCTGGCCCAAATCCACGGAAAATTCTCATCCATGCATTCACTCACACTCTCATGCCTAAGGGCAATTCAGAGGGCAAAGGGCAAAGTCTCCAGTTAGCCTGATATGCAGGTCTTTGGTCTGTGGAAGGAAACCGGAGTACCCGAAGGAGACCTACCCACACGCTAACTCCACACAGAAAGGCCCCAGGCTGGATTTGAATCCACAACCTTCTTGCTGTGAGGGGGCAGTGCTACCCACTGTGCTGCCCACTAATAAAATGAGCCTTATTTTTTTCCCCAGTTCACTTGATTTACCTGAAATCCAGAGAATGAACAATTTTAATAAACCCACTTGCTCCTTCCATGACTGTCAAGGGTCAAAGAAAGTGAAATATCATGAGCACATTTTGACATTTTTAGTTGTTCCTAACAATTTTAATCCCTCTGATACGCTGGGTTTGTCATACTTCAGATGCAAGAAGTTCTATGGCTAGGAGACCAGGGATATTGTTCTTGTAAAACTGAATACAGCTAAGGGATTGGGTTTAATTTTTACATCATTTTCACCTATGAGCAAAGTTTTGGACCTACATTGGAACAGGAGAGGAGTAAATACACCCGACTCAGTCAAATGCATTTTGTGTGTCACTCTCAACAATAACTTTAGATTCAGTGAGATTGCGGCAGAAACATATCAAACAATTGCAAATTATACGCGAGGGACCGTCCCTGAATAAAATCAGTCTGGATGCCATGAATGATTTTATGATCTTAGCAAAAATTACTGTTAAATTTAGTGTGGGACAGTGTTCTTTCCAAGGTGAAGTGTGGGACTGTGACACTCTTCTCTTTCAACGCAGGACCAGGAATCCCAGAGTCTTCTCATTCCACTGAAGATTACAATGGTGAAGTCACTCAACCCAGATCATTCAGATGTTCCTGCCAAGGACCCTTGTATCCCTGTACCTGTCTGCGACACCCAGTCCTCAAGTGCCCGTTCCAGTGAGTTTTTTGTAGTCTTTCAACCAGGTCCCCTACTGCAAAAAAATCTTATTTTACTTGTACTTTGGTCCTCCCTCTGCCCAACATCTGACTGAATTTGAAAACAGATAGTCAAAGCATAATGACTGTAGCACCCACCTTAACCACTTTGTGCAGATGTGTCCACCAGCGGACATGGAGCTGCAAATGTATGCACACAGTTACAATACTCTATCACCAGATGGCACACCCAGATCAGTTATTGAATATTCACCAGGAAGCTGAGCTCAAACACGGTTTAGAAAATGAACAAGTTCAGTCCCATCCGTTTTTCAGGAGTTACATGAATCAACTCCTCACCTAAGCCTGATGTGCAAACTGCTCAATATACTTTCCCATTGTATCTATCCAGCAGTTCAAAAAAATGATCTCTTGCGACAGGGAAAATCGTTGTTCTCTCCAGCAACCACTTCAGATACAGTGCACCAATGGTATCCCAATTAGCAGTTAAAAAATAAGTTTTCTGAAGCAAAAAATCGACATGGTATTGATACTCTGTCATTCTAATATTAATTATAGTCACCACATTATCAAAAACGCATCGTTCCCTACCGTGCATTTATGTGTAGATTGCTCCATCGACAAATTCAGCGCTTCTTTATATCCTCTGAAGTACTCATGTTGATAGCCAATCACTCAATTATTTACTTAGGCTCATCTGCGTAACTGCACAATGATAGTTCACACCCACTAGAAGCTTCCCCGGTAATGATGTCTTGATTGGCATTGGGCAAGAAACGACCCAAAGTGTATTAACTTTCCACACTAACTGAAAGACACTGATTGGACTATTAGAAGAGTATATAAACCTTTGCGTAAGAGCAAGGTAGGTTGTATTATCTTTACCTTGGGCACAGTTGTGCAGCTCAAAATGACGCAATGTAAAGGGAAAAAAAAAAAAAAACGTTCAAAACCGGCCTGAAGTGTTCAGTTACATTTACAGGATTTCAGTGAGGTACGGACATGGTCAATGGGAATTATACCAAATCAAACAGGACTAGAAGGTTCCTTCTACCTGATACATCTGTCTCTAGAGGAGGGATTCAATGAGGAAATACTGCTACTGAAGTTGCATTTTGCTCAATGTGGCTTTTTGTTTTCGAATGAATATTCCAAAACAAACGTATTTTCCTACATTCATATTCAACAAAATCAAATGCCGATGTTTTGGCTTGTTTATTACGCCAACAGCTCAAGGACTTCAGTAGACCCCCTGGTATGTTCATTGCACCATTCTGTTCAATCTAGGGTAGAATATTGCCTAATTTTTCCTGATAGCGGAATGTCTGTTCTAATAAGGTATATTTCAGATATTACTGAGTTAGTGAGTTATACTTGTTCTTGATAAGGTAATGAATGTGCTTATTTGAGGTCGCAAGCTCAGAAGTGGGAACTGCTGGCTTTTCATAGCAGGGTGAATGTTCTGACCATTAAATAAGCAGTTCCTTTAATGAGTATGTGTGCTGGCTTGTGGGACTGAGGAAAAATGGACAAAATTCAAAACTTTTTCATGGAGAAAAGGCATGTTTTGTGTTTGGAGAGGTTACTGGTGACCACTGATGCCCAACTGCACCTATATTGATAAACTCATGGTAAATTCAATTGGAAAATTAATTCATATAGAATTTCGTGTGTCAAACGTTGATTTGTGTTAATATGCGCTTGTTTTATGATTTGACAGCGCACCATATTGAGGGATCTTAGAGTTCAGGGAGCCACCTGGATCGTGGTCTAATTTGGTTCCGAGAGAGTAGGTAATTGAGAATGTAATGCTCAGATTAATTATACTTGTGGTCAAGAAGTTTATGATCCCAGAAATGTATAGTTTTAAACCCTAGCCATTTTTCAATTCTCAGTATTTTTTTTTTTACAATTTCAATGCAGAATTTTCATGATTTTTTATGTTCACAGCCCCTTTTCTCGACCAAAATCGTGAAAATAAACGAATACATGATGGAATTCTACAACCCCAATTCCAAAATTGTTGGGACAAAGTGTAAATTGTGAATAAAATCAAAATGCAATGACTTTCAGATCACATGAGCCCATATGTTATTTACAATAGAACATGGATAACATTTCAAATGTTGAAACTGAGACATTTTACATTTTTATCCAAAAAATGAGCTCATTTCAAATTTTCTGGCTGCAGCAGGTCTCAAACAAGAGGCCTGTCGGCCGAGAGACCTTCGCTGAGGATGAGTGAAATGTCTATGTCATAACTTAATTTCAGAAATTCTTGAAAACTACAGCAATATGAACACATATGACACATTTGGGAACCAGAATATACTGTGAACCAGTTTGGGGTCTCAATTTATGTAGGTTAACAATAGAACCAAATAGCAAATTGCAATCATTTATTTCAATCATCTTACCGCCAAGCAATACCAACAACCAACAAATACCCTTCCCCCCCAGTACATCACAAATATAGCAGTCACGATCCTTCTAACGCTGTCATAGGACAATATGATGCGGAACCATATGATGCAGAACAATTAATCCAGAACGACGATCCGGAACAACGTGATCCAGAACAATGATCTGGAACAACGTGATCCAGAACAACACAATCCAGAAAAATGAGGAGGAACAACATGATCCAGAATAAAATGACCATTGCAGTCATCCTCAGTGGAGCTCTCTAGGTCGACAGGCTCTTGTTGAGATATTAATGAAAGACTGAAAAAAATGAGCACGAACACTGATTTTCTAAGTCCAAAATGCTGAATTTCTTAAAAACCGGGATGTAGAATTTTCTAGTTTTCGCAGGGGATCATCAGAACATCATAAGAAAAGCTCACAACAAATTAGACAAAAAGTTATCAGACAGTTTTTGAGATATTACTGGAAGACTGAAAAAATGAGCACAAACACTGATTTTCTAAGTCCAAAATGCTGAATTTCTCAAAAACCGGGATGTAGAATTTTCAAATTTTCACCGTGAATATTCAGAATATCATAAGGAAGGCTCACACCAAATTAGACAAAAAGTTATCTGACAGTTTTTGAGATATTCAAATTTGAAGTGAAAAGTTGACGGCGGACGGACGGACAGACACAAACAGACAGACGGACGGACATCGGAGGACTTGGCATTAGAAAAGCTCCGCTGACTGCTGACCATCATCACAGCGGAGGTAAAAATGAGCACAAACACTGATTTTCTAAGTCCCAAAAGCTGAATTTCTCAAAAACCGGGACGTAGAATTTTCTAATTTTTACAGTGAATATTCAGAATATCGTAAGGAAGGCTCACACCAAATTAGGAAAAAAGTAAATCAGACAGTTTTTGAGATATTCAAATTTGAGGTGAAACGTTGACGGCGGACAGACAGACAGACAGACGTTGGAGGACTTGGCATTAGAAAAGCTCCGCTGACTGCTGACTATCGTCACAGCGGAGGTAAAAATGCGCACACACACTGATTTTCTAAGTCCCAAATGCTGAATTTCTCAAAAACCGGGATGTAGAATTTTCTAATTTTCGCAGGGGATCATCAGAACATCATAAGGAAGCCTCACTACAAATTAGACAAAAAGTTATCACAGTTTTTGAGATATTAATGAAAGACTGAAAAAATGAGCACAGACACTGATTTTCTAAGTCCACATGTTGAATTTCTCAAAAACTGAGACGTAGAACTTTCTAATTTTCACAGTGAATATTCAGAATATCATAAGGAAGGCTCACACCAAATTAGAAATTTATCAGATAGTTTTTGAGATATTCCAATTTGAAGTGAAAAGTTGACGCCGGACAGATGGACGCCGGAAGACTCGGCACAAGAAAAGCTCCGCTGACTGCTGACTATCATCACAGTGGAGCTAAAAACTGTGGAATACTTTAAAAACAATGTTCCTCAATGTCAAATTGCAAAGGCTTTGAAGGTCTCATCATTGACAGTGCATAACATCATCAAAAGATTCTGAGAAACTGGAAAAATCTCTGTGCGTAAGGGACGAGGCCGAAGACCTTTACTGGACGCCCGTGATCTTCTCCGACGCCACTGCATCAGTCACCGGCATGATTCTGTCATTGACATTACTAAATGGACCCAGGAATACTTCAAGAAACCACTGTCTGTAAACACAGTCTGCCGTGCCATCCACTGATGCCACCTAAAACTCTATCATGCGGAAAGGAAGCCATTGTTGAGCATGATCCAGAAGCGCCGCCGTGTTCTGTGGGTCAAGGCTCATTTAAAATGGACTGTAGCAAAGTGTCCTGTGGTCAGACGAGTCCAAATTTGACATTCTTCTTGGAAATCATGGGAGTTGTGTCCTCCGAGCTAAAGAGGAGAAAGACCACCCCTCCTGTTATCAGTGTTCAGCATCTCTGATGGTATGGGGATGCATTAGTGCATATGGTGTGGGACACTTGCATGTTTTAAAAAGCACCATGAATGCTGAAAGGTATGTAAAGGTTTTAGAGCAGCATATACTCCCCTCCAGATGACATCTATTCCAGGGAAGGCCTTGTGTATTTCAGCATGACAATGCAAAACCACACACTGCAGCTATTACAACAGCATAGCTTCTTAGTAGAAGAGTCTGTGTGCTGAACTGGCCTGCCTGCAGTCCTGATCTTTCACCGATTGAGAACATTTGGCACATAATTAAAGGAAAAGTCCGTCAAAGGAGACCCAAAACTCTCCAGCAGCTGGAAGCCTGTATTAAACAAGAGTGGGATCAAATTCTAATGGCTAAATCAAGAAACTTGTCTCCTCAATGCCCAGACGCCTCCACTCTGTGTTTAAAAGAAGAGGGGATGCTACACCATGGTAAACAGGCCCCTGTCCAAACTTTTTTGAGACCTGTAGCAGCCATCAAATTTGAAATGAGCTCATTTTGTGGATAAAATTGTAAAATTTCTCAGTTTCAACATTTGCTATGTTATCTCTGTTCTATTGTGAATAAAATACTGGCTGGTGTGATTTGAAAGTCATTGCGTTTTGATTTTATTCACAATTTACACTTTGTCCCAACTATTTCAGAATTGGGGTTGTAAATGCTTCACGTGTCTTGACTCAGTTCAGCCATTCCCTTCCTCTCTGTGAAGCTGCAATCTTGAATTATAAAGCCTTAAATAAGGTAACACATAAATAGCCAGATTTGGCTTCTGCGCAAAGGGGTTAAGAAATCACAGGCTTCAATGATCTAGTGCCCCATCAACCTCGCAAGGGTATTAAGTTGCATAGAGCAGTAGTAGAGTGTACACCGGCTCTGTCCACCCTATTATGCACCGAGACTGAGAAGAATCTCATTTCCTCAACTCCATTTCCACTCCATACACCGTACAGTTAATGAAAACCTTGTTTCAGACACCAGGGCATAGTCTTAAATTATTTTTTTTTAATACAAAATGGGACCATTCAGCTTTTAAATGTGTAGAGAATTTAGCCAATTGTCAAAATGTATTTATCAATTAATTTCGAATGCACACCAAAGATCAGGAGATTTTTTTTTTTTTTAGCCCTCAAGAGGTTTAAAAAGCCTGATGCTGACCACATGTAAATATGTTATATATGGTTATGAAGGATTAATACCTACATTATCCATTAAATGGCATTAGAAATGAGTCCCATCTTGTTTGTGATCGCATGCAGCCGCAGTGAGTGGCTCTGAGACCAGTGCCCCGGGTACCTCCGCAGCAGCCGTTCAGTTCTGGAGGAAGTGCCGTGAAGCAGGCTGTGTCGATGCCATTTCCCGCACTTTTATTTCTACCATGAATGCCATTTTCGACAGGATACAGTCAGAGCAGGCCAGCGAGGAAGGTGTGTGTGCGCGTGAGAGGGGTGGTGGTGGGGGGGGCGGTGGGCGGGGAGGGGGAGCGGGGGTTGTTGATGCAATTTTCCCACTTCTGCTTTACAACATTGTTGCACTGAAACATTTTCAGTAATTTATAAGCTTTAATTAAGCCATTACTTCAGTTGTGTGCCCACATCTGGTCATTCCTAAACTCGGTCATGGAACAGTAAAAGTTAGTAAAATGCACAGTGAAGTTAGCACTGAGCATGCAGGTGTCCAACACTGAATCTCTCTTTCGCAGACTGTGTCCTTTCTCAGAGGGTCCTGGAGACCTCAGGAATGCTGCCAGAAATATTAGCGCAAAAAGACAAAGGTAATAACTCACCGCAGGTACTGCAATAATAGGGACTTTAAGCAACGGCGGATTTTGCGACGGCTACGGCACCCGGAAATAAATCTCTCCTGAAGCTGGTGCTGTAGCCGTCAAATCCAGTCCGGACTTTAAGCAGCGGTGGATTTTGATCAAAGTTTGTTAGCAAAGTAGTTAGTTCAGTGTGATCTGTAATTATAACTGTAACCTACTGTGAGCACTGATTTGTCCCACTCCCACTGGCAAAGGGGGCAGATGACATAGCTTAAGTGGAAATGGGAAACTGTTAATATTAGATTAGAATATTCAAATTTATTCTCATTATGCCAAGTACAGGTACAGAGCATAACGAAAAGAAATGAGCATCTTTTTAATAAACTTTACTTTGAACAATTCAATTATAAAAAGACATAAAATTTGACAATTAAAGCACATCTAATCAGAGTGTGAACGAATGGTGAAGTGCATGGGAGTGTGCACATACATACAGCATACATTTGCTATATATGCACAGCAGTGTAATAAAGACTGATGTACATGGGAATAAATATACAACCCAAATTCCAAAATAGTTGGGACGAAGTGTAGATTGGAATAAAATCAAAATGCAATGACTTTCAGATCACACCAGCCAGTATGTTATTTACAATAGAACATAGATAACATTTCAAATGTTGAAACTGAGACATTTAACACCGCAGGTACTGCAATAATAACGCACCGCAGGTAGTGCAATAATAACGCACTGCAGGTACTGCAATACTAAGGCACTGCAGGTACTGCAATACTAAGGCACTGCAGGTACTGCAATACTAAGGCACTGCAGTTAGTGCAAGAATAACGTATCACAGGTACTGCAATACTAACACACCGCAGGTAGTGCAATAATAACGCGCTGCAGTTATTGCAAGAGTAACGCATTGCAGGTACTGCAATAATAACGCACCGCAGGTGCTGCAATAATTCACACTATTTTGGTATAAACACCCACTGTCGAAGTTCATGGTCATTAGTGAAGGTGTTGGCAGCCAACAAGCAGAAACTGTGCTGCTGTCCAAATAATTGCACTGCACTGTATATCATGAGCAGTCATTGTAACCCAGTGATGCAGTAATTTTGTTGAGCACTTGCTCACGCAGTAATCCTTCTGTGACATCCTTCTCCTCTGCTCAGAATATGAGGACCACCTGCTCAGTCTCCAGAAGGAAATGCAGGCAGTAATGAAGTCCAGGTCCTCACTGTGGACGGCTGTACGGATGCAGAGTCAGCACTGACAGATCCTAACGGCTTTCTGGGTACATAAAATAACATTACAACAATGTTCAGCCCAACTAGGCTCACCAATTTCTTTTTACCTTTGTGAATATATCACTTCAGATACTCAATGACTCAATGGTATCTAGCTTTAAGTCAAGCCTGCTCTTGAAAATTCCCAAGGATTCTGCCTCAACAATATGGTCAGGCAAGCTGTTCCACATCGAAATTACTCTTTGGGTGAAGAAATATTTCCGAATATCAGTGCTAAATTTACCTTTGGTCAACTTCCATTTGTGACCCCGAGTTCTACTAACAAAACAGATACACATACAGGAGAAAAGCCTACTGTCAGCGGATACCATTGCAGGAACATTGGCATCACATTTGAATGTTAAGTTACTTTTTTCATACAGTTGATTAGGTTTTAAAAGTGGTCAGGTCCACCCAGAGTCTTCAATTATGTTTTGAAGCACACTTCAGACACACTGAGGTCATAACACAGCTTCAACACATAAATGCATCAATATTTTTACATGATGGAGATCTGTTGGCCCCAAGTTGTTGTATTACTTTGCTAATAAAGTGGCATGTTTTTTGAGCTTGTAATTTTTGTATTCATCCAGCTTATTCTGTTATGGGTCTGGGTTGGGGCGGGGGGTTCTATTCAACATCCAGTGGGCAAAAGGTAGTCATACACCCGGGAGAGTTCCCCAGTACATCACTTAGCATATGCACCATTCACACACACACACATACACACACACACACCAGAAATTCAGAATCTCCAGTTACCCTGCGATGCATGCCTTTGAGCCTTTGGATAATGGGAGGAAACTCACACAAACACAGGGTGAGTGTGGAAACTCCTCACAGAAAGGCACAAACTATATTTCAACCTGTGTTCTTGCAGCAGGGCTGCAGTACTGCCCACTGAAGCACACCAACGCCCTTACAACGCATTTTATCGCAGGTCTCATCTGGATGTGCCAAGACCTGAAAAAATTCCATGACTTTTTCACCATATATTTTATTTAAAAAACAAAACAGTTCAGCTTTCATAGCATTTTTACACATTTTTTATGCACTGTGAAATGTAACAAGGAAATGGAATTTTTATTTTATCCATTAAAAATATGGAAACAAACTGCACAAGTGCAACTTTTATTCATTGGGCATTTTGTTTTAGTTCAAATGATAACATTTCTGCATGAAACTCCAGTCACTACTGCACTCAGGTCTGCTTAATCAAAGCATCTCAGTTTCAGCCAAAGACAGTGAATGCTAACAGCCTTAAAACTTCAGCTCTGCTCAAAACCCCCATCTTTATCAAGCTCACAGAGCAAAAGCCATCTTAATATTCCTGACCACTTTGCAAACCATTTAGCCGTAACAAAATGAATTCTGAAAAGTCAGCAGAGAGGAACATCAGAGTAAATGCCACCATTGCAGGGTCTCTTTTTAAGAAACCCAAAACGGGCTGAGCCCCCACCAGTGGTTGGTTTTCACACCAGCAGCATTGACAGCTGGGCAGGGAATGCAGCAAAGCGCACTTTTCTTTGTAGAAGCAACAGTTTTCATAAGTGCTTTGCCTTTAATGGCACTCCCATTTCAGTTTCTGCTCTCATCATACACATTCACAATCTAGGCCTACAAATATGTTCATATTTTATTTTCTCATCTAAAACCATACCAACAAGTCAAGGTCACACCACTAAATGGCTCCCCTTCCACCAAGGCAAAAAATTATCCCAAAAATACTCACCAAAATCTGGTCTGCCCACTGGGGGCTTCCAACACGGTCTCATTTAGGGATCAGTTCTCGTGAGCAAGCCACTGCACTTTCAGTGCATCTATAAAAAAACTGATCCATGACCCCATCTTAGGTTATAGATGAAGCCCAGCTGAGGGCTTTGCAGCCCCACTCCAATACACCGCTCATCAGAGAGAAGGACAACAGCCCCTCCAATCTTCATCCTTCAGTGGATAAAGGCAGAACACTATTCGGTGATGGGACAGGACCCTGGGAATACTCATCTGTACAGACTCTCCATTTCATCAAAGGTCTCTGGTGCGATCGGGGCAGGAGAGGGGGCATTTCCTCTCCCCATCAGATCAGAAATGTGGACATATGTCGGTGCGCATGCCTCAGCAGTCTGGGCTTTGACTGCACTGCAGGTCGTGTGAGAATCATGACTTTACCCCACAGAACCCTAAATGCTGGACGCCTTCAGGCAGTGGCTTTAAGGAGCTCAGAATCATGACTTTACCCCACAGAACCCTAAATGCTGGATGCCTTCAGGCAGTGGCTTTAAGGAGCTCAGAATCATGAATTCACCCCACAGAACCTTAATGCTGGACGCCTTCAGGCAGTGGCCTTCAGGAGCTCAGAATCATGACTTTACCCCTCAGAACCCTAAATGCTGGACGCCTTCGGGCAGTGGCTTTAAGGGGCTCAGAATCATGACTTTACCACACAGAACCCTAAATGCTGGACGCCTTCAGGCAGTGGCTTTAAGGGGCTCAGAATCATGACTTTACCCCTCAGAACCCTAAATGCTGGATGCCTTCAGGCAGTGGCTTTAAGGAGCTCAGTTCCTGAAGGCTCCACAGCGGCTGGCTCTGCAGATGAACTCCTTCAGCATGTTCCCGTCCATCTGCCAGAAAGCCGCCGTCTGGGTCACCTCTGTCAGATGGTTCACACAGAACTTGAAACAGAACTCCTCCAGGTCCTGCAGGCACACAGAGAACGCATGCATCACGAAGGGTCAGCCGTCCCTCAAGTGCAGGGATTAAATCTCCAGTCCCACAAGGCCATGGAGTCCTCTGCTTCCTACGCTTTTCTTTCAGTCAGCTTTCAGCTCAGGCCCTGGAATCCAGGTGTGTGCGCTGGACTTGTCATCAATGAAGCTCTTAAAAGAATTCAGCAGACATTCTTGACCCCAAGTTTGCATGGTCACATTCTTGTACCCCCTGAACAGTTTTTGTGTTAAAGGCTGTGTGGAAGAGATACATGGATCAGCATTCCTGTGTGGAAGAGATCGCGTGTGAGAGCATGTTAAAGGCTGTGTGAACAGTGGATAGCGTGTGGGATGTGCTGTGTGGAAGAAATACGTTAGCGTGTGGGAGCATGTTTAAAGGCTGTGTGGAAGAGATGGATAGCGTGTGGATGTTAAAGGCTGAGTGGAAGAGATACGTGGGATAGCGTGTGGGAGCATGTTTAAAGGCTGTGGATGGAAGAGAAGAGATACAGTGGATAGCGTGTGGGAGCATGTTAAAGGCTGTGTGGAAAGAGATATAGCGGTGGGATAAAGGCGTGTGGGAGATACATGTTTAAAGGCTGTGTGGAAGAGATACAGTGGATAGCGTGTGGGAGCATGTTTAAAGGCTGTGTGGAAGAGATATGGTGGATAGCGTGTGGGAGCATGTTAAAGGCTGTGTGGAAGAGATACAGTGGATAGCGTGTGGGAGCATGTTTAAAGGCTGTGTGGAAGAGATACGGTGGATAGCGTGTGGGAGCATGTTTAAAGGCTGTGTGGAAGAGATATGGTGGATAGCGTGTGGGAGCATGTTAAAGGCTGTGTGGAAGAGATACGGTGGATAGCGTGTGGGAGCATGTTAAAGGCTGTGTGGAAGAGATACGGTGGATAGCGTGTGGGAGCATGTTAAAGGCTGTGTGGAAGAGATACGGTGGATAGCGTGTGGGAGCATGTTTAAAGGCTGTGTGGAAGAGATACAGTGGATAGCGTGTGGGAGCATGTTTAAAGGCTGTGTGGATAGAGCATGTTAAAGGCTGGAAGAGATATATAGCGTGTGGGGAGCATGTTAAAGGCTGTGTGGAAGAGATATGGTGGATAGCGTGTGGGAGCATGTTAAAGGCTGTGTGGAAGAGATACAGTGGATAGCGTGTGGGAGCATGTTTAAAGGCTGTGTGGAAGAGATATGGTGGATAGCGTGTGGGAGCATGTTAAAGGCTGTGTGGAAGAGATACAGTGGATAGCGTGTGGGAGCATGTTTAAAGGCTGTGTGGAAGAGATATGGTGGATAGCGGTGGGGCATAAAGAGATACAGTGTGTGGGGTAGCATGTTTAAAGGCTGTGTGGAAGAGATATGGTGGATAGCGTGTGGGAGCATGTTAAAGGCTGTGTGGAAGAGATACAGTGGATGTTTAAAGGCTGTGCGTGTGGGGCGTGTGCATGTTTAAAGGCTGTGTGGATGTTTGGATAAATGTTAAAGGCTGTGTGGAAGAGATATGGTGGATAGCGTGTGGGGAGCATGTTAAAGGCTGTGTGGAAGAGATACAGTGGATAGCGTGTGGGAGCATGTTTAAAGGCTGTGTGGAAGAGATATGGTGGATAGCGTGTGGGGATGTTTAAAGGCTGTGTGGAAGAGATACGGTGGATAGCGTGTGGGAGCATGTTTAAAGAAGAGATACGGTGGATAGCGTGTGGGAGCATGTTTAAAGGCTGTGTGGAAGAGATACGATTGGATAGCGTGTGGGAGCATGTTTAAAGGCTGTGTGGAAGAGATACGGTGGATAGCGTGTGGGAGCATGTTTAAAGGCTGTGTGGAAGAGATACGGTGGATAGCGTGTGGGAGCATGTTTAAAGGCTGTGTGGAAGAGATACGGTGGATAGCGTGTGGGAGCATGTTTAAAGGCTGTGTGGAAGAGATAAGGATGTTTAAAGGCTGTGTGGAAGAGATAGCGTGTGGGAGCATGTTTAAAGGCTGTGTGGAAGAGATACGGTGGATGGCGTGGGAATGTTTAAAGGCTGTGTGGAAGAGATACGTGTGGATAGGCGTGTGGGAGCATGTTTGGGAGCATGTTTAGGCTATGTGGAAGAGATCTGATTGGATGGCGTGTGGGAGCATGTTTGAAGGCTATGTGGAAGAGATACGGGATGGCGTGTGGGAGCATGTTTAAAGGTTATGTGGAAGAGATACGGTGGATAGCGTGTGGGAGCATGTTTAAAGGCTGTGTGGAAGAGATACGGTGGATAGCGTGTGGGAGCATGTTTAAAGGCTGTGTGGAAGAGATATGGTGGATAGCGTGTGGGAGCTTGTTTAAAGGCTGTGTGGAGGAGATGTGCAGATTGCAGTTATATCCACAGGAGCCACGGTTGACTCAGAAATTGGGTGGATGCGTCATAAAATTAAGATTCTGATTATTACTGAACGCGATGCGGGTGGGTGAAATAATACAGAATCAAAGTGAAAATATTAACTACATTGTCTAAAATGTGAAGGTTTTTTTTAGCTTCATCTTTCGTCAGGCACAATTTAGCCGACTAGACTCTCGCTGCGCCTGTCAACTGCATGGTATATTTTCCAACAGCAATGGAGGCGAAAAAGATAAGAGAAAATATTAATAATGGAGCATTCATAACGAAGAGCAGAAAAATTCACATGGGAGCGCACCAGTGAAGTCAATAACCATGACGACAAGTCAAGTGCAAGGTATGTCATATTCGATAGCTACGAAGCACTATATGTTTATGATAGCCACAAAACAAGTAGCTCGAACATGGTACATCATGTCTGTGCTAAATGCATGTCTGTATGTCTCATGCAATTCCAAGCCCATCAAATTACATACATAACTTGAAAATAAGCTAAATGAAATAGTGGTCTAAAAGCTTTTAGACTGTATTCTGCGTTTGCCGTTTATTTAATATCTGTTTGTTCTGCTGATGTGAGAGGGTTTATTGATAATTGTATATGCTCTACCAGGACTCTACATTGATGAGTTCTTACAGTATATTTAGTGTAGATGGATCATGTAAAGTAGCAGATCACCTGGTCTTTAACAGACGGTACTTTCACAAATACTTCAGTAAAACTGCCATTTTAGGACTAAATAAAACGAGTGGTGCCAGGCACAACAAACCCCACCCCTCGCATAAACTTTCACCTACTTGTACGAAATTCAGTAGGGATCTATTCTGGGTCAGTGGCAATCCCTGTACTGAAATTGGGGTGAATCTGGCCATTAGTTTTGACGCAGGAGTGTTAGCAAACAAACACAGAAACAAACCGAACCAAAAACAATACCCCTTCCCTCACCCTTCGGGCGGGGCGGGGTAATAATCTGTTAATTACGAACAAGCTAATTCCAAACAATGTGACAAATGGATATTTTGTTGCTGTTTTTGACGTTTCATAAGATGGGTGGCATGAAATTAAGTGATCTGACTGGCACGAAAGAAAATGGTTTTTCTGGCTTGAGAAGAAGTGTGGCTGCAGTTTCTATAAGTCATAGTACAGTGTGCATTTTAAAACCACAATTTATCTGTCTTATATCAGACTGAATGTTTTGGACCTGTGCAGTAACGTAAACAGCGAGATTTGTTTAATTCTGTTGCATGGTAATTCAGCTAGTAGCAGATCTCTTGTCCTGTTTTGCACACGTATATATGACAGTAGTGTAAGCATGGTTGTGCGTTCAGTGGAGGTGATCTCAATGTGAACATGACGTTGAATGATTACTTGATAACTAGTTCTTGGTTCCAATTCAATTTCCTTACTAAATATAATAAAGTCATCTTCAAACCACAGTATATGTACACAAAAGACTTCCCCTCCAAGTAGTTGTATGCCATGAAAAATGCACCCATGGGTTGGGATTAATGATATTTTTTCTCTCATCAATACTTCGGCCTGAGTTAGTCAGAGTGAGTCCTATGTTTTTTTGTTATTTTCATCTGCTTTTGCTGTTTAGTATCATCATTTCAAATTTGGTAGTGTAAGCCAGGCTAATTAAGATGTGGTTTGTTGTTTGCATCAATAATCATTTCTGAAATCTTAAGTATGCATGATATTTTTATATGGCCCTTTCTCAGAGGGTTGTGATGGAATTTTGCGCCAAATGTAGTGATGTGATAAAACTATATTTGATTCAATACAGCTTAAACGGTACCTCGATCTTCTGTGCAAATAGAAAAGACTCACTATGTGTTTCACATCACTGCAAAGAAGAAGATACAACCTTTGAAACGACACTAAATTTGTCATTTAAATTCTCAGTAGAATTCATGCAAACAGCATACGACCGGAAAGTAATCCACTACTCCTGAAGATACTGTATTGACTTCGTGGCACTAATGCCAGTGGCAGGGAAATCGTATCATTAAATAAAAGACAGAAGCATTAGCTAACTCCGTGACAAAAATATCTACCTTGGATCACAATCCCCATTAAAACTGGTAAGAGCACTAAAAAACCCTGCAGAATGACATTTTTTTCTGTACTGCAGTTATGAAGGAAATTATGGGCATTTGTCAGTTTAAAAAAGGGGTAAATCCTGACTTATTCTTGCAATGTAACGTAATCAAAATGTGATTAAACAATTGAAATTATCTAAAATGACTGTAACTTCCTTAAAACTCATTGAAAATTGATCAAAATTTCAACAAAGCAACGATGTGTGCTCTCTACCGCAACCTGAGATTTACAGTAGACATGTATTGTGAAATCAAAAAATGGGCAAATTATACCTCTACAGAAAGCCAACATCATGGAGATGATGAATAAAACACTTTCTGGACTCTCACTCAAACAGGAAGAGGATAAGAGAGGCCTTTCGAACACCCTCTGAACTCGTTCACATCCCCAAAAAAACAAAGCGAAAATAGCCCCTTTCTGATAGCATAATTCGCGGGAAAGACGGGCACAGGGAATGGAAATCCAGTGCATCGCCCATCGTCTGCCTGCCGTAATTTGTTCATATCTTGGTTTCCTTTTGTTTATATTTCGTATATATTTTATATTAGATATACGATCGTCAAAAAGTATGTTACTGCAGTGTTTCCCATTAATGACCTGGACTGTGGCAGCCCGCCACAGTCCAATTTGTCCAGCCATAGTTTCATAATGACCCGAAAATATTTTTATTTTTATTTATTTTTACCTTAGGCTATAAGCGCGCACGCCACGTCCACAGCGCTCATCATACGTGCACGCTTGGCACGCACACAAGCTGGAATATTACTAGCTGCCTCCAAGACAGAATGAATTTGAGGACCCAGCATCGTTTGGTAATTAATGTTCACTACTGTATCCACAGCGGTTATCCAGTTGTACAACCACAATTTTACCATTAACAGTGTACAAAAATACACGTTAATACCAGCGGCTCTGACAATTTATCGTTAACCAATTTCAGCATATGAGGAGCAAGTAGGTTCATTGTGTAATCAGGCAATTTTTAATGTTAATTTTAAGTGACGTTAACGTTACTGTTTTAAGCTTAATGTCTGTACCCTTGATTTTCAGATCGTGAGCGTTTTTAAATTTTTCAAGAAGAGAGAGCAGCTGATTAGCAGGAAACTGCTACAGAGGTAGCCATAGGATAACAAACATACAGTTTTTCCTGTATAGAGAAATTTCTTGGTGCCCAACAAAATGCTCTTGTGCTGTGAATGCAGCAGTGCAATGTGTTTACAGTTTAGGCTGTTTGTCAGAGAATAAATGCTAAAACTCCAAAAGACTGAAGTCAAGTTCCCATATCTTGTTTTCCACCTGCTAATTAATATGAAGGCAGTAAGTGTTGAAATAGCAACAGCTAAGGTAGCCCAAGTGACAGCCTCACATAAAGTGGAATGACATTTAAGGTGGATCAGCTATTCTCGTGTTAGTGACAATCTCAGCCGCTCCTAAACAGCGAACGGTGAAACATCTGGCTGCTGAGTCTAGCTGAGTTTTGACATATCGCCCAACCCTATTGTGAACACTCAGTCATGATGCATAGGCGGCAAATAAAGACAATTTTTACAATAAAATTAAATTTAATGCTTCTTAATGTCCTCCACACAGCGGCGCAGTGAATGAGAGAAGTTGTTCTCTCATTACTTCGTGGCAGGTATATTCTAAAGTACAAATAAATAACCAAACACTCAGTAGGTGATTACTGTGGGGGACCATAGACTGTATATAAAGATGAATGACATGCCAGAACCCCGGAAGTGAAGCCAAAGCGCCTCGATCGCCCCCTGATCGCCCCCTGGTGGCTGCCTGCAGTATAGGTCATAAATTCCACCCCTTCCATGTTAGTGAATGGGATGAGAGCCAAACTAAAGAAAATGCACAGCTAGTGAATTTTTTCCCCAAAGATGCTTTCTATGATTGAAGGTAGTTCTTATCATGCTATTCTATGTTCAAATGTTCATTTGTTTGATAAGTTTGATTTGAATTTGTTATTTGACTGAATAAAATGTGTGTATGAGGTGAGATATCTCCCTGGTCACTACTGAATCTAGCCCCTTAATTTTGCCTTAAAATGCACCAGATTGAAGCATTTAACTTTTAAATGTCCAAAATCTTCTTCGCTGGACCCCCCTACAACATCTGAGATCCACCCACCACAGTCTCACAAAATCCTGTGGTAAATACTGTGCTGTTTGGCTCCCTGGATAGCTCACCCAGTTAAGGCGCTGCTTTGCAGAGCAGTACTGAGGACCGCGGCCTGGGTTGGAGCCCAGGTCGCAGCAGTGGCTGGTAGCCTTTTCAGAGCAGCGTGCAATAGGCTTTGTGCTGCAGGGAAATAAACTGGAAAGGATTGCCAGTTTCGGATTATAGGATTATAGCATTGTTTGTTGCCTACGGGTCTCCTGTTAGCCAGCCAAGCGCTTGCCAGTAAAGTTCTCAGCTTGTACATGTTCGGGTTCCCTCCGCGCTCACTCTGGGGGAGGTTTCTCAATAGCAAAGTTGCTAACTACATTAGCATCTTACATTGCTAGTTTGACCAAATAGCTGCAGTCAGTGACTCCAACTATGTAAGTTAGCAACTAGGGGGGGGAACGTGTACAAAAAATTCTAAACATGTACACGCGCCGTATAATTGCGTGTACACGTGTCTTCAGAGTTTGTGGATTTTGACCGCTATACAACCGTTAGAGGGCACTGTCACCATTCCAATAACACAGTCCACACATTCATTAATGCAGTTATCAGCCAGACACGTTTATTAAATCAATAGACGGTAACAGTGAATTTGTAGGTTACTCCAATACAAAATTACGGCCTACATCAGATAGGCATAAAATCACAACTAAATAATGTTAGGCCCTTTCACCATTGTAAATGAATTAACCATAAATGAAAATCATCATTTTGACAAGCAAGAACATGGACATGAATGAATTCTAAAAGTTTAGCTCTGCTTTTTTGTCATTGTCCTTATTATTGCACCTTGTTTTCATACAATTTGATTTGTAAACTTAAACAGCAAACTGCCTCCCTCACTCTCAGCGGGAGCTGCGTCTCACTATCGTTACGTTTCATAGCGTCATTAAAGTGAATTGTAATTGAGGAGGAAAAGCAGCTGATGAAGTAAAACTAAATTGAGAAACACTTTTTACATCCATAAAGGTAAAACAAAAAGAAGTGTTCTCATTCAAATAACAAAATGAATATGCCTTTTTTTTAACGAGCAGACGCAAGGATGACAATGTGCATGCAAATATAGGCGGCCGACAGAACGTCCACCAAAAATGTAAAAAACACACAGTGAACAATATGTGAGATAAAAATAATGAGCTATTAATCAATCGTGTTTTAAAGCAACATAAAGAGGAATTGAGCGTGGAGATGATGGCTGCGTCCGAATAGTCTTTTTCGCTTCGGAAAGTTCCTAACTCCTAGAAAACGATCCGGAAGTATTTACGTAGCAGCCATGATAAGAGTGTTTGGATTCTTTAAATGTAAAGGAAAGGTGCTACAATGCTTCCTAATTTATCACCTTTAGCATAGGGTACACTGAACCATCCTTTTCGAAAAGAAAGGAGGAAATGCTATCCCGCAATTCCGCAATGACCATCCATCCGGCCAATCATGAAAACAAACAAACATGACGGGCAGGAGGCGGGTGATCACTGTGCCTAGAGTAAGTGCATTCGAATTGTCTTATTAGCGCGGCTCTCTTCCTAAGCTGAAAAAGAGTCCCCTTTACGCCTTTCCTTTACCTCATGACATTTTACACAGAGGTTAAAGAACAGTGGTTAGGAATTAGATGGGACGTAATTTTTTTAACTTTTCGGACGCAGCCGATGAGTGCGTGTACAAGGTTAGTGTTTTTTTTAGAAACGTTTATGATTGACTAACCATGTACACGTGTGCACGTTTACGAGTCCCATCGCAACTATGCTTTTGGGAAACGCACCCTAGAACTTGCTTCCTGCTCACTCACCCGTGCCCGAGGCTGCGGTTCGTGCTGGTACGTTTGTGGTAGCCGTTGGCGTTCAGCTGCATCCCTATTGTCGCCGATTTCTTCCTCATTTTCCATCCCTCCTAACTCTCCATCGTCATCATCGTCATTTTTCGTGGATATCAACATCTTGCATGCGAAGTAAAATACACATACGATTGCCTATGTGTCACAATTGATCTCACAAGCTACGTCATAGCTCTTGGCCCGATTCATAGGGCTGATCAAGGGCGATATTGGGGGTTGCTAAAAGCCTGTTTCACATCCATGATCAATCCATTCCACTATCATCTCTGGGTAAAAATTGTTGATAGTTAGAGAGAGTATTGCATGCCCTTTTGGATAATGCCAAATACAACGATTTTTTCAAAAGTTTCAAATCAATACATGTCTACTTTAAGCTTACGGTAATCAATCGATTCGGGACGGATGTTGCCGCTACCATTTTTCGAAACTTTGTTCCTTTTGCAATATCGAATTTGAATGTTACTTCATCAAACACTGCTCAGATGCCCAATCGACATTACATAAGTTTGGACTTCTTTTTTCTTCCATTCTGCAAACGCCGTGAGGGCAAACCTCGGGCCTCTTTTCAATCGAATTAGAATTTGCATTAAAGCACTGTTGACGACTGATTGGAAAAATTCAATAACGAGGGAGAAGCCTAGGATATAACTTACGTAGTCAGCCAAAAAACTACAGGAGAGAAGCTGATTTCAAATGGGTATTTTTTTCAGCTACAGCGGCAATGATCACACTGAAAAGTGCCTTTGCAGCAATCAGGTGATGACGTTTATTTGTCACGAAGGCTAAAGTAAGCTATTTAATTGATTAATTGTTGACGTGCTGCACTGGCATTGCTCGATCTTCTATTAGAAGATCATGACAGGCATATCTAACAACAGTGTATGATAAACATTCTGCAGCACCCTGACTGACTTTAGAAGGCCACTGGTAATTCTGCATTGCCAGAAGAACACAGGGATTAGAGCTGAAACAACTCCTTTGTTGTGAAGACTAGCAGCATCTCTAATCTTTAGAGAAAATCATAAATGAAAACAAATGAACATCAAAGAAACACAATATATTTTAAAAGGCAATATAACCTAGAGGCAGAGTGAGATGTCCATGCAGGCGTGTGTCTATGAATCGGAGAAAATAATAATTGCGGGTGGATGATTTAAGCATATATGCAGTTTCGAATGACGTGAGAGCCGATTCCTGCATCTCTGCTGGGTGGTGTGCAGTTAGTAGGTTGGCAGGCCTAATGTGTGTAGGAGACGGATAAGAAGGCTGTGTGTAGCAGTTGGTCTGACCTCTGCATCATAGCGCTCAGGCAGCGGGTCTCACCTCTGCATCATAGCGCACAGCAGCAGACAGCAGGGAGAAGGCGTTCTCCACGGTAATGCCCCTCTTTATGATGTGCTGACACAGCCGTTTCAAACGGTTTTCGCAGTAAGAGGTAGCAAGATCCAGCAGACCTACAAAACAGCTCACTTAGATGACAAATCGCCCACACCTTTCCCACTACCACCTGTTCAAGCGAAGCAGGTGAGGCCACACAATACAGAAGTTTGTGGGCCAGAATAGTCCAGAGTTACATGAAGCCCAGCAAGGGTTTACATTTATTCCGTCATAATTCAGTTTCTTGAGCAATTTGCAGGGACCAGCATTTCCTTTAGCATTAGGAATACAAAAGTCTAACAGCTGTAAAAGGCAGCATAATGTAAACCACTTCTAGGTCAGATGTACTTACACACCAATCCCAAAGAGAAACCAAAAAAGAAAGGGGCTGTGGAGAACCAAAGTAGGACTAGCAGCACAGAGTTTTTAGCCAACCTCAGGTGGGATTTCTGTTGTCCTGACAGCAGCTAGAGCAGACAGTGAGGCGGGTCCAGTTTAGTGAGTGGTACCTATGGCATCCTCCGGGGGTAGATCCACGCCGTCGGTGTAGAGGAACTCCAGAAAGGACCGGTATACAGGATATGAGAACTGGTCAATCTCAATCACTTCCTTCATATCCTCATTCCAGTGCGACTGGAACATTGACCGGAAATGCTCACACCTGCAGAGACATCTCATTTAAATCGACAACAGACATGGCGGTGCAAACACACACTCCTGTAGTGATTCAGCTGATTCTGTCCGTATTGTCACTGTAATTATCACTGACTGTCAGGACTTTTGGTCACAGTAAAAGTATTGGGACTAAGTTTATGGGTCTAAGTAATTTGACTGATGGAAAGTGTGAATAATTATTGATCTGCTGTAGTCACTTTCTTCTGATAACAGATACAATTGTCATTGGACTTGTTTGGTCAAGGTTTTATGTACAGAAATTCATTTTATTTTGTTATACATCTGAAAGCCTGTTCTTTTAAGAAGTTGATTGCAAGCGCGTGCGGCTGCCGCAGGTATTAATTTGTTTACGGCAGCAGCTCATTATATCCAGACCTTCGACAGGAGCACACAGCCCGTGGGTATTTAGCAACTGCTAGCCGCAAAAAATAGCCTGCTAACAATGTATAAATCATAAATAAATGTTTGTGTGTTAACGTTTACCACACTATCCCGATGTGCTTTAGTTAATTATAATTTGTGGTTTATAGGCGGTCAGCCTCTAACCTGAGTGTTATGTAGCACTCTCGGCTAGCACCCGGTAGCATTCTCGGTGATCAATGTTAGCCGAGAAATAACGGTAGTTCAATACTCGGTCAGATAAAATGAACGATAGCGTGGTAAACGGTGACTTTAACTCCATAATCCGTTGCAGAACGTTGCATCGTGTTGTATTTTATGATGTTTTGTGTCTTATAAGCGACACGTGTAGTAAGTGACCACAGGCTGTGTCATAGCAACTCCGCAATGCCGTCTAGGGAACTGCTTTGCGCATGCTCCTAGAGCGCTAAGCTTTCTGGGAAATGTAGTCACTGGTTATTTTGAGTCTGCTGCGTTATGTGTAAGACAATATTGCTTGTGTAAAAATATATGACTTCCATTTATTTATTTTCTTGAACAGATGTAGAATGATAGTTAATGAAAGAAAAAAGTGACTGGTTTAAATACATCTATTTTCTGTTTATTGAGAATTAAAGTAACTATTTCGTAGTTACAGTTTGACTGATATTACATGTAACCTTTTGCATCTCTGTTTCTGATTGTTTCAGGTTTATGACCTGTGGTCAATTTGGTACTAAAATAAAGAAGAAAAAGACAAACACGAGTCATAAGATTTTGTGTGCTGCCTGTCAAGCTTATTCGGAGGGTTAACATTTAAAACATCCGAACACTGACATCATAAATCATTTTAAGACTGGCACCATCCCACAGAAATCACTCTACTCTGCTGGCTCCAACTGTCCCACTCACTGTTATGGTAATCCATTACACAGTGAATTCCCATTTCAATTACTTTCAATTGTGAGTAATCTTTGCAATGCAGTGGCATCTTGCAATGCAGATCGCAGAAGGCAGAAAGTATTACCTAATCTTCAGAATGGCCTTGTGAACATGTATGTACTTTCCGTCCACGCTAAACTTGAGGTCTGATGTCTCTGGATTGTCAAACTCTTTCTTTAAGGACTGAGCCACTGTCAGAAAGTCATCATGCTCTGGACAAACACAAAAACAGAATATTGTGAAATCAGAGCCTTGTGTTCATTATCAAGACTCACTTAAAAAACAATACTTCATTAAAACCAGAGGTTCACCACTGGCAGTCAACATAAATTCTTGCGGTACATGAAATAAGCCCCACACTCCCATCGCAGATGATATGACTAGATATACCATTGGAGGGGATATAACACAACAGGTGTCCTGAGAACAGTCAATTCAGCCCAATTAGGCTCACCATTTTCAGATGACTAGAACCGAACACTTCAGGTACTTAAGGACAAGATGGTATCTGACAATATATTAAGCCTGGACTTGGAAATCTCCGAGAGTTTCTGCCTCTACGATATGGCCGGGCAAGCTATTCCACATCATGATCACTCTGCATGAAAAAATATTTCCTAATATCACTGCTAAATTTACCTTTAGCTAACTTAAAATTGTGACCCCGAAGTTCTGCAAACAGAACTCGGACACAGTAATCCTACAGAGTTAGCTTTGTTAATCCCTTTAACATATTTAAAGACCTCAATCAGATTGCCCTAGTCTCCTTGCACTAAGACTGAAGAGATTAAGAATTTTCGGCCTGTCCACAAAGTTTGGTCTTTTAAACCATTAATTAACTTTGTGGCTCTTCTTGGAACCTTTTCTAAAGCCTGCATGTCTTTCTTGTACATGAGAAATTTAACCCTCTCCAGGCTCATGTTGCAAATTTGCAACAATAAATCAATTGATGACTGATTATTATAATTATTATTTTTGTATGAGAACTATTCTCCATGAATGAAAGATTTTTTCAAATCTGAAAATAATAAATTGAGCTGGAGAGGGTTAACCTCCTTATATTTATACTCAATACTTACGGCTATATATACACCAGTATCCTTTTTTTGCCTCTTTAACTGCCAAAGCATAGTGGCTTGACCGTGTAAGGGTTTGGTCAACAATCACTTTGAGATCTTTTTCAAGTACAGCACATACCAGTTTTAAACCTCCCATAAAGCAATCCTGTCTGATGTTTTACTTCTGATACATAGAACTTCATATTTGGCTATGTTAAATTTCATTTGCCACTTCACTGCCAACTTTTGTATTCAGTCTAAATCATCCTTAATCACAACAGTAGACTGTAAACTGTTAGCCAACCTCACCAATTAAGTATCATCTGCAAAGTTGATTTTGCACTTTAAATGTTCCTGTCAAGGTCATTAATGTAGATGAGGAAGCGCAAGGGCCCCAACACCAATCCCTGAGGGACTCCACTTCCCACAATGCCAAGCTTGGATGAGATCCCTCTGACAACAACTCTGTGTTCTGCCCAATGACCAGTTTCGAATCCACTCCAAAATGCCTTCTACAATTCCAACGGTCCATATTTTCAAAAATAGGTTGGCCTAACCTAACCTAAAGCAAGCCAGTGACCAGGGTCCCTAAAGCGCCCGGCAAGAGCTCAGGCTTTATTTCCCTCCTTAAAGTAGACATGTATTGATTTCAAACTTCATAAAAACTAGTCATATTTGGTATCATCTGAAAGGGCAGGCAATACTCTCTCAAAACATTAACAATTTCACCCCGAGATGATAGTGGAATAGAGTAATCATGGATGTAAAACGAGCTTTTAGCAACACCCAATAATCGCCCTTGAACAGCACTGTGAATCGAGCCAAGAGCTGTGATGTCACTCGTGGGATCAGTCGTTACACATAGGCTATCGTATGTGCATTTTACATTGTAAGCAAGATGTCAATAAAACTAGTTATTAGTTTTCGCCATAAAATGCCACACAATCTGATCTGCCACACAATTTAGTGTACTTTAACATGTTGTGGGGGGGGTGACTGAGCCTCACCCATGGACAGCAGCCGCCACATGACGGAGGGAGAGGAGAAGCAGGCGAAGACGTCATCGGTGCAGCTGAAGTGTGTGAGGTGGGGCAGCACGATGGACTGTCCCCGGCACTGACCCCACATGTACACCTGGCCACTCTGGGTCTTCGCTGCAGACGTATGGGTCGAGTGGCAGGCAGCGACCTCCACAATCCTGCTGGGGGAGCAGAATACCTCAGCAGTTCATTTACATCCCAGCTCTCTCCTCAAGGACCCTGGGGCTGAAACTTCTCACAACAAATACTCACCATTGCAGGAATATCAAAATTCTATCCCAATAATCTTACGTTCATTTAGGCATAATTCAAGTACAAAATCTTATAGTGAATCTGCAGGTATCACGTGCAAACAGGGCTGGTTGCTGGAGAACTGGCTTCCTGAAATCTCTGCGGACTACCAGACATTTTGGGTGCTAGATGTGTACTGGCGCATAGACAGCCTCATGAATATAAAAAAGCAGAATTGGTCGTGACTGCACATGCATGCAAGCACTGCATTCCACACAACAAAACTGTTATTCTGGATCACTCTAGCAATGCATTTTCTGAATTGACAGGAAGGTCACAAAAAGAAACGGAATTCCTGTGAATGCTGTGCTGCACCCTGCCTTTGACTGATTCATTCACAGCTAAAACCAACATCCTGTGTAAAGAGTAAAGTTGAAATGAAAATGAAACTGTACAAATGTAAACTGTGCACAATATAAATAGGGATGGACCGATCCACTTTTTTTTTTTTTTGTCAATTCCATTAATATTCCAGTAGCAGAATTAATTTTTCTTGAATACCATTATTATTGTTGGTATCATTTGTGAGGTTACATGAGGTTATAGTAAACCACACAGCACTTCTTATCAGCAGGTTAAAGGCAAAGGAAACAATTTTTCAAAAAAAAAAAAAAAACTTTCTTCTCATTGCATAAATATTTTTGGACATTTTTGCAATTTTTTTGTACCAGGTAATCAAACCTCAAACCTCTGAAATACATCTAATGAGCAAAAGTTCATAAATGCTGCCATTCCTTATATTTAAGCCAATCAAAAAATACTTTGTGTGGCAATGTCCTAGATGTAATGACACGCTTGGACAACATAAAATCAGCTGATCCATTTACAGTGGGGTGCAAAAATTTGGGCACCCCAGGTTTAAATGTCTATTACAATTAATCTCCAAGTGATTGAAAGCCAACCTGTACACTAAATTCTACAAAGTTAAATATGACACATTTCATCACATTTTAAAGCAAAAATAATTGAGCTAGTACTTTGTAACTCCTCCTCAGGCAGCTATAACAGCTTGCAAACGCTTCCTGTAGCCAGCTAAGTCGTTCAATTCTTGTCTTTGGAATTTTTCCCCATTCTTCCTGACAGAACACCTCGAGCTCAGAAATATTCTTCAGCCTTCTTGTATGCATGGCATGTTTGAGGTCTCTCCACAGATTTTCAATACTATTCAAGTCTGGGGTCTGTGATGGCCATTCCAAAACCTTCATCCATCTTTCCTGGAGGTACTTCATGTTGGATTTTGAGGTATGCTTCAGGTCATTGTCTTGCTGGAATACCTAGCGTCTCTTCAACTTCAATTTCTGGACAGAGCTTCGAACATTAGCCTCTAAATGTCTTGATATTTGGTGGAATCCCTTCTTTCGTCTACCAGCACAATATTACCTGTGCCCCCAGCTGCTACACAACCCCAAAGCATAATGGATCCACCTCCATGCTTAACAGTTGACAATGTGTTCTTCTCTACAAATGCTTCACCCTTTTTTCTCCAAACATACCTTCTTTGGTTGTGGCTAAAAAGTTTCATTTTGATTTCGTCAGTCCAAAGCACATTGTTCAAATAGGCTTGAGGTTTCTCAAGGTTTTCTTTTGCATACTTCAGACGCTTAATTTCGTGTTGAGGTCGTAGGAAAGGCTTCTTTCTTGCAACTCTGCCATGTAGGTTTTTGTTGTTTAAGGTACGCTGTATTGTTGTCCTGTGAACAACTAGACCTGTGTCTGCTACTCTTTTTTGCAGCTCTTTTGCAGTGATGAGTGGGTTCTTCTCAGACCTGGCGGCAGAAACAAATTCGTGGACGGGCACTAAATATAGGGGAGACCGGGGTTACCTCGTCATGATTTTGTATTTGGCTCCATAACTCTTTGTTGCTAAAACTTAGAGAAATACCTTTACGGTATATATGTAGTGCAGAATGTCGCCTACAAAACTTGTATTTATAAAAACTCAATATAACATATATTTACGTCACAATATTCAATTTTCGATATATCACAAACATGCCGAAACAACCCCATACCCGGGGTTACTTCGTCAGATGGGTGGGGTAAAATCGTCATAGTTGGTAATCAGCTCAAGCTTATTATTATTATTATTATTATTATTATTAGTAGTAGTTATAATTATTATTATTCGGCTATTATTATTATTATTATTGTCTTGTGCATAGTTAACATTTTTATATTACAGTTTATTCACACGGTCACGTACCCAGGCTGTTGTACTGTTGTAACACCAGTTTCATGCCACCCATATGTCTTTGGGTTCAAATTTGTGCTTGTCATACAGCTCACCCAACTTTGTGAAGAAATCACAAACTGAGTGTTCGTTGATGGCCGTTGCTCGGGCAAGAGAGGCTGGTTGAGGCTTCCTGACAGCTAAGTTGTGTACAAGTGGAGCAACTGTGGCATACCCGGGGCTACTAACCCTGACAAACTAACCCCATGCTGCTTGGCCAGTGCAGCTCCGTGCGGCTATTTTGGAAATCAGGCCGCATCTCTCATCTCATGATCGCAGCAGGCCTTTATCTTATGTGTTGTTAATAACTCTAGTTACATACGTTTATGAAACAGTAACCGTGGAAATCTTTGTCTTCAAAGAACCTGGACGCATTTCTTTTACAGTTTGGGTCAAAATTCAAGTTTTTAGGCAGAAAACACTTACACAACACTACCGGTCCTTCTTCTTTCCAAGCAATGACGTCGCTGGGATGTCACATAATTTGTACATTTTCGTTTTCCCGTCAGTGCGGTTGGAATGAAAAAAACAGAGGGGACGGACCTGACCCCGTGGCCGAAGTAACCCAGGTCTCCCCTACTCGGGGGGGGGGAATTATGATTTTTCAACATTACAAGTAAATTCGTAGTGGAAAGCCGTTGTTTTTTTTTACTTTTTGAAGGATATTTAACAAATAAAGCTTGAAGGAGCAATATGTAAGAAATATATGTTGATTAATCATGAAATGGCCCTGATATATCACCAGACATTAAGGAATGATGTTAATTTCAAATACTTATATCACTAACAACAGTAGTCCAGCCAGAATACTCTCATTACAAAAGCGAAGTTGCAGCCCACAACTAATGTTTATTATTTCATTTTGTGTTTTGGCCTGTTGCGCCGCCCTCCACCTATCTCCCAATCACGAAGTCAGGAGCCCTTCGGCATCCAGGTTGCCAGTTACCACTGAGCTGCAGCTACCAGAGTTTCGGAGCACAAATGTCTGACGTTACTAAACCTAAAAGGCCTCGTTATGATTCCGAAATACGTTGTGACAAAGTCAGAAACAAAACAAGGATCTGTATAGGACATGCCTTTGAAAGATGGAGACGGCTGAAAGTGGAGAAGAATTTGAAGACCGACACAGAAGTTGCTAATTTTCTCCTGGGCAGGTAAGATTCAGCTAAGTTTGGCTAACTTTATTCTATTTAATGTAGGCACGGACATTTCAAATATTCTCTACAGTCGAATAATGTTATGTATGTTCGTTCATGGTACGTTAGTGCGTATGCAGGTGGGTCATCGAATTGACTAGGTAACAAATTGTTTGAGAAATAAAAACCGCGACTCGTCATTGCTGACATTAGCAATGCATTGTTAGAGTCCGTTTCTCTGGCATTATGCTGAGATGCTGTGGAAACCGTTCCAACATTAGCACAGCCATTATGGCAATATGAAATGTAATTGAGACAGTACATTGGTCAAATGAGTCCTCATTCATTCTTTTACGATATTATAGTATGGACTTTAGTGGGCTATCCACACAGAAGAGTGACGAGCAAGTTGACCAATATGACCATTGCTAAAGTTAGTCATTAGTCTCGATCTTTTCTGAACTGAACTGAACACAACCATGTGAGAGCAAATGATTGGTGATGTTGAAATGTAGCCATGGTAGCTCCGTGTAGTAAACGTTCTTGCTGGATCTGGTAACCTCTCGTCTGGGGGAAAGGAGGAGGGGATACTGCGCTCTGCACTATTTTGAATGTGATTGCACTACCAGTTTTGGCCACAAACTTACATACAACTCCTTTAATTTCATTCATTGTCAGTCATGGAATTAGTTTGTAACAAGCGTTCTTGTCATTGTCAGATTTGCTTTCAATAACCTGGAGATTAATTGTAACAGACATTTAAACCAGGGGTGCCCAAATTTTTGCACCCCACTATAGCATCCCATTCAAACAATTATTAGTCCTTCCTCATTTAAAATAATTTTTCCTGATTAAAAACAAATGTACTTCTCTCTGAAAACACGCCACATTATCAGCCATTGCTAATTCCCTCAGGTTAAACGACAATTATTCATTTGTATGACGTCGCTGTCAGGCGCAAACCTCCTATGTCCAAAACTGTTACTTTTCAGGAAATAAAAAACATAACGCGTTGCTGAATACCCCTCGGCCCGGACAAGATTTCCTGCCTCAAGTTCACAGCGCTAAGGTCAAAGGTGAAATCCAGCGAAAAACATGACGTTGCACATCCATGTGGCACAGTGAGTTACCATACCAAATTTGGTGAAGCTGCGATCAGTAGTTGCTGAGTACTGACCCGTACAATATTTCCTGCCTCAAGGTCACAGCGCTAAGGTCAAAGGTCAAATCCAGCAAAAAAACATGACCTTGCACATCTGTGTGTGACATTGAGTTACCAAACCAAATTTGGTGAAGCTGCGATCAGTAGTTGCTGAGTACTGACCCGTACAAGATTTCCTGCCTGAAGGTCACAGCACAAAGGTCAAAGGTGAAATCCAGCAAAAAACGTGACATTGCACATCCATGTGGCACAGTGAGTTATCATACCAAATTTGGTGAAGCTGCGATAATTAGTTGCTGAGTACTGACCCGGACAAGATTTCCAGGGTCAAGATCACAGAGCTAAGGTCAAAGGTCAAATCCAGCAAAAAATGTGACATTGCACGTCTATGGGTCATAATGAGTTACCATACCAAATTTGGTGAAGCTGTGAGAATTAATTGCCGAGTACTGACCCAGACAATATGTCCAGTGTCATGGTCACAGCGCTAAGGTCAAAGGTCAAATCCAGCAAAAAATGTGACGTTGCACGTCTATGGGTCATAATGAGTTACCATACCAAATTTGGTGAAGCTGTGAGAATTAATTGCCGAGTACTGACCCGGACAATATGTCCAGGGTCATGGTCACAGCGCTAAGGTCAAAGGTCAAATCCAGCAAAAAACCTGACTTTGCACATCTATGGGTCATAGTGAGTTACTATACCAAATTTGGTGAAGCTGCGATAATTAGTTGCCGAGTACTGACCCGGACAAGATTTCCAGGGTCAAGGTCACAGCGCTAAGGTCAAAGGTCAAATCCAGCCAAAAACCTGACATTGCACATCCATGGGTCATAGTGAGTTACCAAACCAAATTTGGTTAAGCTGCGATCATTAGTTTACTGTCCCGGACAAAATCATGGACGGACGACGGACGACAGACGCGGACGACAGACACGCAGGTGACGACAATACCCCTCCGGCCAGAGTCGGCCGAGGGGTAAAAAACCATGTGGTTTGGTAATAACTGGACATGACGTCATCAAACTTGGTATTCTGTCTTTACGTGTAGTCAGATATTTGAATGTGTCAATATTTCATTAATATTTTACCCAAATCAAGCTCACGTGGAGTTAGGAGGTTTGTGACCAACGAAACTGGAGATAGAAGGTTTTTGCCGTCACTGATTATGACGGCCGCAACGGCTGCAGTAGCTCATTGCATTACGTTATCATCAACTTAGAGATACGAGCGCTTTTAGAAACTCTTAGGTCCAGAGCAAATCTTGAAAAAAATGAAGAAGAAAAAAAACGAGGTGCTCATCTTTAGAAAAATAGATAAAATACCTTATTCTATGGCAAGTTTTAACAGCAGAACATGATTAAAAACTATTACTACTGCCGGATGGCTTACTCGGAAAAGCATCGCGTTGTGAAGCAGAAGTGACCATCATGGCGCGGATTCACTCCCCGCCTCGTACCAACCAGCAGCGGTCGGCAGCTCTTTTCAGAAGTAGCGCGCAATTGGCCAATGCGCTACAGGGATGCAAATTAGGAAGGGTTTGCTGGGAAGGTTTATGTACATTACGGAGGGGTGGGGTGGAGTTAGGAGGTTAGGTCGACAGTTTCAGGATCCAATGGAGTTAGGAAGTTTAGTCACAGGCGGTTTTAAATACTTTTCATTGGTTAAATATTTGCAAAACCACAGTCAGACATAAAGGGTGACCAATAGTACTAATTTATGGAAAAAAATAAAAATCCTGATTTTTGGACATATGAGGTTTGCACCCGACAGCGACGATGTGCAGTTTGGTGCTTTTCAATCAGCCTAATTCAAAATTGTGTGAGGATGTATCAAATCTTTGTCTGACCTAATTTACGCAGTCATGAAACACAGGTTATATTGCCTGATGTGCCAAAGGCAGCACAGAGCAGTTTACTTTTCCAAAGGCATATTATTAGTATTGGAAGCCAAAAACTGCTAAAATAAAAAATTAATAAATGAATAAATAAATAAATAAATAAATAAATGGCAGAATAAATAAATAAACAAATGCATGAATAAATAAATATAAATGCAAAAAATACAAAAATAAAAATACATACACATAAATGTATAATAAAAATAATGAAATTATGGGTATTCAGGCATTTATTTATTTCACGATTTACTTATTTTCTTAAGAATTCATTTCTATATTTATAAATGGTCATATTTATTTATTTCTCGATTTATTTATTTCTCTATGTATTTTGTGGTGGGAAACTCTAAAATCAAGGTATAATCATAATCACAGTTAAACAGAAAGAACTGAGCCAGGCCTTTTAAACTGCTGTAAGAGTGTGGAGCTCAGAAAAGGCAAAAACTCATAAACCTGTCAGAAAACCTAGACACCCAATTCCGAAATAGTTGGGACAAAGTGTAAATTGTGAACAAAATCAAAACGCAATTACTTTCAAATCACACCAGCCAGTATTTTATTCACAATAGAACAGAGATAACATAGCAAATGTTCAAACTGAGAAATTTTACAATTTTATCTACAACATGAGCTCATTTCAAATTTTACGGCTGCTACAGGTCTCACAAAAGTTGGGACAGGGGCCTGTTTACCATGGTGTAGCATCCCCTCTTCTTTTTAACACAGAGTGGAGGCGTCTGGGCATTGAGGACACAAGTGTCTTGAATTTAGCCATTGGAATTTGATCCCACTCTTGTTTAATACAGGCTACCAGCTGCTGGAGAGTTTTGGGTCTCCTTTGACGGACTTTTTGTTGAATTATGTGCCAAATGTTCTCAATCGGTGAAAGATCAGGGGGCTGTTTCAATAAACTTTACTTGTCCGACCGAGTCAGACCATCTGTCCAGTGAAAAGTCGGACCTTCGACAGACTATGTCCGTCAGGTGTTTCAATAAAACAAAAGAAGGATGCCCGACCATGGTCCGACGCAGACGGATGGTTCGTCACTGTTCGTTCGAAGTTGCGTGAGAATTTACACCTCAGCGATGCACTGCTTCGCGATTTGGCGTTCAAATATTCGAAATAAGTTAACGTTAAATGAAAAAAAAAAAAAAAAAAAAAACCCAATTCTGATTAGGTAGATCATTAACAACAATTCAGACAGAAATTAACGGCGCACGTAGGATGTCACGTAACGTTAATTTTCAGTAGGCTATTAACTGAATACAGTCTAGCTAATTAGAAGCAGTCTTTGCTCACTGTGCACTCTGTGCTAAAACTACGATTGGCAACAAAACAAAGCTATTCAACACACAAAAGTCATTAAAACATTCATATCGTCACGATCGCTCATTTTACAGAATTGAGTTAAGCTGCTTTCACGCCGGACGCGAAACGATTTTTTCGCACGACAGATTACATTCAAAGTCAATGCAAAGACGCGAATACACGCGAAACGTGTGTATTCGCGTCTTTGCATTGACTTTGAATGTAATCTGTCGTACGAAAAATTCGTTTCGCGTCCAGTGTGAAGGAGGCTTTATGCAGACGGGCGATAAGCAGAGCTCCACTCTCGGTCACACTAAGCACCACGAATAGCCTACGATGTTTAACCACTGAGAACCATGCCGAGACCGCGACTGTCCCATTAGGACCGGTTCATACCCTACGCAAGGTACGCGAGCGAACGCGAGCACAGGTCCGTTCCATTCCGTTCACAGAGAAGCCTGAACGCGCGTCCCTTGCTGCGCTGTGCCTCGTTAAAAAGCAGTACACTGCTCATGCAATAGGGGGTAGCAAAGTCTTCTCCTCCTCCTCCTCCTTCTTTTTTCTTTTTTTTGGTGTGTTGAACGTAGCATATGGTGCATTATTTGCTTTATCTCCCCTATTGGAATCTCACGGAAATACACGCGTCGATGCGTCGCGTTACAAAAATTTGGACGACACACTTTGCTACGCAAGGACGCAAGATGGCTACCTTGCGTTGCTCGATGCGTTGCCTTGCGTTCGCGCTCGCGTACCTTGCGTAGAGTATGAACCGGCCCTTAGTGTTCACATAACATGCATAAAAACACAACTTTTTGTCACACTTGAGGATAACGGTACCAATGATTTAAAAGTGAAATCTTCACGCGTTGTTAATAAATTATGTGTAGTTGTTAGAAAAATTAATTCACAGATTTAACAGAGCCCCGTTTCTGGGTGTAGGCTATTTTGGTTTCGTGGGCATTGGTTATCCTCTCTTTCCATTATATTTTGGGCTGTCTGCGCTTCCAGACAAAATCAAATAATAAAGCCATATTTCAGCGTTATATTTTTTGTCCGACCGGGTTTTAGGACAACTCTCGAGTAGTCCTAGAAAGGCAGACAGTCCAACCGGGTCGGAGGACGACGGACAGTTTATTGAAGCACTCATAAAAAGACGGACCGTCCGATCCAGTCGGTGGTAGTCCGTCGCTGAGTCGGACGGTCTGTCGTGTTTATTGAAACAGCCCCCAGGACTGCAGGCAGGCCAGTTCAACACACGGACTCTTCTACTACGAAGCCATGCTGTTGTAATAGCTGCAGTATGTGGTTTTGTATTGTCCTGCTGAAATACACAAGGCCTTCCTTGGAATAGATGTCATCTGGAGGGGAGCATATGTTGCTCTAAAACCTTTATGTACCTTTCAGCATTCATGGTGCTTTTTAAAACATGCAAGTGTCCCACATCATATGCACTAATGCATCCCCATACCATCAGAGATGCTGGCTTTTGAACTGAACACTGATAAGAGGGGTGGTCTTTCTCCTCTTTAGCCCCGAGGACACGATGTCCATGATTTCCAACAAGAATGTCAAATTTGGACTTGTCTGACCACGGGACACTTTGCCACTTTGCTACAGTCCATTTTAAATCAGCCTTGGCCCAAAGAACACGGCGGCGCTTCTGGATCATGCTCAACAATGGCTTCCTTTTTGCATGATAGAGTTTTTAGGTGGCATCTGTGGATGGTGCGGTGGACTGTGTTTACAGACAGTGGTTTCTTTAAGTATTCCTGGGCCCATTTAGTAATGTCAATAACAGAATCATGCCGGTGAGTGATGCAGTGGCCTCTGAGGGCCCGAAGATCACGGGCATCCAGTCAAGGTCTTCGGCCTTGTCCCTTACGCACATAGATTTTTCCAGTTTCTCTGAATCTTTTGATAATGTTATGCACTGTCGATGATGAGACCTTCAAAGCCTTTGCAATTTGACGTTGAGGAACATTGTTTTTAAAAGTATTCCACAATTTTTTTACGCAAGCCTTCACAGGTTGGAGAGCCTCTGGCCATCTTTACTTCTGAGAGACTCAGTCTCTCTAAGACATCCCTTTTATAGCCAATCATGTTACGCACCAGTTAACTTAATAACTTCCTAAATGTTCTTTCAGCTGATTCTCTTATATATTCATAGCTTTTTCAGCCCTTTTTTGCCTGTGTCCCAACTTATTTGATACCTGTTGCAGCCAGAAAATTTGAAATGAGCTCATTTTGTGGATAAAAATGTAAAATGTCTCAGTTTCAACATTTGAAATGTTATTGATGTTCTATCGTAAATAACATATTGGCTCATGTGATCTGAAAGTCATTTCATTTCGATATTATTCACAATTTACACTTCGTCCCAACTATTTCAGAATTGGGGTTGTAATAAAGAAGCTCTTGCAAGCCGCTCAAGGTCGGCTAGAAGAGCTAATCTTCCGGAATGACAATATCGGTACTCAACCAACAGGCAGTGTCATTACTTGGGCATGCGCACTCGAGTATTCTGAAAGCATCCATGGCCCGAGATAACTTACTGAACTTCAGGTGAACCCAAGGTTTGGGAGGCTAATATGTGGTCTTCAAGCGTCCCTGGAGGCCTAAAATGAATTGACACTATAATGTAATGGCAAACTTGTTACTAAGGGTGGAGGGTTGCTATTTGACAATGTACCAATCAGAATTAATAATGTTGGCTAAGGTAGAAAGAGTCACGTTTAATCCCACCTAAAGGAACGTGCTAAAAGGCCAATAAATATGAGGGTTCGGACAATTGGTGGTCAGTCGGCGTGGGGTGATTGATGAACAATGAATGCTATGTGGTTTACACAGACCAGCCTAGGTTTTTGTGTTTCACCTGGGTCGACTTACAATAAACCCAATCGCATCAGACTCTGGAGAATGGGTCCATTTTTTGGGTATAGATTGACAAGGGTCAGTGGAGCACTTTGTCCACTTGCTCAGACAAATATTAGTTTTCCTACGACAATTTATTTCCGTATTTATTAAGGGGTATTGTTTTTGGTTCGGTTTGTTTGTTAACACTTCTGCAGCAAAACTAATGGCCAAATTCACCCCAAATTCTGTTTAGGGATTGCCTCTAAAGAGATATACAGGCTGAAAGTACTTTAAAATGGCGTCACCAAAATACATTCTAAAGATTCCTGCTTCCTAGTGGTGTTAGATTACCATTTATAAATTAAAACTAATGAAATTCGATATCAATAACCTTTATTGCAGGGAAATCCCACTGAGACCGAGGTCTCTTTTGCGGGGAGCCCTGAATGCAACCAAACAATTACAACGATAGGTTAAAGACAAACAGCACAGATAATAAAAATACACAAACAACAATTCCAAAACGATGTGCAAATCCTACCTTAAACTAAAAGCAAGTACATCTGGCCTCCAAAAGTAATATATCCAACACTAATTTCCTGAAGGACATGAAGGGGATAAGGCAATCTAGCTTCAAAGTATCCTGGAAATAATTCTACAAACAAGGTGCGAATGCACTAAAAGAGGTACCGCCCAAATCTGTTCCAGTCCTGGGAGCCTCTAACAAAAGCCACTCTTGTGATCTGGTATGCTGACTTCTAATTTTGATGGATAAGAGCTTAGTAAGATATGAAGGAAGTTTGCTGAGCAAAGCTTTATAAATAAATAAAATACAATGTAACTTCCTTCTAAAATGAAGGGAAAACCACCCTACAGAATTATATAAAGCACAGTGATGAGTTCTAAAACCATCACTGGTGATGAAGTGCAGTGCGCTATGATAAATTGTGTCCAAGGGTCTTAAGGTACTATTAGAGGCATGCCTGTAAAGAACATCTCCATAGTCAAATATGGGTAATATTGTCACCTGGGCAATCCTCTTCCTACTGTCCAAAGAAAAACAGGACCTATTCCTGTTGAGAAACCCGATTTTCATTCTAAGTTTTTTGGACAGGTTGGACACATGCGTCTTAACCCCTTACCACTCTGGTAACATTTTCTTAAAATGCCTAAGAAGGACGTACTCAAGGTAAATTGAAATCTGTTCTTGTTTTTAACTTCCCTGACGGGCCCGTGGGCGGGCCGTCGGAGTGTTAAGGGAAAGAAGTCATGATCCAACCAGATACCCAGATATTTGTAGGACTGAACCTGCTCAATTTGAGCACCAGTCACAGAGAAAATGGAGTCACCTGGCATAATTGCATTCTGTGTAGAAAAGATCATGAACTTTGTTTTATCAGTATTTAAAACCAGTTTTAGATCAGCTTGAGCATGCTGTATAACGTTAAAAGCAGATAGTAAATATGTGACGGCCTGGAGGCAAGTTGGAGCAAAGGAATAAAGTACTGTGTCATCTGCATAAAAATGAACCTTGCAATTTCTTACATTACGAGCAATGTCATTTATATAAATTGCGAATAAAATTGGCCCAAGAATGGAAACTTGGGGTACTCCTTTTGTCACCTTTAAAAATTGAGACTGCGCATCCCCAGAAATAATAGCTTGTGTTCTATTTGCGAGGTAGTCTTGGAACCAAGAGCACGCTCTGTGACCAAGACCAATGGAGGACAACTTATTTAATAAGATAATATGGTCTACTGTGTCAAAAGCTTTTGCTAAATCAATAAATAGGGCCGCACGTTTTTGTTTACTATCCACAGCTGTTACTAAATCATTTATAACCAATGAAGCTGCTGTAATGGTGCTATGTCCAGGCCTGAAACCAGATTGCTGTGACGTTAAAATGTTGTTGAAAGTTAAGAAGTTGCAAAGTTGTTGTTTTACAAGAGATTCTTTAATCTTAGCCAGGCATGGCAATTTTGAGATGGGCCAATAGCTGTTTACGGAACTGGGATCACCCCCCTGAAATAAAGGAAAAACATGAGCCACTTTCCATACACTGGGAATAGACCCGGTCGATAATGACAAGTTAAAAATATTAGTTATTGAGTGTGCAATCAGTGGGGCTGCAAGACGCAAAAGACTCGGGACTAAGTGATCCTCTCCAGTGGAATTATTTACATCTATACGTTTTAATTCAAGTAGGACCTCACTCACGTTAAATTCCCTGAAAGAAAACAATACTCTAGGATTTTGAGAATTTGTAAATGCATTAGAGCTAAGGTCAGACATATCTCCTGTAGTGGATTGATTATTAAAATTTCCAAAAAGGTTTCCGGCCGCTATAAAATGTTGGTTCAAAAAAATCACAGATTTTGTGCTTATCAGATACAGGACCGGAATCCGTGTGGATAGAATGTGGTAATGAAGAAGGAGGATTATTTTTCAGGAACTTGACAATTTTCCAAAATTTTGCCAGATTACCCTTCAGGAAATATTCAGATTTTGCCTTTTTTATCAGTAAGCACCATTTATTTCTTAGTTTTCTGAAAATCTGACAGTCAGAGAGTGCCTGAGTTTCCCGAGCTTTAACCCAAGCTCCATCCCTTACGCATAGTTCATTGGATAAAGCAACCAAAAACCAAGGATTTCTTCTGCATTTTACTCAGAGTCTCTTAAACGGAGCATGCTTATGTACAGCACGATTAAGCACATGAGTACAATAAGCCAATGCTAGGTCTGGGTCTGGAATACAACCTGCAAAGCTTAAATCACTCCAGAAAATATTGTGGAGGAAGGCCTGTTCACAGAAATGTTTAACACATTTCTGCAGATGTAGACGCCTGCGGACATAGAGCAGCTCTTTTTATGGAAGCAGTTGCACTACTCTATCACTAGATGGCACCCCCGGATCAGTTATTGAATATTCACAAGCAAGCTGAGCTGGAACACAGTCCAGAATATTGACGAGTTCACTCCTATCCCTGTTTTTCAGGAGTTGCATGAATTAAACTCCTCAGCTAAGCCTGATGTGCAAACTGCTCAATATCCTTGCCCATAGTATCTATCCAGCAGTTTAAAAAATCATCTCTTGCAACAGAAAAAAATCGTTGTCCTCTGTAGTAACCACTTCAGTTACAGTGACCCAATGGTATTCCAAGTAGTTAAAAAAACAAATAAATCAGTTTCCTGAGGCAAAAATTTGCCATGGTATTCACACTATGTCATTCTACTATCAATTTCAGTCATCACATATTAAAAACACACAATTTCCTATCGTGGATTAACACGTAGATATGTCAGTTGAAGAATTTAGTTGTCTTTTAGAGCCTCATACAAGCTCTCACAGAAATCCAATCACTTTAAAGGTGATTCAATGGTATCTGCGTTAAAGCCCAGCTGTAGTTCACGCCCACGTGAAATTCTCCTGGTAATTACCAGTTGGTTGACACGATTTTTATCCAATTGCAGACAGTATAAGCTTTCCTCAGTAAGTGAAAGACATTGATTGGACCTTAAAAAACATATTAAAATACTTGCGTAATAGGGTTACATTGTATTCAATAAACTTTACGCAGCTCAGACTGACGTGGTTGCATGGGAACAAAAAACCTCCAGAACTGAACCTGGAGAGCTGAGCTTATTTGCGGGATGGAAATGTGATTCTGAGATGGAAAATAGCAGTTATTCTGAATGGAACAGACAGGAGGGCTGACAGCATTGATACTTTTGAGGAGCAGCTCAGTAATTCTATTGAAAAGTGAGTAAAGCTGTCTTTGTATGGTGTAGCTCTATCTTACTTTTAGCCTGCTAGCAAACCAGCCAGCTATTTCTTATTTTTGGTTTACCACCGTGATCACAAAGCTAGTTTGTCACATTGGGTAACAAAATAGTCGTCGATACTGCAGTGCGCTGGCATTTTTCTTAACTAGGCGATCAGTTTTAGAATTTATACCACATTCAATGAAGCGGAATGCCTTGCATTTTTGCTCTTTTAAAGTGCGAACAGCTATTACTGTGACCTGAGTTATACTTGTTCCATGGAGGGAGTGAAAAATGTTGTTCCAAGCTTGCGTTTCTCTGGGATGATCGGAATTGTAAACAGCAAGCTTTCGGCCTGCGTGAACATTCTGACCATAAAATAAGCAGTTCCTCTAATGAGTATGTGTGCTTGCTGATGTGGCTTTGTCGATAAATGGACAGGACTCTGAACTTTATCGTGGAGAAAAGGCATGTTTTTGGTTTGGAGAGGTCAATGGTGACCATTGATGTCCAGCTGCGCCTATATTGATAAACTCATGCTAAATTCACCCAGAAAATCATCCATTCATATTGAACTTCAAGAGTACAAAGTTGATTTGCGTTAAAAATACGATTATTTTGTGAATTGAAAGTGCGCCATTTTCAAGGCTCTGAGTTTGGCGAGCCACCTGGATAGGTGGATAGGATTTGGCTTTTAAAAAGTGGATAATTTAATTTTTCATGTTCAGATGAGGAGTACTTGTGGTCTAGGAGTTTATTATCCCAGAAATGTATTGTTTAAACCCCCAGCCATTTTTCAAGCCTCAGAATTATTTTTTTTACAGTTCAATGGTGAATTCTCATGAAGATTTTTTATGTTTGCAGCCCATTTTCTCTTCCAAAATCATGAAAATAAACTGAAATACGATGTAATTCTAAATGCTGTAAGTGTCTTTTCTGAGTTGAGCCACACTTGTCCTCTATATGAAACTTAAATCTTGAATTATAAAGCATCAAATTGAGTAACCCATGAACAGCCAAATTTGGCTTCTGCGCAAAGGGGTTAAAATTTCTTTTAGAAATAAAACATGGAAGAGCCTTTGTAACTTTCATGTCTCTAATAGACGCTACTGGGCAGTGATCACTAACATCCAAGGGAAAGACGCTGCTCAGAGCGTACTTGTGCGGTCTATTTGTTAAAATTAGATCAATTAAAGTTGACCGGGATAAATCTTTAAAATTTGGTCGCGTAGGCTCTGAAATAAGTAACGACAGAATCAGGTCATCACAGACCTCTTTAAAATGGATTGAGGATGGTGATAGCCAATCGATGTTGAAATCGCCCGCAACAACTAATTCTGTGTGGGCATAAGCGGACAAGATATTAGAGAGATTGATTATTGAGGAGGAAAGCGCTCTCGGTGGGCGATACACACCTGCTAGAATAATACTTCCACAACCCAAACCTATTTTAAGAACAAGACACTCAAATTGCTCAGGCACAGAGAAGGATAATACTTGTAAAACGTTTACAGTGAGAGAGGATTTTACAAAATTCATTACACCTCGCCCTCTCTTACTCCTGTCACACCTAAAAACACTAACCATGCAATGCTATATGAAGGTCTGACACAGAAGCATTCAACCAGGATTCAGTTGCAAGAAATATATCAGGATTACTTTGAAGAACCAAAGCCCTAATACAATCCATTTTTGGTAACAAACTCCTTACATTAAGACACAGTATACCAAGACCACATTTGCGAGATCTAAACGCTACTGGAGTTAAAACAATAGGAGCAGGGCTTTCAAAAGTTTTTTGAGTAGGCAGCTGGCAGAATAGAGAAGGCGGGTATGGCTGTTGGCAAGCATGCCAGTGCTAATGATGTGAAGTCCTCCTGGGGGGTTCGGGAGAGATACACCCCGAGAAAATTTTGAAAATCTGAAGCCCTGTGGTGCATTCTGGTGGCTTCTAGGGTTTAGTTTCCTTTTCCCTTGGTAATGTAAATTTTACTTTTTTTACTTTTAACTTGAATATTTTTTGTGCATAATTGTCATAATATGCTAATGTAGAGTTACTGCATATATTCTTTTAGAAATTTTTTGTTATGTGTTGTTACCTCTGATTATCAGTTATTATAATTAGATCCAAGTATAAAAGAGGTTTTAATTTTACCAATGTCTACACATCCATCCTCTCCCTCATGGCCCTCTGCAGAATGCCATCTTGTTGATAACATACTGCATGGCCAGAGGACCGCACTTTTTAATTTGCCTGAAGTTAGGTGACTGCTACCCCACCATTCTTTTCCATTTTTATTACCAAAATGTATACACATGGTGGTAGTACTAATGCTTTTATTTGCTTGCTGCCGAGCATATTTCAGCAACAAGTCCGCATGGAGACATGCAGATGGGGGTTCAAGTTGGTGCTGGGGGGGTGCGGGTGGCGGGGGCATTCTTGAACATTCCCAACAGATGCAATAATATTGAGGCAATAATCAATAACTGTGAAATAATGTGAAGGATATCAGTCAAAATTTTATTTTGTTAAGTTTGATAATTCCGTAGCATAACAGTAATAACCAGTTACCACTAATGGTGAGTCTGCTGAGTAATGAGTCAAAATATTTTTGATAAAACTTCAAATAACACGGAATTGACACCATATTAAATAAAAAGATATAATGGCGTTTATAATAAAATTATAGGCAAAATATCATAAAGCACCGTATGAAATGAAATCTGCGTAAAAGACCGAATAAAAATCATATTCAGTTTCATTTTTGAGAACTAATATACATGCTGATGTTTCACTTTTTACAAGCACAACATAGCAGTTAATGTTTAGAAACAACAATAAATGTCACTAACATTGTAATTGATGATCAGAACGAAGCACACATGGCAGTGACTTACGCATGCTTCAGAATCTACGTCAAATTTCAGATGAATGTATGAATTTTTAAGTCTAATTACTACGCGAAGTGACTTCAAGACAATGCCGCAAGAACTCCTCAAACGCCAGCTCTTCTCATTTTAAAGAGTCTCTGCCAATAACTGTACTGATTTATAGCCAGCCTTACATTGGTTTTTACAGTGCTTTGTTTTGTCGATAAAAATATACGATCATGTGTGACATGATAATGATGATACAACTTATGAAAATTTCATGTGAAGTTTGACAACTGAATCAATGAAAATCAATGCCAAGGTCACTAAATAAAAGTTCACAAACATTTATAAGACCTCCTGTAATACAAACACAATCCTAAGCTCTGAAGCAGTTTTAGTGATACAAGTCATTCAATACGTCTATAGTGAACTTTAAAGGTCACGCAAGGTCAAGTTGAGGTCAGCAAATGGACTTCATATATGACTTTCTAAATGTCTTTATACAATCCCTGGCTCAATCTGTGACCATTTTGTTGATACAAGTCATTGTACTTTCACTGTGGAGTTTGACCCTCAAAGGTCTCTGACAGTCACATTGAATGTCACCAAATGAAAGTTCATATGTGACTTCCTTGATGTCAGTAACACAAACTTAGACTCCATCTGTGATCATTTTAGTGATACAAGTCATTGAATTTTCACTAGGTCACATTTGACCTTTGAAGGTCAATACGAAGGTCACCAAATGAAAGTTCATATATGACTTCCTATATGTCTCTAATACAAACCTAAGCTCCATGTGTGACCGTTTTGGCAACACAAGTCATTGTAATTGTATTATGTCAAGTTTGACCCTCAAAGGTCACCAACAGTCAAGTTGAATGTCACCAAATGAAAGTTCATATGTGACTTCCTAGATGTCAGTAAACCTAGGCTCCATCTGTGACCTTTTTAAAGATAGAAGTCATTGAATTTTCAAGTTTGACCTTCGAAGGTCAATATGAAGGTCATCAAATGAAAGTTCATATATGACTTCATATATGTCTCCAATACAAACCTACACTCCATCTGTAATGATTTTGCTGATATGAGTCATTGAAATGCCACTGTATAGTATGGTCGTTGAAGGTCACTGAAGGTCACATTCAAGGTCACCCAATGAAACTTCATACATGAATTCCTACATGGCCACAATACAAACCTAACCTCTATCTGTAATAGTTTTGGAGATAGAAGTCATTGAAATTTTATCATATGAAGTTTGACCTTCGAAGGTCACCGAAGGTCAAGTTCAAGGCCACCAAATGAAAGCTCATATATGACTTCCTACACTTCTCCAACACAAACCTACACTTTATTTGTAACAATTTTGCTGATATAAGTAATTGAAATTTCACTGTGAAGTTTGGCCATTGAAGGTCACTGAAGGTCAAGTTCAATGTCACCAAACAAAACTTCATACATGACTTCCTATATGCCCACAATACAAACCTAAGCTCTATCTGTAATAGTTTTGGTGATAGAAGTCATTGAAATTTCAACATGTGAAGATTGACCTTTGAAGATCGCTGAAGGTCAAGTTCAAGGCCACCAAATTGTAACATTTTGCTTGACCTCAAGTTTGACCTTTCAAGGTCATCTGAGGTCAACTTTAACACAGCCAAAATATAGGTCATATATTACTTCCTATTTGTCTGTAATACAAACTTAATCTCCATCTGCAACCATTTAGCTTCCATAGGCAATTTGGCCTATTCTCCATAAGACCCAATGTTAAAGTACAGCGCCCCCACTAGACCCACTTTCGTCAATTCAATCAAAATGGCACTCACACTGTACATAAAGTGTATCAAGGTGAGTTGATTGCCAGATTTAGAAAAAAATTACCAGTTTTTGAGAAATAATTTTTTGAAATTTCAGGGCATATTTTTTAACATTGTTAATATATTCCCTGACCTCGAGTTTGACCTTTCAAAGTCATCTGTGGTCAAATTTAATATTGCCAAAATATAGGTCATATATGACTTCCTATATGTCAATAACACGAACTTAATCTCTATCTGAAATCATTTGGCCTCCACAGGCCATCTTGCATATTCATAAAGTACAGCGCCCCCAATAGACCCACTTCCGTCAATTCAATCAAAATGGCGCTCTCACTGTACATTGACGGTACCAAGGTAAGTTGATTGCCTGATTTAGAAAAAAATTTATCACGCAGTATTTGAGAAATAATTTTTTAAAATTTCTTAGCCCTATCTTTAACATTGGGCCAAAATTTCAAGGGCCCATAAAATGGACAAAAATGATTCAATCAAAAATCCAAGAAAAACGCCTGGAGATATGGTCTAGTAGTTATTGCAAATTTACATGAAAATTCATCAGGCCAAAAAAAGATAAAAAATGTTCCGGACGACGGATGCCACACCATGACAATAGCTTATCGGCCCATAGGGCCGGTAAGCTAACTAGAATGTGTTTTTACTCGAAAAAACGTATGTCTCCCCCCTGGCCCCCCTTCCCTGCTTAACCCACCGGAGGGAAGGACAGACGGACAGGCACATACCAAAAGGCACCACTGTAGGACCTGAGTAGTAAGTATGCAGAGTTTCGTTAAGATCATGCAAACAGTTTTGGAGGAACCGAAGTGGGAACACAAACGCACACGCAAACATGAACCGAGCCTAAAACAATATGTCTCTCCCTCCCTCCGAGAGACATAAAATTTTTTTTTGCAAAAATAGCAAAAGGCATGTCTACATAAAATGCTGAAAGAGTGTGCAAGGTTTGATGTAAATACCTTAAAATGGTTTCTGAGATACAGCCCGGAAACAAACCCCAAGCTCATTTTGAGACGAAGTTCAAAGAGTTACCATGGAAACAAGAAAAATAGGACCAAGGGTCCTGTAGCTTACTGGCAAGCAGTTTTACAGCGATGATACAAGTTATGAAAATTTCATGTGAAGTTTGACATTTGAATCAATGAAAATCAATGTCAAGGTCACTAAATAAAAGTTCACATACATTTATAAGACCTTCTGTAATACAAGCCTAAGCTCTGAAGCGGTTTTGGTGATACAAGTCATTAAAATATCAAGGGCTGACTGCAATAAACAGTTATGTCCAATATATAACATCTGGACATAACTGTTTATTGCAGTCAGCCCTTGATATGTCAATATGTATTCAATATGTCAATTGTGAACTTTAAAGGTCACAGAATGTCAAGTTGTGGTCAGCAAATGGACTTCATTTATGACTTTCTAAATGTCTATACAAACCTTGGCTCAATCTGTGACCATTTTGGTGATACAAGTCATTGTAATTTTACTGTGGAGTTTGACCCTCAAAGGTCACTGACAGTCAAGTTGAATGTCACCAAATGAAAGTTCATATGTGACGTCCTAGATGTCATTAACACAAACTTAGGCTCCATCTGTGACCGTTTTAGTGATACAAGTCATTGAATTTTCACTAGGTCACATTTGACCTTTGAAGGTCAATATGAAGGCCACCAAATGAAAGTTCATATATGATTTCATATATGTCTGTCATCTTGCATATTCATAAAGTACAGCGCCCCCAATAGACCCACTTCCGTCAATTCAATCAAAATGACGCTCGCACTGTGCATTGATGGTACCAAGGTAAGTTGATTGCCTGATTTAGAAAAAAATTTGTCACGCAATTTTTGAGAAATAATTTTTTTAAATTTCTCAGTCCCATCTTTAACATTGGAGCCAAAATTTCAAGGGCCCATAAAACGGACAAAAATGATTCAATCAAAAATCCGAGAAAAACTTCTGGATATATGGTCTAGTAGTATGTTATTGCAAATTTACACAGAAATTCATCAGGCCAAAAAAAAAAGATAAAAATGTTCCGGACGACAGACGACAGATGACGGATGACGGACGCCGGACGCCACACCACAGCAATAGCTTATCGGCCCATAGGGCCGGCAAGCTAAAAATGAAAACGGTCATTTGAAGGAGAATAGCAAACGGCACATCTACACACGATATTGAAAATGTGTGCAATGTCTAAGGCAAATATATTAATTAGTTTCTGAGATACAAGCCGGAAACTAATCACATCCCCATTTTCAGACTAATTGAGACCAACTGTTACCATGGAAACAAGAATAATAAAAAAGTAATCTTAGCAAAAATAGTACAAGAGTCATCAGAAGATGACCTATCCCCCCGGCCCCTGATTATTTGCGAAAGTCATGTCAATCCTATACCTTCAAAGAAATTCAAACAAGAATGTTGAGGTGATTTTCCTCTGGAATTATCTGGAAGTATGTACTGGCAACATCTACCAAAGACTACGAACCACATGTTGACAAAGGCTATAATAAAACAAGAGTCATTAATGAACAGTGTTTTAGTTCTGCTCCGGAAACAAACCCAGCCCTGCGACTGAGTCCAAATCCATCTCGCTTCCATGGAAAGGAAAAAAAAAATAATTTCAGAAATTTGAAAATATGAAAAGGCACCACTTCAGTACTTGGGTAATGCACGTACAAAGTTTAAGAAAGACATAATGAACGGTTTTTGAGTTCTGCTCCGGAAACGAACCTCTCTCTGTACAGAGTCCAAATCCAACTTGTTTCCATGGAAACGAAAAAAAAAAAAAAAAAGTTCAGAAATCTGAAAATATCAAAAGTCACCACTTCAGTATGTGGGTAATACACATGCAAAGTTTCACAAAGATATATGGAACGGTTTTTGAGTTGTGCTCCAGAAATGAACCTATCTCTGAACAGAGTCCAAATGCAACTGGTTTCCATGGAAACGAAAAAAATAAGATTTTCAGCAATCTGAAAAGATCAAAAGGCACCACTTCAGTATGTGGGTAATACACATGCAAAGTTTCAGTAAGATATATTGAACGGTTTTTGAGTTCTGCTCCGGAAACAGACCTCTCTCTGTACAGAGTCCAAATCCAACTTGTTTCCATGGAAACGAAAAAAATAAAATTTCAGAAATCTGAAAACATGAAAAGGCACCACTTCAGTATGTGGGTAATACATATGCAAAGTTTCAGAAAGATATAATGAACGGTTTTTGAGTTGTGCTCCGGAAATGAACCTCTCTCTGTAAAGAGTCCCAATCCAACTGGTTTCCATGGAAACTAGAGTGCCGAGGGCCCTGAAGGTTGCCGGCAGTTATAGCCCCAACAGGAGAAAAGTAACTAGCATCAGTCCGCGGATTCAGCAGGAAGCCAACACGAATTCTTGCGAAACAGACATGTTTACACGATACTGGCGTTAAAAAGCTCCAGCTCGGACATCCGCGAAAAATTAAACCCGTCAGCGGTGATGGCGAACGGTCCTGTACCACTGCGAATCAATTCACGGTGTATATGCGCTTCTCTGCGAAACAAGAGAACTGTTTCATCCTCACACTTCCGCGGGCCAATGCAGCTCAGTGAGAAAGGGGTTTTACAACGTAGTTACCATTATTTGGCAACTCAACAGAGCAGTCACACTTTTTTATGAGTGACAGACAGCAACTTTTTTTGTCACGTTTCTGCCATTTTGCAAAAATATAATCTTAAAGAAGTCTAGATCATGAAATCCGATTAGATTTATTTTTTACCTGGACTTTTACTATCGTCTGCTGTCAATTTGTGACGTGCGCCACCTTCCCAATGGTTCTTGCTCTGCTTTCAGACAATAATTTTTTTTACACAACACTGCCACCGAGTGGGTCTAATCGGTATTATTCTTTCTATTCCATGATGCTAATAGGAACAAACATCCAAAAATGGATTTTGGCCAGTTTTTGTTTCCGCAATTCATCGCAAAAAAGGTTGATCGTGCGGTTACAATGCCCGCTAAAATTTTAATTATAAATGGGTTAGTGCCTAATACATTCTAATTCCTAAAGACATTATTAAACAAGGAAATAAATAGATTGATTTTATCACATGACCTCGACCTTGAAGACCAAAGTCAAATCCAATATGGTGTGTTTGATCAGCATACATAATTTGTCATTAGTATCCAATACATACCGAAGATCTAAAGCCAACATTAGAGGACTTTTAGGTTGTTTTTGTCATTACCTGGACCTTGCTGCCCAAGGTCAAATCCAATATGTCGAAAACAACCAGCATACATGATTTGCTATTAGTGCCCAATACATACCTAAGCTCTAAAAACAATATTAAACAAGTTATGGGCCATTTTTGTCATATAATCTTGACCTTGAGGCCTAACGTCAAATTTGACTGACTGCCTAAGAATGTTCAGCATACATGGTTTCCTATAGGTGCCCCAAACATACCTGAGCTCTAATTGCCATATTCAGCAAGTTATAGCACATTGTTGCCATTTGCAGAGGTGTAAAATCCAGGGGTCAGAAAGTAAAAGTCCTGCCAAGTTTTTCTCCCTCCCATAGAATGAGCTGATCACTCATATTGGCTCTATCTCCTGTCCAAAGTAAATTCAGGTGGTTGGAATAAAGTTCTGGGGAGGATTTTCACTTTCTGAACCCGGACTTTATACCCCTGGCCATTTGACCTTGACGCCCAATGTCATATTCAACTTGCCGAGAATGTTTGGCTTACATGATTCCCTATAGGTGCGCCTCACACATATCTAAGCGCTAAATGTCATTTTAAGCAAGTTACAGCACATTTTTGCCATTTGGCCTTGACCTTGAGGCCAAAGGTCAAATGTGACTGAGTCACAATGTTCGGTATACCTGATTCCCTATTGGTGCTTCATACATACCTAAGCTCTAAATGCTATATTAAGAGAGTTATAGCACATTTTTGCAATTTGACCCTGACCTTTCGGCTCAAGGTCAAATTCAAACAACCGAGAATGTTTGGCATACGTGATTCCCTATAGGTCCCTCATACATATCTAAGCTCTAAATGCCATATTAAGCAAGTAATTTTTGCCATTTGACCTTGACCTTGAGGCCCAAGGTCAAATGTGACTGACTCATAATGTTCGGCATACCTGATTCCCTAAAGGTGCCTCATACATACCTAAGCTCTAAATGCTATATTAAGAGAGTTGTAGCACATTTTTGCCATTTGGCCTTGACCTTTCGGCTCAAGGTCAAATTCGACCAACCGACAAAGCTCGGAAGCATGATATGCTGTACATGCTCAGTGCATACCTAAACTGTAAATGCAATAATAAGCAAGTTACAGCACTTTTTGTGCAAAAACACCCGAAAAATGACTAAGTCCGGACACGTTGCCTAGGTGGCGCTATGAAGGAGCAATTCAATCAAAACGCCGTTTACACTGTTGAAGCAGGTCATAATACTGATTCCATTGCTGCGATTAAAAAAAAATTCATTGGATAGTTTTTGAGAAAATCGCAACTAAGTGCAAAAAATGACCATTTTCGACATAAAAATGGCTGCCAAGTCTAAACGAACGATTCAATGAAAAAATTTTTGCTCGGGCATTAACTTGATGACCCATTTGATCACATCCCCAAATTAAAGAAAAATTCATCCGAGCGTTTTATCTGAGCGGGCAGAAGAGACGTAATTCAGGAACTACAGAATCTGGATCAATACTTGGACTGGTGACACACACTCTATCTGATCAGTAATGTACGTGAGGATCGGCACCCTATACTGATCCTGGATCGTATTGGTCCATCCCTAAATATAAATATCATTAATGGTGCTATTCTACTGCACGGTACCAGCTAAACTCAACTCAACTCTAGTCACTTATGGTACCAGCTTAACTCAACTCTATTCACTTATGGTACCAGCTTAACTCAGCTCAATTCACTGATGGTACCAGCTTAACTCAACTCAATTCACTTATGGTACCAGCGTAATTCAACTCAACTCTAGTCACTCATGGTACCAGCTTAACTCAACTCAATTCACTGATGGTACCTGGTGCTTTGTTTTCCACCACAGAAAGTACCCCCTCAATGTCGCTAGTGGTAATAGCAACACCGCACAAAGCTTCACGCACAGCAACAATCCAGGATATTGAAGGGATTGGGTTCTTGATTCTCCGTACAAAATGGCAAGAACTCCTCTCAAAAACTGAACATAAACAATGGCACACTGCACAACAATGGAACAGGCTAATGTTATCGGTTTCTGTGTTGGCATAAAGCAGCCATGGGTAGCATGTCGATGTTGCACAAGTTTATCATTAAAGGTGACATTGAATGGTTGAACGGGGTATTTATCCTTGTTCTGTGATGTGACATATAGACAACAAAATTTTGGTTGGGTCTGTAATGCCTCAGAAGCTTCCTAAAAACCTCTCTCAAAAAGCTATGTTAGGGTGGGGGATTTTGAACGCGTTGTTTTACAACTACTTGGCGACCTTTCGGGCTTAATTGGCAACCTTATTATGAAATGCAAGCACTTGACGCTGATTGGCTGGCTTTGCTGCCACTCAAAAGAATGCAACTTTGCCCAGAGCGGTAGGGAAAATGGAAAACACTCGCCGGCTTTGGAACACGGACAGACCAACTTTATGCAGCTATGGCATATTCAGAGATTCAGCCTTATATGTTTGAGCCCGAATCAGATGAGGACACTGAATTGGAGGAAGAACCAGGCCAGCAAAGGCTGGATTTAAACATTTCTGAATGGTAAGTATTTTTGAATGGAAAAAAAAAAAAAAAAAAAACGGAAAAAACCATTTCTTGTCCAAAGTGTCCTAAAGAAGTTATAGTACGGGCTACCCATTTGGACATTAGCCAAATCCTTTTGCACCATTAAATCGAGAATAAACAAGGCTATCAGAGATGGCAGACTTCACCCCATTCACGCAAATATTGGCAAGTGCGGAAACACAGACAAACAAAAAAACAAACAAACACACAGAGCCGCTAAAAACAGTACTTCACGCACACTCCGTGGGGTGAAGTAAAAATAATTCTGCGTAAGTATGCCCAGAGGCTCCCAGTTTGGGTCTTAGGCTGACGGTAGCCTACCATTCCAGCAGAATGAAAATACAACCATTTCAACTAGGCCTATTTGTGATAAAATGAGCAATAGACAGAGGAGGCTCGCTCAAAGGCTGATGCTTATATGGTTTGTATGAAAAGTCGACACGTGAATATAGATTCTTAGGACAAAAGTTGGAATGCTAACTATACAAATGTTTCCCATTCCCAATGTCTCGGAGACTGCTAGATAGGCTACTTCAGAGCTGCCAAGGCTTACGCATTCAGAGTGAGTCTCTCGCATTGACCTTCCTGTGCCATAGTCAGAAAGTATTCAATCAAAGCGCACTGAAGAAATTCATTTGCGGAATTTAAGTCCTTGTGCAATAAGTTAATCCGTTTCACGTGCATTGTGGTGGATTTCCCTACTAGTGACATGGAAATCGATTATGACTCTGGAATTCTCACGCTTGTCTTTATTGAGGGATTGGAAGCAATGGAATTGCATAAAGACGTGGATGCAAATTATTTTGAAGGGGAGGAAACGGAATGAGAGTGGGGGGGCCGTGAGATACTTGTAACATCATATGTATCCGTTGTTCAGACTGGCCCGTTTTCTGGAGGTCATTTTTGAAAGAGGAATTTCTGTGAAACAGAGATGTTCAGAATGTCGAGCACTTTCCGAATGTTCTTGAATGCGAGTAGACGACCGTTATTCAACATAGATAAGGTAAAAACGAAGGTAAAAACGGTTTTTGATTCTATGTCACCTTTAAATAAGCTTGGCTGTTAGACGTGAGCTTTCAAATAGCCAGTCCACAAAAGAAAACAAAGATTTCAAGCAGAGTGCAGAGTTGGCCTGAAAAAAAAAAACTTACATAAGGGATTCTCTCTGACCAGTAAGAGGCCTGCATTGTTTTCACATCTGTTTTTAGCAATGACTCGGTCCACTTGGAACCTCGACAGAGGCGACATACAAATATAAAAAAGTGCCAATGTAACAGGTACTACCCATGTAACCACTTTTGCCTCAGCCAAAACCCTTTAAACAACCAAACAGAGTTGAGCCAGTCAGTGTGGCCTTTAGTCATGTAACCATGTCACCATGACATTCACTATAATCCAGTCATGTAACCATGTCACTACCTTTCCCTCAAAAGTCACTGTGGCCTTTAGTCATGTAACCATGTCCTCTATTGAAAGCCAGAGGAGTGGCCTTTAGTCATGTAACCATGTCACCCAAGTTCCTCAGCCAGTCACTGTGGCCTTTAGTCAAGTAACCATGTCACCCAAGTCCCTCAGCAAGTCACTGTGGCCTTTAGTCATATAACCATGTCACCCGAGTACCTCAGCCAGTCACTGTGGCCTTTAGTCATGTAACCATATCACCCTAGTCCCTCAGCCAGTCACTGTGGTCTTTAGTCATGTAACCATGTCACCCGAGTCCCTCAGCCAGTCACTGTGGCCTTGAGTCATGTAACCATGTCACCCGAGTCCCTCAGCCAGTCACTGTGGCCTTTAGTCATGTAACCATGTCAGTCCCTCAGCCAGTCAGTAACCCTCAGCCAGTCAATGTGGCCTTTAGTCATGTAACCATGTCACCCGAGTCCCTCAGCCAGTCACTGTGGCCTTTAGTCATGTAACCATGTCACCCGAGTCCCTCAGCCAGTCACTGTGGCCTTTAGTCATGTAACCATGTCACCCGAGTCCCTCAGCCAGTCAGTGTGGCCTTTAGTCATGTAACCATGTCACCTGAGTCCCTCAGCCAGTCACTGTGGCCTTTAGTCATGTAACCATGTCACCCGAGTCCCTCAGCCAGTCACTGTGGCCTTTAGTCATGTAACCATGTCACCCGAGTCCCTCAGCCAGTCACTGTGGCCTTTAGTCATGTAACCATGTCACCCCCAGTCCCTCAGCCAGTCGCTGTGGCCTTTAGTCATGTAACCATGTCACCCGAGTCCCTCAGCCAGTCACTGTGGCCTTTAGTCATGTAACCATGTCACCCGAGTCCCTCAGCCAGTCACTGTGGCCTTTAGTCATGTAACCATGTCACCCGAGTCCCTCAGCCAGTCACTGTGGCCTTTAGTCATGTAACCATGTCACCCGAGTCCCTCAGCCAGTCACTGTGGCCTTTAGTCATGTAACCATGTCACCCGAGTCCCTCAGCCAGTCACTGTGGCCTTTAGTCATGTAACCATGTCACCCGAGTCCCTCAGCCAGTCACTGTGGCCTTTAGTCATGTAACCATGTCACCCGAGTCCCTCAGCCAGTCACTGTGGCCTTTAGTCATGTAACCATGTCACCAAGTCCCTCAGCCAGTCACTGTGGCCTTTTAGTCATGTAACCATGTCACCTGAGTAACCCCCGAGTCAGCCAGTCACTGTGGCCTTTAGTCATGTAACCATGTCACCTGAGTCCCTCAGCCAGTCACTGTGGCCTTTAGTCATGTAACCATGTCACCCGAGTCCCTCAGCCAGTCACTGTGGTCTTTAGTCATGTAACCATGTCATCCATGTCACTCAGCCAGTCACTGTGGCCTTTAGTCATGTAACCATGTCACCCAGCCAGTCCCTCAGCCAGTCACTGTGGCCTTTAGTCATGTAACCATGTCACCCGAGTCCCTCAGCCAGTCACTGTGGCCTTTAGACATGTAACCATGTCACCCTCAGCCAGTCACTGTCCTTTAGTCCCCATGTCAGCCAGTCAGTGTGGCCTTTAGTCATGTACCCATGTCACCCGAGTCCCTCAGCCAGTCACTGTGGTCTTTAGTCATGTAACTATGTCACCCGAGTCCCTCAGCCAGTCACTGTGGCCTTTAGTCATGTAACCATGTCACCCGAGTACCTCAGCCAGTCACTGTGGCCTTTAGACATGTAACCATGTCACCCGAGTCCCTCAGCCAGTCACTGTGGTCTTTAGTCATGTAACCATGTCATCCAAGTATCTCAGCCAGTCACTGTGGCCTTTAGTCATGTAACCATGTCACCCGAGTCCCTCAGCCAGTCACTGTGGCCTTTAGTCATGTAACCATGTCACCCGAGTACCTCAGCCAGTCACTGTGGCCTTTTAGTCATGTACCCATGCCACCCGAGTCCCTCAGCCAGTCACTGTGGTCTTTAGTCATGTAACCATGTCATCCAAGTATCTCAGCCAGTCACTGTGGCCTTTAGTCATGTAACCATGTCACCCGAGTCCCTCAGCCAGTCACTGTGGCCTTTAGTCATGTAACCATGTCACCCGAGTACCTCAGCCAGTCACTGTGGCCTTTAGTCATGTACCCATGTCACCCGAGTCCCTCAGCCAGTCACTGTGGTCTTTAGTCATGTAACCATGTCATCCAAGTATCTCAGCCAGTCACTGTGGCCTTTAGTCATGTAACCATGTCACCCGATCCCCTCAGCCAGTCACTGTGGCCTTTAGACATGTAACCATGTCACCCGAGTCCCTCAGCCAGTCAGTGTGGCCTTTAGTCATGTACCCATGTCACCCGAGTGGCAGCCAGTCACTGTGGTCTTTGTCATGTAACCATGTCACCCGAGTCCCTCAGCCAGTCACTGTGGCTTTTAGTCATGTGTAACCCGAGTATCTGTCACCATGTAACCATGTCACCCGAGTCCCACTCAACCATGTCACCCGCCCTCAGTCACTCACTGGCCTTTAGACATTTAACCATGTCACCCGAGTCCCTCAGTCCCATGTAACCAGTCCAATCCCTCACCAGTCACTCTTTTAGTCATGTAACCATGTCATCCAAGTAGCCAGTCACTGTGCCAGTCACTGTGGCCCTCAGCCAGTCACTTGGCCTTTAGTCATGTAACCATGTCACCCGAGTCCCTCAGCCAGTCACTGTGGCCTTTAGTCATGTAACCATGTCACCCGAGTCCCTCAGCCAGTCACTGTGGCCTTTAGTCATGTAACCATGTCACCCGAGTCCCTCAGCCAGTCACTGTGGCCTTTAGTCATGTAACCATGTCACCCGAGTCCCTCAGCCAGTCACTGTGGCCTTTTAGTCATGTAACCATGTCACCCGAGTCCCTCAGCCAGTCACTGTGGCCTTTAGTCATGTAACCATGTCACCCGAGTCCCTCAGCCAGTCACTGTGGCCTTTAGTCATGTAACCATGTCACCCGAGTCCCTCAGCCAGTCACTGTGGCCTTTAGTCATGTAACCATGTCACCCGAGTCCCTCAGCCAGTCACTGTGGCCTTTAGTCATGTAACCATGTCACCCGATCCCCTCAGCCAGTCACTGTGGCCTTTAGTCATGTAACCATGTCACCCGAGTCCCTCAGCCAGTCACTGTGGCCTTTAGTCATGTAACCATGTCACCCGAGTCCCTCAGCCAGTCACTGTGGCCTTTAGTCATGTAACCATGTCACCCGAGTCCCTCAGCCAGTCACTGTGGCCTTTAGACATGTAACCATGTCACCCGAGTCCCTCAGCCAGTCACTGTGGCCTTTAGTCATGTAACCATGTCACCTGAGTCCCTCAGCCAGTCACTGTGGCCTTTAGTCATGTAACCATGTCACCCGAGTCCCTCAGCCAGTCACTGTGGCCTTTAGTCATGTAACTATGTCACCCGAGTCCCTCAGCCAGTCACTGTGGCCTTTAGTCATGTAACTATGTCACCCGAGTCCCTCAGCCAGTCACTGTGGCCTTTAGTCATGTAACCATGTCACCCGAGTCCCTCAGCCAGTCACTGTGCCCTTTAGTCATGTAACCATGTCACCCGAGTCCCTCAGCCAGTCACTGTGGCCTTTAGTCATGTAACCATGTCACCCGAGTCCCTCAGCCAGTCACTGTGGCCTTTAGTCATGTAACCATGTCACCCGAGTCCCTCAGCCAGTCACTGTGGCCTTTAGTCATGTAACCATGTCACCCGAGTCCCTCAGCCAGTCAGTCATGTGGCCCTTAGTCATGTAACTATGTCACCCGAGTCCCTCAGCCAGTCACTCACTGTGGCCTTTAGTCATGTAACCATGTCACCCGAGTCCCTCAGCCAGTCACTGTGGCCTTTAGTCATGTAACCATGTCATCCAAGTATCTCAGCCAGTCACTGTGGCCTTTAGTCATGTAACCATGTCACCCGAGTCCCTCAGCCAGTCACTGTGGCCTTTAGTCATGTAACCATGTCACCCGAGTCCCTCAGCCAGTCACTGTGGCCTTTAGTCATGTAACCATGTCACCCGAGTCCCTCAGCCAGTCACTGTGGCCTTTAGTCATGTAACCATGTCACCCGAGTCCCTCAGCCAGTCACTGTGGCCTTTAGTCATGTAACCATGTCACCCGAGTCCCTCAGCCAGTCACTGTGGCCTTTAGTCATGTAACCATGTCACCCGAGTCCCTCAGCCAGTCACTGTGGGCCTTTAGTCATGTAACCATGTCACCCGAGTCCCTCAGCCAGTCACTGCGGCTTTTAGTCATGTAACCATGTCACCCGAGTCCCTCAGCCAGTCACTGTGGCCTTTAGTCATGTAACCATGTCACCCAAGTCCCTCAGCCAGTCACTGTGGCCTTTAGTCATGTAACCATGTCACCCGAGTCCCTCAGCCAGTCACTGTGGCCTTTAGACATGTAACCATGTCACCCGAGTCCCTCAGCCAGTCACTGCGGCTTTTAGACATGTAACCATGTCACCTGAGTACCTCAGCCAGTCACTGCGGGCTTTAGTCATGTACCCATGCCACCCGAGTCCCTCAGCCAGTCACTGTGGCCTTTAGTCATGTAACCATGTCACCCGAGTCCCTCAGCCAGTCACTGTGGCCTTTAGTCATGTAACTATGTCACCCGAGTCCCTCAGCCAGTCACTGTGGCCTTTAGTCATGTAACCATGTCACCCGAGTCCCTCAGCCAGTCACTGTGGCCTTTAGTCATTTAACCATGTCACCCGAGTCCCTCAGCCAGTCACTGTGGTCTTTAGTCATGTAACCATGTCATCCAAGTATCTCAGCCAGTCACTGTGGCCTTTAGTCATGTAACCATGTCACCATGTCGTCACATGTGGCCTTTAGTCCCTCAGCCAGTCACTGTGGCCTTTAGTCATGTAACCATGTCACCCGATCCCCTCAGCCAGTCACTGTGGCCTTTAGTCATGTAACCATGTCACCCGAGTACCTCAGGCAGTCACTGTGGCCTTTAGTCATGTAACCATGTCACCCGAGTCCCTCAGCCAGTCACTGTGGCCTTTAGTCATGTAACCATGTCACCCGAGTCCCTCAGCCAGTCACTGTGGCCTTTAGTCATGTAACCATGTCACCCGAGTACCTCAGGCAGTCACTGTGGCCTTTAGACATTTAACCATGTCACCCGAGTCCCTCAGCCAGTCACTGTGGTCTTTAGTCATGTAACCATGTCATCCAAGTATCTCAGCCAGTCACTGTGGCCTTTAGTCATGTAACCATGTCACCCGAGTCCCTCAGCCAGTCACTGTGGCCTTTAGTCATGTAACCATGTCACCCGAGTACCTCAGCCAGTCACTGTGGCCTTAAGTCATGTAACCATGTCACCTGAGTCCCTCAGCCAGTCACTGTGGCCTTTAGTCATGTAACCATGTCATCCGAGTCCCTCAGCCAGTCACTGTGGACTTTAGTCATGTAACCACGTCACCCGAGTACCTGAGCCAGTCACTGTAACTTTTAGTCACGTAATCATGTGACCCGAATCCCTCAGCCAGTCACTGTGGTGCTTGGATGTTCTCGCAGTCACAGCAGCAGCGAAAGCTTACCTTTCCTTTTCAGTCATGATCTGAACGGGACTGAGCTGGTTGCTCTTGTTGCCTGTACCCAGCTGCCCGTAATTGTTAGACCCCCAGGCAAACAGCAAGCCTTCGTCTGTTAGTGCTAGTGTGTGAGCATATCCCGAGGCAATCTTCAAGGGCACAGCACAGCAATTACACCCAAGATGGACAGAGAGAGAAGCCCAGACGGAATCAGACTCAGATCATAAGTCTCTGGGTGAGAGTCACTTTGGTCAGTAAAATTATTCAATAAATGTCCATTTGCAAATATTCAAATGAAGATGTCTAAAGCCTGATTCATGCTTCTTGCGGTCGGCGCGGTCAGCACGGCCCACACGGTAAAATGACGCAATTGCGGCCAGGGCGACAAAGCGCGGAGGGTCCGCGGACGCTCTGAACGCCGAGCCGCACACCTGGAGGATTTTGTAACAACGCCGCCGGGGTCGCACAGACCACGTTGCAATGATTGGCTAGCTTCAGGACCCAGATGTACGTATACCGATTAAAATTAAAAATGGAAAGCTTTAAAGAAAAGCCAGCTGAACATACAAACAGCTGAAAATACAAACATCTTTACGACAGTCTACAAGGATGCTCATATGACTTCCAACACATGGAAGGAGATCGGAAATTTTCAACAGACTGATCCCGACATGTCTAAGATAAAATGGAAAACCCTTCGCAACCGGTTTGTGAAAGCACAAAAAAAAAATGAAGGGGAGTGGAGAAGCTGGCGGAACCAGTGTATCAGCAATATTTACATTATTGTCCTGGCTCATGGTGTTTATAAAACTTAGGGAGAAAAAAATCAAATGTCAATGCAGCGCTCTGTTTAAGCCAAGGTTTTCCGGACGTAGGGTAGCTGTGTCCGCAGATGATTGAAGGGAATCTCGTTGGCGCAGCTTACGTCATTCGGGAATAACCATACAGTCATTTCGGAGTACCTCAACCTCCCCCACGCCTTTATATTCCTTTATATTTAATTTGTGGTGTAGGACCCAATTATCGCGGTATTAATGAAATTAATTCAAAGTTGGCTAAGCTAACTGGCAGACAAATTAAACTTAGTTTGCTACATATAACAAGTAATCTCTATGCATCTGAAATCACACACAAAAAAAAAAAAAAAAAAAACCAAAATGATCATTGCCAGACATCGGTGCAGAAACTGCCGAAATGCAAACCATGTCAACTTAGTTTTCGAAAGTTTCAAGTGACCCAATTATCGTAATAGTGGAGAAGGAGCGGCCAGTAATATTTGTTTTGACAGCGATGCACTGTCTAATCTAATTCAAAATAATCGAGCCATGTAGGGTGACCAAATTTCCTGAAACTAAAACCGAGACACTTTGCGCGTGACCGTAGTGCGCATGCACATGAGGTCATAGACGCAAATATTAGGCTCAATTTCAGCACATACGACTACTGCTCACAACATAGCCTAATGGGGAACAAGACTAGGTGCAACTTAGTGTATGGCTGGGGCGCCAAGTACTGTATGAGAATGTGGGCCCAAGAAAAGGGTGCTAAATGGGGCAAAGCTCCCGCAATTATATGAAGTGCAAGTTTAGTAATGAGCTGGAGTTGATAAATTTTTTACAAAGTGGGTGGGGAGAGTGGGAGAGTGTGAGAGTGAGAGTGTTGAAAGAGTGAGTGCGAGTAGGTGTGAGAGTGAGAGTGTGAGTGAGGGAGTGGGAGTGAGTGAGAGCTTGTGGGGTAGTGGGAGTGGGAGGTGGGGGAGGCTTGAGTAAGGAAAACATATCAAAAGCAAGTTAGACATTTGAATAGACAAAGACCTAGAGTAAGGGTAGCAGTTATTGATTTTGTGAATGTGAATTTGAGAGAGACAGCAGCAACAGATGTAGATAGCAGATAAAGTATATATGCATGCTCCTGAATCGTAATGAAACAATAAAGTTATTGTTACAGTTGTGCTAACCGGGAACGTGACGTCACTTTTGCGAACACATGGCAGTTCCTATATAGTGAGAGTGTAAGAACGAACTTCAAAGATTCCTTTTTTCCCCCATGTTTCGTCTTAGGGCTTGTTATGGACAAAGAATCCACAGTTTCGAGTAAAAGCGCTTAATAAACATGTTCGAGTGAAGGAGCTGCCATGTGTATATATAAAGCATTATTTGATATTGGTGATGCATGAATATGATTCACTATGTGACAAAAAAAATTGAAATGAAATTAATTTTAAATGAATTTATGACCTATTGTAAGCTCTCGAAAAGGCCTTGTAGTTAACAGCAAGATCATGAGAATTGGCCGAGAAATAAGAAAGTTCATTCTATAATTTAATTACATTTTGTTTGATTTGGCCACCAGCTTTCCCGTTTGTTTTCCTTTTCGTTCGTTGTGCTTATTGACGTCATAGCGTGCGCCGTCTTCTTCTGCAGAAGCATGGCAATTGAATCGAGAATTAGCGCCACCTAACGGCACTTTCGGCTTATCTCGTGAAACAAAAGTGCATAACTGACGTGGATGGAAACGCACATAAATGCGCTTTTCCTTTTGCCGCATTAACGAAATTTTGCTTAAGATTGGCGATACAAGTTGGATGGAAACACAGCTACAGATTCTGGATCAGGGATAATGTCCTTGCGGAACGTACGGCATGTGATCGGTCATTTTGTGAACGGAAATAGGGACAAATGACGCATGAAACGCTTCTTTGTCAAGAGCACGTACGGCAGGGGTGTCCAATTTTTTCCGCAAAGGGCCGATGTGGGTGCAGGTTTTTGTGCAAGCCAGCAGTGCTACTGCACTGAATGACGCATGAAACGCTTCTTTGTCGAGAGCGCGTACGGTGTTGAAAGCACAAAAAGGAGATTAACAAAGAAAGATTATAACCACCGTTGTGGTACCAATTATCTCTGTGAGTTCAGGGTTTGTTGAGCCGGCTCATTCATATATAGCCTGTGTACGTTGAACTTGCTTCATAGTATAGGCTACCCCGCAGGCGATACGAGTGACAACGCCCGGCCAGCCAGCCGGCATGTCAGTCAGCCAACCAATCGTTGAAGTTCTTGCCCGCCGCCTGACCAATCACTGAAGTCAGATGTCGGCCAACCAATCGTAGAAGTTCTTCCCCGCCGGCTGACCAGTCGCGGAACTTCTTCCCCGCCGGCCAGCCAATCATTAAACTTGATCACTCACTCAGTCAGTCACTCAGGTACTCAGCGACATTCGCGTTTATAGGGGCCTGGCCGCTATTCATGGCCCAGCCCAAAAATTATGCATGTTTTTGGTAGGCCTATTTACACATTTAAGATAAAATATGAAAAGACACTGAAAGAGTTTCGTGTGGGACTATCTTTATTTTTATGAATTAGCCTGAAGCTGAAGAAAGTTTTGGAAAATACCAAGTGAACAGTGCGTGCGCGTTTTTCTCAGTGTCTACTTGTCCGAAAGTCGGACAGGGTTTTAATATAACTCTGTGTCCGACAGTCGGATGGTTTCAATATAACTCCGTGTCCGACAGTCAATTATTGTTTTTAATTTCTTCAAATCTACTGAATCTTTTAGATATTAAACGGGAATGTTTTGATAAGACGGCTCAGTTCTTTAAGATGAGTACCGAGAATTTCAACCAATGTTTCTGTTTAAACTCTGCTCAATGTAAGTCGACATCGGAGCGGGACTTAGAGCATTTATGACAAATTTAGCGACTGTCGGACAGAGATCCCAAAATTCTCCGTCTACGACAGTCATAAAAGTTCAAATTTTTCGAATATTCCAGCAATTATTAGACGTATAAACGTAGCAATGTTTGTGTTTGACCTTCATAAAATTCAAATTGATAGCTATCGACTTTTCTTGGTCTTTTTATTCGTCTGTTTTCTTCCGTTGAAGATAGACAGCAGTCTTTATTCGGTCTCTCTTTTGAAAATTAGTCAGATGGATCGAACAGATTCACGCTTTATTTCCACACCAGAGATAAAATAGTGCTTGTAGTCAGTGAGCAAATCAATTCCATGACCACTGACATTGTGAATTAAGCTATTGCATGCACGATCAAGACTGTCGGACGCGAAATGCAAAATACTCCATGTCCGGCAGCCAGCAGAATGTAAAAGTATTGATATGAGAGCAGATTTATAACGAAATAAAGAATAAAAATATATCACCAACAATCAGAACATCCAATGGGCACTGCAATCAATTTATTTGGGCCATTTTTATAAATACAACGAAGTCCGAACAATGCCTGTCGGACATTAAATGCAAAATACTCCGTGTCCGACAGCCAAAAAAAAAAAAAAATTAAAATGAAGTAAAAAAATAAAATAAAACAAAATAAAAGAGGACGATTAGAACAGATTGATAACGAAATAAAGAATAAAAAAAATATTTTAACAACAAACAGAACATCCAATGAACACTGCAAATTATTAATTTGCGGGCCATCTTTTTTGATGTTCTGTTTGTCGGTGATATATTTTTATTCTTTATTTCGTTGTAAATCTGTTCTCATATCAATACTTTTTTTTTTTTTTTGCTGGCTGCCGGACATGAAGTATTTTGCATTTCGCGTCCGACTGATCGTGCATGCGATATTTAAGTCACAATGTCAATGGTCATGGAATTGATTTGCTCACTGACTAGGCTACAAGCACTATTTTATCTCTGGTGCGGAAATAAAGCGTGAATCTGTTCGATCCATCTGACTAATTTTCAAAAGACAGACCGAATAAAATTTGTCATAAATGCGCTAAGTCCCACTCCGATGTCGACTTATAGGCCTATTGAGCAGAGCTTTAACAGAAACATTGGTTGAAATTCTCGGTACTCATCTTGAAGAACTGAGCCGTCTTATCAAAACATTCCCGTTTAATATCTAAAAGATTCAGTAGATTTTAAGAAATTAAAAACAATAATCGACTGCCGAACATGGAGGTAAATTAAAACCTCGTCCGACTTTCGGACACGTAGACACTGCGTTTAACATTTGTTAATGGCATTGCGTTAACTTCCTCAAAGCAAATATGAACAAACTTGCTGTCTCGTGAGCATTTTAAGTTCGATGCACCGAGCAATAATGTCGTGGATGGAACTGACACGCCATTCTGCCGTTTAGTCTTGTAAATTAGTTCATCAATCCTCAGATTGCTAATCAAGCAAAGTAATAGAGTTATCGTTTGTTTAACGGTGAGGATTCTGCCTACCTTAACTGACCTCCGACGGCACGTCACTAGTTAAGAATTATTACTTTGTGTTATTTGTACAATGTAACATTGCTGGCGTAGCCTACGTTTGTAGCCTAGCCTACGCTACACACACACACACATACACACATTGTTGAAATCATATGCTTGATGCTTTGTTCTTTCTATGTGTTTTTTAGTTAATGATCGGGCTATAATAAGACCAGGTTGGCTATGTAATCGCAGACAACAGGGGACATTTCATAGTGGTTGGTGGAAACCGAGACATTTTAGCGTCCCGACAGGCTTTTGTCGGGACTCGGGACACACAACTCAAAACCGGGACTGTCCTGGCTAAACCGGGACGTCTGGTCACCTTAGGTAGTAGTAATTATAATAATAATAATAATAATAATAATAATAATAATAGTCACAATATGATAGTAAAAATGAACGTATTGATCACAGAAATAAGATTCAGTAGCGCAAGATTAGAACAGGCCCGTAACCGTTCTTGGAGCTGCTTTGACCGCATCAAGCATGAAACGACTCGACGTTCGTGGGGACCGTGCGCGCCGTCCGCACTGCTGAAACCACGCCGACTGCAAGAAGTATGAATCAGGCTTAAAGCCTTCCATTTAAAATATAGGTAGAGGAAGAAAATTTGGGTTGATCTTGTGTGTGTAACAATATGATTTTTACAATTCCATTACGCATGATACTTGAGACTGAATGAATCCAAGTTTGTTTCATGTGATACACTCTGATGTACTTAATCTGGAAAGCACCAACACCAAAACAAATTTGCTCCCTCGTGAGTAATTATCGTGCACAGCACAATGCCTTTGCCAGTTGCTCAAATTTAAAAAATACGAGGAACTAACAAGAAGTCGTACTTCAAACCTGCCAGCTATACTGTAGGGCTCCAGATAAGGGTAGGGAACCCTGCATATTTTAGATGTCTCTCTGCTCTAACAGGTCAGATTCAAACTGCTGAAGATCGTCAAGGGCTTGACGACAAGAAATTAGTTTCAATCTGGCGTGTTGGAGCAGACACCTCCAAAACAAGCTGGACTATGTCTCTCAAAGAGCAGGGACCCCTACTGCTAGAGTAAATCAGAAACATACTTCAAATGCTCTTTGCTGAACATTCTACTCCAGATGTCAAAATCACTCCAGTTAATGGGGTTATGGAGTAATGGGCATGTGTCCTTACCTGCAGCACACACAGTCCCTGCAGTGCAGTCAGGCGACATGGAATAAGCTGGTTCCCGTTGTTGCCCAGCCCAAGTTGTCCATTACCATTATAACCCCATCCATACACCTGACACAGAGAATGGCACAGTCATCTCCAGAACAATATAACCCCATCCATACACCTGACACAGAGAATGGCACAGTCATCTCCAGATCATTATAACCCCATCCAAACACCTGACACAGAGAATGGCACAGTCATCTCCAGACCATTATAGCCCCATCCATACACCTGACACAGAGAATGGCACAGTCATCTCCAGACCATTATAGCCCCATCCATACTTCATCATCTCCAGACCATTATAGCCCCATCCATACACCTGACACAGAGAATGGCACAGTCATCTCCAGACCATTATAGCCCCATCCATACACCTGACACAGAGAATGGCACAGTCATCTCCAGACCATTATAACCCCATCCATACACCTTATACAGAGAATGGCACAATCATCTCCAGACCATTATAACCCCATCCATACACCTGACACAGAGAATGGTACAGTCATCTCCAGACCATTATAGCCCCATCCATACACCTGACACAGAGAATGGCACAGTCATCTCCAGACCATTATAACCCCATCCATACACCTGACACAGAGAATGGCACAGTCATCTCCAGACCATTATCAACCCCATCCATACACCTGACACAGAGAATGGCACAGTCATCTCCAGACCATTACAATCCTATCCATACACCTGACACAGAGACTGAAACAGTCATCTCCAGACCATTATAACCCCATCCAAACACCTGACACAGAGAATGGCACAGTCATCTCCAGACCATTATAACCCCATCCATACACCTGACACAGAGAATGGCACAGTCATCTCCAGACCATTATAACCCCATCCATACACCTGACACAGAGAATGGCACAGTCATCTCCCATTATAGCCCCAGACCATGGCACATCATTTCCAGACCATTACAACCCCATCCACACCTGACACAGAGAATGGCACAGTCATCTCCAGACCATTACAGCCCCATCCATACACCTGACACAGAGAATGGCACAATCATCTCCAGACCATTATAGCCCCATCCATACACCTTATACAGAGAATGGCACAGTCATCTCCAGACCATTATAACCCCATCCATACACCTGACACAGAGAATGGCACAGTCATCTCCAGACCATTATAGCCCCATCCATACACCTGACACAGAGAATGGCACAGTCATCTCCAGACCATTATAGCCCCATCCATACACCTGACACAGAGAATGGCACAGTCATCTCCAGACCATTATAAACCCATCCATACACCTGACACAGACCATTATCCATCCAGCCCCCCATCCATACACCTGACACAGAGAATGGCACAGTCATCTCCAGACCATTATAACCCCATCCATACACCTGACACAGAGAATGGCACAGTCATCTCCAGACCATTATAGCCCCATCCATACACCTGACACAGCTCCAGACCAGAATGGCACAGTCATCTCCAGACCATTATAGCCCCATCCATACACCTGACACAGAGAATGGCACAGTCATCTCCAGACCATTATAGCCCCATCCATACACCTGATACAGAGAATGGCACAGTCATCTCCAGACCATTATAACCCCATCCATACACCTGACACAGAGAATGGCACAGTCATCTCCAGACCATTATCCAACACCCATCCATCATCTCCACCATTATAACCCCCACATACAGAGACAGAGAATGGCACAGTCATCTCCAGACCATTCCATACACCTGAACAGAGAATGGCCCATCCATACAACCCCATCCATACACCTGACACAGAGAATGGCACAGTCATCTCCAGACCATTATAACCCCATCCCCATCCATGGCACAGTCATCTCCAGACCATTATAACCCCATCCAGAACCTGGCACAGTCATCAGTCCAGACCATTATAGCCCCATCCATACACCTGATACAGAGAATGGCACAGTCATCTCCAGACCATTATAACCCCATCCATACACCTGACACAGAGAATGGCACAGTCATCTCCAGACCATTACAGCCCCATCCATACACCTGACACAGAGAATGGCACAGTCATCTCCTCGCTGCACGACAGCCACAGATAGGCAGACCGTCACACTCCTCCACTCACCTCTCCATTGTCCACCACAGCCATGGATGAGGTCTGGCAGAATGGCACAGTCATCTCCAGTCCATCCCTCCATACACCTGACACAGAGAATGGCACATCTCCCAGACCATCCACCATACACAGCGATGTTCACCACAGCCTTGTTCTGCAGGCAGTTGGAGACCTTGCGTGGGGTGGGCTGGTTGGCTGTGGAGCCCGACCCCACCTGGCCGCAGTTATTATAGCCCCAGGCAAACACCTACAACACGGGATCAGAGACCGTGCAGTCAGGGTATGCCATCAGCTCTATAATACTTGGGACAAATACTTTATCTCTCCTTTCTTTTTTGGTTCCACCCTTCAACGACAGCAGATTAATAATAAAACATTAATCGTGGGTAAAGAGCATATTCAAAGCTTTGAAAACATTTTGGTTTTAACATGTAGAAATTACAGCACTACATTACGAAGCTCAATGCATATATTCCCACGTGCACACACCCGGCCTCTCTCACCTCACCCTCATGTGTCAGGGCCATGGAATGGTGGGATCCGCAAGCCACATCCACTACCTTCTTATTCATTAAGCTGGCTGAAATCAAAACAGGCGACACCCCCTGATTGGTGGTCCCATTGCCCAGCTGACTGTAGCCATTGTGTCCCCAGGCAAAGAGCTCCCCATCTGCAAGGAAGATCACAATACTGAAGAGGGGTTTTTGGGCCATTAACACACCAGCACATTGACTCAAGCAGCTCAGGCCAAGAAACTCCTGAAGAAAAGTAAACACATTAGGCATTCAAAATAGAGCAGAGACATTAGATATGATTGCACAACCATGGTGACATTGAAAATGCCACTTTGCAATTGCAAAATTAACATGCACAACTGCTGTGACCACATCCATACCTGTATCAACGCATGAATGTACAGTACTACACAAAATCATGTGGGTGTGGCTAAAGTATGGGGGGTGTGGTAGAAGAAGGCACTCTTCTCCTCCCCCTTACCCATCATTCTGTCTGTACCTGGCTATACAACCAATCCTCTCCCATTGTTATCTTTTGAATGTCCCTCCAAGCCCCCTCTGTTGATCATTCATTGGTTTCCTCTGCCATTTGTCCTTTTGTATCCAATCAGGACAATCTTTACTGTCAAGTACAGCTCACCTTGTTTCAACATAAATCTCTGGGCCTCCATCTTTAGGGGCTCTTGCCATGCTGGTACCAGACAGAGCAACAGACTTCAGCAGTTGGTTTTCATTGGTATGATTCACCATTTGTTCACAATTGTAACAGTACAATAAACTTGATAAAAGACTATTTGTCGTAATCTCTCGGTTCTACAACAGGGGGCAGGCAAACTCACAAGAATGAGTCCAATTATGCCTCCTTCAAGAGTTCACTGCAAACATCAGGGCTGTACGTTAACTTTGTTGCTCATAGCACTGGTGCTACAGAGGTTCATAGTCTTGTAGCAGGAGACAAAAACTTGTAGCACGACAAAAACATCTGTTACATCTTTAAACCGACCACAAGTGGTGCAGTTTATCATTTAAAGACATGAAATATTAAGAATCTTTTCGTAAATTAACAGACAATCAAGGTCTTGGAAAATACATATTTTTAATTCATGAAATCTCATGGAATGTCCAGAACTAGTCAAACAAATCAACGTACATATAACATTTGTTTTTTTAACATTTTCAAGACATGTTCTTTAGGGGTCAAGCATTTTTTTCATCATTTTCACAAGAGTACAAAGTGAACTCTTGACTGAATCGCCGCCCCCCCCCAAAAGCGTACAACGAGAAAGTGAGAAAATGATGATCACATGACACCATAAGTGACCCACTCCAGCAAACCAGGCATTATGTACCAAAGATCAAAGGGTCATTCCACGTGAAATCAAATCAACCAGGGCTCCCAGGTCCCAGGTCCAAATATCCCAGGTTTTAGCTCAATCCTCCCAGCAGTTTCCCTTTTTTTTTGGGGGGGGGGGGGACCTTCTGAAGTCGCCAGAAAAAAAACCCTTTTTTTGACTGGTAATAGTACAGCCATGAATGGGTTAATTCTATTTCTTTTACTTATAAATGATAGTCATTTGCTATGTATATGCACAAAATATACACAGAAAAATTTAAATCAGTATCTTGTTTACTTTTTGAGTTATAGCCCTTCAAAAATGGCAAAAGCTGTTGTGGCAGCCTCCAGGGTGCCACACCCATTTTACGACCCCCGCAGGGTCAAGGAAATCCGTGACTATGACAGTGGGATTTTTTCCTGAATTTGGCTGATTTCACATGAATGACCCCAAAACTGAGTAGTTATTAAATTACACTTGCATTCTTCAGTTTCTCAGCTTCTGCTTGATGCCTAATTTGAGAGCCATTTGATCATTGGAAATTATGCATTAAATACAATAGGCCTATTGAGCCACATCTGAGATGATCAGATGTGCCTTTCTGCCTCGTTTTGCTTGAATTGGTTACATATTTTCCACTCTCCTCAATAATCATAAAATTTTGCGTTCTGAATTTGAACAAAAAGTGCAAGAATAAAATCAGATGTACAAGTTTAATTTTTGCAACTCTTTCCCTCCGATGAACAGCTTCAGGAATGGAATCTGCTATTCACTTGCTGAAATGTCAGGGTAGGAATAGTTCTGCAAAAACAGATAAGCCATCCATTTTCTCGAAAAAACTTCATTTTTAACAGAAAACGCATAGCCGAGATTTTCCATAAAAATATCGATTAATAACATCGAAACTGTTGCGCAATCATATAGGCTGTGTCCCAATTCAGCGGCTGCATCCTTTGAAGGACGCAGCCTTCGCAGTCTACGAAGGCCACGCCCTTCTTAGACCGCGAAGGCCGAACCGAGCGGTCTCCGAAATGAGACGGTCTAGTCAACGGAGGATTCACAGTTGGCGTCTCGTGCTGTTCCCGCCCTTACCTTCGCATCTGGAAGCCCTGCTTTCGTCCCCAAGCAATCTTGACAGCAACAGCTGACAATCCAGACCCCTCAGCATAACTTGCCAGATGGAAATTTTTTTTTTTTTTTTTGTTTTTCCCAATTATTGGAGGAGATGGAAGAGATGCTTCGCCGCCAAGTGATTTATCTCAGGCCGAGAGACAATGCATGTCCAGGTAAAATACATATCTTGAGGTTTGTACTTTGAGCCAACAGTTAAAAGTAGCTAATCAGCCAACTCCCATCAGCCTAATTAATGAATGGCAAATGCCATTTGACTTTGACCATAAAGCCATTTCATATTCAAAATAACCAGAGGTGGAATGTAACGGCGTGCCTTTACTTAACTGCTAATTCTACATACCTGTACTTTTTATAATTTCCATTTTATGCAAATTTAATGCTACTTGTCCTCTATATCTTATGGGCAAATTATGTACTTTCCAGCTACTCATTTATTTCTCTAAGCAGTAGCTTTATCCAGCTAGTTACATTTCAGATTACAAATTTTCATACCCTTCCTGTTCAGTAAAAACCATGTAGCTATCCCAAAATGTGTTGATGTTGAATGATAACGCTTTTAATAAACAAACATTAAAGAGTGACATTCCTTTGAGGATTTACAACATTCTCCAACCCCAAAATCAATATATGGGTGGATGACGTGACATGGCAGTTTTGCTGTCTTCAGTGTCAAACATGTATGAATAAAAAATATATTTGCCAAAAACCTCCCCAACATTGTGCAGAACATCTTGCTTTATGTGAACATACTCAACATTAAAACAGTTCATCACTCATTTTTTCAGAATTTTCAACCAAACGTAACAAAACTCATATGGTGTGACTGTCCGGCACTTGTTTCTCAAAGTGAGAACTCGAATAAAACTAAGAAAAATAAATGCAAAAATTCTCAAAAAAATACAGAAAAATAATACAGATGTCTATTTGTGAGTCTACTCTTTTCAAAGTCCAAGCATAATGTTTTGAGTCAGTTCTAATCAAAAAGATTTTGTCACACAAATCAAAATCATATGGTGTGACACTATTTTGGGATATTTCAACGGGCAACTGTTTGGACACCCTTGGGAAGGAGAGGACCTTCTTCAGCAAGGTTTTACAGTACTAGCAATACCAGTCCATGACAGGTTTCTGAGGTGAGTTATCATTTTTATATTTACAATAAATCAGATCTTGTTGGCACTCTGACAAAAGTCCCACTTCCAGATGTCTTTTGGTGTGACACATTTTTCATAAAAATGCAACAAAAAAAATATTATTTTGTCATAATTACATGTAAATCTATGTTGCTTTGTTACAGATAGCATGTTGTTAGCATGCTAATGTGTAGTTACAAGACTCAAGGTTGTGCTAAGTGCAGAAAACATCATATGGTGTGACACTGCATCATATGGTGTGACATGTCTGCTAGTCACGCCATATGATTTGATTGTCACACCATATGATATGAATTGTAATTTCCTGCAGATATAACAATAAATAACAAAGTCCAATGTATGTTTTGTCCTTTTAAACATTTATTTGGGTCCATCACCACATAAAAGTTGTAATTATCCACAATAGATTGTGTTTAGTTTAGTTTTATTCTGTGATACAGATTTCTAGTTTATCAGACAGACACAGCAGACCCCTTCACAGAAACCTGAGAATACTGTTTAAGTCTAAACAATGTTTTATCTTCATCTCAAAAAGGGGTTTGGGGGCCTGCCGGGCAGCCGCCCCCGTGGAACAAAGTTCGTTGCCCTCGAGGCCTTCCCCGTGTGGGGAGCCCGGCCGTTAATGATCCTTCTGCAGGTTAACCTCCGGAAACCTTGTTACGACTTTTACTTCCTCTAGATAGTCAAGTTTGATAGTCTTCTCGGCACTCCGCCAGATCCGAGGACCTCACTAAACTGTCCAATCGGTAGTAGACGTCTGGTCTAACTGTGCTTTTCAGCCCAACTTTGCGGACACATACAGCACCTCTCCGGTTAGCTTCAACCATGGTGGCTACAATTGGGCAAGGTTATCATGAAACTGCCACATTTATGCTTACCGAAGTCACACAAGCATACCGATCAGAATTACTGCATATAAGTTAACCAGGAGAATTTTTAATTAGCACGGCACGCGAACTAACATGCAGTAGCTGGTAACCGAGTGGTCATAACAACCACAGAGACAAACCCTTGCAATACAGGTTTTACAGACAGCAAGTTCCGTTACCGTGGACAGTTGTACCAAGCATCCAAATTACAAACAAGTATAAAAAGTTAGCTTCAAATGAGGTTTATGTTCACACACCTCCTGTAGAATTTCCCCTGATATTACTCTTGCATATTTGGGACACAAAAATTAGCAACAGTAACTTGTCTCGTTAGCCGAAAAGGCTACAGCCACAATCAACTGGCTATCACGTCAGGTTGGCTCACGCAGTAAAAGCAACTTGCAGCTTCTGTGTCTGTGAGTCACAGACAGTCGCGACAGATCCAGGCTTTATCTTCAGATATTTTAGAAAGCCTGCGCTTGAGGCCAGTTGTTAGTGCTAACTATCGTTAGCGGTCCTGCTAGCCAGTAGCCACCCCTAACACATTAGCTTCACTTACATTATTTGCGGTTATATTGTTACTTATAGCTTGTGGCTCTGAGCGCTTGATCGATGCAACTGCTTCAGGTTTGAGAAGCAGCTGAAACGCTTATCCTGTGTCGAATTATCCTTTATTAACAAAGCTGTCTTTGGTGAAATGCTGAGCACAATCAGCTAACGTTCCCTTTGGCCGTGGCTGTTTGCTGCCAGCAAACAAAAAAAGCTACCCACTGATTTCTGGTGGCATCGTCTTTTGGAAGAGAACTAGTTGTTTTTCTTCGCGTCCAAAAGTAAACGGACAAGCAGCTTTGGGAGAGATACTGATTAATTGCACCTCAAATGATCTGCGGTTCTTCTTTTGTATTTCCAAAAGTGTCGACGCTACTAAGGCATAGTATGATCTGCCGTTGTTATTGCCTGCTAGAATCGTTTCCAGTGTGGGCAGGTCCAGCGCAGTGGTTGGTTCTGGCTAGGTCTGTACTAATTGGACGGCACAACCTGACGTCAGGTTTTGCCCAGATCTCGTGAAGATCTCGGGAGGAGCTGTTCAGAGAGGAAATCACGCTCACAAAATCACGTTCTTGGATTACGGCCAAACCCCTGTATCTTATGTTTAGAAACTTTTCAGGAGGTTGAGCATGGACAACCAACATTATAGCATTACGAATATGTATTAAAAGAAGGATCCGCATAATAGGTCCCCTTTAACCGCGACAGCCCTAAGCAAGCCAATAAAGTAACCAATTCAAAGTATGTCGCTAACTTTTTTTTCCCCCCACTTTTAACGCCTTGGTTTTATGTATTTTTCACTATTTACCGAGCTAAAACCAAAAATGTACCAGAGTATCTTTGCTAAAACCCAGGACTTACTGCAGCTGCCATTGTTCAATTCGATTAACCACCGCGCAATGAATCTTGGGAAAGATTGGACCGCAAAGGATCCACCTGCTGCAGCCTTCGTTGCCCGCGCAAAGAAGGCCGCATTTCTCAGCCGCATTTGAAGGAGCCTTTGAAATGAGACGGCCGAGTCGCGCCGCTGTGACGCAACCGGTCTTCATTTGTAGCCTTCAAAGGCTTCAAGTTTGGTCAAAATTATCAGTGAGCTTAGTCCAAATTCACCCATGTTTCCATCTAAAGTGCAAAAATCAAAAATTGTAGAAATTCCAACTGTAAGTATCAAAAGGCACATCTAGACATAATGCTTAACATATCTATTAAGTTTGGTGAAGGTCGGATGTATAGTTTCTGAGATATGGCCCGGACAAGCCAAGTTCCAATTCACACAAGTTTCCATGGAAACGGCAAAAATAAAAAATTCCAGAAATTCCTAAGTAACAAAAGGCACGGCCAGACATCATGCTCAACATATCTGTCAAGTTTCGTGAAGGTCAAATGTATAGTTTCTGAGATATGGCCCGGACAAGCTAAGTTCCATTTCACACAAGTTTCCATGGAAACGGCAAGAAGAGCCATCTGGCAACGACTTATCCCCCAGCCCCCAAAGGCACATCTAAACATCATGCTGAACATGTCTGTGAAGTTTCGTGAAGATCGGACGCGTAGTTTCCAAGATATGGCCCGGACAATGTATGATTACAAACGGACGCCCGCCCACCCGCCCGCTCGGACGGACAGACGGACGAGGCAATGGCTATATGCTCCCGCATTTTGATGACGGGGATAAAAATAAAAAATTCCAGAAAATCCTAAGTACCAAAAGGCACGGCCAGACATCATGCTCAACATCTCTGTCAAGTTTCGTGAAGGTCAAATGTATAGTTTCTGAGAAATGGCCCGGACAAGCTAAGTTCCAATTCACACAAGGGCCATTCTCAGTCACGTGTGTGACCAAAAATGTAACAAATAGTAGACAAAATCTCCTCCAATTACAAAAGCATTGGAGGTTCATGATTGTGGACCTTGTATAAGAGTACTACTTATCCAAGTCTATCAAATAAAATGTTATTTGTTACATTAACTTTAACTACTTAAGGTCAGAGGTCAAATACGACTGGTCACGTGTGTGACTTCACACGGAAACAGGTTTTTCATAACTCTATTTGACTTCAAAAACTCTGTGAAGTTGAAAAATCTAGAATTTTCATAGTTTTGGGGTATGGAGAATAGCAAGGAATAAATTTGATACCTTTCATTAATTTTCAAAGTATTTCTTTATTTGATGACATCTGGTCATGTGTGTGACATTTTGGTTCACTTCTCAAAGAATGGCCCACAAGTTTCCATGGAAACAGCAAAAATGAAAAATTCCAGAAATTCCTAAGTATCAAAAGGCATATCTAGACATCATGCTCCACATATCTTTGAAGTTGCGTGAAGACCGGATGCATAGTTTCCAAGATATGGCCCAGACAAGATAAGATTACAGACGGACACCCCCCCACCTGGACGGACGGACGGACAGACTGACACACTGATGACTTTATCCCCCCTGCATAAATGCTGCCGGGGGGATAAAAAATAAAAAGAAGTGGTAGTTTGCCGCGGTACTTCATGAAAAAAAAATTTTTTGAAAAGACTCGCATTCTCGCCCCGTACCAGATGCATGAAAGTTACGCGCATTAAGCCTTACATATGACCAAAATGGTCGCAAGCATTGCAGAGGGAAGTAAATAAAATTTTGACAAATTCAAATAAAAAATTTTGAACACTGTTTACAATATGTTTAGCATAACCATTTGAAAGATTCTGTAATTCGACCCCTTGGAAATGCGTGACAGATTCACTTTAAGGAATTTAAAACGTGCGTTCGATTTGTACCTGGAATGATCATCATCTTATAATTATTTTAAAAAGCGTATGCTGGGTTTTGCTAGGCTTTAACTCCCCCCCCCCAAACTACACTTTATACGCTCGTGAAAATGATGAAAAAAATGGATGGCCCCTTAGTTGGCTCCTATGAGAGGACGCCAGTTTGGTTGTACTTCCGGGTTTCATCATGACCTGCAGCCTGTTTCACCAACAAGCAGGGTCATGTCTCCTAAGATGACAAACGACAACTACCAAGTATATTAGCGAGGCAATGGCATTGAATTCAAGTCTCACTCACACACACACAGCCGCGGCTCTCTCACATCACACCAGTGCTACAACAGTGCGTTCGTTCATCACACAGACCAATTTTCACATCGCAAAAAAGCCCTGAAACAGCTTGCAAGGGTCCATATAAAATAGTTAATGAGTTATGATGAGTGTGTGTGTCTTTTTGCAAACTCTGGCCATGTTACATGAATCTGTTTAGAAGTAATACAGGGTACTCCCCACATAACGCAAGGAGAGCGGCCTACCCTGCTTTAATTTAGGCCCGCCCTGCTTTCACATGTCCACCCTGCTTTAATTCAGGTCCACCCTGCTTTCACATGCCCGCCCTGAATAAGATGTTAGCGCCTTCCTTCTGCCATCCCCTAAATTACGAGAAACAAATTTGGCATTTCCCCAACGTGTCTGTTGGTTGAACAGAATCTCACTGCAGCATGCACTCTGTTACATACTGAGCTGCATGCAATTCTCCCCTGAGGGCAATAGAGTACTAAGGTGATGACATCACAGCTACTTAGCTTCTGGTGTCGGAAGTAAAATCCCTACGGGAATTTATAGTGGGATTTGGATACTTTCCAGCATTGCTCGAACTCGTATTAATTTTTTGTGCCGGCTCGCTCCGAGATTAGCCAACAGGGTATACAGATACAAATGACCACATCAAATTCGTAGCTTATTGCCAAAAATTATATGCTTTTGCACTTGTAGTACAGTTTATAGTCCACTTCTGCTAACTACATATCCACTACACAAGTCGGTGAGTACCCCGTGATTTGTTCCCAGCCAAGGGGGTACCTCAGTTTCAGCAGATGCTCACAACGTACAATGACGGTAGCCAATCAGTGCCGTTGTCTGTGTCCGTGCAACCATTACTACGTAGCGGGCCACTATTAGCTAGCAACATGCCTTGAAATTAATGGATCAAAATGAATAATTATTTTGCCATTTAGCTAGCCAGCAAATGAGCTTATTACATCTTGTGCACACAGCTAAATCGATAGAGACAGTAAATGGTTAGTTTAATGTCACTGTTATTTAGCAAGCCAGCTAGCATTAAAATTCACAGACTATGAATGGCAAAATAACTAGCTAGATAGTTCGGTAGCCAAGCTAGCAAGCTACTTAAGTCAATAAAAATGGTGAACAGTCATTATTTGGCTACTTAGCTAGCGCTGAGCCGGGAACGTTTTGCGAGTTACCATTTACATACAGCTACCTAATATGATGTTAGTCAGCTACCGAAGTCAGTAAACTAGCTCACTAACAGTCAGTTCGCTTGCTCAGCTAGCCTCACATGGTGAATATTAATTGCTAAAAACAGTGAATAGCGATTATTTCGGCACTTAACTAGCGTTAGATGAGCAAGCAGACCTGCTCGTTCGCTAGCTACTGAGTTTTCAAGCAAACAAACATTAGTCAAAGATGCTTGGCTATTAAAGTAAATTGGCGCTAGTTGTAAAACTTAACATCTAGCAAGTAAACATAACTAAGTAGACCGTAGAGTGGCTAACTGATTCACAATCTCACCAGGCTAAGCAAACAAGAAGTCATGGCAAGTAGCAGGTAACTTCCAATGCATTTTGAACTCGTTCAGCCAGGGAATCAGGAGGATCATGAGACATGTAGTTTTTAGACCACAAACAGGATTAGCATGGTGGCGAAAAATTAAGATGATTTAAATTAGCTGAATCTGGTCAAGAAAAACGACATTTATTGTAACTCGGATATATGACGTAAAATCTTGAAATCGATGGAGGCTTGAAAACAACGGACAGTGCTTCAAAAGTGAATTTTAAAAAAAAGCCTATGGGTAAAATGAATGGGAAATTTTACTTCCGACACAATTTTGAAACATGATGGGAATTCTTATCCAAACTCCATAGATATAAACATAGAACATTAGATTGCTGACAGGGTACACTGTTCCAGCAGCGTAAACACCCAGAAGCAGAAGTTGCATGCTGACTCCCATTCATTTTCATGTGTTCACTAGCATCGTCTTCAAAAACATTTGTGCGAGAGTCAGTGTCATTTTGGTATCACTGCGCAGAACAATATTCTTTCTCCCTAAATATGTGCTTTTTTGGGAGGAAAAAGGCATACTCATAAAAGGGAAAACCGATACCAACACTTGCGTTTGCTATAAATTAGCGGTATATATGAGTCAATGGGATGGCTAATGAGCTAGCTAGCACTCCAACGCAATTTTCTCCATTAAAGTACTAAATTCGAGTTTCTGCCATAACTTACAAGCATTACATCACTGCGAATGAGTATTGCTGCTAAAACCAGCAGTGCATCTCAGCATTTTAAAGATTATACCAACTTATTTGAAAATGGCCTCATAACACACCATTCATTTTGATGAAGAAACTGGGTGTATCAGTATGAGAAGGAAAAACCAGCACTCAAGTGTCCTTTATATATTTATTGTGCCAAGCCAGCAGGCCCAAAAATACAACGACGTTTCAGCACAAAGCTTTCATCAGGTTGCGAATGTAGGCGGATATTCCGTCATATTTTATAGGCGTAATCTGGATATCCTGTGCCGGAAATCACTATTACATTTATAATTAAACTCATTATACAAAAAGAAAGAAGAAAAAGAAGAATAAATCCAGTATAATTGTAAATGCTTTCACAATTGTAATGTCACAGACATAGTGTCAATATATAATTAGATGAAAGTGAGATACATACAGATCTCTTTCATGACAATCACCGGAACTGCCCTTTGAATAGTACATTTTCTTTAGAAACCAAATACGGTATATTGATCTATAATCCACCTACCAATAACAAGATGCGCAGCTATACCAGTGAAGAGATTAATTAATTAATACATAAAGTTCAAGCCCACACAATCATCAATATGTATCACTGATCCAGTTATATACCGAACACAATAAACATGTTAAAAGAAACAACTTCACAATAATTCTTCATTTAGACCCCGTGGATATTCGGTCTGTAAAGAATGAATCCAAAACGCCTCCCTCTGGAGTAAAACGCTATCCCTGTTGCCCCCCCTCTTCAGTGGAAGAACTACCTCAATACCTTGAAACCTTAATGTGCATACATCATGCCCCAACAGATCGAACTGTCTTGCTACCGATGATTTCTCATCCTTATTTCTGATGTTACTCTTATGTTCACCAATACGAATCTTAAGTTCTCTTTTTTAGCGTGTAAAGGGACCGTGCAGAGACCGCGATGGCGGAGGCGCCTTCCTTTGGTCACATCATAGGTCATGTGACTTACGTCTCGGAAACTTCCAACTTTTTCAGGGGGCGGGGCGTAAGAGTGCAAAAAAAATCACTTTCTTCCCGGCAATTGCTGGATTTTTCAGCCATTTCAGAACTTTTGAGTGCATAGAGAGATATAAATAATCATGTAGAACAAAATAAACCAAACTTTCAGGCGTTGTGCTTCATGTCAGGGAACCTTTAAAGACGTTTATCGCCCTCCTTGTTCTCTGTCCAACAGGCGCCACTGAGGAAATGTTTGAAACATAAATGACAGTTGTTGAGTCATATTCAGAAATTTAATCAAAAGTATTTGGATAAAAAATAGAAAAACAAGTTTATGAATACGGCACCTATCTATGAAAATTAGAGGCCATCTCGCTACGCACTGAGGAGCACATCAAAGAAACACAGTAATCTGGTGACTCAGAGGCAATATCTGCTTTTGAATTGATGCAAAAATTTCACAATACGAACAATTCTCCAACCAGTACTCTGAGCATCCTGGGCAGAACCCTGGGTTTAGCAATATAACACCATGGCGAAGCAGTTTCAGCGGTTTTGTTACTTGCGATAGTATTTGTTTATGCGGAAATGCCAGTGAGTGCACTTAGTGCCTTTAGTACTCATAATACAACATTTAAACTGAAATTCCAGTGAGCATCACTATTCTTGTGATAACACATGACAGGGAAACTGCTGCACCACAAGTTCACAACAACAACCATTCTCTACCCTCGTAATTTGATATGGGCCAACTATGATGTGATGCAGAAAAATGTGAGGAAATTTTCTTTTATAAAGAATTATGAAACTGCATGCCATTAAACATTCTTACCCAACACCCCCCGACGGTGAGCACACTCTGGCCTCACATACAAATCCAGCACCCTGCTTTCAAACATTTCCACTTACTGTGCACCATTTCCGAAGCTAATTAACTGTCCGTTGGATCATGACCAACCTTTCCAGGAGATCTTGTGCAAGTCTCAGATTCCATTTGAATGTTACATGCCTTTGTGCAATAGGCCACTTCCATTGCCACACCCTCTCTCGGCATGAACAAAAACACAGAACTTCATTCACACACTTGACCTCCGTGCCAAATTTCAGCCTCCTTGGAAAAAAACTGGCTGCCAAAGAGTGGGGAAATTTTTTTTGTGGACCGACCAACCGACAGCGAGCTATAGAGCTGCTAGTCACAGCTAAAAATCCCATCTCACACAATCACTCACACATTACGTGCAACAAGGACAGAATAACTCATATGTGCAGCGAACATGCAGGGAAACTGCAACATCATGAGAACAAAGTGTTTATGTAATCGATGTGAAAAGATTTGCTCAGTAGCTATAAGGGCTAATTAATTGAACAAAGAAAGCAGGCCTTTTCCTGACCTTGTAAACTCTGAATATAGTTGACCTAAGTTTACTTAAAGTGGCGTTAACCTATTTAGCCCCATTTAGAAATGGTGCTTGCTGTGGATAAAGCTGCTTTGAATGCACAATTGAAAGGCTGTGAATTCAGGCAGTCCTAATCCACTAAACAGCTGCTTTTCAATGCATCACACAGTAACAATCCTGGTACTGTGGTTCCTGAGATACTAAGACGGGGCAGAACTTAGAGAGATGCAGCAAGAACACAGTCAACAAATCAGCACAGAGTTTCCCATGACATTCTGAATTTAGCTCTGAGAACATCGGAGCAGGTTTTTTCACCTGCGATAATTTGAAAAGCACATTCAGGCCTCTTTCATTCATCTATAACATAGTGAGGCATCACATCCTTCATTAATGCGATCAGCATAAATCAAAACTTAACATTACACCCAACTCTTAACAACAAGCTCCTCTGATGGAGAATAAAAGGACATGAGAGTAAGAGGACATGGCTGGTGGAGAGAGGACATGGCTGGTGGAGAATCAGAGGACATGAGTGTAAGAGGACATGGCAGCTGTGGGACCTGTACCTTCAGTAGCCAGCAGGATGTGAGGCCCGCTGCCATAGCTCAGACTCATGACCTTCTTCCCGCTCAAGACATCCAGCTTCTTGGGCACAATAATGCTCTGGTTATCTCCTGTGCCCAGGCAGTTACTGCAGTTAAGCCCACATACAAACACCTGCAGGACTCCCCAAACAGAATGGAACAGGGAAATCATCATCAGTGTTTTTAACAACATCTCCTTGCAAAATATAAAATAAATGAAAAAGACCCATCTCAGGGTTCCCTTGGGTTTTCAAAAATATTCTTCACTTTTTTCCTTGAAAAATAAAGTCAAATAAGTATTCTTCTCTTCATCTGAAGTCTTTATTTTTTTTTTCACTCGTGGACTTTAGATAAAAAAAGCCTTTAAAGTAGGGATTCAAAGGAAAAACTGAAATATGGCAATTTCGACATCAATGGGAAGCTTAGAACGCAAAGAATGCAATGTAATGTTATTACGTCACATTATCGATACTAGAAAATGGAAACAGGCACGAAATGACAGTACTTTATCGAGCGTGAATACTTCCGTGATGCTAGGAAAGAGGCCCGTTTTGGGTGACGTCACATAAGGGTTTTGCAAGCTCTGCTCTGTTACATGTCAACAGAAATACTATGTTTCTCTCTAAGCTTTATATTTTGTTAAATGTTAAAATTGAGTCGTACTTTACTTGAGATGGATAAATTATAATGAAGAAACTTTTTTTTAATTTAAACTCATATTTTTCTATATAGGCCTAGTACATTGAAGATTAACATGGACATATAAATGATCTGACGGAAATCGTGTAAATACGGGGAAGGCAGGGTTTCCTCCAGGATTTTTTGAAACTGTGGCCGAGGGCTTCAGCGTTGGGTCAAAACTCAGCATTATCAGGTGTGGCCAGTTTTCATTAATCAGCGCACAGACGATGTAATAATTGACGTCTATGTGCACGGAGGTTTATCAGTTTCACATAAGTCACGGTGGATTTCACATATAATATGAAAACCGATTACGACTCCGGACTTGGAATTCAATAATCATGAAGATACAATTAGGTAGAGCAGTTTATCGTTTTGCAAAGTGAACAAAATATTTTTTCTCTAATCGTTGCACACATGGCATTAAAGAGAAGCAGCCCGTTTTACTGCCGATGGCTAATTTTTATTCATTGGAAAACGTGTTCATCAAGCAAAATGATTAACGACAGGTCAAGAATTATTAGCGCTCATTTTAACTTAACAATGAGAACTGGCGACACCTGATTGTCCTTAAGGATTTTTGGAGTTTATGTAAAGTCATTTTACATAGGCGTGGCGGCTTTATTTTGACGTCATGATCAATTACATGTAGCGGAAACCCTGGGGGAAGGACTGATACCTTAATTTATTATGATATTTTTTCGATGAGTAGACTTGATAAGAGCGACGACAAAACAAGATAGGAGGATTTTTAGAATGTATTCTCTCTCTTAACTCGCGCAGGAATACATATTGTTCATGCACTTGCAGCTACCTGTCGTCAGATCTTTCTATTGCGTATACTGTAACTATCTAACGTTATTAGATTTGAGGTTTTGCTTCGTTTTGGCCATCATGGAAGAGGAAGGACCCGAAGTTGAAATAAGAACCATGGGAAGAGACACAACAACTATAAAAAAGCAATTAAGACCTGAAATTGAGCTTGAGTGCATGAGAAGTACAGGCGGACGATTCAGGCTGCTTTTGAGGTATTGGGTGGAGATATTTGAGGGGTACGATTGTGCTCTAAATGGCTTCGACCTCGTCACTCCATATTTCTATGTCAGTCAATCACTGTTATAAGAGTCCACTTGATCGTATTCATAAAATACTATCTTTTTTGTAGCCCAGCTTTGGCTTATCCAACATTCCTCGGAATGGTAGCATGACTCCAGTAAAAACATTATTTTCTTTCTGAACTAGACAACGTGTACGTATATAGCGTATAGCCAGAGCGGCGACCTGACTTTTTGCAGGCACAGAACGAACCAAAATAAGCAGCAAAACTAACATGCCTCGATGAAAGAAATCACCTTAATGCGACAGTAGCTTAAAAAAAATAAAGATTTAAACATGGGATTTAAAACTATGAACTACTGGAAGAAATCTATCAAGAGTTCTTACTCGTCAGGCTTTAAAAACAAAATTGAGCACAGTTTTCACTGTGTTCACTGTATTATAACCATCATCTGGGTACTTTCAGAGTACACAACCCATATGTGACGTCACGAAAAATGAGACTGTCAGCGGACTGGTTACGGTGGAAAAGGAGCAACATTTGGAAAGCGAACATCAAGTCGCATGAAACTTTTTTTCTTTTGTTACAGGAGTGAATACCTTCAACCTGTCATGAAATTGCCATGGCGGACCAATTTTATGCATACTTATTTTTTTTGAATCCATACTTTATAGCAGACAAACGACAACATATTCAAGGAAAAGGTCAACCGTCAAATATTTGTGCAGATACATTCTGGTATTGCACAGCGTTGTCTTGTGCCATTACAGCTAACTTAGGAGCACCATTCGCATCGCACAGAAATCACCAGTCATACTGTTGTAGATAACATGGTGGAAAATTACATGATTGTACGCATTGAGCAATTTAAAAGTTCCCACACTGAAGCCTTCTCAAGCCTATATATGACTTATAAAGATTCGCTTTAACACGTGGCCATTGAAGTTGGGTCACACGCCAACTGAAAAAGACCGAAAGGATAGACGATCCTACCTCAACATTACCAAATAATTTATTCCGATAACTTAAAGCCTCTGGAAACTTGTCTTGACATAGTGAAAATTCACGTATAATATCAAAGTTGAGTGTCTCATAAAGAATCTACAAAAACTGAGTGAAAATTAACATTCATAACCATTAGAAAACCTAGTTCAAAAACGGCTCATTTTTCTGTTCAGTCCATTTCTCAAGACAGTGTGGGCGTGGCGTATCGCGGTTTGACTGGCCACTCGCGAATGACAACTGCATCTCAAGGGTGCTATATCCGGTCGCAGCATGCACGGGACAGATCCTAGACAGAAACCCAAACTCGTTGTGAGATAAGAGTCTTATGCTGCGTTCATACCGCTATGTTGAATATTGCGCCTCTACTTCTGAAGTAAGCGGACGCGGAGTCAGGGATTTGCGTTTTCGAATCGCTCCTTCTGAGCTTCGTTTTATTCTATCAGCGTTCAACATCTTCAACAACAGTCAAACAGCAGGCCAATTACAGCTTAACCCTTCTTCAGTGTTTACGTTAAGACTAACTCAAAACTGTATAGCCCTCTACTTAAATGCCCGCTTGGGGTTTTCTGATTAGACAACTCTCTGGGGCCCATGAGCCAATCACAGCAGCTCAGGCCAACCCACGCAAACTAGCAAGGAGCAGTTGACACCGACATTCAACCCCATCCACCGAAGAGGCAGGAACGCCACACTATGGTGAAATTACCACTCACCGGTTGCGAATAAGAAGAAACATTACGGTTTATCCGTTAGCCAAACGGTAGCAACAACTCGAAACCAACAATTAGCGACTACTGAAGGTACCGTATGTCTGGTGTAACGGTATTCATAACATTACCACAGCTAACGTCCACTTACTGCACTTCGCGCTTGGCTGCTCCATCTCCTCAGAGACCAGACAAAACGTGTGCGCTAATCAATAAAGAGTTCGGCAACAATCCCTATCTACCATAGTGCGTCTAGTGCATGGCGTGACTCTTCACAGACACACCCAGATATAGTTCACGTTAGGAGCAGAGAGCTTTCATAATTTCAGTTAAGGGCGGGACAAATGACGGAGTTTCTTTAAATTGATTTGGCTGATTACGCAATAACCCACTTAGAAAACCACGCCCAATTCAATCGCAGTAAGAGGATAGGTGCTAAAAATTAAATGACAAAATCTCGTATTTGAATTGGAAATAATTTCTAATATTTTAGTAGGCCTATGCTTACTATTATGCACATACAACCCTAAATAACGTAGTTCAAAGGTTTTTTGTGGGCTTGGGTTTTCTGAGGCTTTAAGTTTACCTTCATGCATATTTTTTTTTCCCGGAGATGACAAATCACAGAAATAATACGATGGAGCTGAATTCATTTTCCTAGCTTACTGGATTCTTTTGCCTGTAAAATCCGTTTCGGAGCACCAGAGGCCAACCATTTCAGGTGACAGCTCAGGTATTTATAGCCTACGGAACTCAGGAAGTGCAATGGCATTCCCGCATTGAAGTTCACGCGTTCCCACGATTTAGCCATCTTGTGGCCACGAGAACTCATTCCCTCAATTTGAGTTACCAAAACTGTGGGAGCGAGGCAATCAAATCGAGGGAACGGCTTATGTCTCGTGGCCACGAATTAATCAAATTGCGGGAATGACCAATATCTGAAGGCCACAAAATATGATTTTTTTTCATGTCACAGCAATTCCCAGGCTCCATATATTTAGCTACATTCCGGGGCACTGAAATGAGGCGCCAAAATCTCCGATACCATTCTGTCTGGTAGATAAGGATCGTATAGGAACCAGGGCTATATGGAAAACGGGTTTTGTTACCAAATTCTATATTTAACACCAGACAGGGCTAGTTTGGTATTGCGAGCCAAGAGGAAGGACACTTTACATTAGCTGTATAACCTATATTCCTCATGAAACAATTACATTTGCCACTGATACTGTTTTTGTGAACAAAAAGATCACGGTTTTCGGTACTATCATGGTATTATTAAAATGTGAATAAAAGGTTCAAAAGTACTGATATAATTGCTAAAATCATTTCAACAAGTTTTATCTTCAAACCAATAAATAAAATTAGCAGCATTACACACTTTTTGCATTCATAACAAAAAAATAACAATAATCAATAACTTTCTGTGTTAAACATACAAATCTGAGGCCCTAAGAGGTAACTGTGCATTGCAAATAAACTTCTTTCATGCATAAACACGTGACTGTTGATAACAAGAACAACATACATAATTGAAATAAACTTTTTGTGAACATAAACACAATATAAATTAAATAGTAAGAGCAAAAAATAACACTGCATTATGTAAACATCCAAAAAACATACAACTGTGTATTACAGATGGGACTCTGTGGCTTTGAGAGCTGACTGCACATTGGTAATGAGAAAACAGCAACCAAAAAGGCATTCACATTCTTCACCATTATTCAGATATAGGCCTAGTGTTTACAGGTTTGGAACACTAGTCATGTCTCACATGAAGAGCTTGCACAGTCAGAGCAATTCCACTGTTTGTATAGCCTAAGCAAAGACCCCATGCACAATTTAGGCTATATCAAATTAATTTTAAGACAGCGATAGAAACTGCAATGAGCCCAATCGACATAAATACATATACGAGTCATAAAATACCCACAATGTCTGCGTCTTTTAATTTAAGGCTGGATAGTGTCTCTCCCTCTCTCTCTTGCAGAGCAGATGTGAGGGACAGGAGCGAGGGGAGATTGTCTACTAGTTAGGCTACTTGATCGCGGATGACGTCGAGAAAATGAAATGAAAAACGAAATAAGAAAAATACAAAAATGCTAAACTGGGTCACCAGACATATCTGGGCGACCAGGTTTGTTCGCCAGTTAGTGAGGAGGGCAGCCAGGGAGACAGAGCTCTGACAAGGGGTGAACACAGAGAGGGAGGCGGACTACAGTAAACACTGAGCAGTGCTGGTTTCGCGAGAGTACTGGCAAAGGTTGTCCCTGAGTCGGTAAAATCACCAGCAATATTGGATTTAGCTTAGCTTATAAACTGCAATAAAACACTTACTTGAGCTTATTTGGAAATAGTTTTACGTTTAATCTTTGTATGCACGGTCAGGTTTCAACTTTCCCTCGCCCGACCCCAAAGAGGGTCAAAGCCGACAAGAGCCTGGAGGGATACAAATGGACGCAATCTGGCTTCGTGATGAACATTAAGCTTTGGAGTTTATCAGCTAAAAACAGCGCTGTCGTCACTGGAAAGGTTTTGTGTCTCTTCATCTCAGTTACGTTAACATTAGCAACAGGGAAAAATAATGCAAGTAGCTAGGTATTCGCTGCCCTTAACGGGTAGTCTATGTTAACTACCTTGTGTCACCATGTTTGCACAGTTCAAATGAAAGGCATCATTTCATGCATAAAATTATATTGTTATGAAAAACAGCAGTTTTCCTAAATACAGTCGAAAAAGTTAGCTGCTTGCCATATACCTGAGGAAATGTTTTTAACCATGCACCACAGAGCTGATTGGCTAGTACAAGGTCACTTGTAGGTCGGAAGCTCTTGGATTCATGTCTAAAGCAAACTAAATTCACGTTGCCTGCAGCACTCGAACAGCTGCGCGAGACTTCAGATCAAAGACAAGGATTTTGCAGTTTCTAGTGCAGAGCTGCTAGTGCGGACAGTGAGTCTGAGTTTTTCAAACCGTGGAATACGAAATCGGTTTTTACCACGTTAAAAAATTTAAAGGGTATGATAACTGTCAGGAATTTATACAGAGATATTCCATTATATCGGTGACCGTCCCTACCACTGACTACTCTTAGTAATTTTCTCCTAGTCACTGATGGATTACATTCGTCAATGACAATAGTGATGAGCGCCAGCAGGGACCCTGCATCTTCTGCGGAAATATTGCTATGCACTACGGGGGAGAAGACCAACATTAGGAACAAATCATGTACAGGGTATGCAAGCAAGGAATGATATGAATGCAGAATCTTATTTCAAAACACTGCTAGTGGCGAAAGCTGTTCCAAACACTGAACTGCCAGACATTTGATCTCTGTGAATCCTTCTCATTGTTACCCCACCCCTCACCTCATCATCATGGGTGATGTAAATGGCTTCATTAGCAGAGGTGCCAAAGATGCAAGCCTTCCGGATGGAGGCAATCTCCTGGAGCCCCAGAAGAGTGAAGAGGGGCCACTTGCTCACATCCACCATGGCCGAGCCTCTTGGCGCGTCAGGGAGTGGGCAGGCTGGGTGGGGTCAGATCTGATGGGCAGGCTGGGTGGGGTCAGGTCTGAAGGGCAGGCTGGGTGGGGTCAGGTCTGAAGGGCAGGCTGGGTGGGGTCAGGTCTGATGGGCAGGCTGGGTGGGGTCAGGTCTGAAGGGCAGGCTGGGTGGGGTCAGGTCTGAAGGGCAGGCTGGCTGGGGTCAGGTCTGATTGGGGGGCACTAGGGAAGGGCTGGAGGCACAGACAGATCTGTCAGCAGGTTAAGATGCAGCGGCTGCTTCAGATGCCCACCCTAGCACAAGTCCAAGAGAGAAAACACGGTTTAAATAGGCATAAAAGTACACAACATCAATCAGAACACTGCATATTCAAATCCCAGGATTTTAAAAGTAAAGAAAATACAAAATGCAAACGCCTATTCCGAGATCAAGCATTCCCTTTTGATTTTGAGCTCGTTACAGGTTAGTATCTGTAAAATGTCACATAGTCAGGTAATTTTGATAGGTGTGTTACATGGGGAAGAGATTACCAAAACTGTCCTCAAAAAATCATTCAAATCGGTCGAGAGTTAATTAAAATATAGCAGTTTTTGTGTCTCAAAAAGGCTGTTTTTGGACCGTTATGGGTCTCAATCAAAAATTCACTATTTTTAATTGCTTTTGTTGACACCTAGTATAAATTTATATTATTATCATTGTATTCAAACATAATCAATATATGTTTCTTTTGATTTTTCAGGTATTTTCAAGAAGAAAAAGAAGTATGGATGCAAACCATGATTAAACATTTAAAAAAATGATTGTTACGTTTTTTGTTTTTTCTTGCATTGTGTTTCTTATTATTATATATTTATTTTATAATTATTATATAATTATGTGGTTCCCAAACCTGGGAAATCACATTGAAACATAGAGATTTAGGCTATAGGTAAACTCAAAGTCTAGTGGGAATGGTAAATGATGGATGCAACCTACTACAAAGCACCAATATCGCACAGTGAATTTTTGAAGTTAGCCTTAAAAGTGAATCCGACTTTTTGTGGTGTCCGTCCCCTTGCCATTTAGTCCAATCAGGGTTGTCATGAATGATTGAAAAGTGGTGTGTCAATCACCCAAAGAAGGCTTAGAAAAAACAGCCATGAATCATTAGAATTGGACAGCTTTATACTTTACAAGGAGCACAGAACATGTGAGGTAGTGTCCGTCCAGATATGTAGTGTCTGTCCCCCTTTCAAAACTAATATGCCTGAATGCCCAAAGGGATGTCCCAAAGAACCCCATTGTTTTAAATTGGTTTTTATTATATGTAATTCATCTCAATGCTCTATTTCAAGTCATTGTTTAGCAAATCAGTGAAAAGAAATCTTATTTTTATTCACAGGTTTTAAAAAATTAACTTCTAAATCTGTAAACAACATACATTATTATCAAAATGGTTGCAGTAATCATGTTTCACTCAATTGTTTTATGAACTCTCAAGTGTGATACAGTTATTAATGTAATTTTATCACCAAAGATAAACAATTATTGTCGTAATTGTAGCACACATTGTTGTAATGTAGAAGGGGGACGGACACTACAGAATTGCACTCTACATCACTTCATGAAATCAGAAAGCCTATACAGCATCTCAGCGCTCCAGTCTGCGACCAGAATGGTCGCATTTGGGACCAAGATTTACGTTTTGCGACTTACATTCTCACATTGGTCGGGCTCAAGCACTGTGCGCCCATTCTGGGAAGCGATTCACTCCCTAATTATCAGTCGCCGGCCGATAATTGTTTGTTATATGAGTATTTGTAAACTAGATTACCTTTTTGGAACATACCTACAGATAATAGATACATTTGTAATGGAAAGAAACCTTGATGTAATGTACCAGAAAAATGGTGGTGTCCGTCCCCCTTTTGGAGCTTCATTTTGGGGGGGTTATGACCAGACATAGTATTTTCATGTAGTGTAATCTTAATCCATGGTAATCTAGAGGGTTTGTACCCCTTTATAATGAGAGTTTTACTTCTTATGTTCTGTCACATCAAGTAATCATAAATGGAAAGGAAGGTAATACAAAAAGATGTTGTATGCCTGCAAGATGTTTACTTTAAACTGGAAGCTACAAAGGTCTAAGAGGTGTAATTGAAATTGTATTCATTGTGTAACTGTAAGCTTATTTTAGAAATAAATAGTGAAAATTGTGTAAGATATGTTTGTCTGACATGTTTTTAAAGAGCATTTTTCACACCTTCTTTAATTTTCTGTAGTGTCCGTCCCCAAAGAAGTTGTTGTCTTCACTTGCCTACAGAGAAAACCGAGCACTTTTGTGCAAATCCCAATGAGATTAAACTGCAAGAGTCCTTGAAAAATCATTGTAACATATAAGTTTGCAAAAGGAGGAAAAAAATTTTTGGCCTATAGTGAGACAGAAAAGGACCCCTTGATCTCGGAATAGGCAAAAGCAACTTATTCAACAAATGCAAATGGCAAGCTCTTTCCCAAGCAATGCTGTGGTGAAACATAATGGTCTAAAATGGGTTAAAACGGCATTCCCAATGGGTTGCCCATACATCTTTTAGTTGATGTTAAAAATGAAGAAATCAAGAGCTGCATCCTACTCTTAAATTTTTAAGGGGTGGTGATTCTGCTGGAAACGGGTGGGGTCTGAACATGGGCGTGGTCGCCTATCATCCATAGTTTGAGACCCTGTTTCTCCTTGCACAGTAGGTAGCCCAAGGTACTTGCCCATTATTATTGTTCAGGGACACTTCCTTCATGAAAAATAGTCATAAATTCCTTGGGCACTCTATTCTGTCTTGAGCTGGGGCCAAATATCTTGGTTGCACAATTCACATTTCTTGTAATCCAGGTGGCGCTTTCTTCAGGCAGAAACGTGCCCACACATTTTTTTTTTTTAGTAGAGATGGTACACGTTGGCCATGGTAGTGCCCTGTAACAGTGAAAACTATGGGCCAACAGTTTTGTTCAAAAATAAATGCTCTCAACCAGCTAGGGTTGTTGAACTACGCCAAATAATGGGCGTGGCCCCCGCAGCAGTGGAGGGGTTAATCAGAACAGACATGGGTGATTTTTCTATTCTAGGCATAGAACTTCAAAACTGGGAAATATGAACATCGGCTTTTCAGAATGTTTTCCACCTTGTGTATTTTTAAGATGCTAAAAATCCAGGGCGATCTTATAACAAATCTGTTTTAAATTAATCTTGAATAATGTCCTAAAATGCTACAATAAGAGATGTAATTCAGAGGAAGATTTTTTTCTAATTATTCAAATTATTGGCATTTTTTCAATCTAACATCGTAGCCCAGTTAGGTTTGTCTGCTTTTCACCATCACATCTTAATCGTTGTAGGCTACTGAAATTGCTTGATTGTTATTTAGGCCAAGTACACGGGAGCAGATTTAAGGAAGGGCGGAGCACCTGCAATTAGCGAAATCTAAACTCAGGCTTCTTCCCAGCGGCATTTTAAATAGTTAAAGCCGCTTCAGGTGTGCGTTTCAAGAAATTACACGCGACTGCCTATACACCCCATGACAGCAAGAGGTCACGTCACACTTTAAAAAAATCCTCGTTCAACATCGCCACACCCCAATTCAGCATTTCATCTCTCATTGTAGTATTTTTAGGAGATCTATAATGATAAAATAAAAATAAAGAGATTTGTTTTCAGATCGCCCTGGATTTCAAGCGTCTAAAAAATATACAAGGTGGAAAACATTCTGTAAAGCGGATGAAACGTGAATGTGAGATATAAATTATCACAGTCGCACGAAATGGCATGGCAATGGCAATCGTGTTCACGCAAATCTGTGCTGTTCTATGGCCATTTAAATTTCAAAATGCAGCAATTAAACATGCTCTCAATAAACAGCTCCACTCATTCAACTTAGAGAGGAAACAAATCCACTATTTAATTGCTAATCAAGAAAAGTAAACGGGAACAGGTTTACTTTTCTTAGAGTAGCCCAATTGGTTAATAGGAGACGATTCTGTAGTCCTTTACTTGGCTCCGTGCAGCATGTCGCCGAAATATACTGATGTCAGTCAAGTTTTTTTCCAGAAACATTTCCCATGCCCTCTGATGTTTGGCACTTTTGTTCATCCCGCATTGGGTTTAATAAAGGAAAAGGGAAAGCTCAAATGTTCGCCCAAGGGCAGCAGGTGGTGGTACTACGCTTTAAAAAAAAAAACTTCGGTTCAGAATTGTTACAGCCCTACCAGGCACATGGCTAATGAATTTACAGGCAAGTCCCACACAAACTAGGTAGACTCATAAATGAATGACAATTCCCATTAATTTCAGCCCTCGACTTCAGCAACTGAAATGGTAATAACGTTGAAACTGTCAGCGTTCAACAACGTAGGACGCTATAATGCTAACAGCAATCAAACAAATACTTCAGTTACTCCTAAACTCAGTCCTGGGGCCCCCCTGTGTATGCTGGTTTTTATTCCAACCACAATAGACCCTTTCAGTTGAAGGTCGTGAAAAAGCCAGATTTGGATAGGGCAGAGCACCGGACATTGTGTACGGCAGAAGAAAAACTGGTGACCGTTAACAAGCCAGCAGTCAGCGAGGGGGAACAAACTCACGACTTAAGGTTCGTGAATTGAGACAGATATGCCAACATTTCAATGAACCACACTCAAAGCTCAAAAAGAGAGAATTAGTGGAAGCAATAACTGAAAAACATCTGCAGTCAAAACAAACATATGAACACGACAGGCTAACCATCCCCATTTATAAACCATTTCTCAACTACCACGATAAGTGGGTCTCTTAAAATGTCCGAAAACTAGGTTGAGATGGTTTTCATTTCAGCTGCTTCAGCACAGATTTCTTGCAATAATCATTTGGTTTCTTTGTGATTTTGGTTACATAATTACTCACTGTATTTAGGGAACTAAATTGAATTTGCTTGCCGGTTCGTCTTGCGGATGTCAATTAATGTCATGAACACCATGAAAAGAGGCTTCTCAGAGCCTGTACTCGGGCCGGGTCTAGGCCTGGGCCAATCGCGAAACCGCGCACGCGCATGAGCAGGACAATCACGACCCCCCCAAAAAAAAAAAGAAGAAAGGAGCCGAAACTTAGACTTGTGGTCTACCGGCCCGAGTAATGATAGGGTCCCACACTATAAGCCAGCTGAAAGCTACAGTGTTCCTGCGCAGGTACACAAGTAGGATACAAGGCCAAGAAATACCAAAACAACATCATTATTCAGGGTCCTGCCGATGCTGGTCGGCGCCGACCAGCACTCGGAATGCACCGACTACCACTCAATTCAGGTAGCTAGTGCTTTTCCCGACCAGCACTATTTTTTCAAAGATCAGTTAAAATGAATGCATCCAGTGTCCAATAAAATCGCTAGAAACAAAACATAAATGACCCTAAATATGCACCCCCCCTTGTTATTGTCAGAATAGCGAACTTTCGTTTTCGACCCACGCCCCGTCTGCACTGGTCTTCATTGATACTGAAAAACCTGCCCAACAGTGATGGAAACACTGAGTGCCACCCGAGCCCGTGTGTGCTGGGTATTCATGGCGAATTGAATCTGAGGCTGCGGCTAAATGATCGGTGCAGTTGTCTCAATCTAATGAAAGACAGGCAATTATAATCGGGCAGGGTGATTGATTTCTGTAGCGCTGTATTTTGCATGTCAAGAGAAAAGTTTTCTTGTTATATAAACGACAGCAAAACTAAATGAATCTCTGTCGAGGACAGTAACATTCTTCACGTTACAGGGCATCTAAAGTCGATTCCTATTGTTTTTGTTTATCGGCCAATGAGCGAGCCGCACATGCGCAAACTAACCAAAATAGAAGGATTATCTACGAATGTACACAAAACATTGATTTATATGAATGAAATTGGTCATGTGACAATGCAAGATGTCAACAAAAGCAAGTCGTTTGTAAACATTGGAAGTTCAACGTCCTGACTGAGAATCGACTTTAGATGCCCTTTAATCTATCAGCGTTTAATAATAGTGGCGGTCGGTGGACGGAAAACCGAGGGGGCGAAAACATACCTTGAAACGGATGAGATTATTGACCCGATTTTAATCATTGTTCTTGGTTAACACATTTTCCAACAAAATGAAAGATTCATTTGCAGTTAAGTACATAGTTTCCCTTTTAATGAAATGGCAAGGCGAGTGAATGATAAATTCAATAAAAAGTGTTTAATTCTCGTGCCTTAATAGGTAACCCAGGGATCTCAATTGCATCGCCGCTACGACGTAGATGTCGTAGCTAATTTGGCCCAAAATAAGAATTGTCAAAAAACGCGCCCAAATTATGGAAAACGTGCCCAAAATCAATAATGGTCACAAAAAAAATGAAGCATGTTACTAATCCCATATTACAAGAACTATTCAGCCGGAAATACCGCCTACAAACCCGAGAGAAATCCGATATTTCGCTCAATCAGCTGATCATGTTTACCCCCTAACTGTGAAATACACCTTTATTCGGACGTCATGTGGCATTTTTCAAGCTAAATCCTTCAATCAATCTGGATGGCGCGATGAAGCATGCGTGGTGCGCGCGCATTGTTGCCCCAGACCGGAATCGGATGGACGTTAAATTCTCCGAAACTGTCGACCCCGATACCAGGCGAAACATGCTCGGCTTGTTTCGACTGGCTTGCTGGGCTAGAATTTTCACTACATAGTTTCCGTGGCTCGCGCCGGACTACAGTATTCTCCCAACCTTGTCACCTGCTGGTTTGGATGTACTCGCGTGTACTGCTCCAATGTATTTCGATTCTCACGCCGATCGAGGATGCTTCTAGAATTTCCTGAATGCAAATGGCGCTTTATTCATGCCGGGACACCGTCGAAGATGACAAATAACTGGCAAAAGCCACAATAAAACTAGTTCTACGTATGTAGCAGAGTGAAAAAAACGAAAGGAGTGCCAGATGCCAGCTCTTTAGATCGTTTTTTTTCAAGCAAAAAGATGCAAGTACAATAAAATTTTCTAACTTTTTGCCGGCATGTCTGAATACATTATTGTTATGCTAATTTTATCAACAGCTCATCCGCGGTCATGCATACAAATCTAGTCGAATTGTCGGAGTTGTTGCTGATTATACGAGACCTAGAGTTTAAAATACTGCATCCTGTCGAATGTTATTGCTAGCCAAGAAGGAAATTACCAATATTAAGTGTTCAAATGTAGTCTGTAGGGCCACAACAACATAATTCGTTGTCAGTGAGGTGGGTGTGTCTGCGTGAAGTAGGAATCATGTGACATTGTTTATAAACAGTATACCATGTGCTCTCTGTGAAGATTTTATAATGATCCTTCTTTCAAGATTAAATTGTGAAATTGGACTGGTATATCTCATGTCTAATGCTGTAGCAAGGCCTTCAAAAGTAGCCGGCGACCGACGATAATCGCCGTCTACTGGGGACATGACGACCGGCTTCTCGCGACTGATTCTCCATATCATGAAATTTTTTTTGTCACATTCCTCATTTCTTTACCCCAGAGTTTAGCCATATTTTCAATAAAAGGAGTCATTGTGTTATTTCCTTGCTTAAGTAAGCCATCATGGTTTCCTTCATCGCACATGAATGAGCCTGGCGCAGCCTCCGTATGCTACGTTCATAGAGTTTTGATAAAGACTTGAGGCGCTTGCGCAGGCAGAAAATTACTACATCGCCTGCGTTCAAAAATTTGCATCGCCGTTTGACCAAGGATATGAGATGTCTGAACCCCTAAGTACAATACTAAAACCTCAACAATATTGTCCTTCTTTTACAAGAAAGGTAAAGATGCACTATGTCTTGCTAACATATCTAAAAAGAACCATCATTTCATATAGAACGTTTTGATTACCGACAGTATACGGAAGAGTTTCCTGCATGGGAAACTTAATTACCGGCATTCAATTGAAATTTCCCTGAAACTACAAATATAAAATGATAGCGTTCAGCTATTAGTCAATGTAATGGTGTTAAAGTAAAGTGTAATGTCTTGCCTACATTAGCAGATAACGTTTTAATCATTGGGCCCGTTTCCACCGAAGAAGTTCCTGGTAGTATTTGGGGGGCAGGAACTACTACAGGAACGTCCTCTCACTCGGCCCTCTCAGCTGCCGTGTCTCCACCAAGAGGGAGAAGCAGGAGGAAGGTTCCTGTAAAGTTGTGTGACGTCCTTTTAAAAATGCGACCCCATGTCGTCTGCTGAGTTTTAAAAATGCCGGCTATTTTGTTGCTTTCTGTTGCTATCACATCCCGCCCAGAGTAAATCCAATCAGTGCCAAGTAAACCCCAAGCCCCACCCAGGAGTTTTTCGGGGCCGATCAGAGTACCTACTCCGAGGCAGGGACTTTTTGAGCCCCTGTAAAAGTTCCAGAACTCTGCCCTTCAGGGGTGGTTCTGGTGGTGGAGACACGCAACAACGGCCCCGGCCCCGTAAAATTACCCCGAAGTTCCAGCGGTGGAAATGGGCCTATTTACTGGAGCTTTGTCTTTGCATGAGTTGGAAAAAGTATGCCAACACCTGTAATTTAGCTCTGCGCTATTCCCTTAGTGGAACACCCATAATGTTAGCTCCTCATTGCAAACTCGTTTTGCGGAATGTTGATAAAGGTTGATCCTGAGTAGGCAAAATCAGCATCTGTATTGGCTTTCGCTTAGCCAAGTTATTTGAATAGTTATTTGGAAATGGTTTAGCGTTACATCTTTATGCGTACTGTCCTTTTTCAGAAATCAGAAAAAACTAGGGCTGGGACTTTAACGCGTTAACTACGATTTATTAATCACAGAAAAAATAAGGCGTTAAAAAAAAATAATGCATTTAATCGCACCGTTCTCAGTTCCCTAATTTCTGGCACACCGGTGACACTGATGCGCACACTTCAGGGCGGTAGGTGGCAGTAATGCACATAAAGTCTTAAAATGTTGAATATAATGGCTATAATTGCACTTTGACTTAGCACTAATCTGTGAATGAAGCAGACTGATGAAAAATGAACAGATAAATATAGATGAAAAATAAACATTCTTGTTATTTAATTTCACGCACATGTCTATTCATTGATTCAGTCGTCAATCAAAATTTATTTGAATTGAAAAACTTTGCTTATTGTGTCAAATATTGCTATTTGATAAAAATGTGATTAATTGAGATTAATTAATTACAAAACCGCTAATTAGATTAATTTTTTTAATCGCATCCCACCACTACTTGAAATAAAAAAATAATTTTTAAAAATGTTATAATTGCCATGGCAATCTACTTGTTACTAATATTTTATTTAGTTTTACTTATTAGTTACTTTTGTGTAACAAATATATAATGCAATATGTTTCAATTGAATTTGTATAAGGCAGATATGTATATACAGAATATGTAATTGTTAAAAGTAAAAACTGACACGGAAAAATCATTTTTAGTGGTGGGATGCAATTTTAAAAATTAATCTGATTCAAAATTAATTTTTTAATCTATTATTGTCAATTAATCACATTAATCAATTAATTATTCTTAATTAATTGATTAATTGAGGGTGTAGCCATGGCTGTGCAATTGAGAGCCCTGTAACCCTTCACGAAAAAAAACCCACTGTGGATTTCCCGCGTTAACTTTTGCCACATCTTACAAAGCAAGAAATGCGCACTTTTTTGTCTTCAGTTGACGCGTTTTATCTCTTGTCTTAACAAAGACAATTAGCTACACCTGAGAAGGAAGAGTTAAAGTATCTTTTATAAAGAAAAATGACTGAAACAGATCAAGCCTAATAAGCAGTTTGAAGACGTTTATCGCCCTCCTTGTCCTCTGTCCAACGGGCTCCACTGAAGAAATGTTTGAAACATAAATGAGTTGTTAAGTCGTATTCAGAAATTTAATCAAAAGTATTTGGATACAAAATAGAAAAACAAGTTTATGAATATGGCATCTATGAAAATTAGAGGCATCTTGCTACGCATCGAGGAGAACATCAACGAAACACAGTAATCTGTTGACTCAGAGGCAATATCTGCTTTCGAACTGACGCAAATGTTTTCCAGCTCGCGCACTGCGAGCGCTCGAATAAGAACAATTCTCCGACCAGCATTCCGAGCATCCTGGGCAGAACCCTGATTATTGCTTGACTGAACACAACAGATTTGATATCGGATTCTCATTTGTGCTGAGAACAACGTCAGGGACTAACCTTGACAATATCTCGCTGACACAGCCTTTCTAAGGAGTCAAAGGTTTTAGTTTGTAGGAGTAGCGCATAGTCAACATAGACAGGGGGAAAGAATTCCGTATCCAACCTCCACTTTTTTCAGCTTTTTGTTTTCCAGAATGATTTTAAAAGGGGGTGCCAACAGCTATATTTTGGGGGGTTTTATTAGTGAGAAGGGAGTCTAGAATTTAATATCAATATTTAACATCACGAATCCATATGCTGCGTATGTCCAAGCAATCCTCTGTGTCATCAGTAACATGGCTGCCACCGTTATGTGGGTCATTCCATGAAAAGTGGGGACCAACCATATCCCTGAAGAATGTAGCCAAAAAAAACTATAAAAAAATGAAAACAATAATGTAGCTAGTGTTAATTATTTACATACACCCCATCCCATGACAAAGATAAATTGGCGCACTTACCTTCAGGCATTTTCAAGAAAAAGTAAAACTAGCATAATTTTCACCCACTTTATGCATACCATTTTGTGACATGGCTGCATCCTGTTTATTATATTATGTTTTTATTCCAGGAACAATCACTGGAATAATGAAATTAGATGTTCCAAATGCTGTTACCACTTTATTGCCCAAGCCACAAGCGTCTGTGGTTTGTGTAACAAGTGCATGAATTCACTGTGACGAATGTAATACTTGCAGGGTTCTAGCCAGCCGCGGCGCTCGCGGGGCTCTGCCGCACTGAGATTTCATCCCGCCACGCTGAGAAAACTCAAAAATAGGGTCCAGGTGTTTGCTTTCCAGGATCAGTAACTTGTTATGATGGTTACCATTAATAAAAATGAACTTTTTTGGCCAAAACACGCTGCCTTTCTCGAACAACCACACGGCATGGAAGCTGCCTTATTGTAGCTAGCTATGTGAAAATCCGCATGGTCTGCATCAGTTATTTTCTTCCCAAATGCTGTTTCCGCCCTTTTGTCGGCGTATTCCCCAGAACTACAGAGTAGCTGGAAACTGCTTTTTAGCTTAATCTTTGAATTTTAATGATCTGCGCACATTATCCGTTTCGATGAACAGCTGGAAGCATACGTTCGTTTTCAATAGGCTACTGATCAGACACTATTAAAAACTAAATATACGCGCTCTTTAATATTTCAGTTTAAATTCAGTGAAATTTCATCCCATTTTATTAGAAACTTTCTTGACTGACTCTGTTCCAGAGGCTACCAAACCGTGACCGAATTCTAAAACCATTATTTTCGTGGGTAATTTAATGTGGCAAAAATAGCATGAGCTAGCTAGACAATACTTTGAAAAGGACACCTAGGATTGATGATGTCATACAAGACATAAAAGCTCACCGTTGGCCTCCATTAAAAATTCAAAATCCCCGGGATGCTACATGCGAATTGCTTACTTTGAAGCAAGCATTGCCCCGTTTCAACGATAGCACCGCACTGATGCGTTCATAGCCCTTTCAGAAGCTTCGTAATCCAACCATAACCTCAGGTGTCTTAATGGAGATTTACCATAATAAATCCGCAATGTTATATCTAACATCGTTAGTTACGTATTACAGTATATCTAATTCCCACGCTGAAAAAAGCTATTTTCATTCAATCACAATCCACTGTCCGTAGACTGACGGCTGTGTGTTCTTTACATCAGAGCAATCAGAGTCCATTTTTGACTGGCAACCATGCTTGTTTTAATCACTGATTTGTAGCGAATTGCGCAATGGAATTGCACGAGAATATTCTATCCACTCTACTTGCATATCTATCCCATAGTGGGCAAGTGCTCGAAATAATTAGCCATTTATAAGGAAATAAGACATTTTCCACGGAAAAGTTCAATTTTGGTCTGAAAATCATACATCATTCCCATTCAAAAAATAAAGTCTCATTACCCATTATAAAATGTGTGAGCTTTTCTGTTTGTAGCAGAATACTACAAAGAATGTCAGACGCTTCGTGTCCAGCGGAGGCTTTTTATTCAACTGAGTATATTGTAGCGGTTTCTCCAATAAGCGGAAGCAGAGTCAGGGTCTGGAGTTTGCGCATCGCCCCAGAAGCGGAGCTTCGCTTTATTTCTTCTGCCATACTCGTGTAAACACAACGATTTCTTCTCAGAATGGCACAACCTCTCAGAAACAGAGCATATCACACACAACCTCAGGCCGCTGATCAGCCTGCTTATATGTATCCCCCGTATCGCTGTGATTGGCTCCCGTCAGGATGGAGTAGTCCAGCCAACCACAGCGGCCCAGGGGAAAACAGAGCTAGTTTTTACTGTGAAACGCTGCAATACAGAACTCTGGCGAAATCGCCACAATATGAATGCCGGTCAGTGCGCCAACCAAAGAGATGTATAAACTACAGGCGCTACGTTGTTAGTTCCAGATCAGCCAATGTGTGCAGAGCTGGCCGCCACCTTACGACGGGCGTGCCTGCTTGAACCCATATGAACAAATACGCTCTGGTTAATATTTCAGTAAATATCAATAATAATCATTCAGCAGCGTTTTGATTTCCGGCCTTTTTCTTACCGATAACTAGAGAAGAGTTAGCTTGAAGCGCCATTTCTGTCTATTATCGCCCATTGCGTTTACCAAAAGCGTAGTTGCTACTTAAGTTAGCAGCTTACATAGTAGGTCCATTCATTGTCAATGGTTCCTACGACATCAGTTAGCATCTGTGATTTCGGGCAACGTACCCCTGAGCGATTGATATTTTTCCATAGGGAATGTTTGAAAATACGGTAGTATACATCCAGGCCATCTTAAAACCTCTTCGGTACGGTAATATGATGACTGATCTCGTTCTGTCAGGCCGGGTCCATTTCTCGAGCAGTGCGATCAAGGACGGGGCACTGGTGAACTAGCAAGAGAAATTATCATCGCAAATGCCGGGAACCTTGATAACAAGTGTCTCATTGTGACCGCAGCCAAGTCGTGAAACTAGTTTATTCGTTTAGAAATAAAAAAAACCCACTGGTTTGTAATTGAATCTGACACGTAGGCCGATCTATTAATAAAGAAAAACGAAAAAAATCGGTTTGTATTTGGATCAGACACGTATCCATGGCTTTTTTTTTTGTTGTTGTTTGATAGAAGCTGCATGGTGCAGACCCGGGCACAGACATTACGATGGACGAGGAACAACTAAACCTATTTGCATCTACTGACAGCAGCTGCTGATTTCAACGGCTTTTCGGACGTGCCTATAACTCTTAAGTCGGGAGAGATTCAAAGTAGTGCAGTATTTTCGCTTGTTAGGACTGTATGGCACTCAGTGGCAATCAAAATTTCAGGAAAGCATGAATCCACTTTGCTGCACCTTTTCTGTGATGGATGCCCGTCACAAGATGCCAGCCAGACTTGCACATTGAAATCGTAAGCGCCTCTAGTTTATATAGCTCGTTGGCGCCAACATCAGGAGTAATGTCCATGGTCCAGTCTGACTAGCCGATAACGGATGTCATCGATCTAACTATAACCCGTAACATTTTCTTTATGCTCAACCAATATGAATGGTTATGGTGCCATTTTAAAGTGTTTTTAAAGCACTTTTCAGTGGTGCCAGTTGCACTGGTATTGGCAGAGTTTGAATTTTTTGTTCATATAATCTACATATTGTTTATGCTTGACGCGCGCCAAGCATGGACATTCGGCTCCTGCAGCATTCATGGGTCAGCGATTCTTGCCAGATAATCCCGCTCTGACGTCGAAAAAGTTAAAGTAAGTTGAATATTTAGATTGAAATATGGCTTGATTCAAAGCAGATTATGGAGACTCTTTCTGTAAACACGGATGGACTTTCTCTATCAGGAAAAACTCATTTGACAAAGAAAGATTCCGGTAAAGGATTTCATGCAAAATACTTCACCAAAACGCACCAAATCACTTCCATTGTATCGAAATGTCCTGGGGGGGATCCCACATCCCAACCTGCCACCACCCCCACCCTGCCGCCACCACCACCCCCCCACCCCCAGAACACTTGAGTAGCACCACTCTGAGGAAAAATCCTGGCTAGACCACTGACTTGGTGTCAAGTGTGGTTATGTTCAAAACAGTTGGCAAATATTCAACAGCTGCTTTGGGTTTTTTTTTTTTATGCTTACCGATTGGAAATAAGGGTGTCAAACTTAATCTCACTTAAAATACCTGCATATGTTTCCCGGTTTTCAATTTATCCCGACGAGATGGCACTTGCCCGCTTTCGCGTCAAATTCCACACTGTTAAGTTTGCGACCCAAATCTCACTGGCTTCCCTGATGGGAATCCCCGATGACGTTACTATCCACGCTCAGGAGAAGAAAAGCCATTTTACAACTTTTCACAGGCTGGAGGCGCCACTGTCGTTATCGCCATTGAAACGGGAGGGAATTTTTTAATCGTGTCAAGGTTTGTTACCTTCAAAACACAGTTACGTTCAACCAATTCAAAATACGCATTTGTGTTTAAGATTATATGCGATTCCTGATGTTTTATAGCTGGGATTCAGACGATATATTTGCCGTGTTTTGCCATAAGAATGCCGTTTGATGGGATAGCAGTTCAAACACATCGATTCTAAATTCCTTGATTTTGTCAATGCTGCATTCACAACATTTGGCTCCTGGGTCGTTGTGCACCTTGCTGATTCAAGACAAACCTCTTGGTGCTGAATAACAGTATTGATCACGACAGAGTACAGTTTCTTCAAGCAGCTAAGCACATGACTTAAGTTATTTTTGTGAAAAAATGTCAATGGGACAGATGAATTCCATGAAAATGCAGTTGTCTGATATTTCACAAAATGTTACTACTTGTGTCATTATTTGTCAATCATTTTGTTTGGACCTAGTCTGTGTTGTGTTTTTTGTTTGTTAACATCTTTTGATACCGTTTAATAAAAAAAAATTTAATGACTTTTTACATCTGTTTCAATGTCAATGTTAAATGCGCAACACAGTGAAGAAAGGTGACTGGGAAATTTTTTTCACTCCGTAAGTTATCTTTCTGTCACCAACACTGGAAGCCTCCAAGGCCAGCATTTGTAAAAATGTACTGAGTTCACGGAAATTAGACACTTAATAAATTTTAGCCCCATGTCACACTTCGATCCCCCCTTCATATGGAATGACCCATATGCTACTACCACTATAGCAGCCCTAGAAATTAAACGCTACATTTTTGGATGCATGCTTGACGAACAAAATTCTTCCTGCATATAGCCCGAATCCACAGTGTTTGCTGCCTTTTACCACGAGGAAAGTGAAAGAACTTAAAATCCCCCCCCCCCCCCCCTTTTTCAATGCAATTTGTGTATCTTCTGCCATACAGTCTGCAAAGAGCATGTGTGCAACCCAAATCTCGCTTAAGCCAAACTGGTCTACTGCAATAAGGATTTTAACGAGCTTTTAATTTATCATTATTAGGTGCATTTATGTTTAGAGCAGTTATTTATCCTCTTGCGCCAATTTTTGACAGATATCTACATCCACCATGAAAAATTCCATCCACATAGACATATCTAAATCCACTCCATGAAAAGAGAAAATAAATTCTACTTCTCAAAGCAGACAATCAATAGGTTCTTAACTAGAGAAACTGGACACATGGTTGCCAAAATTAACAATTTAGCCATTAGGCAAGCATATGTTACGACTCAAACCTTTTGTGTGTCTTGTTTATGTGAATAAATTCAAGTAAATTTTTATAAAAGAACTGTGTTCAAAAACCAAATTGAGAGCTCAAGGATTTTATCAGTGTCTAATTTGATCTGTTTAAAAATGATGTCAGCGACTGTAACAATGCGTGCAATATAGAAAAATAAACGTATCATATTCACGGTCTTTTCTTCTTCGTGGTACGCATGGGCATTTCTGTGGCTTAAGACAAATCACTCTGAACATGAAATGCACCTAATTAGGACACATTTACCATCTTAATAAAATCCCATGATTGCGATTGTGGTCAGAAATTATAACACCATGTCTTATAACACCATGTTGAAACCGATGTCTCAATTAGCACGTAGCTAGCTTGTTGGCAAAGTTACAAACGTCAAACTAGTTGGAGCAAAGTTGAAAATTTCGCGCGCAAACCAGCCAGCTACATACAAGCTAAATCTATTTTATAAGCTGACGATCAATTGTGGTTTATTGATCAGGACAGTGTGCCTGATACCACAAAAAAAACCCGTTTAGTTTTCAATGAAAAATGAACAGCCGGGCGAAACAAATAGCAAGCTAAGTCACTTTGAGCGGATTTGCTGACCCGTCATTACGAGAAATCGCAAAACAATAAGCAAAGTCAGCTGGCCACGACAAAACAGGTCCCTGAAACATCTAGAACTACAGCCAACTGCACCGTTATCCAGCAAGCTACGTCAACTTCGCCAGTGCCAGCTGGCGCCCAGCCGGACGAATAAACGACATGATCTTAATGTTTCCTTACAAAATTCGAGAAGCTATCACTGCGGTTTGCTCGGGTTAGCGCCCTACCGGACCTCCGCTTATTTTTCCCAACGTAGTTGTGGTACCACTTCCGCTTAGAGCCACACAACAACCAATCGGATTGTACGTATTTGGAATTTAAAGCCAATGAGATGGTACGTAACTGGAATTTTCCCCTAACTAGTACATTAAAAATAATTCGGCCCACCGGATAAGGTTACTTACCTTTGCACTGTGGTCTCACTGAGGCAGCCAGCGACCAAACCGATCTCAAAAGAGCATTGGCCAGGTGACCTGGGCTTGCTATTAGAGGCAGGCAATGGTCACCGAATCTCCAAAGGTTAGAAAGCTAGCTGGGGCTTGCCTACCAGTGCTGGTTATTGGCTCGCTAGCCAGCTACGACACGAGCAGACAATAATGTTGGCGTTCGCTTACTGCTTTCGGTCAGCAGCTCTCCAGACTAAGGAATAATACAATACATCGTTTCAAATTTTTAAAAGCATGAACATCCACAAGGTTACCTATAAGCAAATTGAGAGAGGACCAGGACGGCGTTTAATCCCCACTGCACTTGCGATTTTATAGATGGTTGACACTAGCTCCCATTTTGCGCTACACCGGAAGTATGGAAAAGAAACAAGTCTGTCACATGTTTGAGAGTTAACGCTGGATTCGCCTCCAGTCCCAGAAGTCGCGCAGTGTGGAAGGGGACTCGGTTGAAATATGCGCGAGTACTCAAAAGAGGAACGGCAAATAAAAGTGACATTAACGAAGTCCAACAGAAACTTTTTATACGATTAGATATTGATTCCTCGTATTTTCATATTATGTACTCACTGCTGACGAAGTCCTTATACTACATTCAACCACTGATTCTCTGCCGTTAATGATGTAGCATTCTCATCGTAACTGAGCTTCAAACAGAAGGTTGTGCAGCAAAGTATTGACGGTCCGAAAATCTCATGCATTTCGGTTAATAGTGGGACGGTTGCAAAAATTATTTTTGGACATGAAGCTAAAGTTATTGGCTTTGATAAATGTACCGTCGGAGCACAGGATTTTGTGGTTCCCCGTGGTATAACAACGTAGGTGACAGCGTCTTCATGACGGTTTTCGTGGGTGACAATTTCTTCGTGCATATTTCATGGTAATTAATGCAAGTCTACTACTACATATGATCAGCTGATAATACTCCCACTGTCAGTTCATAGAAACCTCACACCGTGAACCTAATCTCCATATTTTATCATGAACATGCACACAATATACAAAGTGATAAAACACTGTCAAGGGTGAAAGACGTCTCATAGGCCATAATCCAAAAAGTCAAACCAGACTTGTGCCCTGCAGACAACAAAAAAAATGGAGCATACATTTGACGATGTATTTATGAACTGTTTGAAATTTTAAAATGGAAATATTGTTTCTAACTATCAAAAGAAACACAACAAGTAACAAATGTATGTCTCTCTGGTCCAGAAGTTACTGAATTATGTTGTCATTGTAACATATAAAGGAATGTTCCCCCCTGACCACTTATGCAGTATTTAGAATAAATGCTGGACTTGGGGAAAGCAAAGTACGCATAAAATGACAAAACTAAACACGAGCTTGTTACATTAATAGTGATACCTGGAAAGGTGCCAGTACATTATGTAATGTAAATAATATTGTATTCTTTCAGGAGAATTTGGCCAAAGTGAACAGTTCTAGTATTTTACATAATATTTAACGTAATTATTGGTCTTGTCTTGATGATGTAATACAAGTGAAAATTAATCGTCAATAGTATATCATAGCCCTTCTCTCCCTTTAATTTCATTACATAGACCATGTTGACAAGGAGCACCAAAATAAAAAGAAGATAAAGTACTGTGAAATATGAGATACAAATCACACAAGAAATGGGTAGTGATATGAAAAAGAAATGACTTAAAAAGAGATAAAATAACTGTTTTGTTTTTATAATTACTGCTTCAACTATTTTCAGTTTCATAAAGGTACCAGGAAGTCCCTTTCATATTTAATGTTATGGTGTATATATACATTTTTGTGTAAAAACTGCTTGAAATGGTTCCCCTGTCTCATTCCATCTCAAAAGTCAGATTATTTGGTGTAGCAAATATAGCAAACCTCAAAATTATGATGAATATCTAAGGGGGTACTTGTGCCTGGGCATATTTTGCCCTGGCTGGGATTGCACCCCGCTCAACAGCCAACTTGAATGATCTATTTCTAATGCCGCTGAGTGGTAGCAGCGTGTATAAATGTCGTAGCCTTACACGTTCTCTTTGCAAAGCCGCATAAGCCACACACTACAACTAGCTCTGCGCCGTAGCTCTATTTGCGTATATTATAAAACTCAAACCTTTGATATTAGTGCTGCGTAGTTTCAGAACTTTATTTTTAGGAACCTCGCTTCCCGTTTTCTTTGCCATTTGTAATACAACGTTGGTCTCAGTTAGCACACTGTTTGTATTACCTTAGTTTGCACAGTTTAAGGAACCTCGATTCCTCTTTTGTTTGTATCTTTGTGTATATGCCTCCCACTTGTGCAGCAGGCAAAAATAAACCTACAATCAAATCTACCTTTGCACTTGAGTCCAGTCCACATTTTCTTGGACTCCGTGACAACACTTCGAGAAACATTACATACTTGTAAAAGTCTTTATGTGTTTTTATTTTTTATTTTTAGAACTGCACAGTTATGGACTCTGCTTCAAGAATAAAAAAAAGACCTGAAGTGGCAAGAAGTGTACATATTTACATTATGAAAATCCCATCTGCTGAGAGTGCAACATGTTCAGGTTTGAGCAAGAATACCACCTCAATAAAAGTTTAAATGAATAACAAACTGGCTGTGGGCAAAATGCGCTAAAAGCAAGCATACTCAATACACTACAAATATAAATGCAATTTCAATTATGTGAAATTCATAAAGCTGGGATAACATCAAATTATACATAGAAATTTTTCACAGGAAAACTCTAACTGATCACAGCCCGATGAATGACATTTCAGCTTGAAACTTGTTTTGGATATCTTTTCATGAAATAGACAAAGCAAAAGCTCAATTTGCTTGTGCCCTGAACAGAACTGAAAGAGAGGTGTACACACCTGAAATTGTTGAAATATGAGTGACAGGATTGTTTCAACATCAACAACATGGTCAAAAAGGAGCTGAGGAATGCTAGAAGACTGTATGAAAGGCAAATCAGAATGCAATGACTTTCAAATCACACCAGCCAGTATTTTATTCACAATAGAACAGAGATAACATAGCAAATGTTCAAACTGAGAAATTTTACAATTTTATCCACAAAATGAGTTAATTTCAAATTTCATGGCTGCTACAAGTCTCAAAAAAGTTGGGACAGGGGCCTGTTTACCATGGTCTAGCATCCCCTCTTCTTTTTAACAGTGGAGGCGTCTGGTCATTGAGGAGACAAGTTTCTTGAGTTTAGCCATAAGTATTTGATCCCACTCTTGTTTAATACGGGCTTACAGCTGCTGGAGCGTTTTGGGTCTCCTTTGACGGACTTTTTGTTTAATTATGCATAAAATGTTCTCAATCGGTGAAAGATCAGGACTGCAGGCAGGCCAGTTTAGCACAAAGACTCTTATACTACGAAGCCATGCTGTTGCAATAGCTGCAGTATGTGGTTTTGTATTGTCCTGCTGAAATACACAAGGCCTTCCCTGGAATAGATGTCATCTGGAGGGGAGCATATGTTGCTCTAAAATCTTTATATACCTTTCAGCATTCATGGTGCTTCTTAAAACATGCAAGTGTCCCACACCATATGCACTAATGCATCCCCATACCATCAGAGATGCTGGCTTTTGAACTGAACGCTGATAACAGGAGTGGTGGTCTTTCTCCTCTTTAGCCCGAAGGACACGACGCCCATGATTTCCAACAAGAATGTCAAATTTGGACTCGTCTGACCACAAGACATTTTGCCACTTTGCTACAGTCCATTTTAAATGAGCCTTGGCCCACAGAACATGGCGGCGCTTCTGAATCATGCTCAACAATGGCTTTCTTTTTGCATGATAGGGTTTTAGGTGGCATCTGTGGATGGCACGGCGGACTGTGTTTACAGACAGTTGTTTCTTGAAGTATTCCTGGGCCCATTTAGTAATGTCAATGGTAGAATCATGCCAGTGAGTGATGCAGTGGCGTCTGAGGGCCCGAAGATCACGGGCATCCAGTAAAGGTCTTCAGCCTTGTCCCTTATGCACTGAGGGCCTTATCTACTAAGATCCCAGATAAAGAATGCTAAATTGAGCTGCCGGATAGCTCACTCGGTAAAGCATCGCATTGCGAAGCAGAAGTGACTATCACGGCGCGGGTTTGATTCCCACCTCGTACCAGCCAGCAGTGGTCGGCAGCTATTTTCAGAGTAGCGTGCAATTGGCCAATGCGCTACAGGGATGCAAACTGGGAAGGGTCTGCCGGGATAGGGTATTGTAAATAATAAGTTCTCAGGTGCCTCCTGTTGGCCAGACGGGTGCTCGTTAGGAAGATTCTAAGTTTGTTCATGTTCGGGTATCCTCCGACCTCGTTCTGAGCTTGCGAAGTTTCAACCAGTGAGTGTATCCACCTTATTCCTGAGGGCGCTACTGTAGATATGACCATGGGTGCAACTTCCGGCGGAAGTAGTTTTTAGCAAGTGGCTAGTCAAGAACAGCGGCGTTTCTTTCAGTTAACTTAGCGATTACAGCTCGTTTTTTTAACAAATTAACTTGCTTTTCTTAAAATGTCCCTTCAGAGCTCCGGCACCTATTGTGCTGTGGCTGAACTAACAACCAGAGGAAGCTAAATTTATGGTTTGATCAACAGTGTTTTGAAAACGCACCCAGAACATAGGGGATTGTCCTTGTGTTCAGCGAAACGGTTTCCATCGCCAACCTACAGAAGAGGAAGCCAGAATTTGGCTGAAAAACCTGAATTTGAAAAGACCCCTGAAAACATTAGGTGCTCATTTCACTATGTCGGCAAACAACGATTCCTACTTTATGGCTAGGCTCAGACAGACCGCTGCAGAGGAGACGCCGGGTCCTCAGAAGCATTTTGACAGCAGTGCCAGGAGAGCACAAGGTATGATTTCACGTGTAGGGAGGACAGAAAATTGTTGTATTCGTCCGGTAATGCCAGTCAGTGTAACTAACGTTTCATCCTGTGCAGTTTAAGATGAGGCTGTAGAATTAGCAATAATCTACTACAATTTGAAAATAGCCTACTCTGTTCCAAACAATAGTCTTGCACTCCAAACCTCATTTCACTAAAATTAAAAGTATGGGAAAAATGGATTCACTGTGTTTTATATGTTATAGTATTGGATTAGCTAGCAACTTAATACCGTATAATGTAGTTGGCTGGAGTAGAGCTAATTTGACTCGTACTGTCGGATGGCTTAATTTACTCTGTATAACAATCCATTACATTTCATATGGAGAGCAATATTTACCGGTGAAATATAGTGTTTCCTTCATAAATATTCTCAGAAAGTACTTGTATATCTGTTTTAAGGTACATAAGGTCGTATACTACCTCCTTTAACAAATCGCGACTGACCTTGTTGCTGTGGAAGTACTGCATACGCTTCGGAGCTTTGTAGATTGTTCATAGCTTCACAGTCTGTGGCAACGGAGTCTTTTATGTAGCCAAATGCGCTAGTGTGGCCACTGCTTCAGGTAGTTCTCCCATTCTTCGATAGTAGATGGCAGCGGTACCGTAATTTTATCCCGTATGAGGCCTAAAAGGTGATGTTCCCTCATATATTATTTTCCAATCACTTAAAGGGACTATGTCAGCTGGGGCACATGCATAGTAGAGTCCAGTCGATAAACACTTTCATACATGCAGTGCGATATCAAGGGAGCAGAAATACAAACCCCAAGCTTATTAGTACGTGTGTAAAGCGTACCTTCGTCGCTGTTTTAAATACAGAAGATGGCCTGCAAACGCGGAGTTGCTAGAGTAACCGCATTTATCTTTGCCGAAACCCATGGAGAATAAATTATACTATCCATCCATATTTCTTTGGGCGAAAACACATTGAAAGTGTGAGGAAAGGTAAACCTGTGAATTCGTGGTGGAGTTTCAATCTGTTTGCATCGCGTGCATCCTAGAGAAGTTTGGGGAATTTTTTATCAAGCAACTGTCTTTAATGTTCGCAGAACCTGTTTGCCACAACGTTTTGTCTGACATGCAGCTGTCATAGATCCAATCAACGCAGGCTAACTTAAAAGCAATAATAACGCTACAAAAACCCGAACTATGACAAACTGATGCTAGGAACAGGCTCTACGATCAATAAAGACAGTTTTTTGGTAAAAATTTCATCAAACTTCTTAAGGATGAACGCAACATAAACAGATTGAAAAATGCTTACATGAAATCTCCGATGAACTTGAAATAGTTGTACCAACATTTTCAAGATGCTCCGCTTCGTCGCGCGCATGCGCCCCGGCTGACATAGTCCCTTTAAAAAAAAGAGGATTCGCGTGAGCCGCTACCATAGTAAACAGTTCAGTGACAGGATGTAGCGGAAGTTGCGCCCAGAATTCGCACAAGGGATCATGGGAGGTGGGAATAAGGTGTATAAGAAGCGGTGGCGACAGGCGCGTGCTTCGGAGGAGAGCCGCGAGCTGTCTCACTCTGCTGAGTTGGCAAAAGGGGGCCGCAGATGCGAAAAAAGCCTTGTACATAGTTCCCCAATTGGACATTCCAGATTCGGGTGGGATTGGAGATGCCAAATTTGTTTACAGGTAGCATGCAGAGCATGTTTGGGGCGAGCGCAGCGAGCAGCAGAGCCCACCTCCTTTAAAGCCTTTCTTCTCTATCCTGGACGTCCTGAGTATTTATTTTATCAAGCTAAATGTACGTAGCGATGATAAAACAACAACAACTCTGAAAAAAAAACAAGAACAAGAGCCTCCTCAGAGCCTGTACTCGGGCTGGGTCTAGGCCTGGGCCAGTCGCAAAACCGCGCGCACGCATGAGCAGGACAATCGCGACCCTGAAAAAAAAACAAGGGTATACTACGAAGCAAGATAAGTGGGTTAGCGAGGTATAAACCTAGGCTTTTCAATGTCACGAATGTGCCTGTCTTTTAACGTGGCTAGATTACCATGGTAACGTATGCTGCAAACTGGACCTGGTCGGGAGCAGGTTATATGCCGAGTTCCAGCTGTAATCGGCTATACATGTGCTGCCTTATCACTAAGCACCTCTTTTGAAGTTGGCATCACCTTTCTTGAATAATCCTGTGGACTTTGGTGTCCTAAACGTACGCGGTTCTCTTCGGAGGGGGACTGGCATGACCTGTTCGCCTTTTCTGACGATATTCTCTATGAACGCTACAGATTCTCAGCTGAGGGAATTCGTTACTTATGCGATCTACTGGAGCCATATATTGGCAATGTAGCAAAGAGAGGCACTTAATGCAAGAACAGTATGCAAAACGTTGCGTTTTTTAAATTTATTTATTTATTTATTTTTGCCTTGGGAACCAACAACATTCAGGTGGTGATGCAGAAAATATGAGCAAGAATATTGTATGCTGCGCTATACATTTTACACGGCAATTTCAGCAATTTTCCACCAGAATTCCTCTCTGGCCTTATTACAACCAACAAGAATACATATACTAACATAAATCTCAATTACAATTTCCCAAGTGTCTATCCGAGTAAGCGCGCGCATAATCGTGCAGTATTTCAAAGTTTCCAACCAATCAGTGTAAAACTTCATGTCTCCCATTAAGCCGCTGGGGCGCCCCCTGGTGCCGCGGGGGGGAGACATCCCGCGGTCTTCTTGATCCTGGATCAGGGATGGCTTCCTCAGAAGAACATTCAGCACGCGAGCCGGTTGATGACATACATACATACATACATACAAACAAACAGAGGGCGCTTTGAGCTGACCAACAAGGGACTCGCTGCGCTCGCCCCAATAATAACTAGTAACATACAGAGCATGTATGGGTCGAGCGTAGCGAGTCCCTTCTTGATCAGGTTATTGGTCATCTTAATGCACCCTCTGTTGGCAATTTCGAGCAAAGCAACCAGTCGGTTGATGACATACATACAAACATACAAACAGAAGGCGCATTGAGTTGACTAATAAGGGACTCGCGCGCGCAATAAAAAAAGAGCGCTAAGTTGCGTGCTCGTGGTAACATTTTGCGCGTTTGGTTTGCTTACGTTTAGTGGGTGATCTACTGAGAGTAATTGCCTAAATCACTGCTGGTGCAAACAGCATTATTTAAATGAGGACTTTGCGTGCTGCAGCTATTTCCACCGTGGGCAGTTTGGAGAAAAAGGACGAAAGCAAAAGCAAGATGAAATTCAACTCGATGGAGTCGGAGGTGCTTGCGGAGGAAGCACATACAGTGTTATAAATGGATTGAATTTTACAGTTATATTAATGCATTGTCTCCGTGTTATTTTAACTGTAAGTAGAGTACTGCGCGCATTTAATTGTGGTTTACAGTTAACATACGCGGAATCTGTGTTAAAAACTGATTGTTAAATTACAGTTAAAATAACTGGCAAAAAAGGTGCCGGTTAAAATAACTGGCAAAAAAGGGGCAAGTTTATAACTGCATGCTCAGTGTTTGAGGGGGAACAATTTGCGGAGTACAGTCGATCGCTCCCATTACTCTTGGGAAGCGAGCAACTGCATAAAGCTCATGTTTGGTTTCATTCAGTGCTTCCCATGTGGATGGAAGCTTCATGTACCGGCCCATCCTGCGCAACATGGCATCCAGTATTTGAGACAGTACACACGAGAAACTGTTTTGGGAGATTCAAGCAGTGAGAGCTATTGTACGCTGGAACGAACCAGTTGCGAGAAATGGAGAATAGCAAGAAGTTTTGTCATTGCAGGTATGGCCCGACTTCTTCTTGTAACTGGTTCCAAATTAGCCCTTATTTTATCTAACAGCTCCAAAATGACATTGCTGTATAGGCAATTGTCTGGATTATTCTCTCCTCTAACATCCCAAACATTGTCACACGGATGAAGAACACCCGTTCTCGGTGTACTCGCCGCCCGTGTCTTCTCCTCGCGGCAATAATGGCAGCCTTATCTACGCGCAATTACGTGGAGCTAATTAGTACTACCTACCCTTCAAAGGTATTAAATTGCAAAGGCAATCACGATCACTGAAATTGCCTTACGGCTTCATAAGTCACTATGCACGTGCTAAAATTTTGTACTTGCATTTCTCCTCCCATATTTTGCACGCTAAGATAGGCATGCCCCTGATTACATATTCATCAGGGCCAAAAGTACAAACTGCATAGAATGTGCGAATTTGTACACTTCAAAGACAATTCTCAGTGCGCACCCTTAGTAGATCAGACTGCTGGTTAATTTGCGGGGGATATGGCATTTGCACGCGTTTTAATACACGCAAAGCTTTAGTAGATCAGCTCAGAGATTTTTCCAGTTTCCCTGAATCTTTTGATGATGTTATGCGCTGTCGATGATGAGACCTTCAAAGCCCTTGCAATTTGATGTTGATCAACATTAATTTTACAGTATTCCACAATTTTTTTTACACAAGCCTTTACAGGTTGGAAAGCCTCTGGCCATCTTTACTTCTGAGAGACTCAGCCTCTCTAAGACATCCCTTTTATAGCCAATCATGTTACACACCTGATGCCAGTTAACTTAATTACTTGCTAAATGTTCTTTCAGCTGATTCTCTAATATCGAGGGCTGACTGCAATAAACAGTTATGTCCAATATATAACATCTGGACATAACTGTTTATTGCAGTCAGCCCTCGATATATTAATTGCTTTTTCAGCCCTTTTTTTCCCCGTGTCCCAACTTTTCTGAGACCTGTTGCAGCCAGAAAATTTGAAATAAGCTCATTTTGTGGATAAAAATGTAAATGTTTCAGTTTCAATATTTGAAATGTTATCTATGTTCTATTGTAAATAACATATTGGCTCATGTGATCTGAAAGTCATTGCATTTTGATTTTATTCACAATTTACACTTTGTCCCAACTATTTCGGAATTGGGGTTGAACAAATATTCACTCTGGTAGTTCATATTCGCACTGACCAACTTTCCTGCACCTTTCCCTCCCTATAGCTTCTCAGTCACTTTGCCCCACACACTCCCTCCACCTTCAAAAATCATTTAAATCAATGATCAGAGGAATGTCACTGATCACGCCCATAATCATTGGGTTTTTTCCTCATAGGAAAACAAATTACCCAAGTAATATCAAATACTTAAATTTTTTCACAAATTTCCCGATCGCATGAGCATTGCTAAAAATACGATTTGCTTCACCACGCTTTACATCTGCCTTCATTCCTACAACAAATGTATCTTCCTCATTTTCAATATCATTTCCTTTTTTCCCCCATTCTTTTTCACTCTCTCCACCATATCACAATCCATATTTCCAAAATAATTAATCTGTAATCAAAAATCTGAACCAGAAGCCAGGCAACTGAAATATTCAAAAACCCAACAATCCGTAAATCTACTTTAAACTGGCACCCAGATTCCAAACGCCCTTCTTCCTTACCTAGCAACTAGCCTCTTGAAAATTAACTACATCTTATCAGAACAAGAGATCCATGAAGGATCTTGATGCCCACCATCCAACTATCTTTGCAAGTATAATTCACAGTTGTGTATGCACTTGAAAGTTAGGGGTGTACTGATGTGACTCGAAGTCGACAATTTAAATGATGAAATGATGTAACTTTATTGCATATGAAACTCAAAAAAAAAAAAATCACAAAGTTCAACATGTTGAAAAAGGCACATTCTTATATCACAATTTCTAGACTTCACAAAAACTGAAGAAATCAATGCAAAAATACAAAAAAAAAAAAAAGTTTTTCAAGAATACTTCCAGGATAGCTGATTTTAATCACAAATCACAAATGCACAACTTGGACCCAAGGGGAACATGCATGAAAGATATGAAAAAGATTCCCCCCAATGATCTTGAGAAATAGCAGTAACAAACTTTTTTGTCGAAATCCAAGATGGCCACTGGGCAGCCATATTGGATGTATCCAAGAGATAAAAAAACCAATGACGCATAACTACGACCCAAAGGGAAAGTGGTACCAAGTTTGAGAAAGATTGGACATGTAGTTCCTGAGAAATAGCAGTAACAAAATATCCAACATGGGTTCACAGCCGCCATCTTGGATTCACCCATTCGACCTCAAAAGGCAATGGTGCTTAACAAGGACCCAAGGGGAACCTGTATGCAACATAAGAAAAAACATCACCCCCACCGGATCTTGAGAAATGGTGGTAACTTTTATGGTGAAATCCAAGATGGCCACTGGGCAGCCATATTGGATTTAGCCATGAGGACACAAAGTGTATGTTGCACAACTAAGACCCAAAGGGAACCTGTGCATCAAGTTTGGGGAAGATTGGACTGGTAATTCCTGAGAAATAGTGGAAACAAAATATCCAACATAGCTATCCAGTCACCATCTTGGATTCACCCATTTGACTTCAAAAGGCAATGGTGCACAACTAGGACCCAGGGGGAACCTGCATGCATGATAAGAAAAAAAATTCTCCCAACAGATCTTGAGATTAGCCGTAACAAACTTTTGTGTTGAAATCCAACATGGCTGCCTGGCAGCCATATTGGATTTATGAACCAGGACAAAAAATGCATGGTGCACAACTAGGTCCAAAGAAGAACCTGTGTACCAAGTTTGAGAAAGATCGGACTGGTAGCTCCTGAGAAATACCGGTAACAAGAAAAGTTAACAGACGAAGGACGGATGGGCGGACGGACCACGGACCACGGACGAAAAGTGATTTGAAGAGCCCCCCTTCTGATGATGGTAGTCTAAAAAAAACTAAATAAGAACACGCCAACTACCTAAACTACCCCCATTCCGAAACCCTCTTTCCTAAACTTTACTTTCCTGTCACCTGACCCCACCAAGCCCTCTCCTCTAAATTCTTTGAATCTCTTCCCCATTGACATTGACAAAGGAAAGTCAAAGAGGAGGTTAAGTGTATAAAGAATAAAGATGGATCGCTGCTCTTCGAGAATAAGGATATTGCTGATACCTTGAATTGTGACTTAGTTGAGAATTTTACCTCAGAGAGGATTTTTTTGAGGCCAGAGGGCATGTCCAATGCTCAAAATTATTTTGCAGAAATTGAGGTTAGGGATAATGAAGTATTAGACAGGTTGCATAAACTCAATACGGATAAGGCGGCGGGTCCTGATGGCTTATATCCTAGAGTGTTCAGGGAAGTTAGTGAAATCATCTCTAATCCCCTCTCAGCTATCTTCAGACAGTCTTGAGAAACTGGAGAAATACAAAATGATTGGAAGCAGGGCAATATAATACCCATATATAAAAAAGGGGACCGTACTGAGCCAGGAAATTACAGGCCAGTCAGTTTAACTTGCATTGCATGCAAAATACTGGAATCTATCATATAAGACGAGCTGGAATTATTTCGTAATAATATCTTGAGGGCTAGCCAACACGGTTTCCGTAAGGGAAGATCATGTCTAACAAACCTTCTGGAATTCTTTGAAGAGGCCACCAAGACTTATGATCAGAGAAAGGCTTATACTTGGATCCCCAGAAAGCATTTGGTACAGTACCTCATGAGAGACTAATTTTTAAAATGAGCTTCGTTGGAGTTACGTGAGGTATTCTGGAGTGGATTCGAAACTGGTTACAGGACAGAACACAAAGAGTGGTGGACAGTGGAATCTCATCTGAACTAGGTATGGTGGGGAGTGGCGTCCCTCAGGGATCGGTGTTGGGGCCCCTGCTCTTCCTCATCTACATTAATGACCTTGATAGGAATACTGATAGCAAATTAGTTCAATTTGCGGATGATACTACAAACCCCAATTCCAATGAAGTTGGGATGTTGTGTAAAACGTGCATAAAAACAGAATACAATGATTTGCAAATCTCATTCACCCATATTTTATTCACAATAGAATGTAGACAACATATCAAATGTTGAAAGTGAGACAATTTACTATTTGATGAAAAATATTGGCTCATTTTGAATTTGATGGCAGCAACACATCTCAAAAAAGTTGGGACAGGGCCATGTTTACCATTGTGTAGCATCCCCTCTTCTTTTATCAGTATGTAAACGTCTTGGAAGTAAGGACACCAATTGCTGGAGTTTTGGGAAACCAATGTTGTCCCACTTTTGTCTGATGAAGGATTCTAGCTGCTCAAGAGTCCTGGATCTTATTTGCCGGATTTTTCGTTTTATGATGCGCCAAATGTTTTCTATTGGTGACAGGTCTGGACTGCAGGCAGACCAGTTCAGCACCCAGACTCTTCTACAGCACAGCCATGCTGTTGTGATGGATGCAGTATGTGGTTTTGCATTGTCTTGCTGCAATTAGCAAGGCCTGTCTTGAAAGTGACATTGTCTGGATGGGAGCATGTGTTGTTGTAAAACCTCTTTATACTTTTCAGCATTGACAGTGTCTTTCCAGATGTGTAAGATGCTCACACCATATGCACTTATGCAATCTCATACCATCAGAGATGCAGGCTTTTGAACTGAGCGCTGATAACAAGCTGGATGGTCTCTCTCCTCTTCAGTCTGCATGACACGGCATCCGTGGTTTCCATAAAGAATCTCAAATTTTGATTCATCTGACTGCAGACCAGTTTTCCATTTTTGCCTCAGTCCATTTTAAATGAGCTTTGGCCCAGAGAAGACAGCGGTATTTCTGGATCGTGTTCACATATGGCTTCTTCTTTGCATGATACAGCTTTAACTTGCATTTGTGGATTGCACAGTGGATTGTGTTCACAGACAATGATTTCTGGAAGTGTTCCTGAGCCCATGCAGTGAATCCCAGCGCAAAATCATGCCTGTTTTTTATGCAGTGCCACCTGAAGGCCTCAAGATCCCAAGCATCCAATATTGACCTTCAGCCTTGTCCCATGCGCAGAGATTTCTCCAGATTCTCTGAATCTTTTGATGATATTATATGCTGTAGATGGTGGGATATTCAAAGTCTTTGCAATTTTACATTGAGGAAAATTTTTCTAAAATTGCTTTCCAATTTTTAGACAGTTTTTCGCAGATTGGTGAACCTCTGCTTATCTTACCTTCTGAGAGACTCTGCCTTTTCAAAATGCTCTTTTTACACCATCATGTTACTGACCTGTTGCCAATTAACTAGTATGTTAATTAGTTGCAAAATGCATCTCCAGTTATTTTTTATTAGTACCACTTCCTTTCTCAGCCTTTTGTTGCCCCTGTCTCAACTTTTTGGAGATGTGTTGCTGCCACAAATTTCAAAATGAGCTAATATTTTTCATGAAATTGTAAAATGTCTCACTTTCAACATCTGATATGTTGTCTATGTCCTATTGTAAATAAAATGTGGGTTAACGAGATTTGCAAATCATTGCATTCTGTTTTTATTCATGTTTTACTCAACATCCCAACTTAATTGGAATTGGGGTTTGTATGTGTTTGGTTAAAATTTGCTTGAGCTGACAAAAGAGCCCCACTGATGGACCAGTCGTTAATACCCTACTATTTGATGCGTATTGATTCGTTGTTTTATGGTGCCAAATAAAATTTTTCCTGGAATACAGGAAGCTAGTGAGCTATTCTATGCTCTTTAGAGTGTGTAAGGTATGTAATATTATTTACAAAAAGGTTTTGTAAGGATCAATCCAAATAGTACAATGGGGCCAGGTCACGCGGAAAAGGAGTTACAAAATTGGTGTATTTCGTATCATAGCTCTAGAACTAAGTAAGATAGAGTTACAATTCAAACTCCGTTACCGACCAGTTTTTTGGCGTTTTCACCCAAAATAAATCAAATGAAAAAAGATTAGCTATTTTGTTGTTTGAAGTACTAGGGAAGACCAACACGAAGCCATTTAAAGTGTAACTCTATCTAACTTAGCCTGAAATCCATCCGTATCCAGCTTTGGTCGCTCCCAACGGTCACTTGCCGATACAGTCTGGCCTCAGTTGGTAGGCCAGCGTTTAGCCCTTACGTCACTAATGAACTGGATATATATATATATATATATATATATATATATATTCATGTTTCCTGCTCTTGGCTGATAGGGTGAGCTTTTGGCAAGAACCACCAATCGCGTGGCGCCATTTGCAGAATGAATGCTGACCGGGTTATTCGTCGCATCTTGTTGTCAGAAGTGGTAGCTAAGTAGGCGAGCAATTAAACGTTGAGATATACAAGTATCTATCTTATATCTGCATGTTGCGTGTATATTTCCTTTTACTTTGCTACATTAGGCATTTTACAACACAGCTAACGGCTGTACTCAGCATTATGAATATGAGTTAGCTGGCCAGCTACGGCATTCGTGAGTGTTATTTCACATGAGCTTAAAAATTAGATTGTGGCTTGCTCGCGTTTACTCTTGGAGTGTTTGTTAGGTTTTGAACAGGATAATGTTTGGCCATATCTGCATTTTGTTTATTTCAGTGGGATTCCCCGGTATAATAAAGGCTAAATTAAATAATACTCAAACTACGTAACGTATTTCACTGTAATTGGCATTAGCTATAGCTTGAAGGGCATTGCATCAGCTAGGTTAAGCCTATGAAGCTGGTATGTAATACGGCAGTTGCTAATTTATTCCTTGCCTGTCTACTCTCTTCGGAAAAGAGAAGATGGATAGCTTGTTCCTATTATTACAACCTATTGCTGCACAATATTTCGGCATTTTTAACGTGGATGGCCAACGCAAGATATGCTTCAAATTTAATTTTTGCACCTTATTTTGCCGCTTTTCTCGGCTTGTTTAATATCTGATATCAATCCATTACAAGATCATAGCGATCAAATATATTCCTTTTCCCTTTAAAAATGATTAAACATCGATGGCAATAACAGTATCACTGAACATATAAACACAAGCATTATCTCAGTCTGAAAGTTTAATTCGTAGTTTCCCGCAGTCCATCCTGTATTTCTGTACTGTCAGATGTTACGTGACCGCTGCTGAGAGACACACAGATCTCAAACAAAGTTCATTTTCTCCTGATCTGTTGGTCTTAAAAATGCCATTGCAGCACCAGAATGTTTGGAAAATATGTGGCCTGTGAAAAATAAGTCCTATATTTAATTCTGTGACAATGGGGCAAAATAATCGGTGATCATCTGTGCTCACGTTCACTTCTCCCCATTGGAATCAATTCATTCAGGACCCGCCGCAAGTCTATCTAAAGGGGCGGGGCACCCACGTGACTGATACCAAAAATTGATCCTCGATGAGGAGTCTTCCTTTCTCTATTGTTTTTGGCCATGGTGATGATGTTAGTATACCTCCCCCGAAAAGGGACCTCGCGACTGTGAGCCAATCACAGATCTCGCCTGGATTTTGTGCGAATATTTGAAAATCAAACGCTGGCCTACCGACTGAGGTCAGACGTATCGGCAAGTGACCGTTGGGAGCAACCAAAACCGGATACGGATGAATTTCAGGCTAATCTAACTTAGTTCTGGAGCTATGATACGAAATACACCAATTTTGTCTCTGCGTGACCTGGCCCAATGGTCTTATTGAAAAATTCTAAATGGCCCCAAAATCACATTTCATTTTCACATTCATTCATGTAAGTATAATAATGACTAGCATGTTGCCCGTGGGGATCCACGGGTTCTAGAAGTGGTCGTGTCTATGTTTGGGAGCAACGCGCTTGCCTACACAGTTGATCAGTATCATTTCTGTTTGGTAGATATTTCTTTTCTTTTTTTAATTTCTTTTTGGTAGACTGTTTGTTAGACTGTTTAACATTAATGGGGACCCGCCCGGATGACATCACGAAAAATGTGAATAATCGTCACGTGATGCGGATGTCGGGCAAGCTTTGGGCATCTGCGATAGAGAACCATTGAAAACGAGACGCACTAAACTGCTTGTTATTCGTTTTTTTCTCCATGGAATGAAGCGGAAATGTGTGCTCAAAGGTAATTTAAAAATAGAATTATTCCTCCCGAGGCATATATCAATGAATATTAACTGATTACACGAAATGAATGGGCGAATGACGAGCGGTAAATTTAGTCACACTCCTCCCTTTCTCCTCCGTCCCGGGCTGCGACTTACTCAGGTAACCTGGTTAACCTGCTGCCTTCTGATACAGACCCACCAGCAGCGATAGGTGCACAAAGCTCCTTTAGTAGTCTTCACAAGCTTTGTTCCCTTACCTAGCATTATTCTTGAACATCAGCATATTTTACATACACTGCGAGGTTTGAAATAAGCGGTATCGCATCACATTTGCGATCTAAAAATGCCTACTTTCAAACCAAAATGAACAATACCGGACAAATGAATCGCCCCCGCTGCGAAAGAAAATCTTAACCACATAGGTGGAATAACTTCAAATTCTCGCATAGAATCATACAACTAGTGTATTATCAAGTAGGTAAACGAACTGTTACCAAGCTAGCTTGGCATTACAAACCTGTCACCGGGGTCACAAATTTAAATATGAATACGAAGTCTCCCCCATTATCCTGCCGTGATGCGAGCATTGAACACGTTGCTTTTGCATTTCTGTAGCTGGCTAAGCGCAAACGAAAAAAGGGTTGTTATTGTTGCGGTTTGTGTTATCTGGACTGCCCCTTATCTGTGTGTTAGCAGTCAGTGGTGAAGTGAATTTTTTCAGAGCCATTGTCGCTATTACTGGGTCTGCTCTGCCGAGCCAGGAATGCGTTTCTCGAAAGAACAGGTGCGAACTTACATAGGCTAGTAGGAGCCATTGACAGTGAATGGACGAACTACGTAAGTTGCTAGCGTAGTTACAAAACCATGCTTTTGGGAAACGCACCCCAGGTCCCCATTGTCAACACAAGTTAGATCTAAAATAAAGTTTGATAAAATCGCCTAAAATCCTACTTTTTATAACTCGGCACATTGCCTCCTGTTGTTTGCTCGCCCGACTTCCAGGTTAGGAGAATGACGTTCACCTTACGTACAGGCTATTTTTAGACATCAGGCGGGTCCCCATTGCAATGTTTCTCCTTAGTTTTCGCTGAGTATACATGTTTTTTGGGATTCATGACTCTTGTGGATGAATTGGCTTAGTCATGTGATGTTTTTATGGAAACATCATAGCAACGTGATGACATGATAATGGTGCATTGTTCACTATAATACAAAAGCGAAGTGGACTTTGGTCACCTAACTGAGTAATTTCCAGGCCATTTTCCACTGATTAGCAGAACACACACGCATACACGCACACAGACTCCACTCAGCATCTGCTTTAAGGTGGCTGTCACTGAGACGCTTTCTCTTGCGGCCTGGCATCTGGTTTTTGGGATTCAGGACTCTTGTGGATGAATTGGCTTGGGATTCAGGACTCTTTGGACGAATTGGCTTGGTCACGTGATGCGCATTGCCCGCGGGGATCCACGGGTTCTAGAAGTAGTTTCAATTGCTCTTCGGGTTCTATCTATTTCAGCATTTGCAGTGTGGCGCTGAAGTCTTTCGGGGGCTGTGTCATTGGCTCTCTTAGCTCTCATTCCTTTAGCATTTGCATTTTGGCATTGTTGCCTCTCCAGTGAAGACTCAGCATCTGTTTTAAGGTGGCGGTCACTGAGACGCTTTCTCTTGCGGCCTGGCATCTGTTTTTTGGGATTCAGGACTCTTGTGGAAGAATTGGCTTGGTCACGTGATGTTTTCATGGAAACACCACAGCAACGTGATGACATCATAATGGTAACGGGATATAAATAACGCCATTTTCCACTGGTTGGCTGGACACACACACACACCGAGTCCACTGCTTCCACTGGTTGGCCGGACACACAAGCACACACACAGAGTCCACTTCGCTATTATATTATAGATAATAATCATAAAAACATTTCCATAAAAATACATTAGTTTAGATGTTGACAATGTAATGTTTTTTACAGTGGCCATCAGGGGCAAATTCACTGCAACGGCCAAAATCATCTCCAATCGGAGAAACGCGCTGCAAAAACAGAAATGATGCAAATTCAAAAACACGCAAACCACAAAAACAAATGCAAAAGAAAAACGCTGCATTTAGATATCAACACAACAGAAGTGCTCCTAGTCGCTATAGGGAGCGCCAACTAAAACAGCTTTTACTTCTGTCTTGAGCCAGACTAGCCAGCTACCAAGCAAATGTTAGTTCACTTGTTTAGCTAGCAAGTTGCTAGCCTAGCTGGCCAACAGTTTGGTGCACGGAAGTCAATAGAAAATAAATGAATAAAAAAATCTGTTATTTTGCCATCTCACTTAGCTAGATTTGAACCGCGAGCATTTATGTTATATTAAATATAACTGTCAGCTAGCTAGGCTAGCGAACTAGCTAGCTAAGCAAGCGAACTAACGTTAGTGAGCTAGCTAGCGAGCAGTTATATTTGGTATAACATAAATGATCGCAGTTCAACTCTAGCTATAAGTGAGATAGAGAAATAATGGATCATTTTTATTCATTAATTTTCTATTGAATTCTGCGCACCAAATTGTTGGCTAGTTAGGCTAGCAAACTAGCAAGCTAAGCAAACAAATTAAGGCTAGGGAGCAACTGTATTTGGTATAACATAAATGCTCGCGGTTTAACTCTAGCTAAGTGAGATAGCAAAATAATGGATTTTTTTATTCATTTATTTTCTATTGACATCTGTGCACCAAACTGTTGGCTAGCTAGGCTAGCGAACTTGGTAGCTAAGCAAGCAAACTAACATTAGCTAGGTAGTTGGCTAGCTAGCCAGAAAGACTTAGCTGGCTAGTCTCGCTCAGGACAGAAGTAAAATCTGTTTAGCTGGCGCTCCCCATAGCGACTCGGAGCACTTCCGTTGTGTTGATATCAAAATGAAGCACTTTTCTCTCTTGCATTTGCTTTTAAGGTCTGCGTGTTTTTGGCTTTGCATCGTTTCTGTTTTTGCAGCGCCTTTTTCCAATTGGAGATAGTTTGGGCTGTTGCAGCGCGTATGTCTTGACACGGATATGCAGCATTTTACTTTTGCATTTGCTTTTGCGGTTTACGTGTTTTTGAATTTGCGTCGTTTCTGTTTGTGCAGCGCGTTTCTCTGATTGAAGATGTTTTTGGCTGTTGTAGTATGTTTGCCCCTGTCAGCCACCGTAGTTTTTAATATGTGACTTAAATTGGAGGCTCGTCCGGGGTAAAGACATTTTTGTGTATTGAGCCACTGAACGTAGCAAAATGGCTGAGCCTGCTGAATTTGTCAAAAATCCCTCCCTTGACATGTTGGAAACTTTCAAGAAAGACCAGTTATTGGAGATCGCTAAAATCCTCGAGATTGACGTGAAAAGATGCATGTGGAAATTTGACATCAAGAAATTGATTGTGGAAGTTTTGGTTGATGAGGCAAAAGAAGCCTTGCAGGATTATTGCAATCCCGAAGACTCCTTTGTGGTGGCTGATAGAGAGCTTCGGCTTAAGGAATTAGAACTTGAGCAACGCCGAATAGAGGCGGAAACTGAAAGGTGCCGAATAGACACCGAGGTTGAAATGAAAAGAATGGAAACAGAAGCTCGTCTTAAAGAGCTTAGGACATGCACTGAGCAAGTTAATGAATATAAAAGGGTACAATTAAAAGAATTCCCATCGTCTGCCTAAAATAAAAATGAAGAAAATAATTTTTAACAAAAATCGCTATTTTTTGTTACTTTCCCCGCCCCCCTCATTAACAAACATTCTGAGCGACACAGAAAGCGATTCTGGCACTCCCCTGTGTGGTCACGTCATAAGTTGTACACGGTGGGCAATTGTGCGTCCATCAACGATGGTATCCGAGTCAGATTCTGATAGTTCCTCAGAATTTTCAATTGAATCTGTCCATTTTGATGAAGAAGAGTACTTTTTTATGGAAGATGATGAAACTCAACATAAAGCTGCTTTCACACCGGACCTTGAAACAAATTTTTTTTTCGATAACAGATTACATTCAAAGTCAATGCAAAGACGCTAATACGTTTAAGCCTGTATTCACGTCTTTGCATTGACTTTGAATGTAATCTGTCGTCGAAAAAAATTCGTTTTAAGTCCGTGAAAGCAGCTTAACACGGATTCGAACCATACAGATTCCAGCCTGAGTACTCGAGCAATGAAGACAGCTAATTGTCAGTGTCTCCGCCTGTCCCGAACTGTACAACATTTACCAGCCAAGTAGCGGAATGATTATTATTCCGGTTCTACAAATGTTTCTGTGCACGGCGTGTTTGATAACCAGCCTACTCACTTTTCAACTTTAAGTGAGTTCAATAGACCTGACCTTTGGTTACCTTACCTAACAAGACCATAATATATTAGGCTAAGTGGTGGTTGAACTCACGCCTGATCTAGCCAGTAGTGAAATGATAATGTTCGCGGCTCTACTCAATTCTGTGCATTCTTTCATAAGCTCTCGAAACAATGTGTGTAAGCCATACGTACCTCTCAGCTCTTGCTGTTATTAGCTAGTAAGCGAGCGAACACGCAGTGCGCAGAAATATAGAGTCGTGAATGATATCACAACATGTCTAAACCATATCTTGCAGCTTGCTATTATTAGGTAGTAAGCTTGCAAGCACACAGTGCACAGAAATAAATAGAGCACCGTGAATAGTATCATTTCACCACTTAGCTGGCTAGATCACACTGAACAGCGAGTTGGCTGGCTATTGAACAGGCAGTGCAGAGAAACGATTTGGGTTCCGCAAATAATAATAATAATAATAATGATATGCAAAAACATGAATACTCAAAATGTTCGCCGCATATCGTAGGTTTCAGTGACCCGGGCTTGCCTGGGCCAGCAAAGTCGGCACTAGTACATTGGACTTGTTTTATCCATATTCTCGATATCTCTGCATCTTTCGGCCACAGAAACATTCCATGGCCATATGCATGCGTTGCACTGCATCCTCACACTACACATCGCTTTCCGTTCACTCTCGGTGATTTTTGTTGGTCCATTCTTTAAGATATTCTCCGTCCAGACCAGAGTCGTGAACTACGGCTAACCACCTAGACACAATCCGTGTACAACTTATGACGTCATGTGGCTGAGCTGGCCCAGGGCAAATGTTCTCGATTGAGGCAAAGGGGGCATTCCCTCGAGTGGATAATTTAGCAGATAAGATGCGGTTTTTTAAAACATTGCATAAAGTGCAAGATATTAAAACCATCACTTATTGTTCAAGATAGGTACTTTGTAGCATTTTATCACATAAAAAACAGAGCTGAATTTCATGTCCTAAGCTCTTTAAACATCAAGCCACCATGGAGGAAGCCCAACGCAAATTTGATTTTGGCAAACATGTTAAACTGGTACCACCGTTTAATGAAAATGCGGTGGACAAATATTTTGTCAATTTTGAGAGGATTGCCACCAGTCTTGAATGGCCTGTGGAGGCATGGCCACTTCTGTTGCAAAGTGTGTTAAAAGGCAAAAGCCAGGAGGTGTTCACTGCACTTTCGTTACATCAGAGTCAGGATTATGAGGTTGTCAAGGCCACTATCCTGAAGGCCTATGAACTGGTACCAGAGGCTTACTGCCAAAAGTTTAGAGGTTATCAGAAACAAGATCATCAAACTTTTGTGGAGTTTGCCCACGAAAAAGAGGTACTGTTTGACCACTGGTGTACCTCCAGTAAAGTCAACAACGATTTTGATAAATTGAGGCAGACTATCATGCTTGAAGAATTCAAGAGATATGTTCGCGATGACCTCAAAACTTACCTGAATGAACACAAGGTTGACACACTTGAAGAGGCAGCCATTCTGGCTGATGATTATGTTCTCACTCACAAGTCAGTGTTTTCCAAGAAAGGTGACAGTAGTAGACCAGAACAAAATCCAGGTGAAAGGTCTGATTCCACTGGCAATCGTGATAAGTCCAATGTAAAGGATGGTCAGGAAAAGAAGTCGGAGAAGGGTCAGTCTAAGTCCGGTCCAGTTTGTTTTTAGTGTAAGAAACTAGGTCATGTGATGTCTGATTGCCTCACTTTGAAGAAAAAGACACAACCTGATGTTAACCCTAATGCATTTGTTTCCTCCAAGAAGCCTCGTTCTCATTGACACCTGTTGTTCCTGAACATCATGTTGAGAAGTCTGACATCAGAGGGGAATTCATTCCTTTTGTGTCTGAGGGTTCTGTGTCACTTGTTAGTCAAACCGATTCAGTGCCAATCAAGATTTTGCGTGATACTGGGGCAATTCAATCTTTGTTGTTGGAAGGTACATTGCCTTTTGATTCGAGTTCTGCCACTGGTGAATTTGTTATCTTGCAATGTGTTGAATGTGGTTTTGTGACAGCTCCCTTACACTTTGTTGTGCTGGAGTCAGATTTGGTGTCAGGTTCTGTTATGGATGGGAGTTACCGGTGAAAGGTGTTTCTATGTTGTTGGGAAATGAATTGGCTGGAGGTAGCGTGGTTGCTGAGCCCAGAGTGGTTTGTGAGCTAGTCCCGTTGTCCAATAGTGACATTGTTGTGGAAGAGAATCCTGAAGTGTTTCCTTCTTGTGCAGTGACCAGAGCTCTGGCTAAGAAGATGGCCAAATTGCAGGATGTTGATGTTGAAGATGACATTGTGGATTTGACAGGGACATTTCTAGATTCCAAGGAGGATCTTTGTCAATCTTCTGATCCCAGTAAGGATCTTGCTCAACATTCTGATGTGAAGTTAGAGACGCCAGTACCGTCTACGACAGAGATGTCCTTGTCCAGAGAGAAATTGATCCAAGAACAAGAGATCGATCCTGATTTGAGCTCTCTGTTTGATGCTGCTCCCCCTGAAGAGGAGTTGTCCGAGGTCCCAGTTGGATACTTCGTCAAGGATGGAGTTTTAATGAGGAAGAGGAGACCACCCGATGTCCCGGCCTCTGAGGACTGGGCAGTCATACACCAGATCATGGTTCCCAAGACGTATCGTCCGGAGTTTCTGAGGTTAGCACACGAGGTTCCCTTTGGAGGTCATTTAAGTGTGAACAAGACCTGTGACAAGATCATGAGGCACTTCTACTGGCCGAAGATAGGACAGGATGCGGCTTCCTTCTGTCGGACATGTCACACATGCCAGATGGTGAGAAAACTGAATCAGAAGATCCCTGTCGCGCCACTGAAGCCCATTCCAGCCTTTGAGGAACCATTCAGCAGAGTCATCATTGACTGTGTCGGCCCCTTGCCTAAGACGAGATCCGGCAACCAGTACCCGCTGACGATTATGTGTGCGTCTACACATTTTCCCGAGGCAATTCCACTGAGGAGCATCAAGGATCCCAAGGTCGTGAAGGCTTTGATCAACTTTTTCACTTTGTTTGGTCTGCCGAAGGAAATCCAGTCAGATCAGGGATTCAACTTCATGTCTGGCCTGTTCCAAAGTGTAGTGTGTCAACTTGGAGCCAAGCAGATAACATCAGGCGCCTACCATCCGGAGTCCCAGGGGGCGCTAGACAGGTTCCACTCCACTCTAAAGAACATGATGAGGACCTACTGCTTCCAGAATGAGAAGGACTGGGATGAGGGCATCCCACTGCTCATGTTTGCTGCTTGGGAGTCAGTGCAGGGATTCTTGGGATTCAGCCCATTTGAGCTGGTGTTTGGCCACACAGTCCGAGGTCCACTGAAGCTGTTGAAAGAGAGATGGCTGCAGGAGCCCAGTGAGGATGTGAGTCTGTTGAATTATGTGTCCAGGTTCAAGGAGAGACTATGTCAGGCTTGTGAACTGGCACAAGAAAACCTCAAGTCTGCGCAGCGAAAAATGAAGCGGCTGCATGACCGAGACGCCAAGGAGCGGAGCTTCAACCCTGGAGACAAGGTATTGGCATTATTGCCCATTCCTGGAAGCCCTCTGCAGGCAAGGTACCATGGTCCGTATGAGATCATCCGTAAAGTTAACGATGTGGACTACATCATCAGGACTCCTGATCGTAGGAAGGCCTCGCAGCTGTGCCACATCAACAGACTGAAGGAGTACCATCAGAGACCTGGTGAGGTCGCGACTGTCAGCAGTTGTTCCCAGACTGGAAGGACCGAAGAACCTCAGGTGGTGAAGCTGGTAGACGATTGTCCTGTCCGATTATGTAACTCCGAGGTCTTAGCCAACCTTCCACAGAAGCTGAGTCACCTACCTCGTGAAGACCGACGGCAGCTTACAGACCTCCTCCTGGAATATAAGGCCATATTTCCTGATGTGCCCAGCAAGACACACATTGCTAAATATGATGTGGATGTTGGGGAGGCGCCGCCTATAAAGCAGCATCCCTACCGCATCAACCCGCAGAAGGCCCGAACGATGGAGAAGGAAGTGTCCTACATGCTGGAGAACGACATCGTAGAACAGAGTCAGAGTGACTGGGCTTGATCTTGTGTCCTTGTTCCGAAGCCTGACGGTTCTGTCAGATTTGTACAGATTATCGGAAAGTGAATGCCGTGACCGAGACGGACTCCTACCCAGTCCCCCGGATTGATGATTGCATCGATCAGATCGGCAAGTCCAAGTACATCACGAAGTGTGATCTGCTGAAAGGATACTGGTGTGTCCCACTGACTGAGAGAGCCAAGGAAGTATCAGCATTCGTCACCCCCAGCGGCTCGTTCCAATACAAGGTCATGCTTTTTGGAATGAAGAACTCGCCAGCAACCTTCCAGAGGATGATGAATCAGTGCCTTGCGGGTCTTGAGGGTGTTGGAGTTTATATAGATGACATTATTGTGTATAGTGACACCTGGAATGATCATCTGTCTCGGTTGAGGGCAGTTTTCCATTGGTTGTTTGAGGCCAATCTGACTGTCAACTTGGCAAAAAGCGAGTTTGGTCAGGCCAGTGTCATTTATCTGGGCTATGTCGTTGGTCATGGTCAGGTAGCTCCAATTGCAGCAAAGGTTCAGAACATTGTTGATTTTCCTGCCCCTGAAAACAAGCGTGGCTTGATAAGGTTCTTGGGCATGGCAGGTTATTACAGGAAGTTCTGCAAGAACTTTGCTGATGTCACTGCCCCTTTGACTGATCTTCTGAAGAAAAATAGGAAATTTGTCTGGTCGGAGTCTTGTCAAACGGTGTTTGACAAGGTCAAGTCCCTGTTATGTGCACAACCAGTTCTTCAGGCTCCTGATTTCAGCAAACCTTTCACCTTGTCAGTAGACGCCAGTGATGTCGGTGCAGGTGCTGTATTGTTACAGTTGGATGGCAATGGTACTGAACATCCAGTTTGTTATTTCTCTAAGAAGTTTGATGTTCACCAAAGAAATTATTCAACTGTTGAGAAGGAAACCTTCGCTCTGGTTCTAGCTGTGCAACATTTTGAGGTCTATCTTTCCTCTTCAAATCAACCTATACTGGTGTATATGGATCATAATCCGTTGACGTTTCTGAACAAGATGAAAAACAAAAACAGAAGAATATTAAGTTGGAGCTTGTTGCTGCAAGAGTACAACCTGATTGGTAAGCATATTTGTGGTGTTGACAATGTTTGTGCAGATGCACTTTCTCGTTAAGTCTTAATTTGTATCTTAAGATTGGTATTAATTTGTATATAGTTAAGTGAATTGCTTTTGTGATTTAGTGTTCTTTTGTTATTATGTTTACCTACAATGCATAGCACGTTTGTCATAAAAAGGATTCTTCAAGAGCCATCACCTCCAAGATTCTTCGTTATGACATCATTCAAGATTCTTCTTTATGACATCATACAAGAGTACAAGGCCTATATAAAAGGAACTTGCAGCCAATGGGGAAAGAAGTCATTTCCGGTCTGCCATACCTGGAAGCTAGACTGGCTTTGCTGGGTGCAGTCGGACTTTGGATTATACAGATACCTCTTGGATACGGACTCTGCGGTTATCAGGATCACCGCATCGAAGACATCAGATTCCAGTGGATTTTCACCATCGTTGAGGGAACATCGCAAGGACAGACAGTTCGGGCTAGTGAATAGTATTTCTATCTTTAATGTACTAATTTCATTGTTTATCCATTCCTGTATTATTGTAATAGCTACGTTCATTTGCTCAGTTTTTAATAAATTGTTTAAATTTAATCCTTCTTCTAAATTTGAATCTTCCAGAATATTCTGGAACATACACCTGTCTGCCACAAATATAGGACTGCATCATTATATTAAAGTTCTTTCAGGACATCTTTAGGATAAGTAGGATCCTTTATAAAAATAGGATTGTTTGTTTTTGGGCATTACCCACCAAACCCCTGTCAACAGAATAGTAAATTCACTCACATGTACATAAATTCAACTTAATGGCGACTCAGATTATTTATATGTTGGTGTTTCAGGAGACAACGCTTTCTACTTTCACAACACTTGGAGAGTTTTGGCAGCATTAAAGCCTCATCTTTTAGAAACATTTTGACAAACAGACCATCCCAGCATTGTACAAACTTTTTACAAGCTGTTGAGGGTGGTATTTATTTATTTATTTATTTATTTTTACCAAACCTGGTTTAGAGACTTGGGGGGGGGCTTGGTAATCTGCTAACATCTGCTAAAATCACAAATGCATATAAAGTGGGGAGCAAAAATTTGGGCACCCCTGGTTTAAATGTCTGTTACAATTAATCTCCAAGTGATTGAAAGCAAACCTGAACACTAAATGCTACAGAGTTAAACATGACACATTTCATCACTTTTTAAAGCAAGAATAATTTTTATTTTTAACTTTTTACAGTTTCAAAAATAATAAAACAAGGAAAAAGGCCTTGTGCAAAAGTTTGGGAACCCTGTCAGCTAGTTCTTTGTAACTCCTCCTCGGGCACACGGTTATAAACTTGCACCTTTTTTGCCAGTTATTTTAACTGTAAGTGGAGTCCTGCGTGCATTTAAGTGTGGGCTACACTTAACATACACGGGACCTCTGTTGTAATTGTTATTGTAAAATTACAGTTAAAATAACTGGCAAAAGAGTTGCCAGTTAAATTAACTGGCAAAAAAGGTGCAAGTTTAAAACAGTGCCACTATAACAGCTTGCAAACACTTCCTGTAACCAGCTAAGAGTCTTCCAATTCTTGTCTTTGGAATTTTTCCCCATTCTTCCTGACAGAACACCTCTAGCTCAGAAATATTCTTCGGCTTTCTTGCATGCACGGCATGTTTGAGGTCTCTCCACAGATTTTCAATAACATTCAAGTCTGGGGACTGTGATGACCATTCCAAAACCTTGATCCATCTTTCCTGGAGTTACTTCATGGTGGATTTCGAGATATGCTTTAGGTCATTGTCTTGCTGGAATAACCAACGTCTCTTGAACTTCAATTTCTGGACTGAGCTTTGAACATTAGCTTCTAGAATGTCTTGATATTTGGTGGAATCCATTCTTCCTTCCGCCCCACAATATTGCTGGTGCCCCCAGCTGCGACACAACTTTTTTTCAATTCAATTCAATTTATTTGTATAGCGCTTTTCACAGAGACTGTCAAAAAGACGCTTTACAGTGAGAGATTAAATAAATGAAAGGGCAGTGCCCAGCCTATTCCCCACTATAGCAAATGAGGCAAAAAACTCCTAGTAGGGAGAAAAATCCTCAAACAGTGGTGAGAAAAAACTCCCCAGTGTGAAGAAATCTCAGGAGGAACCCGGCTATAGTGGGGAAGCCCATCTTCCCCTGGCTAAGTAATTAATAATAAAATAAAGTAATAATACAATAAAATGGTAATAGCGTTCAATTAAAGTCCATCTAAACTGTGGCATCGGTAGCTCCAGGTAGTGGCATGCCGCGGATGGTGCAGAACTAGATCAGGACAGCACCAGCCAGCGCTCATGTTGAAGGACAGGGCACGGACGGTCCAGGACTCAGGGTAGTGGTGTCATGGTTTTGGAGGTTGGCATTTGTTTGGGAGCTTTCTTTGTTACTCTCGTCCGGGACGATATCGTTTTGCTCACATCGGATTCTTTGGTCAGCTGGCATTAATTGTGGGTGGCGCCCGGACTCTACTTAAGCCCAAGTTCCGCCTCGCCACCTTTCCTAGAGTGTCAGTATTACGATTGCACTATAGCCCGTAAGTTCTCTAGCTAGAAAGTTGGTTAGGAATTAGTTGCAAAAGAGGAAAGTGTTATTTAGTAAGGGAATTTATCTCTCTCTTTCCCTCTCTCTTCCTCTGTCTGTGCACCGTCTGGGTGCTTAATCTTTTGATCTCGGCTTCCAAGATTTTTCCTTTATTTAGTTCAGTCTAGCTCGCTTTGCTTCCTTGTTTTTACTCGGACAAGATTTATGTCCTTTGGAAGCGCGAGCCCCTCTCTCTTGTTTTGTCTGTGTTCCTCATTTTGCTGTACTTCCTTTCGTCCTGGCCACTGCATTTGACGTCTCGAAATACCAGCCGTCACAGTACACTCTAGCCAACATGGAGACTTCAGTTGTGGCCGCGATTGAAAAGGTTGTTACCAGCCAGCAAGCTATGCTTTCTGGTTTTGGCGAAGGGCTCTCCAGCCTGGGCAACCAGCAGGCTGGTTTGGCTGAGAGACTCCGCCTTCAGGAAAATTCTTTGCAAAAAATAAGAGAGCGTTCTGTTAAGTTTGACCGAGATTATCAGATCCCTGTCTACACAAGTTTCACAAAATGTCGCACAAGCATCTCCCATACACCTTCCCCGAGAACCAAAGTTGCAATTGCCCCAAAGATATAGCGGCGAGGCCACAAAATGTAAGATATAGTGGCGAGGCCAGAAAATGTAAAGATTTCATCGCCCAATGTGAGATATTTTTTAAGGCTCAACCATCACGGTTTTGTTAATGAGGATTCTCGGGTTGCATTTATTTTATCCCTGTTGGCTGGCACAGGACTCACTTGGGTCGGCCCACTTATCAGATCTAATTCACCGGTCGTAAATTCTGTGGAGGCTCTTGTTAAGGAGATGTTGTCAGTGTTTGATCAGGATGTTTGTGGTCAGGACACGGCTACGCGTTTGATGCATCTGAAACAGGGCTATGAAAGTGTCGCGGAGTTTTCTATTTTATTTCGCTCCCTGGTGACAGAGACAGGCTGGCCGGAGGCTCCTCTTATGACTGTGTTCAGTCATGCTCTCACTGAGGAGGTAAAAGACGCGTTGGCTACATTGGAGCCCTGTTCGACTTTTGATTCCTTGGTTCGCACTGCAGTGCGAATTGACAATCGCCTCCGCGAACGTAACAGGGAGAGACTAAACAAATTGCCGCTTGCTGACAACGGGGCCAAGGCTGCTAGTGGCAAGTGTGCACTTCCTATTCCACTCACTGAAAATTCCACTCCGGTTGAGGCCATGCAGGTTGATAGCTCGTTTGACAGTCGGACTCATAAACCTGCTCGCAGAAGAATAATCTGCTTTAATTGTAATAAACCGGGTCATACCCGTCCACGTTACCCGAAGCTTCAGGGAAACGGGAAATCCCTCTAGCGGTTTTGGGGGGTGCTAGAGGGGCAGACTCAATTTCCCTTCCGAACACTAATCCCTGTTGAACTGACTGTGGGGAGCAAGAGGGTTATTATTGAAGCGTTCGTGGATTCAGGCACCGTGAATTGTTTCATGGATGTTAAGTGGGCTAGGAGGCACTCCGTTCCTACCTGCCCTCTTTCACAGTCACGCTCTGTGAAAACTTTGGACGGTCGCCCGCTGGGAACGGGATTTATTACCGAAGTTTCTGAACCGCTAAATATGTTCATTTCCTTTGGTGGCCATTCCGAAGAGGTTCGGTTTTTTATTATCAGTTCCCCTGCTTTTCCCATTGTTTTAGGGCATTCTTAACTACGGGAGCATAGGCCTTGCATCACTTGGGGGGAACAGAATAATCCTATCGTCCACTGGGGTACCGCTCGTAGGTGCCATTGTCGAGAAAATGTGACTCGTTTTCCCAGACATCAAGCTATGGGGCAGACTGATGCCTGGAGCGAGTGTGAGGAGGTTGTCTCACCTTACCTTCATAAACTGGAAAAAGGGACAGAGGAGGGGTTGGAATGGGATTCTCTATTTGATTGGCGACAGGCAGAGGACGATTACCTTTTAGAGGATTTTTTCGATTCTGAATCAGTCACCAAAACGTCAGGTTCTGAACAGGATGAGAATTTGGGGGCCACCCTGAACTTTGATTTGCCTTCTAATATTCCTAATGATTATGCTGACCTTGCTGAGGTTTTTAGCAAGTGAAGGGCCTCGACCTTATCTCCTCACCGCGCGTATGATTGCGAGATTAATCTCCACCCTGGTACGACTCCCCCTTGGGGTTCGTGATACTTGCTGTCTGAGCCTGAGCGTAAAGCTATGCGAGAGTATATCCAGGAGGCTCTAGCTAACGGATTCATTCGGCCGTCTACCTCTCCGACAGGTGCGGGGTTTTTTTTTGTGGGCAAAAACTATGGTGGTTTGAGACCCTGTATTGATTACAGGGTTCTCAATAATATCACCATCAAGAACCGATATCCCCTTCCGTTAATGAACTCTACCTTTGAGCGACTGCAGGAGTCGTCGTTTTTTACTAAGTTAGACCTCCGCAATGCTTATAATCTGGTCCGAATCCGGGAAGGGGACGAGTGGAAAACGGCATTTAATACACATGACGGGTACTACGAATATTTGGTCATGCCGTTTAGATTGGTTAACGCCCCCTCTGTATTCCAGGCGCTCGTCAATGACGTTCTCCGAGAGATGTTGGAGAGATTCGTCTTTGTCTACCTTGACGATATTCTGATTTTTTCTTCAACTCTGTCGGAGCATAAACAACACGTCACACAAGTGCTTGAGGCCCTCCTAAAAGCCAAGCTATTTGTCAAGGTGTAGAAATGCACCTTTAACACCCAGACCGTCTCGTTCTTGCCTTTATTGTTTCTAAGGGGTCGGTCCGTATGGACCTGGACAAGGTGGCTGCGGTCAGGAATTGGCCTGCCCCTCAAAGTGTTAAGGAGGTCCAATGCTTCTTGGACTTTGCTAATTTTTATAGGAGGTTTATTCGTAATGTTAGCGCGGTTGCTGCCCCCATTATTGCGCTCACCAGAAAGAATACCTCCTCAGCGTTTTTTTGGTCTCCAGCAGCTGAGGCTGCCTTTCAGGAAATAAAGAAATGTTTTAGCTCAGAGCCTATTCTGGTTTTGCCCGATCCCTCCCTCCCATTTGTGGTGGAGGTGGATGCTTTGGAGGTTGGGGTGGGTGCTATTTTGTCCCAGCGCCCCCTTTGGGACAATAAGCTACACCCATGTGCATACCTCTCCCGGTCTTTGTTCGCCGTGGAACGGAATTACAGCATTGGTGACCGGGAGTTATTGGCGGTCAAGTTGGCTCTTGAAGTGTGGCGCCACTGGTTGGAGAGGGCTGAACACCCTTTTATGGTATGGACAGACCATAAAAATCTCCAGTATATTAAGCAGACCAAGCGACGTAATTCCCGGCAGGCGCAGTGGTCATTGTTCTTTAACCGCTTTAATTTTATGCTAACCTACCGCCCTGGCTCTAAAAAAATTAAGCCTGACGTCTTGTTGTGAATTTACGACCGCTCTGATCGCAATCCTACCCCCGAGCCAGTTATTCCGGCTGCTCAGATTGTGGCACCCATTCAATGGGAGATTGAGGCGGTGGTTCAGGAGGCTTTGAAGACCGATCCCGGTCCTGGGGGGGAGCCTCCTGGCTGTTTGTTTGTCCCGCCTAGGGTTAGGTCACAGGTCCTCCAGTGGGGACACTCTTCCCGGTTGGCAGGGCACCCGGGAGCCCATCGGACCAAGCAGTTCCTGGCCCGACGTTTTTGGTGGCCCGGTATGATGACGGACATTCAGGAATTTGTTGCTGCCTGTGGCATCTGCTCCAGAAATAAAACTTCCCATCTCCCTCCCTCTGGTCTGCTGCGACCATCGCCCGTCCCCAGGCGTCCTTGGACTCATATTGCATTGGATTTTATTACGGGACTGCCTGTGTCTGAAGGCAACACAGTCATCTTGGTCGTGGTTGACCGTTTCTCAAAGGTCGCTCATTTTGTCGCGCTACCCAAGCTGCCTTCAGCGCGGGAGACGGCCCTTCTTGTGGTTAACCATGTGTTTGGGCTGCATGGACTTCCGCAAGATGTTGTCTCTGACCGGGGTCCTCAGTTTACGGCCAGATTCTGGTGGGCGTTTTATATGCAGTTAGGGGCCACTGTGAGTCTCTCCTCTGGGTTCCATCCAGAGACCAATGGGCAGACTGAGCGTACTAATCAGTCATTGGAGAACACTCTTCGTTGTTTAGCGGCGGATAATCCATCTTCATGGAGTTGATTTTTAGCATGGGCCAAGTAATCCCATAACTCACTGAGTAATTCCTCCATGGGCTTTTCCCCGTTTAAAGCTCAGTTGGGTTACCAACCCCCACTGTTTCCTGAGACTGAGAATGATTCCGAGGTTCCCTCGGTCAACCATTTCATTCGTCGCTGTCGGTCAGTTCGGACCAGGGTCCATTCATCTCTGTTGCGCTCGGGGCTCAAACAGAAATCCGCCGCCGATAGAAGGCGTCGTTTGGCCCCATCTTATCGGGTGGGTCAGAGAGTTTGGCTGTCTACCCGGGACCTCCCCTTGAAGGTAGAATCATGAAAACTGGTTCCCTGCTATATTGGCCCATTAAAGATTGTGCGGAAGATCAATCCGGTCACGGTCGAGTTAAAGCTCCCTAGATCTTTGCGCATCCATCTGTCGTTCCATGTCTCTCGGATTAAGCCGGTTAACACTAGCGTCCTGGCACCTGCCGACACACCCCCGCCGCCACCGCGAATGGTGGAGGGGGGGCCAGTTTACACCATGCGCCGCATTCTGGCCGAGGGACGTGTTGGTCGTGGGGCCCAGTTTCTCGTGGACTGGGAGGGATATGGCCCTGAGGAGCACTGCTGGGTCCCTTCCCAGGATATTCTGGATCCCACGCTCATTTCCGAGTTCCGTGCACGGGGTTCCCTGGGACCTCTAGAGCTGTCCCTTGAGGGGGGGGGGTGCCATGTTTTTGGAGGTTGGCGTTTGTTTGGGAGCTTTCTTTGTTACTCTCGTCCAGGACGATATCGTTTTGCCCACATCGGATTCTTTGGCCAGCTGGCATTAATTGTGGGTGGCATCCGGACTCTACTTAAGCCCAAGTTCTGTCTGGCCACCTTTCCTAGAGTGTCAGTGTTACGATTGCATTATAGCCCGTAAGTTCTCTAGCTAGAAAGTTGGTTAGGAATTAGTTGCAAAAGAGGAAAGTGTTAGTTAGTAAGGAATTTATCTCTCTCTTTCCCTTTCTCTTCCTCTGTCTGTGCACTGTCTGGGTGCTTAATCTTTTGATCCTGGCTTCCGAGATTTTTCCTTTATTTCGTTCGGTCTAGCTGGCTTTGCTTCCTTATTTTTACTCGGACAAGATTTATGTCCTTTGGAAGCGCGAGCCCCTCTCTCTTGTTTTGTCTGTGTTCGTCATTTTGCTGTGCTTCCTTTCGTTCCGGCCACTGCATTTGGCGTCTCAAAATACCAGCCATCACAATTGGAGGGAAAGATCCTTGGAAAGGGACACAGAAAAAGGGGGGTGAGGCACTGGATAAAGCGCCTGAATATTAATAAAAATACAGTCCTGTGTCATGTGCCAAGTAAGAATTTAGGAGCAATTAGTCAGGAAATGGTCAACACTCCTCCATCCACTTGTTGCAGCACAGAGGTCCTACACTTACACCAGACTGCAAGATCACTTTGATTTTCTAAACAATAGTACCATATGGACCTCCCCGGTGACTAAGAATGTAGCAAGCCCCACTGGCACCATTAATGCATGCTCAGTGCCACTGGTTCCACATGGATTTACTTAACACTGGCTTCCAATATCATGTGAACCGACCATGAAACTAGGTTGTAGTCAGTCCCACCAGAACCAAATAAATATTTTTACATAACTGATCATGTACTAATCATAGCCTTGACTAAAAAGGTAAGTTTTCAGCCTACTCTTGAAGACAGAGAGTGTGTCTGACACCTGAATTTGTCTCGGGAGATTGTTCCATAAAATTGGCGCTTTGTAAGAGAATGCTCTGCCTCCAATTTTTACTCTGGATATATTTGGAGTTTTCAAGTATTCAGCACCTTGTGAACGAAGTAATCTTGGCGGGGAGTAAAGAATGAGAAGACTGAGAAGATATTCCGGGGCCAAGTCATTTAAAGCTTTGTAAGTTAGTAGTAGTATTTTGTACTCAATTCTAAATTTTACAGGCAGCCAATGAAGATTTTTGATCATCGGGCTAATGTGATCATATTTCTTAGTCCTAGTCAGAAATTTAGCGGCAGCATTCTGCACTAATTGAAGGCATTTCAGGGCCGAGCTAGCGCAACCAGATGGTAAGACATAACAACAGTCCAGCCGAGAGGACACGAATGCGTGAACCATGTTTTCGGCGTCCTTAAGGAACAACATTTTTTGAGTTTAAATATGAAAAGTTTATTTCCAAAATGCATTAAGTGCCAAAATGACAAAAATTGAGATAATATCATAGATCAATAGCCCAGTGCTTCTTACACATGGTGCAAAAATCAGTTCATTGAAATTCATACAATAAGGTGTATTTTTTCATGGTCAAAGTTTGTGTTTTTCTATAAAATGCAATAGTTGCCAACCTAGAAAAAGCTGATTTACTCAAAATGAGTAAAATGGATATATTGCGTTTTGGAACCAAACTCTTCATATGTTTCTAAGATGGAAAAAAGCCCCTTGAATGATATTGTTGATGTGAGCCTCGAAAGAGAATTCTGAATCAAGGGTTATGCCAAGGTTTTTAACGACAGCTTTGGCAGAAACAGAGAGGCCATCTAAGTTCAGAGAAAACTTAATGAATGAGTATTTAAGAGATTTGGGACCCAGTACCAATATTTCAGTCTTATCTGGATTTAGTGAAAGAAAATTGTGCGTCATCCATGTTTTAACAGCTTTAAGACACATCTCTAATCGAGTTACCTGATCATTTTCATCCGGCTTAAAGGATATATAGAGCTGCGTGTCATCTGCATAACAATGGTATTAAACATCATGTTCACTTATGATATTTCCAAGGGGATGCATGTATAGAGAAAAAAGCAAAAGGCTCAGAACAGATCCTTGAGGTATTTCAAAGTTTACCTTGGAATACTCTGAACATTTGTTATTTACCCGGATGAACTGAGATCTATCAGACAGATAAGACTTAAACCACTAAAGGGCAAGTCCAGAAATACCAACTAATTTTTCTCACCTAAGAAGAAGAATATGGTGGTCTACAGTATCAAAAGCAGCACTTAAATCAAGAGGAACGAGAACAGAGATACAGTCACTATCCATGGAGAGAAGTAGATCATTTATTACAACAGTGAGAGCTGTTTCAGTGCTTTGATGCTTTCTATAGACCGACTGAAAACTGTCAAATACCTCATTAGTTTGCAGGAAAGAAGAGAGCTGTTGGGTAACACATTTTTCAAGGATCTTAGATACGAATGGGAGGTTTGAGATTGGCCTATAATTGGCTAGGACTGTGGGATCCAAATATGTTTTTTTAAGTAGCGGCTTGATTTCTGCCATCTTAAATGAAATGGGAACAAAACCTGAAATCAGTGAAGAATTAATTATGTAAAGAACTGGACCATCAAGAATGGGCAGGAGCTCCTTCATTAACTTTGTGGGGATGGGATCCAAGATACAAGTAGATGATTTGGAAGTAGCAACTAATTTGGCTAGTTCACACAGAGATATAGGAGAAAGGGATTCAAACTGGTTTTTGTGTATTGTGGAAGACTCCATATAATCAGAAATGCTATTGCAAACTGGTAGGGAAACGGTGATCTTCTCTCTAATTCCAATAATTTTGCCATTAAAGAAATTTAAAAATCATCACTGCTGAAAGAGATTGGAATTTGAGGGTTACTTGCTGCATGATTGTTGATTAATTGGCGACGGTTTTGAACAAAAAACTGAGAATTATTTTTGTTTTCCTGCATGAGATTTGCAAAATAACAGGACCTTGCACAAGAGAGAGCATGCTTATATGCTATCAGGCTCTCTTTCCATGCACCATGGATTACCTCGAGTTTAGTGAAGCGCCATTTGTGTTCTAGTTGACGAGATTTTTGCTTTAGAGTCCGTGTCTGGTCAGTGTACCATGGGGCTAGCCTCTTCTTCTGAGTAACCGTTTTACATTTCAGTGGAGCGACTACATTAAGGGTACTACAGAGAGCATCAGCAATCTTTTCTGCTATATCGTCAATGCAGAAGGGCTGACTGGATGCTCAAAATAAGATGGGAAAACCTCAGTGAATTTTTTAGAAGTTGTTGCAGTGAAAGTTCCTAGTTCCTAGAAAGTTCCCATGTCCAGTGTACATCCTAGTTTCTAATGATACAGGGTGGGCGTATTGTAAGCAGAATGTGATAAGAAAATGGTCAGACAAACTGGAATTATGTGAATAAATTTTGACCTGCCCAATATCAATGCTAAAGCTTATGATCAGGTCTAAAGTATGACCATGAAAATGAGTTAGGCCAACAACACTGAGCGAAGCCGACCGACTCCAAAATGTTAGTGAATGCGGATCATCTGCCCTCTCCAAGTGCAGGTTAATGTCACCCAATATAACTATTCTATCATAGCTTAAAACTAAGTCTGAAAGGAATTCTGAAAAATCTTGAATAAAGCCAAAGTAAAGGCCAGGGGGCCTGTAGACCGATCAGGGACAGGGCTCACACCTGCATCCAGCACTGAAAAGTTCATCATTAGAACCTCAAATGTATCAAATTTATACTGTTGTTTTGGCACTGAGTGAATGGAGTCACTAGTAGCAACACCCCCACCTCTCCGGCCCAGGCGGGGGTTTTGAGTGGAGTGTATATAAAACCAGGTGGAGAGGCTTCATTCAAAGAAAAGTTTTCATCTGGTCTCAGCCATGTTTCTGTGAGACACAGTACATCAAGAGAACAATCAGAGATTACTTCGTTCACAAGAGTTGCTTTAGAGTTCAAGGATCTGTATATTGCCCTGCTTCAAATCATTTGGTATTTCTCCAGTTTCTAAAGACCGTCTGAAGACAGGTGAGAGTGATTTAGAGATGATCTCACCAACTTCCCTGAGCACTCTAGGGTAAAAGCCAGGGCTTTTCTATGGCGTTAGACACTGACAAAAATCGCGCACGGGAAAGAGACTTGCGCGCAACATCCGCGCGCGCAAATCAAACATCCGCGCGCATATTGTTTTTGCGAGCGCTTTCAAAGCACTCGCAAGCTATATTGTATCTTGCATCTTTGCTCCCTCGAGCAATATTTTAGCCTGTGAGGAGAAATACATGCTTGAGCGCGCGCAGAATCCGCTCGCAAAATGTTCACCTGCTCACGCGCAAGACTTTCCACTGCTGCTCGCGAGTCGGTTTTTTTTGGTGGCTGCTTTTTTTCAGTGAGGAGGCGGTTATTGTCAGTAAGGAGGCGGGCCTGAGGGCATGCCAACCCCCGAATATAATTGGTTGAGCGACTTCTCCAGTTGGACAGCAAGGTACGGCACACCACTAGGACAAACGGAACAAACCACACAGCCCTGAATAACTTGTATTGCGATTTTGTGCTATGTGAATTAAATTGTCTTGTCTTGAATGTTTGCAAAATAGTAATACATTTAATTTGAAAGCGCCTTTCAGGACACCCAAGGTCACTGTACAGAAAATATAAAAAATAAAATATAAAATACAAGATAAAAGACAACATACAATAAATAGGGAGGGGGGACAGTGTGAAGCAGTTTAGAGAGAGTAAGCAAGTCTGAACAGATAAGTTTTGAGTTTAGATTTGAAGATGGGCAGGGTGGCAGAGTTACGTAGGTCAGCTGGCAGTGAGTTCCAGAGTTTGGGAGCAGAGCAGCTGAAAGCTCTGCTCCCCATAGAGCTAAGGCGGGCAGCGGGTACAGTGAGATGGAGGCAGGAGGAAGATCTGAGGGCACGGGATGGAGTGACAACGTGCAGGAGATCAGAGAGATAAGGAGGGGCGAGGTTATGGATAGACTTGTAGGTGTGCAGAAGGATTTTGTAAGTGATTCTTTGATTTACTGGGAGCCAGTGGAGTTGCTGAAGGACGGGGGTGATGTGGTGGGATGAGGGGGTTTTGGTGATGATCCGGGCAGCAGAGTTCTGAACCAGCTGAAGTTTATGGAGGGACTTATGAGGGAGGCCGAAGAGGAGTGAATTACAATAGTCAAGGCGGGAGGTGACAAGGCTATGGACGAGGATGGCGGTGGTGTGGGGGGTGAGGGAGGGGCGGAGACGATTGATAGAGCGCAGGTGGAAGTAAGTAGACTGGGTGATGTTATTAATGTGAGATTGAAAAGATCTGTCGAGGATGACACCCAGACTCTTAACCTGAGGGGAAGGGGAGACTTAAGGAGCTGTCAATGGAGAGAGAGAAGGTGTCAACTTTAGATAGGGTGGATTTGGTGCCAATGAGTAGGAATTCAGTTTTATTGCTGTTTAATTTTAAAAAGTTAGAGGTGAACCATGATTTTATTTCAGAAAGACAGGAGGTGAGGGAGGTGGGTGGGAGTGTGGAGTTAGGTCACACAGAAATGTCACACAGAGCAATGTACTTCAATATGTTTATCTGAGCGATGCCTTTTTAAGCATTATTACACTCAAGGGTGTGCTTGACCGTCATTCTTGTCACGACAGTGATGCAAGCGCCTCGTTCTGTTTGCATCAGTGAAGTGACAAAAATGACGGTCAAGCACACCCTCGAGTGTAAAAAATGCTTAAAAAGGCATCGCTCAGATAAACATATTGAAGTACAGTGCGATTATACAACTATTACCAACAAAATAAAATGTATAATCAAAATGTATTCATACTGTGGGCACTTTGCTCTCAAAATATAAAAGTTTTTGCTAGTATTCTCTCCATTTCAGTGGAAATACATGAGATCTGACATTAACTAGTCCTTGTCAGCCAGCCAATTTGAGCTTATGTTTTCTAGACATTGTGATTTCCCAAAACTGAATAAATACCGCACATAGCAACACAAAACTGCTTCGCTAGCTCAATCATGTTGTAACTAGAATACCTGCTGGAAAAAATTATTTTTTCATGGACCGATAGTTATACTTCTGCCGACATCTCAGTCATTTTTAAGCTAACAGGTGCCGCGATGACTCAGCTGATCTTTATCGAACAAACTTATATTAACGGTTATATTTAAATATAGGCGACGGCTTTCAAGTGTCGGCGCCAGAACAAACATCTATCTTTTAATAAACTCAGTCTCAGTTTTACTCTTTTTATGCAATAAAAACAACATCTACAACAGTATTCTGCATGAATGTACAACTGTTCAAAGCATTTATAACTATTTTTGTGGCTTGAAAAGGTGAATAATGAGTACGCAATTAAGAAAAAAATAATGCCTTGTTGAATTTATGGGATTGCAATGTGGCTGGAAAAAACCTGTATATACTGGGGGTTGCCAAGATTTATGATCAGAACCTCTGACATAATCAGACTGTGCTCTTGCAGGACTGCCATCGCAGTCCAGCTCATTAGAAAGAATTAGGCTGCTTTCGAATAGCAAAAAAATACATTCTATTGTCTAATTCTTGACCACTTTTCTTTAACCTCGATGGAAAACATCATGAGGTTAAGGAAAGGTGAATAGCAGAATTCATAATGGCTTAGGAAGACAACCGCGCTGCTAAGAGAATCTGAATGCACTTACACTCAGTAACGTGATCATGTGTCTCTTGCCCATCATGTTAGTTTGTTTTCGTGATTGGCCAAATTGATGGTCATGGCTTCAAAAATTTCTGCCGCGCATAATTGTATGTGAAAATGAGCTTGCAACTGAGAATCATGAATAGGCAGGAGTGAAAAGGATTAACAGGACCAAGCAGGTATGTAACATCACTCCAACAGAAATATGTGGGGGAACTGGTTAGGCTGCTGTCATGTGACCGTGTCCTAGGCAGTTTTATTTTTCCCCAGGGTTGGCCTTACAGTAGCACACTCCCTGTTGAGTAGGAAGCTTCAGTTCTTATGCTGCTTTCCGAGTACATGCTCGTAAAATGTAAAATTTTGTTTCAATACCATAAAAGACATTTTATTTATCTGTGAGTTGAAGCGGTAGGATCCCTTCAAGGACAGATCTGGAAAGCGCTGCTCACCTTCTTGTGAAAGACAAAGCTTTCCAGGAAAAGTCAGAGCCTGTGACTCCATTCAGCGGCTGAAGAGTGAAGCCAGTGGGCCTGGAGCTAATTGGACCACCGAAGCACTGCTCTAAATAAGAAGCAGGGGGAGTCATGGGAAAGATCCTGTCCAAAGAAACTGTGAAGCCACCACAGGTGGTCCTGATGGGTCTGGATGGAGCGGGTAAGTCAACACTCCTCTCTCGGCTTCAGTGGGGGCAGCGGATGGACACATCTCCGACTGTGGGCTTCAATGTTGGAACACTGGAGTTAGCCAAGGGTGTGGCTCTGACTGTCTGGGACGTGGGGGGCCAGGGTGAGATGCGGCCTAACTGGAAGTACTACTTAGATGACTGCTCAGCATTGGTGTTTGTGGTGGACGGTGCGGACCGGGCACGTTTAGGGGAGGCGCAGAAGGCCCTGCGGAAGGTCCTGAAAGAGGAGGCTATGAAAAGGACCCCTCTGATGGTACTGGTCAACAAGAAGGACCTTCCTAACTCCATGACCATCCGTGAAGTGTCCACACTGCTGGATCTGCCCAACAGCAAGGATCGCGACTGGCAGATCCAAGCCTGCAGTGCCTACACCGGCTTGGGGCTTCAGCAGGCCTTCCTGTCTGTGGCAAAACTCATCAAACACCACCACTGATGGGCCAAAATCATCAAACACCACCACGGAGAGGCCAAAATTATCAAACACCACCACTGAGGGGCCAAAATCATCAAACACCACCACTGAGGGGCCAAAATCATCAAACACCAACACTGAGGGGCCAAAATCGTCATACACCACCACTGAGGGGCCAAAATCATCAAACACCACCACTGAGGGGCCAAAATCATCAAATCCATCACGGAGAGGCCAAAATCATCAAACCTATCACTGATGGGCTAAAATCATCAAACACCACCACTGATGGGCCAAAATCATCAAACACCACCACTGAGGGGAAAAAAATCATGAAACACCACCACTGAGGGGCCAAAATCATCAAACCCACCACAGAGGGGCCAAAATCATCAAACCCACCACTGAGGGGCCAAAATCATCAAACACCACCATGGAGAGGCCAAAATCATCAAACCCACCACTGAGGGGCCAAAATCATCAAACCCACCAGTGAGGGGCCAAAATCATCAAACACCACCAGTGAGGGGCCAAAATCATCAAACACCACCAGTGAGGGGCCAAAACCATCAAACACCACCAGTGAGGGGCCAAAATCATCAAACACCACCAGTGAGGGGCCAAAATCATCAAACACCACCAGTGAGGGGCCAAAATCATCAAACCCATCACTGGGAGGCCAAACCCAAGCACCAAGGATTTGAACAGCTGGCTTCTCACCACAAAAGGTGGCTCAACTGCACTGAAAAACTGAACTACGTTTTTCTCTCTTTTTTGGGTGGGGGGGTTGATGGGGGGCAGCTGCTTCTTTGGAGATGTTAGTTTGGATTTGTAAAACCATGTTTTTGGTAAAGCCATTGCCATTGAAATGCGCCCCTTTTAACAAATTTGTACTGTAAAACAAACTTGGAGCCAATAAATCTAATGAATATGTTTATTACCTGTACTTCCATTAACATTTTGTTTGTCTCCAGTGATGGAGCTGTGGTAAAAGCTGCTGGTAATTTGGTTTATTCATTGCCAATGTTTGTTCTACACTTCCATTGCTGTGCCTTGATGTTGTGGAGCTGAAAAGCATGGAAGTTTCAGTCTGTGGCTCATTATTATTCCCCCATAATATTTGACCCATAAGGGGCCAAAGCGTTCCGTCCGTCCTTCCTTCCATCCGCACCAGTTTGTCCGACCGATTTCTCAAAAACCGCTCACCAGATTGTTTTCACTTTCTGTCATGCATTCTATTTTTCATGCAGAGGTGCAGTGCCAATTTCTATGAACATATACCATAATCTCTTCAGTGCACAAGGGTCGGGGGTAGAAGTGAGCTGTGCTCACTTTTTCACTTGTTATTTGTCAGAGTTGAAAAGTGTATGGGTGCCATACTAGTTTCTTAAGTGTGGAAAAAAAAAGTTTTTAAGTCTGGCTGTAAATGAATAACCCTTAATGAGATCACAACCTTGCATTTTCAAGTGAAGTTTAACATGAAAGGTCCTATTGAGTGAGCCATATAACCACTATATATATATATATATAAATAAATAAAGGTCCTCAACGAGCCATATAACCACTGAGTATCACAAAGTTCTGATCAAATGCAATGCATTAACAATGTATTTTTTTATGGCGGTGGCAGATTTAAACCGACCAGATGCAGAATATGGTCAAAAGTTCACTGACATTCCTGGTCTGGGGCAGTCTGTTTTGGGCTCTGATCCTCAGCTCCACTTTGGAAATATCTTAAAGCTACATCATACAATGAGATGCCTGATTAGTCTGTGCTTCTAACAGTGGGGCAAAGATCCATTTCAACCCAATAATGTGACCTTGCGAAGGGAAGTCCACACATGGTTTCTGGAGATTGAGACAAAAGAACTTGACTGGCTGCAATCCCAGCATAAACATCCTTAGGGATCACTTTGAAAGCAAACTTTAAACTGGGGCTAATGCATCGAGAGCTGTGGTACCCCATCAAGCGCCATGGTGGGCACAGAGTATGGAATTTTTCATTCCAACCAATCACGACACCAGCTTATTTCACTGATTAGCACACTGTCAGGCAGAGAGGAGGGAGTTAATCAGTGAAAGAATGGTCGGCATGAAAACCTGCTTTTAACTCTCAGCCCTCCATGGCACATGACTGGGCACCATTGCGCTATAGCAAAGTCTTCCCAGAAGAAAGAATGAAGGCTGTTCTGTGTAGACACACTGAGCCATTAAAAACACATTAGTAAGGTATATATTGTATTTGTTGCAAATTGATGAATCAATTGATTTTTATTGCTTTTCCAGCGAGATACAAGTAGAAATAAAGAAACATGGACATGCTGAGCACTTCAGTAATAACAAACATTGAGCTGTTTCTGATGTGTAAAGTGATGCTTGACTTGTTCTTTTGGGTGTGGCCAATTGCTTACATAATGCCAACATTGTTTTACTATCAGCAGACAATGATTGACGCATTTAATTCATGTTCATTTTGTTTAGCACACATAAGAGATATAGTGAGGATAAAACTACCACTTGAACCTAAGTAGGGTTAAATTAATTAAAATGATTTTGGCTCAAATAAAGCCTCCAAAATGTGACCTCAAAAATAAGATTTTGTCTTAAAGGATGTGGGAAATTAAAATATCATGTGCATTTGCCCACAAGTTATTCACTCACAGTCCAGTGAGTTAATTCAACTTTGTTACAAAGCTTTTCTGGTCAGAGCATAGGAGGATATCGGACTGAAATTACTGGGTTACGGTTGTTGGCCAACGTGTCCGCTGTGCTAATGACTGTTACCACAGCAGCCAGGTCTTGAGTGAGTGGCAATGCTCAAATGTACTGCTACTCCACAGAAGAACTGACTTTCCTTATGCCGATAAAACAACTGCTTGACCGCTAATTTCTGTTGATTTTGAAAAATATGAACTCAAATACTATAAATCATGTCGTGTGCATGGGCAACTTTGGGCAACTTACTCCAACCCTGAAGCGGCAAGCATCTCCACTGTGCCATCATGTTTGACTGGTGATATGATGTTTGTACTCATTAGCCCAGAGATCTTTACCTCAAAAGCCTTGGGAGTCATCCTCTGAAGTATATGACATGCCTTTATATTCCTCTTTAACAGTGGTTTTTGCTTTGCAACTCTACTATGAGTACAATTTTGGCTCAGTCTTTTTCTGAAGGTGAAATTATGAATGTTGACCTTATCTGAGGCAAGGGAGGCCAGCTGTTCCTTTGGCACTCATCTGGGTTCTTGGAGGAAATTTAGCAGGTTGGCCACCTTTAGGAAGGTTCATGACTGTTTCCAGTTTTCTTCATTCGGAGGTGATGGCACTCACGGGCTGACTTCAGTAGTAACTCAAGTTTGTGCACAAGTTGGCTCAGTTTTAATCAAAGACAGTGGTTATCAAGACGATCACCGCCAATAGTCCACAATTGCAATAGATTTTTCCACACTTCCTATCTGCTAAGTGGGTGCAGTTGCCTCATTGGACCGTGTTGTTGCATAAATGAGTGAACAGACTGTGTTGAATGTTGCACAATGTTATCGGAAGAGGTAAAGTGTGCTTGCCAGTAAGTGTCATTATTTATCTGTATGAGATATCCATGTTTGCATGACTTACAGTATTTATATTTTATTTTGCTCACATTAGAGGCTTAGGTACACTGCTAACAGCCATAAAAGAGTTGGCAAACTTTGGGCATTCGCGAATGTTAGCGAATTGACGCTAGCGTCCACCTGCCTAATTTCGTAAATTGCCCTAATTCCGTGAATTTTTCATTCTTCGCATTCCAGAAAGCGCGAGCTGCGCCATCTATTGTTTGTTACTACTGTGTGTTGCAAAGGATCATGGCATAGGTTTAATGGCCGTTAATTGCGTGTGGAGCAAAAAGGTACTTCAAAATCCAAATTTTTCTCCTTCATCCCTTTGTCATTTTCATCATCGACGATGGGCGACGGAAGCATAGGTTTCATAGATCACGTACATACATACATTTTTGATGCAGATGTGTTATTTGGACATTGAACAAGGCGGGAAATGTGTTGGTGTGCTCTTGTCGAGCACCGCAAGCGAGTGGAGCCCGATCTCATTTTTGAGGTCTGTGTCCTGATATTCGCGAAATAAATTTATGCTAAATTGCATTTTTTTTTTTTTTTTTTGCCCAAGAAACGTTGCAAATGAACATAATTAATTAATTTATGCAGCCTAAAAGATTGTCAGTGTTGATGGATTTGGATCACGCAATTTCTTTCAAGGTGACCTGATTTTGTGAGTCATTCACGAAATTAGAGCAGGTGATTATTTTATTATTTTGCAGGAGGATAATGCAAAGACATCTTGGGATGAAAGAAGCCGCAAGGAGCTCTTCAAACAGCCTAATCATGTTAATACCATGGAGGCTGGGATTGGTTGCCTTGGAAACGGATTTTTTTGCCCCTTACAAAATTGGGGTAAACTGGCCCCAATTTCGTGTGAAAATTCCAAAAAAATAGTTCACATCTCCACCGCATAGGCGCAGCGCTGTACCGTTGTGTTTTGGAACTCTTCAGTACACATCCGGTTACCATTACAAGCTAAAATGTCAGCGATTTGTGCAGCCCCCAATGGTGGAGAGTGAAAAAAACATGTAACATATCACGAAATTAGGCAGGTGGACGCTACCTTGAATATTTGACACACTTTGGCTTGCTAACTTCAATGCTAGACCAGTAAAGTTGTTAATCCTTAATATGTTTTGGAAAAACAGAGGCACAAATTCAATCTTGTTTTAGCAGTGTTATACACTGCCTGTGCAAATAAAACAAGTTGCCATTTAGGTTTAAATCAACAAATACTGTGATTGGATTTTTATTGTAGCGATTAATGCATTTCCACTGGCAATAAATATTTCCACCCGAACAGATTAAACGTGTGACCTCCCATTTCCTAAAAAAAGTTCTGTTGGAAGATGAATCCCTTGTTGGTGGAAAAGATGTTACAGTGTTTCATAGAAGCGAATTATTGGCCTGCGTCAAGCAAAGAAAACAAGGAATGAGGAAAACAAATGTGAGGAATCATTTTCACGCATGAATTGGCAAACACAAAGTCCTGACCTTAACCACATTGATGTGCTGAAGAAAACAACAGAGTGGTCCAACTATCCCGTCGTCAGTCCAAGAGCATGGTCAAAAATTAAAGCAGCTCTGAATGAAAATAAATGTTCTAAAGTTGCTTACAGTTGTCAAAACAATGACATAATGAAGTTGCACTATAATCAAAGCCACGGGGCTTCCAATTAAATATTTGAGCGTGCAATTTTTCTGTGGACTGGCAGTGTATTATTGCTTGAAATGTCATTGAATATCACATCAATAACAGTTTGTACACAACCAATAGTTAAAAATTGTCCCATCATTTTTGTAACTTGTTGAACATTTCAATTCCCAGCGTCTTTGTCTTGTAATTTGCGGTTGCCTTGACTCTGCAACGATCCTGCATGCTATATTTAGATTTTTTTCTTGCAAAGGAAATTCATGATCTGGGTGTGCTTCTGTTAGGACAAAGGAAACGTCAGGGTTCTACTTGCTGCCTAAGAATCTCAAACAGGCGGCTCTGGTCTCAAGCTACTTTGCTTATCATTTGTGTGCATGCATATTTTCATCAATAAAGAAAAATGCATTGCATGTTTGAAACTGAAATAAGTGAACTTTAATTGACAAAATGCTTAACTCCTTTGCGCAGAGGCCAAATATGGCTATTTATTTGTCAACCTATTTAAGGGTTTATAATTCAGGATTTGAGCTTCACAGAGAGGGGGCTTAAATGAATAATGACACTTGTAGCATTCCATCATATTTCCATTTTTTTTTCATAACTTTTGTTCATAGTGAGGGCCATAAGCAAAAAAAAATCATGAAAATTCAGAAATTAAATTTAAAAAAAATACTGAGAATTGAAAAATGGCTGGGATTTAAAACAATACATTTCTGGGATCATAAACTCCTTGACCATGAATGTATTTCATCTGACAGTGATTTCTAAAATTATCTACTGTTTATGAGCCAAATAAGATAGCTCGCCAAGTGGTTCCCCAAGCCCCCAAGCTGTCAAAGCCCTCAAAATCACGCACTGTCAAATCACAAAATAATCATACGTTTAACACAAATTACCTTTTTGGCTCAAAAAGTTCAATAAGAAATAATGATTTTTAGCAAAATTTAGCATGAGTTTATCAAAACAGGCGCGGGTGGACAACAATTGTCACCAGTAACCTCTCCAAACCAAAAACGTGCCTTTTCTCCATGAAAAAGTTTAGAAACTCGTCCATTTTTCAACAAAGCCGAATCAGAAAGCACATGTACTCATTAAAGGAACTGTGTATTTTACAGTCAGGACGTTCACCCTGCCACAGAAACCTTGCTATTTACAATTACCATCATCCAAGCGAAACGCAATCTCATGCCTCGCCCACAATGGTCTGGGTCCCCGAGTATTGACTCCCAGCCACGCGTCTCATCAGCATTCCACATTCTGTCTCACCACAGCTTAATTGGTACCCATAAACCAACTAAGCCTATTTAGACTTCGCACCTCCCTTCCCTCGGTGTGAAGTCTCAGTAGCCCCTTTTTCTGTCAGCCTTCATAGACATAAGGTTCTACCAGCATTGTGTAATATAGTCTTGTTCTTGCACTCACAGTGCCTTTTCTATATTTGTATTTTTGGGATTGCATTCCACGTGTTTGTATTCTTTATTATAATTATGTCTGAAGCTCTGCTTCAGTTACCATAATAAAACCTTCTTGCTTCGCACTTGGATTCTGCAACCGTTTCCTGCTTTCAGTGCAAATAGCAGAGCTCTGGAAGCGTTACAGTAGACTTTGCCATATACATGGATCCAGCGAAGTTCCCCTACTAGAAGGCAACGAGTTCACCTCTGGAGCGGTGAACCCGCAAGAACTGATTTCGGTGGTGGCAGCTCAACAGAGGGAGATTGGCCAGCTGGGAGCTGCTTTGGACAAGTTCATCCTTGGCTTCTAAGACATCCCTGCTCCTCATTCGCCACCACCATCTACTGCCCCCATCTCTCCTGTCAAACCATCTGCATCCTCAGTCCCTCCCCATGGTGAATCTCCAGTGCGCCTACCTGACCGCTATTGATGGCTCTTCCACCGGCTGAAACGGTTTTCTGCTGCAATGCTCATCATACTTCACGTAACACTCCGCCATTGGCGAAGCAGAAAAGACTAGCAAAGCACTGGAGTGGGGCACTACCATCTGAGAACATGTATGACAGCTTTATTACCCAGTATAATCACCTGGGGAAGAGGGCTAGGGATCGCCAGCTGATTCTACGGCAAGGGTCCAGGTCCGAGGTGGAGTGCGCCCTCACTTTTAGGGCTCTGGCTGCAGCCAGTGGGCAGAATGAGCCAGCCTTGCTTTCCATCTACTGGTATGGTTTGCAGCCCGACCTAATAGATGAGATGGCATACCGGGATGACGTCACCACTCTGGATTCCTACATCAACACCTCCATCCACCTGGACCAGCTCTTACAGGAAAGGCCAAGGGGCCACCATCACCAACAGCAAGCTGTCCTTCTGCCTGGTGCTGAAGCTGAGCCCATGGAGATCGAGACCTCCAAGCCCTCATCCACTGAGCTCCATTAATGGAAGAAATCAGGGCAGTGCCACCATTGTGGAGAGATGTCCACTTGCAGGTTCTGTGGTCAGAACATCTACCAGACTGGAGGTGGAGGCTATTACGCCTGTCAAGGTAAACCTGTCACCTCACACTATCTCCATTCAACATTTTCTGGTGACACTGTGTGTGGCATATGGTGACATGTCCTTGCCAGCAGAGGCTCTGATTGACTCCGGTGCAGGGGGAAACTTCATTGACTACCACTTGGCAAGGAGGCTCTGACTCCCCCTGAACCAACTCCTGGCTCCCATCGCCTTGGCAGCTTTGGATGGCAAGCTGCTAGGAAGTGGCAAAGTACTTTACCAGTCGGCACTGATCTCACTCATCTTCGGAAGATGCCATTGCCAGAGAAACCCCTTCCTTATTCTACCGGTTTCCAACCACTCCAACATCTTCAGACTTCCATGGCTCCAACTATAAAATCCCATCATCTCCTGGACCACGTCACTGCTACCACCGTAGAGAGCCCTAACACTGTCTCCACCCTCAGCATTCCCAGGGAGTTCTGGCGATTACCAGAGGTCTTCAGTAAGACCAAGGCCAGCCATCCTCCCCCACATCACCCCAGGGGCTGTGCCATTGAGCTGCTATCCGGTGCTTCACCACCTCGAGACCGAATCTGCCTCCTTCCCATGGCCAAAACTGCTGCTATTGAGCAGTGCGTTCAAGAGGCGCTGCAACAAGGCTTCAGTCAACCTTCCACCTCACCAGCATCGGCAAGCTTCTTCTTCGTGGAGAAGAAAGATGAAGGACTGCAATGACCACCAGGGTCTGAACGAGGTCACGGTGAAGTACCGGTACCCCCTCCCTCTGGTCCCAAGTGCCGTGGAACAGCTTCGGGGAGCTAAATTCTTCACTAAGCATGATTTGGGCAGTGCCGACAATTTGATCCAGATCCGAGAAGGAGATGAGCGGAAGGCAGCTGTTAGCACTACCTCTGGCACTATGAGTACTGCGTGATGCCTTATGGATTTGTTAACACCCAATCGGTGTTCCAGTCCTTCATCAATGACATGCTGAGAGACATGCACAGAAAATTTGCCATTGCTTATATTGATGACATCCTGGTTTGCTCTCCGTCCTGTTAAGAGCATATCCAACACGTGCACTGTTAAGTAATTACACTCTTTTGGGACCTATTTGTAAAAAGGTCCCCTGCGAATGATGGGTCTGCAAAATGCAGTTTCTCATTGCAGTTAATAATAGCGCACAAATAACAATAATTCCTCAGTATTGTTCTCAAATGTAGAAATATGACAACAGATTGTGGGTACCACTATGCTGTAGATGGTATAAAAACTCAAGTGTTTTGTAGATTGTACTTACCTGATTGATCGAGGCGCAATTTTGCTTGACGCTTTACGAGAATGAAGTTATAAGAGGTTGTTTTAGTCAACGCTTAATCCATTGGTAGGTCAGTATGACTCGCATCTGACTCTGATTGGTCACTCGCATAGTATTGGTGAATAGCCTACAAAAACATGTAGAACGGAACAGACCGCCGAGCAGTAGGCTATGCAGAAATGCTATCTTCGCTGGCAATCATTAGCAATGTTTCCATCCACTTGTCAATCGAATTATCTGAAGTTCGCCAAAAATATTCATGCGAATAAAGGCGGTGAAAATGCATTTCCATTTAACAGCAGTAAAGCGAATAAAAACTTGTGCGCAATTACGTCACTTGCTGCTATGCGATCAAATCGAATAGATTTCTAACATTTTAAGCTGTTTCCATTCATTTTCGCCCCGAATCGCAGAACCTTCGAGTGAACAGAAGTAGTATGATAGCCAAAATATTAACTAGTTTTCAATAATGGATCGCGTCTACCAACAAATGATGATAATTGCACAAGTTGTAATAATGCTTATGTGCCAGCTATTAGCAACATAGCAAACCATTATCCGACGGCAACGACGGCATCAAAACGCCGTCATGATGCAGTAGCAGATTTATTCGGCAAATAACGTTTCCATCAGCACTTATCGCATAAGCCTTTTACTGATCAAGAGAAAATCCGATGAAATCAACCGTATAAACTTAATGTCAATATTGAAAATCAAGTAAAATTTCACCTTTTCCATAAACCATTTTTAATTCAATATGACTTAATTCGCATAAGAACGTGTGGATGGAATCATGGCTATTGAAAGCCATAGCCAGTTTGGTTGACTGCCTCACCTAGGATAGTGTTATCCTAACAAAAAAAAAAAAAAACCTCACAGCTTGTTCACTAAATAGTCCCTAGATAGGCAGATGCCTGATAAGGATGCTTTTATTTGTACAATTCATCCAGAATGTACATCACTAACGTTACATGAACTTTTCTGCCAGGTCATTCGCTACGGCTAATATGTAGATATGCAACTCGGCTGACTTTACATGGGCATGAGAGCTAGCTGGCCATCGCCCTTTGTAAGCAACATCTTGGCCAGGTCTCTCTTGCAAAAGAGATTTTGCATCTCTATTTAACCTGGTAAATAATAATAATAACGTGAGTTTATTGTGCTAAACTAAGTTTATCTAGCTAGCTAAATTTACAGATAAAGTTTGCCATCACAGCCGTCTACAGCGACTCAATTACCTAACACGCCAGCTAGACAAGTGGCTAGTTAGTGCTGTGCTTCCCATTAAGACATGTTTTTATATTTTTGACATCTCGAACAGTGTCATGTAAAATTGCACATTAAGTTTTATTCTTATATGATTTTCGATCACAAATATGTTGAAATCTTTTCAGAAGACCCCTTATTTCGGCAGAAAATAGCAGGAATTTCTCCATTATAGTCAATGGGAAATTGAGAAGTGCGGTGCACTTGACGCCATATTGGTTTCTTCAACTGCGCTCGTAGAAGGAAGCGGCGGCAGCCTCTCCAGTTCTGTATACACTCATTGAGCGGGGCTTGGGGCTGTCAGCTCCACATGTCAACAAATTCGTGCCACCTCCACTAATACAGCCAATACTCTGAGCATGCGTACTGATATTTTCACACGTCTCGTAAACACTGCATTGCGTAAGGGGGGCTAGCCCCATACAAGCGGACATGGATCAGGACATCGGTCTGAAGCAGCAAAACAGAGACCAACAAACATGAACTTAAATCCAAACACAAATTCTATGCAATTTAGCAAATTGCTAAATTTACAGACAGTACATTTTAGCAGATAATAAGATAATGTTTGAGAATTAATAATGTAATTTGCCTGCGGTCCTTTCTGGTGACACCAGGTGGGGCTGTGCCCCACCTGCCCCTAATGACCAGTCGCCGCGGTTGGCCCTTTCGAATTCGGTCGTCTGTTCCCAAAAGGTCGTCATGCTCACAGAGATATAAAAAAACTAGAGTGGTCAACGTCATTGGCTGGACCAAAGTGCACACGGCAGAATAGCTCCGCTATCTTGTGTATGTATAAATGTCCAATGAGGCACATGTAAACAGTACACATGGGCGTTGACAAATTATTCTTTTTTTGGGGTGGAAGACTTGTTTTCTGTGTTCTATTTTGCATCTTTTCACACTTAAAAAGGACACGAATAAGGAATTGTAAATCAGAAATATTTATGCTCCATTATTTGGCAAAGCTAAAGAATATAAGCTCTACGATTGCCTTACCTTTATATTGTCGCTCAGTTACATATGTTTTCGTTTCATTCAAAGAAAAAGCGTTCGCATTCAGCTGTGCCTGTGAGTCTGACTCAGGTCTATACCTGAAAGAATCTAGTCGTTATATGCATATACAGGGCTCCCAACTCTCCTGCTTTCAGCGTGAGATTTAGTGCCGCATTCACCTTCCCGTGCCGTAGTCAGCAATTATTCAATCAACGCAATGCATGTGTTTCACGATCGTTCAAATTGTTTAAATGAAATGAGACCATTTGAAAAGTTTTAATGCAATTCCATTGCTTTCATCCCCTGAGTACAGAAAGCGTGAGAAGTTCAGAGTCATAATTGATTTCCATGTTACTAGCGGTGAAATCCACTATGACGCAAGTGAAACTGATAAACCTCCATGCACTTAAATTCCACCTGAGAATCTCTTACAAACACGATGATTGAATAATTGCTGACATACAGCTTGGGAACGTGAATATGCCACTAAATCTCATGCTGAATTGGCAGTTGGGAGCCCTGCATATATGAATTTATATGTATGCTTTGTGTATTAAGATCGGAACAACTTCATTCTGAAGTGTTCGTATCTACTTGTTATCTTCATTCAGTCCGTATTTGCCCTGACACAATGGATAACAGGATGATATTGCGTGTTGCCCCAACTGGGATCAATGTAGAAGTCTCAAAACTAAATTATGTAAATGAAACCGCGCCAGTTTCAGTCTCCGCGAATACACTGTTAAGAAACGAATAAACTGAAGCCTTTTTGCCAGGTAATTTAACCGGCACCTTTTTGCCAGTTATTTTAGGTGTAATTTTACAATAAGTTTATCACAGCGTTCAGTGCATGTTCAGTGTAAACCACAGTTAAATGCGCGCAGGACTCCACTTACAGTTAAAATGACAAGGAGACAATGCGTTAATTTAACGGTTAAATTCAGTCAGTTTATAACAGTGTAGGAAAGCCGAACTTCATTTCGTTGCTCTGTTGCTACTGCATATGTACATGGTGCGAACCAGCTTGCCCAGTATACACGAGTGCTTTTGAATGGAAATGCATTGAGACGGGACTGAACATTTTGTCCGATGTAAGCGAAAATCCGTTATATAAAATCCGGTATATTCGAAGTTCGAAAAACGTTACAGAAAAATCGGGACTTCAGCTTTTATCCAGTAGCTATGAGTGAGTTTCTGTTTTACACGAGGACAGTAAGAAAGATGAGACCTGGGAGCATGATGACCTTTTGGGAACATGACGACCGTATACGAAAGAGCCAACCGCCCTGTCGCCACTGGATTGGCCAATGCTTCGCGTTGATTGAACTGGTCTGTGTTCCAATTAAATATCGCCTTTCACTCTCGGTATTGCGTGGGTTAAAAAAAAAAAAAAGTGGCACTTGGTAGTTAAATAGGCTATAAAAAGCATGCAGCTCAAGCTATTTGCGTAGGCATGCAGTTTTGAATAACATTGATTTAAATACAGCAAATACGCGTCCAAGTGAATGATTGTCATCTTACCTAATCGGAGAGAACTAGCAGCACCTGTCAAGTGTGGGTGCTCTCCCACTGAACCTTTTGTTAATTATGAAAGTGACTGAGAACAGGTCAGGACTAATAATTGTTTTAAACAGATGTTTTGTGCACCCCAATTCTTAGTTCTGGTTCCGCTACTGTACTGAATTTAGCCCATGATTTCATCGCTGTTAGATCGCATATGGAGAGAAACCGTGTCTTCAGTTGCCAATTACGATAAATGGAAAATGCGTCAATAAAGGGAAATGATTGAGAACTAGCCAGGACTAAAGGGAGGTGTCTGTGCCACCCCCCAATTCCCTGTTCTAACACTGGGCCTGCGCATACAGAGACCTGAAACTAATACATTTTGCCTAATTCTTCATTACATGTACCTCCTGCCCAATAGAATGAGCCCGTTTGCCTGCTGTCCACCACTGCAGACACTTAAGCTTGAAAATGTGCCAGGGTATGATGATAAACCAACACTTCAGTGTCCTTCAGTTTCCATAGGCTCTTTGCTGCTCTGTATTTTCCTTTTCTACACTCAAGCCATTGGTATTCTTTTGCCCCACATGATAAATTGAGTAAACTCTGTACCTTTACAATAAAATGCACTGGGATCCCCACTTTTAAAAACCAGAGGAGAGCACATCTGCATAGTTCTCAATTGTTAAAGGAATTAAATGTGAATAAATATTAGTGTTGTAAATGGTATGGTGTTGGATATCACATGCAAAATGTTGTCAATCACCAGAAGGGTGGCTGTGGTATGATGTAGAAGGTAGCCTCTTTATGATCTAATTAGAGATGCCACTTTGTGTTTTATGTCTTCATGATTTTTACAAAGCTTTGTTTTTTTTGTTGTTGTTTAGGTTTTTTCTAGGTTTTTTTTTGTTTTCATGCTGTGGAAAATTGTTTTTATTTCGCTTTGATTTCTTGGGCTGTATGTATCTTCTGTTAAGTGTGGACCCCAGGCAGAGTAGTTGTTGCCCTGGGTAATGGCTTACGGGGACCCTAATAAACTAAACCATACTGAACTCCAGTTTTGTGTCACTCAAGTCTTTTTCCATGGTCTACAAGGGAGTTTTTCATTACCAGGGCCCCCTGTGACCTCCTAAGTTGCTACTTTAACCATGAAGTTGATGTGTGTAATGAAAACCTCCAAGATATGTAACTGTTTGGCATGGGGCAATCTGAAGATGATCATTTACTCAAGAAAGATATTGTGCATTTTGCATCCAAATTGCAGAACTTAAATGGCCCTCCTATGGAGACAATGTAGAACTAATGCATATTGCAGATGGGAGGGGAATATGACTGCAAGCCTTGTGTATTTCAACTAGCAGAAATAATCAATGACCACCTTTTACTCCTCTTACATCTGTGTTTTTGTAGGATGCAGAATATTGTGGGATTGCATGAATAATTCAAGAAAGATGTGACATTTGCCAGTCCGTTCCAATTGTTTGTTCATCTCGATGATACTGCCAAGATTTTTGGTTATCTGCTTACTCAATATCCCTCCAATAAACATTTGTGTCCCGTCTACCCTGCACTATGGCCCCTCTCAGTTAAATGGACAGACATTTAATGAGAGTAGATAAATATCACAGAAGTCAGTGACTTCACATCAGGATCTGCCTCTCCCTAAAATCAAGGTTTAAAGAATAAAAAAAGAAAAAAGAGCATGATTAATTTTGGTGGCCTATTTTTACCTTACTACGGTAATATCTATAACCACTTAGCACATGCATCAAAAACTCGGTCATTTTCTTCCGCGACCATCGTTGGTAAAAAAGTGGTTATGAGCAATTACGCCTAATGTACACTGGGAATGGACACGATGTGTAACGTGAGCGGGGCGGAGCGCAGTGTTTTATGGGGTGCGATTATATGGGGTGTGATTAGTGTCACGGCATAGCCACGGAGATCCTGAGGCGAGAGTTCACATGTATCTTTGATGAGCATACCCTTTGCAAACTAGCTGGGGCGAAAGGTACAGTAGGCTGGAAAAATGTAGAATATTGAGCCAGCAAGATAAAGCCACAGAGCTCACTGACCTTACGAACGTCCGTGTCTATCCCGTGACTAGCTGACCTGACCCTGCCGCTACGTCTGAAGAAACTTGGTAAACGAACAAGCGCCGTGACCACCACCGTGACTAAGTGACCTGACGCCACCGCTGTCGGTCCAAGTTTTACTTTAAGTTTCTTATATTACATTGAAAAATGTGAACTAGCCAACTGAAATTTTATGAAAGCGCAAACGCCACCATTTACAAGGTTTTAACACATGCTGATTGGGAGATTATGTCAGTATATTTTTGAGAAAGTTTTTTTTTTGTATTGTGACGACAATCTCTCCAATACGTTCGCAATAAGAAACCAAATCTACCATTCATTGTTATTTGGTTACCGATCTGTCAAGTGAAAAATGTTTCTTTTAATCTCTTTAAGAATTATTTCTAGTCAGTCATTTATCTTTTTTGTCAATATGCGAGGTCTAACATGCCTGATTTTGTACTATTTGTCCTCCAAACTCTGTTGCATAAGTCTTGACACCCCTAGAAAATCCTGGATTAACAGTTGGTGAGCACTCCAGTTGCTAACATTTGTTGTGGGTTTGTCACGAGGTGTATGCGACGCAATTTGCAAACTGTTACCTTAACTGGACTCTGCTACCAATGGCAGCACCTGCTAGGGATAGACAATAACTAACAAAGGAGTAGTTGCGGCAAGACTATTGGAAACAAGTAGAATTCTAGCAGCATAACAGCAATTGATTTAAACATTCAAGGCAATCACAATTTGGTCCAGTCTTAACAGCTGTAAGGCAACCATCATCTGAATAATTCTTAATCCATTTTCAGCCACGGTTATTCAAATTATGGAATTATGAAAATTAACATGAACAATTTCCTGTGCCAAACATACCGTTGCTGAAAGCATTAATGAGAAACCAATGGCTTTAAAAGAACATAAGTGAGAAATTGCTTTTTAAAAAATATATATATAAAAATAGATAAATCGAACAGCAGGCAATGCTCAATACACACTCCACTTGTACAACCATTGTAAGCGCCAAGACACAATAGGACAAAAAGCGCCATGCAGAACATCAGATGACAAACCCCAGGTAACTTTTCAACGATGTGGCCGCAGCAGCCCGAAACGCCAGTGTTCTGACAAACCAAGCTGAACCGGATGAACAGTATTAATAAAGCATACAAATCTTTAGTGAGCCGAAATGTGCATTATACTGATGTACTAATAATACCTCAAGAGGTTGCAATTTTGAAGCTCAAGTTTGATTTGTTTTGGACACTTACACGTCTGACAACAGATACAAAGGGCTTAGTTTTATTGCCACCCGTGTACACGCAATCGATCCGTGAAGCAACCGAGCCGTCGTGTTTACTACCCAAATGACGTCATTTGACGCATTTTTTTTTTTTTAACACCAGGAGTTGAAGCACTGTGAGGAGGTGGGTAGAACTTGAGATAACATGGCAGCATTGACATCACAGCAAGTTCACAAATTTCAAGCTTTTTCTCCACAACATTTAAAAAGCATGAAGCAAATCAAAACCAAGCCAAAAAAAAAAAAACCCAACATAAAACAATGCACAAAGCACATCCATTGAATATTTCATCGGGAATAACAGGCAAATTGTAGTAATTCTGCCAATGAATTGATAATAAAAGGCCTGAGACTGGGGAAATGCAGTTGGGTCCACAATCCACCAAACCTTAGCGCTTGTTTGAGCAAAACTCAGATTGAACATGAGCAGGTGATCCATATGACAGCATGTTCGTGACCCAGGTAGAAGTAGAGTTAACCAGTTGAATTAAGCCAAGCAGTTTGAAACAAAGTCACTTGACCAAAAAGTAGCATCCGTCCCAGAGGTTGTTTACAGAAGTTTCAATTTGCCATCTTTAAATACTTCATTGTAGCCCAGTAAATTAGGTCCAGCAGGAAGGCCAAAAGTTTTCATTTGTGGTAATCCAGAGTATCAGGCAAGAACGCGACTTGATATAAGGGTTCCGATAAAAGACGTGAGCTTCAGTGCTACGGTAAGATAAGTTCACCATGTGCTTTGTTAGGCTCGCAAATCATATTATCCTCACCGTGCGAAGAAACTAGCGAGCAACTTCTATACGAAAAAAATCAAAGTAAGCAGTTTGTGAATTAGGGACCAGTCATCCGTGCCAAGATCATATTTATCTTACCGCCCGTGGTCGTGCTAATGACACATTGATTGATTAGAGCATGACGCTTGAGTCTCATCTCAAAAACTCCTTCCTAAGCTTTGCTTGTCCAGGAGTATAAAACGAGGAGAAACTAGCAGCTCGGGTAACTTCACAAAATGTGATATTACTGCACTAGGCCTACTAGTTCAAGCAGTGCCGCGACTTCCATGAAATGTTTGCACGCCCACACACTGGTTTGCAAGACATACAGTACAGGTCTAATTGGCACATTCCCGATTTAGGACAGTACCGCAATACACTTACTGCGTTTTTAAAGGGACATTGTGTAGGAATTACTCCCATCCAGCGTTGGAATCGTGTATTACATTCAAACGAATAATGCACTCTAGCGCCTCACTTTTTTAAACACGTATTGCAACTACGGCAGCCACCGTGTATCAAAAAGCCTTGTCAACACGGATGAAACCATGGATGTATTAATAGAACTGGTACTACTGAACCGAAAGCCAGCATATCAAGGGCTGACTGCAATAAACAGTTATGCCCAATACATAAGATCCGGACATAACTGTTTATTGCAGTCAGCCCTCGATATAATACATGAAGCAGCAAAATACAGTACCGTGAATCCGTGTAAGATATGCAAAGTAATGGTAATAAACAACTCAGCTTAGATGCATCTTGAACATTTTATACTACGAAAAAGCAAAGCAAGTGTTAGCTACATGCACGCTTATAGAATGTCACCTTCAATAGTTACCGAATACATACCCGTCATCCAACCAACAACAGCCTTTGCTACCTCACTGTTTATTCTGTAACGTTACATAAAAGACAGGTGAAGCAGTCGAGTCGCCATATAACAAAGCCATTCATCAAATACAATAACTGAAAACACTGGTGTCGTTACACCTGCTCACTTTACCGACTTGGTAATGACATAAGCCGACAGCGCGGAATCTCCTGACCAGTGCTACACGCAGAGAACCGCAGCAGTGCAGCTTTCGAGTAGTGATGGAGAAACCGAAGCTTTCTGAACTACTGAATCAACTTTGAAGCAATTGTGTTGAATGGTTCTGGGTTGCGAAGCATTTGATACAATTAAATATGGCGACATCTGCTGGCCAATCTTCAACATAGCATTTGCGTGGAACAATAAAGGACAAGGTGTCATGAAACAGGCACTGTTATGTACGTCTAACAATAAAGGTTCTATGTGCATCTTGAAATTTTTGACTGTTTTTTTTTTCAATACAATACCATACTTGTGTTATGTGATCGTGCCATCATAAAATACTGTATGTAATAGAGACATGCTTTTGCAAGATTGATAGAAATACAAAAAAATATTTTTACAAAAAAAAAAAATTTGGGGGAAAAAATGGCAAATGCTTGTGCAACTAGGGACCGTTATTTCAATAGTTGTGCAAAATGCTGGAGAAGTTGGAAAGGGGATTTCCAGGGTTCAAAGATTTTTATTTAAAAACAAGATCATTTCAGCTGAGTTAGGCTTCAGTCTGTTTCTCTTCTTTGTTACTACCTCTCCAGCTTTGGAGAAGACCCTTTCACATGGCACAGAAGTTGCTGGCATATGAAGATATCTGTGGGCAAGCTTGTAAAGATCAGGATATACTGCTGCCCTTGAGTACCAGTATTTTAATGGGTCTTCTCCTCTGGAGAGGTAGGGCTCAGCCAAATAATGCTGAACCTCCACTGTAGCTTCAGCTGTTGCATTTTGAACTATTTGAGTTGCACCTGCAGGAAATCAGAACAGAAGAGTATGAAAACCATTGTATGTGTTTTTGTCTCAAAGAATGTTTTTATACAGGCTAATGCAACCAACCAACTCGGCTGTCCAGAAGTTCCCACAAGTTGTCTGAGTCAGCCTCTTGTGTTGAGTGGCCATGTGGCTCATTTGTCGAGGACTGTAAAAAATGTAAATACATATTTAGTTATTTGATAGAGCCTATATACAAGTATTGACAAAATGAAGGGAAAGCTATTACCTGTGATGTTGAGGGCATGACATGTTCTGATCTCATGTATCCTGCACATTCTGCTGTGACTCTGGCAACTGCCTCCTGTGCATTGGTTTGGTTACCAAATGCTAATGTTTTAAAGCTTGGGTCCAGAACAGTTGCCATTGCCAGGACCCGAATGCTTTCCACACTACATCTTGACAATAAAAAGTGCTGCAGATTTTGGCTTAACAGTTGTGCGCAAGGATGAATTAGGGATGAGGACTTCTCTGTGATTTTATGTTGTATCATTCTGATTATGGGAATGACCTTGGATGCAGACACCTTCTTCTCTTCTGAAAGCTCAGTTGTTGCTTTTGCCAGCGGTCCCAGAACTTGAAGGCACTCAGCCACAGCCTCATAGTCCACACAGCTTAGTGGCACCACATCTGTTGTGAGGGATGCTAGTGCTGCTCCCACTGGCTCACGCTGCTCATGCAGACGTTGCAACATGAAGAATGTTGAATTCCACCTGGTTTCAACTTCTTGAATCAATTTATGAGGAGGTTTCTCTAGTTGTTCCTGAACCTCTGTAAGTTTCTCCTTGGCCCTTGTGCTACTTTTTAAAAAGAGAAACAACTTTTCTGGCTCTTTTTATGGATATCTGCAAGTTCTGGTGTTGCCTCCAGTGCCTTTTTTTTTTTACACCAAATTTAAACTATGGGCAAAACAAGGTACATTGCGTAGCCTAAGAAGCTTAGCGCAAGCAACCATATTTGCAGCATTGTCAGTGATAAGACAATGGATTTTGTTTTTAATGCCCCATTCATCAATAAGAAGTTCCATGGCATTCTTGAGGTTTTCGGCTGTGTGGGACTGAGGGAATTTAGAAACGCCTAACAGGACAGATGACAGTTTAAGTTCCTCATCTATGTAATGGCAGGTGACCCCAAGGAATGCGTCCATATTCACAGAAGTCCACATGTCTGCTGTCAAGCTGACTGCCACAGTCTTTGCCACCTCTGCTATAGCTTTTTCCTTGGTTTGTTTATATTTTGTCTCCACCATCACTCTCAGTGCTTGTCTTGTGGGCAGGACATATGTTGGTTCAAGCTTGTTAACAAAGGCTTTAAAGCCTTTATCCTCCACCACAGAAAATGGCTGGCAGTCCTGCACAATCATCTCAACCAAGGCCTTATCCAGTTCCGCTTGTCGCTCTTTAAACCAGAAAATGTGGATAAGTATGTACACATAACTTTTTAAAAGGTAATATTGTTGTTTGGTATATTTTAAATTTTAATATTGGTCTATCTTTTAAATAAATACACATGCTGGTTGTCATAGGCCTACCTTGTCCAGTTACTCCAGTAGCAACAGGAGCAGCTGGAGCTGCAGGATTGGGTGTAGTGTGTGGGTGCCTTGAGCGCAGGTGCCTCAGCATTGAAGAGGTGTTATTGTTAAAGGCCAGTTCTTGAGCACAGATCAGACACTTGACCTTTGTTGGGCTAATAAGATTAAAGTGCTCCCACACATATGATCTTGCTCTTTTAGGTGGCCCTGCCTCCATTCTCCCTATATCTCCTTTCCTCACTCTCTCAAACACTCACTACACAGACTATCACACAAACACTTTTTAATGTTCTCACATTCACTTCACATTTACCTGCTAACTAACCTGTTAATCCTACTCTGTATGTGTACTTTATATGTGTAAGCATGCAGATGTATGTAAGTATGCAAATCAATATGCATCGTGTTTGAATGTCTATGTGCCAATGTGAGTGTATAACTATGTCAGTGTGTCTAATCTTAAACTAATCCGACCTAAACCTCTCTCTCCCTGGTTGTCAATTAATAAAACGACAGCAATAACGCACGCAGAAATTCTCCTCCTCTCAAAAAAGCCCTCGAACTGTATTGTGCCCGTTTGTAAGCATTGTGGGAGTTTGAAAATCCCGCCCTGGATTCAAAACCCGAGTGACACGTCGCCAACACGCGTGTGACGTAATGACGCTTCATTTGGGGAGTCACGTGGTTTTTTGCATGGTGAAGCGAGGCATCGAAACATATTGCCGAGATACTCCTGCTTCGAAAGATCGATACTGTGTCGAGCCGTCTGCTTCGAGCGTAACATCCCTACTTACGAGAACGCTCTTAGAGACAAGGTCCCCTTGGTGTTCGCGTAGCCTGAATTAATTTTGTGACAGGAAGGCTGATGCGAAGTCTTACGAAAAGAAGTCTGCTGCATGGACCAGCATCCAGAAGCGTAAATAGAACTGGGAATTGGAAGGGACACAGACACGTCCTTTATGACAACAATTAGTCCTGGCTAGTTCTCGATCATTTTCCTTCATTGAGGCGTTTTCCAATTATCTTCATTGGCAACTGAAGACTCGGTTTATCTCCATATGCGATCTAACAGCGATGCAATCATGGGCTTAATTCAGTACAGAAAAATAATGTACTTATTAAAAGGCTTATGCTTCGCCTCGATTGAACTGGTCCGCATTGTAATGAAATATCGCCTTTCACTCTCGGTATTGCATGGGTTGATAAAAAATGTGGCACTCTGCTGTTAAATAGGCTATTAAAAGCGTGCGGCTCAAGCTACTTGCGTGAGTCGACAGGGCTACAATTTTTAACAACGTCGATTTAAATGCAGCAAACACGCGTCCAGATGAATGATTGTCGTCTTACTTAACAGGTGCTGCTTGTTCTCTCCGATTAAGCGTGGAGTGCTCTCGGAGTGAACCATTTGTTGATTATGAAAATGACTGAGAACAGGTCAGGACTAATAATTGTTTAAAACGGATGTTTTGTGCAACCCAACTCTGTTCTTGTTCTGCCACTGTACTGAATTTAGCCCATGATTTAATCGCTATTAGATCGCATATGGAGAGAAACAGTGTCTTCATTTGCCAGTTATGATAATTGGAAAACGCGTCAAGGAAAGGAAAAAGATTGAGAAGTAGCTAACAAACTAACTAACCCCCCCCAAATTCCCCGTTCGATTTGCGCCACTGCCGACATCATAAAGTGCAATAACAGCATTCTTTCCGGACCGCACAAGAAGAAACGTCAAAGAGTACAAAGAACTCTGGCGGCAAATGAAAAATAAAACTAAGTCTACCGATCGAGCCCGGCAAATTGATGCACTGAAAACAGGTGGAGGCACCTTCCCATTATTAAAACATGACCATAATCGTAGCTTATTCTTTAGTCCAATATGACAAAAATTAAGCACGTTTTAGGAACTGTTTAGCCGTTTCATTCACGTATAGGAGATAAGCACCTTTCGTAGTTATGAGCCTGTATGTTTACGTGGTTTCAGTAGCTTTAGTCGCGATAAACGCGGGCTTTTAGTCACAGTAAATGCCAGCTTCTAAAGTCTACCCACCAGCTTCACCGCCACTAAAAGCCGGTGGGTAGGCTGTGAAAGCCGGCGTTTACCGCGATTATGAAAGCTACTGAAACCACGTAAACATGCAGTTCCACCTGTAACAATGAGGATGCAGTATTTTAGCAAGATCTACCATTGTGCTGCTTATGGTAACAAGCAACACAGTGTAACAAAACTGAATGAAAAGTTGCGTTTAGGCTAATTTAGGCAGTACAGTTGACTTACTTGTCGAGGAGAAAGCTGGCAACTTCAGCGTCCCTTAGAAAATCTTTCTCTTTCACTAGCTCCTTCCACCTGGGGAAGGCTAGCCCGATGTTCACCCTTTTTTTTGGGCGCGCCTTGCCTTTTCAATTCTCTTTTTTTTTTTTTTTTTGCGGATGAGGATTCCGTCTCCTGTGCTGCTGCTGCATATGTATGGTCCTGCATTATGCTGCAGTCGTACTGATTTTCAAAGTCGCCGCGATAGCCTCTCTTCCTGATTTCCTCCGGTGTCTCACTCTGCACTGGCTGGCAGGGCAAACGCGGATTTATTCCGCGTTTGGTGCTATTTGTCCCGTGCCGGCGGTAACAGTTTCAAGATGGCTGACTGTCATGGCGCTCCCCTACCAGCTTACCCGTCCAATGTAGAAACAAGTCTAAAATTCTTCGTTTAAGAGAAAATATCAGATTATTAGCGGAGGTCATAATACACCAATGATGACATATATATGAATGCAGACTTAGATTTTGGCAAATAAAAAAATGAAAATGTTACACATTGTCCCTTTAAAGCATCCACATGCTTTTTCGACACTCGGAAAAGACCAGCTTTCGAACAGTGGCGATTTGCAATAGGTGAGCAGATCGCAGTTCTTGCTGTAGAAGAAATTATTAGCTACCAACAATTAGAGTGCTGCCTCGCCAAATGAGAAATGGAATTGTCGAGCATGCGTGGTTGCACCCGGATTAGCATGTGCTGCTCTAAATTTACGGTTTAACAGATGACACTAATTACACCAAAGATTCCTTCAACAAACGCATAGGGCAAAGTTTTTGAAACAAGCCACATTTTAAGACAAGTAAGCTTTGCGCAGGCTGGCTTTCATAACCAAGCACTTCCAGCATAGCAGAATAGCTAGGGCAAGCATGACATCATAGACTAAGAGCAACATGAACTCCACCAAGGTGCGGTAGCCAAAATAAACATGGTAATGGAAGTCTGCTGCGATAATAAATACCAGGAACCTGTAGCAGGTGGATCTGCTCAGATGCAAGCGATTGCTGAGCTAGCACACCGAGGAACAGCTACTCGGGAAGGCAAACTTTTTTTTTTCTCTTTATTGCTGAAATTAAAGCAGAACAATAAAATTGAACAATGACGGATTCATATGAAATAACATATCACACAAACTCAAATTATTGATCCTACCTCCATGTAACAAATTTAAAATTCAATAGAAAAATATCTTAGACATAAAATCATTTTGATCAAATGATATCTGTACATATATAGAATAAAAAAAGAAATTAAAAAAACATATAGATAAATAATATAATGACAAAGCATTTATATAAAATTTAAAGAGCTTATGGTGTAAGGGACTAAAATAGATTGTAATTCAGTATGAGTTCTTTTGCCAGCTTGGACACCTCTGATGTATCTAATACATTTCATCAACAGGCCCATTTCATTCATGAGCACATTCCATATTGGGCGGGATTTAGCCGATCTACACTTATGGATATAGAATTTGGTTATGATGATAATATTATCGACTAAATATTCAATCTTTTTATTTTTTAAGTTTAGTCCAAGCCAAATATCCTCGTATGAGAGATTATCTATGGTTATAGATTTGGTTGTTAAGTAATTGTATAGCGATTCCATAAAGCTTGTATTGGTTCACAGGAGTAAAATAAGTGTTCAGTAGTTTCCAAATTAACATTGCATAAGTAGCAATCATTTACTTCAAATTTGAATCTTTTCTGAATTAATTCATTAGAAGGGTAAATGTTATTTAAATTCTTGAAATGTATTTCTTTAAATTTTGGAGGAAGTGGATATTTCAGATATTTTGTTCTGATAGCAGACATTTTACTCTTTCCATAATTTTTAAGTTTGAGTGTTGATAGTGTTTGTCCTGGGTAAATATTATTTATCAGGTGTTGTCTCAGAAATTTATTTTTACATTTTTTAATCTAATACAGTGCCGTGAAAAAGTATTTGCCCCCTTCCTGATTTCTTACTTTTTTTGCATATTTTTCACACTTAAATGTTTCAGATCATCAAACAAATTTTAATATTAGACAAAGATAACCTGAGTAAATACAAAATGCAGTTTTTAAATGATGATTTCATTTATGAAGGGGAAAAAGCTATCCAAACCTACCTGGCCCTATGTGAAAAAGTAATTGCCCACCCCCCCATATAATTAATTAACTGTGATTAACCACATTTTTGAGTCCAATTTCACTAGCCACACTCAGGCCTGATTACTGCCAGATCTGTTGAATCAAGAAATCACTTTAATAAAACCAGTCTGACAAAGTGAAGTAGGCAAAAAGAACTCAAAAAGCAACATGTCATGCCGCAAACTAAAGAAATTCAAGAACAGATGAGAAACAAAGATATTGACATCTATCAGTCTGGAAAGGGTTGCAAAGCCATTTCTAAGGCTTTGGGACTCCGGCGAATTGCGGTGAGAGCCATTATCTACAAATGGAGAAAACTTGGAACAGTGGTGAACCTTCCCAGGAGTGGCTGGCCTCCCAAAATTACTCCAAGAGCGCATTGACAACTCATCCAGGAGATCACAAAAGAACCCGGAACAACATCTAAAGAACTGCAGGTCTCACTTGCCTCAGTTAAAGTCAGTGTTCATGATTCAAGACCAAGGAAGAGACAGGGCAAAAATGGCATCCATGGGTTCCAAGGCAAAAACCACTGCTGATCAAAAAGAACACAAAGACTCGTCTCACATTTGCCAAAAAAACATCTTGATGATCCCCAAGACTTTTGGGAAAATATTCTGTGGACTGAAGAGATAAAAGTTGAACTTTCTGGAAGGTGTGCGTCCGGTCACATCAGGTGTAAAACTTACACAGCATTTTATAAAAAGAGTATCATACCAAAAATCAAACATGGTGGTCGTAGTGTGATGGTTTGGGGCTGCTTTGCTGCTTCAGGACCTGGATGACTTGTCGCAATTGATGGAACTATGAATTCTGCTCTCTACCGGAAAATTCTGAAGGAGAATGTCCAACCATCAGTTTGTGACCTCAAGCTCAAGTGCACTTGGCTTATGCAGCAGGACAATGATCCGAAATACACCAGTAAGTCCACCTCTGAATGGCTTAATACAAACAAAATGAAGATTTTGGAGAGGCCTAGTCAAAGTCCGGACTAAAATCTGCTTGATATGCCATGGCATGACCTTAAACAGGCCACTCATGCTCAAAAACCCTCCAATGTGGTTGAATTAAAACAATTCTGCAAAGATGAGTGGGCTTAAATTCCTCTACGGCAATGTGAAAGCCCCATTGCCAGTTATCGCAAACGTTTGATTGCAGTTCTTGTCGCCGAGGGTGGCACAACGTGTTATTAGGATGTAGGGGGCAATTACTATTTCACATAGGGCCAGGTAGGTTTGGATAGCTTTTTTCCCTTAATAAATTAAATCATTATTTAAAAACTGCATTTTGTATTTACTCGGGTTGTCTTTGTCTAATATTAAAACTTGTTTGATGATCTGAAACATTTAAGAGCGACAAAAAAAAAGATATCAGGAAGGGGGCAAATGCTTTTTCACGGCACTGTAAGTCTACATGATTTGTTATTTAGTTGTCTGAATATTATCTATTGTTTTTAATTAATTGAATAAGTTGTGTTGGAATATTTTGCCTCACCATAATATAATCTTTTTGAGAACAATTCTAGTTGTACTTCTGATTAAATTCCTCCAATTTGAGAATATTACCATTTTCATCCATGAAATGGATAATTGACCAGATTTGTTTTTCCATACAGTTTTCCATAAACATAGATTTTCTTCCACTTAATATAGCTCTGTTATTCCATAAACGCACATTGTGGGGGGTAAAATTGTGCTTATATGCAATTTTCCAGTGTAATCAGTTTCCAGTGTTGATGAAAGGCAGAACGTTTTATGGATAGTTTGGATATGCCAAAGTCACATTTTAATAACAGCTCAATACCTCCTAACTTCTTAAACAACATTGAGGGCAATGCAAACCATATTTCCTTACTGTTTTTAAGAAAGGATTGAATCCATTAACCCCATTCATTATTTCAAAATCAATTGCTTTGAGTCCGCCATCTTCATATTTCTTTATTATGTCTCCTTTTTTAATATAGTGATGTTTATTTTTCCAAATGAAGTTAAAATTAAAGTTATTGATTTCTTTTATCATCTTGGGAGTGTTATGACTTAAAAATCACAACAAAGAAAACCAGCAATGACAACTTAAACAAATTTATTCTTCACTGATTAAAAAAAAAACTTCTACAAATAATCCACTGTTCTTCTTATCTTATAATAACACTCTAATGCCACTATGTATCTCTGTTGCCAAAACAAAAACTCTGCCTCTACTGACCAAAATCACAGCATTTATATAGACTAGCAACATTCTGGAAAGATCTACAGGATTCCTGGGTAATCCCGCCCCCTCCAGGCAGGAAGATGCCAGAAGCTTCTAGAAAGCACTAGTCTACTTCTTCACAAAGAAGTAATATTGCATCAGATCATGTTTTTCTACAGTAATACCACCAGAGGGTGCCAAATGATAACCAAAATAAACAAATCGCTGACCAGTCATAATGGGAATTTAAATAGTGTCTAACAAATCTCCATTTACAAATGGTATACAGTACTGTACACAAAATACTCATACATAACAGGAGATATGGCTAATGAGTTTGTAGGGTAGATTAGTCTTGATATCGATTCTATTTTGGTTAATAGCGTTCTACCAAACAATGTTATATCTCTCTGCAGCCAATTATTCAGTGTTTTCTTACATTTGTCAACAGTATTTTGGATATTATTTTTTCATAATTAAGAGGGTTTCTGATTATCCAGATTCCGAGGTATCTAGTCTCCGTTTTGACAGGTATGTTATATAGTGAAGAATAGTTACTATTATGGATACTCATCAGTTCACATTTGTCTAGATTCAAATATAATCCTAAAGCTTGAGAAAAGAACTTTATAGTTTATAAAGCCAAATGAATTTGTTCTTTATTCTTTAGGAAAAGTGCTGTATCATCTGCTAATTGACTAATAATCAGTTGTTTATCATTTATTTTTAGTCCCTCAATATTGGAGTTTTTAATCAAAATAGCCAGCAATTCAGTGACTACAATAAATAGGAGAGGTGAGATGCTGCATCCTTGCCTTATACCCCTATCTACAGTGAATCTGGGAGATGTACCTTCTGGGAGGGAAACACAACTATTTATGTCTGTATGTAGCATTTCAATTGTGTCAAAAAATTCTTTCCAAATCCAAAGTTTTTAAATGTCTCAAAAATAAAGGTATGTTCAACTGAGTCAAATGCCTTGCAAAAGTCTAGAAAGAATATAAAACCGTTATCGTCAATAAGGTTACTATAATCAATAAGGTCCAGAACCACACAGATATTATTATGAATCGATCTACCCTTAAGAAACCCTGATTGCGTGCTACTAATGATTTTTGAAATACCCGTTTTTAATCTTGCCGCTAAGACTGCACTGAGAAGCTTGTAGTCTGTGTTCAATAGAGTGATTGGCCTTAGATTACTTAAATGCCTTTTATCTTTTCCCGGTTTTGGTATTAATTTAGTTATACCTTATTTCATAGTTGTCATTAATTCTTTTTGGCCATTACATTTATTAATTGCTTGGAATAGCAGCAATCTTATTTCCTCGCAAAAATATTTATAAAAGTTAGCTGTTAATCCGTCAGGGCCTGGTGAACGATCAGATGCCATTACTTTTATTATGCGATCAAATTCGTCTACTCTTAATTTTTCATCACAAATCTCTTTATAATTTTTTTCAATTACTGGGATTAAATGGTTTATTCTTTCAAATAATAATTTAGATTTTTGTAAAGAGTATGAGGGTGAGTAAAGGTTACTATAGAATTTAAAAACTTCTCTTGATATGCATTAAAAGTCAGTACATTCTTCCAAATTTATTATTAGGCTAGTAATTGCACTTTGTTCTTGTTGACGTTTTTCTAAATTACAGAAGTATGAAGTATTTTTTCCCCATCCTCTATCCATCTGGCTCTGGACCTAACATATGCTCCCTGTACTTTATTGATGTAGAGTTCATCTAATTGTATCTATAGGGTATTGATTTTTTCTTCGTCTTCTGCGCTCCAGTTCAATTTACTGTAATATGATGACAAATCTTGAATTAATTTCAATTCATTTGCATTTCTTTTTTCAATCAGTTTTTTGCTAAAGGTAATGGAGTATTTCCTGATTGTAAATTTTAAATATGCCCATTTTTGAATTGATGTGATTATTTTTTTTGTCATTTTTAATATCCTCAATCATTTTTTAAATTGTGTTACAATATTCTTCATTTTAAGAAGGGTTGCATTTAATTTCCAGTAACCTTTAGATTTCTGAATTTGGCTATTTTCTGATAATTTCAAATTTATAATACAATGGTCGCTCAGGGGGGCATTGGATATACTGGAATCTATAACAAATTTGGACATAGAGTCTGTAATTAACCAGTAATTAACCAATCAATTCTTGATTTAGATTGTCCATTAGGTTTAAACCAAGAAAACTGTCTAACATCCCTGTTACTAACTCTCCATATCTCAATTTGTTTGTTATTGTTAATAAATTCCCCAAGAATTGGATTCCTGTGCTCCTGTGAGAATCTAGATGGCCATCTGTCCATCCATTCATCAGGGGCTAAATTAAAATCTCTTCCAATCAGAATATGATCAGTAGGAAATGTAGTGCTTAACTCCTTTATAACTGTTGTCACTTGATATAATAATTTTTTGTTCTTTTGTTCACTGTTGTACCCAAAAACATTAATCAGTATCATAACAACATTATCAATTTCCAAGACACATGCTACCCAATGTCCATTATTGTCCATTTTGTCTCTTGTGATCTTACCAGGGCACTTGTTAAAACAAACAGCGACACCTGCCGACCGATTTGTGCCATGACTGAGGATGATTTTGTCTCCCCACTATTGAGTCCAAAACTTGGTGTCTGACAAGTCCGAGTGCGTTTCTTGAAGAAATATGCAGTTGGCTTTCTGTCCTTTACAAAATAAAAAGACGGCTTTGCGTTAAATAGAGTCCTTGAGTCCCCTTGTATTGAAGGAAGTAAAAGAAATATCACTTTTTAACTGAAAAAAAGAACACATAAATTTCCCATAGTAAAAAGGCTTTGAGGAGGTGGAGTAGAAAAATATGAATTGAGGGTCCCACACTCAAAACGTTTCCACTATAAACATTCAGTTCGGTTATTCATTCACTCCCCGCATCTTCCTCAGCAATGCGTTTTCCATTGATAAAGCCAAATGCACCTCTGAGGCCTGCAGCTTTGCCTTCCTTCCTCGCCTGCCGAATTTTTGGCCACAGTGTTTGTCTGGATCGCCAGTCTTCCTGCGTCAGGTCTTCCCCGAAGCGGATTCCTTCCTCTTTGCAAACCTTCGAGTTTTTTGTTTGCTTCCAAATATCGTCCCTCATCATCCGGCTGGTGAAGAGGATTATTATTTGTCTGTGTTTGTTTTCGATTTTCCTACCAACTCGGTGAACCACATCCACAGTGTCCTCCATTTTTCCAGCATGGTCAGGTGCAATTTTGCAAAGGAGCCTAACCACGTTTGTTTTGGGATTTTCATTAAAGTTTTCCTTTTTCCCTTTAATGCGGAGACACCACCATCTTTTATACCTTTCTTGGTTCAGAAGTTCTGTCATGTTTTCATTTTCTTTTTGCAAAGATTCAAATTGCTCTTCCAGATTTTTAACTTTCAATCTGCCTTTCTTAAGCTCCTCTGAGTTCAACTGCACTTCTTTGGCTATTGAAGCTAGCATAGTGCTATGCTGCTGCATCTGATCACCAATTTCTTTCATGTGGGCATCGACCCGCTTTCCGAAGGCATTATCCCTATTGCGTTTAATATAGTCTCTAATGACATACCTGGGGCTGAGGGGGACGCACCTTTTGGTTTCTTGTTCATGTGGGGCTTTTCAGGGATGTTGGATGGCGTTGTAGCTTTCCGGTCCCGTTTGTTGTAGCTGGCATTTGCTAAGTCCATTTGAGCGGTGTAGCAATGCTCCTCGCTTGTCTCCGTTTGTTTAAACGGGAGGCTTTTTGCTGGAGGGACTTTTTTATTATTCTTCAACATATTCTCAGATGGGTGTCAGAGAATGAAAAGAGGTTTGAAAGTGGAGATTTAAACCGTCTGCATGCGTTTTTATCGGGACCTGTGGTGGAACTTTCGGACACACGTCTGTTCACCGCGCCATCCTGGAAGCTCCCCTCGGGAAGGCAAACTTAAATAAGCTCAACATATTACCGGCTAAGCAATCATGTGATGCGAAGGCAGATGACAGTCAAATGCACTCAGGTGACTCTCCAGGAGGTAGCACTTCCTACGTTAAGCAAGCATAACTCCGTGGCCTATCAGAATTTCCGTCAAAGCTCCATATTAAGAAAAAAGGATCCAAAAACTCACTGAACCCAAAGCAAATCAGTGGAAAATAAAAGCTGGACGCTGGTAATTATTAAATTTGCACCAGCTGTTTCAGCCTTTTGAAAGGCAATTTTGGATGTGGTAAAAAAAAAAAAAATTTAGATCACTATCAAAAGGATGAATAAACATAACCATTTTCTGAGGGTAAAAGGGTCTGTGTAAGCCTCTGGTATGGTTTAATTTTAGAATAGTTCAATCATGTAATTCAACATAATATGGAGTGATCCATTTTTGCATATGGACTGCCACACATGAAACTCAAAATGAAGAAGACAGCTCAGTGTGGCTTAATGGGTATTGTCAAGACTAAGCGAACAGTTAGAGTTCTTTCTTTGCGAATACAATTAATATTACTCTGTGACTCTCAGTCTTTCCCATTTTAACTTCAGAATAAACTGCATTCTTCCTTTTCATGGTCTGTAACCCAATCTCCATTCTAAGTGCTTCCAAGTATGAAATAGCTCAGTAAAATGTGTGCACGCAGTTCCATTTTCTAAAATATACATGCAACTTAGTGTGCACTACTGTGATACATCGTGACCGATGCAGCTATTGCACATACGCCAGCCAAACGTTGTTACTCATTTTGAGCTGACAGAGACTAAAAAGCTGACATTTAACAAAATAACTAATGCTAACTAGTGTTGACTGTCTGAGAACGGAATAAACTAGCTAGAGTGAGTCACATTATCTAGATTCGTAAAACATAGGCTAACGAAAGTTTTTGATAACACCCTGATTCTGCACTTTTGTGAAAGTTAGATTGGAATATACTGACTTAGTATTACAGTTCAAAGTAAACTTATTGGCCTCGCAGAATTAGATCATCGTTACGTTGGCTGATGACAACATAATAGATTTACATGACCCGTTGTGACACACGTACATCCACGTAAAGGTTATCCACACGTTTGTCCACACGCTTATCCACATGGAGGTTATCCAGCCGCATTTCCATATGTTGGTCCACACGTTGCTTATCCACGCGCTTAGGAAAAAAATAACAAAATTTCTAACGTCGCTCTGCTGTGCCGCCGCGACCACAGTGATGAGCTAGGCCGTGTGACCGTTAACTTGTCGCCGCCGCTACGTCACGTCTCCATTTACTGTCATGATAATCAAACTGGTTTTTTAACACACTGGGGGTGTACGTCAGCCATGGCACTAATCACACCCCATACACACTTAGGAAAAAATGACAAAATTTCTAACGTCACTCCGCTGTGCCGCCGCGAGCACAGTGATGAGCTAGGCCATGTGACCGCTAACTTAATCACAAACCTTTTAGGTCCTCAATAACAGAAAAATGTTTTCCTCTCCCTGTCAAAAGGAAAATGTTATCACCAAAGTTTTCCAGAATGGTAACTGTCAAAATTAGAACCAGTTATCTAGTATTTCCCTTATTCCCAAAGATGAAGGAAGTACATTTCAAAATGATAAATGATATTTCTCCCTGTAAAGAATTTTTAAGACTCAGATTTAATTTGGATGATAACACATGTACATTTTGTAAAGATGAAAATGAATCTCAGGAACACCTTTTCTACTCTTGTAATGAAGTCAAATTTTTTTGGGACAGAATATATGATTGGGTTTGTAGACAACATACCTGTTTTGAAATATCGTAATGTTAAATTTGGAATTTTTGCTAGTGACAAAGAAATGGAATTTCTCTTGAAAAATATTTTAATCATGGGGAAGTACACAAAAGTCGATTCTTTAAAGTTCCCCCAAATTTTGTTGCTTTTATAAATTATTGAAGATGTTCCTGAAATCTCAACACAAAATAAATAGTAGAAATGCCTCCAAACTATACAAGTTACTCATGGTATGTACTAACCATAGACTGTATAAAAAGATGGATGCGGCATCCGGGTCTGAAAAGTGAGACCGATGCTGAAATCTCAGAAATTTGCATTATATTTAATGGCCGGCAGATGGCGACTTCGGTGGTTGCAGATAGAAGTTCAATGCTATTGAAGTCTATGAGAAAATGACCCTACTTTGCCACCTGATTTATTGTTTCATTAATGATTTTCCATATCATTTTATGGTATCTATCGCAAGTTTCAAGTCTCCTTCGATATATCATGATGTTCACTTTTGTAAATTATGGTCCCAAGTGGACTAGAATAAAGGATAAAGCCAGAATATGCTTTTGGGGCGTGGCTATCCTCTGGTCCTCGTCCGATACGGTCAGATCCTGAGCCACGGTCCTCCCCGGATCTTTAATTCACGCCCTCGTCCAATAGGAATCACATCCGGTTGCAAAATGACAAAATGGCGCAATTCAAATTGCCAAAATCGAGGCTTCCTAAATGGTATGCTGAAACCAATGGGTGACGTCACCGTTGCTTCGTCCATCTTTTTATACAGTCTATGGTACTAACCCCCCTGCTTAATTATTTTTATTTATTTATTTATTATTATTATTATTGTATTTTTATTTATTTACTTATTCATTTTTTTTATTACTTTTGCTGAAATCGGAAATTCGGCAAGTATGTTGGTCAGTTCCATTAGTCTGTTTGTCTGTCCGTCTGTCTATTTGTTACAAACGCTATTTTTTCTTAAACTCTTGGCTTAATCGAAATTTCTTTTGCAGCTTTTGAATCTCCTATGACCTTGTAAGAAGCCTATTGATTTTCGTAAAAATAACTTCAAGGTCAAGGTCAATGGCCCTCATTTATCAAACTTGCGTAGGATCTGGTGTAGATTCTGGTGTAAATATCAGCGTTCGCCTGGTGTCACGTCTGATTTACTAAAAGTGTGTACGTCGCTGATTTCAGTGTAGAACTGGCGTGGCGTTGATAAATCTGGCGGCTGGAACCATCGTAATTTACATGACACACCCCTATAAATTCATGCTCCGGGAGGCATCGTCCTGCCCGCTTTGCGACAAGGACTCTCGAAAGACGGCAAAGAAGAAAGAACTTCACTGAGAAGGAAATATAAATTATCACGTCCGAGGTGGAGAAAAACAAAATAATTTTATTTGGAAGCCTTAAGAGTGATATAAAGGGAGCCCAGAAGGCTGCAGTTTGGAAAACTATTGCTGCTGCGGTAAACACCGTTGGGTGGAAAACCGGAGTGCAGCAGAAGTTTGATTTAATTCACTAATAAATCGAAGCGACTATTCGCGCGTGCGTCCAAGCATAAAAATTTATCGAAATTCGCGGTAGACGCACTTTCTCCAATGCCCACACTTATTTTTAGTGTGTCCAAAGCTAAACATTTTTTCTTGGCCAAACTTATTTTAAGCGGTACTTTTTATAAGCAGCACTGGAATGGTCATCAACTGGCGCTCCTATAAGTGTGGCCAAGAAAAAAAATTCAGCATTGGCCACACGTATAAGTGCGAACAACATTGGCCTTAATAAATTCAATTTATAGATCCATGATATTTCATTTTATATAGCCTACATAATTGGCAATCCAAATGCTTTCCATGTAGGTTAAAAAGGTGGTCCGATTTTAAGATCGCCGCCAAAAAATGGGTTGCGGCGCTCAGGCGCAGCAGCGCATGGAACGGAGGAGGCCAACCAGACTCGAACCTCCAGCTGTCACCATTCGAGGAGCGTGTGGAAGCAGGGCTCCCCAGTACATCATGGGAATACGAGGCGGTGGGGACATGAATGAGTCCCCACCGCCTCGATCGGAGCTGCATGAGGGTAATTGTTAAAATACAGTCTGCAGCGATCACTCTTCATTGTACTTTTATTAGTATTACTCCATGACATTTTATTGGGTGCCACACAAAACGAGCAGCCACTCGTCACTTTCCCGGGGGAGACATTCCCTGGGCCGAAAGTTCCTCACACGTCGGACGTAAGCTTATTCCTCTAACAATAGAAGATCTACCATTGTCAAAGTGTGATCACGGTCAAAGACCCATACTGAGCAACAAAAGAAACGCAAGTTAGCTGGTTAGTTAATGTACTCTTATGGTCACTCAGTCAAAGTGACTGCAAAATAAAAAATAAAAATAAAAAAATTGATGAAACGAGTGTAAATGTGCACGCGCTAGTAATAATTTTGATTTTCTAAAATAATTACGCGCAAACTCATTTTCCAGTCTGCATTTAATTAACTTGCGTTTCTTTTCTTGTTCAGTATATATCTGACTGGATGAGCATCTGACATACCACACTGCATATCTGCCAAGCCACGCATTGCGCTTAATCAAATTGATTTTAATTGTCAACCTTCTGGCCTGACAAGCAGGTTGTCTCAAAATATAAGTTTCATTAATTTCTCAACACAGGTGTTTTATTTATTTACCTATTTAGCCTATTTATTCATTTTACTAATAGCAACAACAGCATGACGTCCGCATTGCTGCATATGGTTTATTACTCATTTTGACAGCTGCACTCGTTCCTGCTTGTTGTTCGCTGATTTCAAATTTGCGTCCACCTGATCAGACCTGGCGTGAGATTTTTGCGGACTGTTCGCTGCCGTTCAGATTGATAAATGCCGTTCCTTGCAGAAGATTTGGCGTACACCCATTTTTTCTGGTGTACGCACGTTTGATAAATGAGGGCCAATGTGATGCAAAATGTCAAAAATGCATTTTGGTTGATAACTTTGTTTATATTTGAGATAACAACTTGAATCCAACGCCATTTTGTTCACCATACATAGCCCATTTTAGCGGTTACGGGTCCCGAAGACGATCCTCTGGTCAAAGTATGTCCAAATGACGTCAAAATGACGAAAATTAAAAATTTTTGATTTTACTAAATTTTTTTATTTCATCGTATAGCCCATTGTTCAAGTACCTCACACACCAAATTTGAGCTCAATCGGTAAAAAGGTTATGACGTAATTGACGTTTTTCTGACGTCAAAATCGCATTTTACAAAAATGACCATTATTTTCATTTTGCTATTGAACCATTTCCATTGTGTATAGACGAAATATTGTTTAACTGTTGACATCAGGGATATAATATAAGTCGCTGTAAGAAATTAGAAGTTGCTATCTTCAAGGTCAAGGTCATGATCACGATCAAGGTTAAAATCACAATTTGACTAATAACGTCAGTTCTATTATGATATCAATGCCCATTCAAAGCCATTTTCTGCATCGTGGAAAGTGCTCTTAGCAGTATGCCATCAAATTTCACATTTGACATCATTACAAGTACGTCAAAATAACGTAAACTTTCAAGTTTTGATTTTGCCGAATTTTTCACTTTCATCGGATAGTCCATGGATCAAGTACCTCACATACTAAATTTGAGTGCGGTGACGTAATTGACGTTTTCTGACGTTTTTGACGTTGACGTTTGTTTGTCTGTCTGTTAGTAACACGCTTTTTTACTTTTCAATATCGTTTATGTTCATGAAACTTCACCACGTGATATAGGAGGTTATTCGCCAGACGCCTATACTTTGTGTAGTCCCTCGGTCAAAGTTCAAGGTCAAGGTCACCAAAAACATTAAAACCACATTTTGGTTCATAACTTTGCTACGATGACAGCTAGAGACTTGAAACCAACTCCATTCGGATCATTCTTTTTCAGAGATCTGTGCATGATTTCAGCAAGTCGTCATTCTATGAATGACCTTTCATTTTATTTATTTATTTGAATTTTATATGTACATTTCTATTCGTTGTATTATTTGTATGTTTGTATTCCTGTTTGCTGCTCGGATTGCATATATGTCACTGGTTGTATAGACCTGATGTGGTTTGCTGGTTTGTGCTTAAGAAATCAATTTTTTTTAAAAAAGTGTGACCGCGAACTTGTCGCCGCCGCTACGTCATGTCTCCATTTACTCCCATGATAATCAAACTGTTTTTTCAACACACACGGGGCATACGTCAGACAGGTCAGCTGTCCACTCAGTGAGCTCTGTTAGCTAAGCCGTGGCACTAATCACACCCAAAGACTGTATAAAACATGGGCAGGCTGCAGTACAAATTATTATCTCTCCTCCATGTTAGTGGAGGGGAGAAATGTCACACAGAAAAAATTGCGTACATGATTAATATTTTTTTTTCTGAAGATGGTTTCTTCCTTTTTAAGAAGTTCTTACCGTGCGGATCTATATTATAGCGTCAATTTTTCTGATAAGTTTGCTGTAAACTTTTTATTTGATATTATGCAAAAGGGGCGTGTAGTCATAATAAATAGCAGTGATTGACAACTGCAGTGCCTGGACTGAGTCCCGATAGCCCCTGCCCCCTGCGGATTTCGTTTCATGAATAGTAATTTTACGTAGAGCAAGAGTAGGAACTTCGACAGGAGACTTAACGTTATCTGAAATTCTTCATAGGGCTAGCTAACAGCGATTGTGCTTCAAGCAGGATGGATTGCAACAAAAAACGACAAAATGAGTTGCTCTGCTGTGAATTGTACTAACCGACCGGAAGGATCTTTGTAGTTTTTTTGGTAAGTTTATTTTTTGTTAGTTGAAGTTGAACGGTCAGTGAAGTTATTACCAAGTTAGCTAGCTACCTTGGCTATGTTAAGATAGCAAGCAGAGTAGCAAACGTTTAGGAATAATATGGGGGAAAATGGTGATTGGTAGCCATTCGTAACTGGCAAAATATACATTTTTAATTTTATTGAATACCGATTAAGGTAAGCATTTGAATGAAGTTAACGGCACCGTGTCGTAAAATGTGGTTCTTATGAACTTGAATTTGAAATATTAGGCCAGTGCCGCAGTAGTTTCAGCCTTTAGCTTCTAGTTCTGCAGTCTTTATCTCGGAATTTTAGAACGAACATAGATTGCGAGTCAATTGGCCCGGTAGGAACTCTGCTTACCCAGGGGATCAACGTTAGAACCTTGCAAATGGCTGGCTAATTCCTTCAACTTTTCCCGTAGCTGATTGAAGTCGCTTAGGCTATTAAAGTAGGGTGAACGATGTAGCAAGCTTGCAATCTAACGTTCGGAAGACGAACCCCTAGGTTCGAGTGTTTCCATATGCATCAGCAAGCCAACTTCACGTTTTTCAGCAGGTAACACAACAAAAGTCCAACCTTATGTTGCAACCTTATGGACAGCTGCTAAAACTGCAAGAAAAACTAATTGGATCGAGGAGGTAAAGATTATTTTACCAACGGGGGTAATATGACAAAAATGAGACATACCGAAAGCGGATTCAATTCATCAATAATTTCAATGTAGATTCGACAGGTTTCTGATGAAATTATGGCTGGAATCAATGCATCTACTTTAGTGGATTTGGCTAGGTAACGAGGTAACTCATAAAAGATTGATCGGACGAAGTATAGGGGAAAAGCTGACAACATTTCAAGTTTGGCCTGGAAGGAGATGGGCACAAACTGTAAATGAGGGAGTGGTGTAAACTGGGAAGAATATCATTTGAAAATTGTAAAATCTACAGCGTGATGGTTGTTGCGCCACTAAATTATTCATTAATTATGGCCGATGTTATACGCACTTATACGTGTGGCCAATCATGAATTTTTTTCTTGGCCACACTTATAAGTGCGCCAGTTGATGACCATTCCAGTGCCGCTTAGAAAGTACCGCTTAAAATAAGTTTGGCCAAGAAAAAAAATTTTAGCTTTGGGGCAATTCCTTGTAAATGTCAACCTCACCATGAAAAAATAAACTAACACATACAATTATGAAATCCATCTTAAATATATCATCAATATCTACATTTAACCAAACAAAACAAACTTGATCATTTTTTCATAATAATTACACCCTCCTCCTCGAACAACTACAGCTGTTCTATTAATAAAAATTGCATTTTCAATACATCCAATCACGTTTTTTTTTAATAAGACCTAAGGATCATACATTTAACCAACAATATTGTCCTATATATCCCCGGTGGCCACTAGGGTATATCCTAGCAATTAGTGGAATATTTTGTGATTCCATGTTAAACTTTGACTGTGGGAGCTTGTTCAAGTGATGTGCTTTTACAGGACAGCTGATGTCACGTCCATGACAGTTTTTAAGATAAGTTTTCATTAAACATCCGTTTCAAATGCAATACCAACCAAACTTTTGATGCAAAGCTAAGTTTTACTGAGGTTAAATGTTAACATTAAATTGTCATTATACTTCCTTTCTAAATGATATTTCTCCACGTTACGGACGTTACCGTTATGGACATGACAGGAGTCTAATGACAGTGCGACTTTATTTTACAATGCTAGCCTACATGCTGACAAAACGTTCATCACTGCGTTTACACCGTATACAGTGAAAGAAGGTTTACACAAGCCTTATGTTTACATTTTCTTCCATTCCTCCTTTTCACCAGAGGCCCTACATGAAACTCAATCCAGTCTTTACAGTTGATTACCAAGACGATTTACTGATGGCCTGACAGCAGACACCGAATCAATTATGTGCACTGATTGTTGCCCTACGCCAGATCATCGTTATGCCTATTCAAATTTTTCTACTCTTACACCTGACTGTGGACAGATGCTGAGATATCTACAGCATCCATGTCAGGGACAAGTCGAGCAACATTTTTGCTCCGATCACGTTATCCCATGGTGGAAAACTTTCACGTCAAGGAGATCGGGCATAATGCACAGAGTTAGCCTACATCAAAGTCCCAACATGGAGCCGCCTGCATCTGGGTTATCGTCATGTGTTTCCGCAGATTTCATTCATATCGGATTCAATTATTGTTTAGAAGATTGGGTAAGCAGTGGTGGAGCTAGAACTAGGAATTGGGGGGATCGGACGGATCTTTGCAGTTTTTTCGGTGTTTATTTTTTGTTTTTTGAAGTTGAACGGTCAGTTAAGTTATTACCAAGTTAGCTAGCTACCTTGGCTACGTTAAGACTGCAGGCAGAGTAGCAAACGTTTAGGATTAATATGGGGGAAAATGGTGATCGGTAGCCATTCATAACTGGCAAAATATACATTTTTAATTTTAGAGAATACCTATTAAGGTAAGCATTTGAATGAAGTTAACGGCACTGTGTTATAAAATGTAGCTCTTATGAACTTGAACTTGAAATATTAGGCCAGTGCCGCAGTAGTTTCAGCCTTTAGCTTCTAGTTCTGCAGTCTGTATCTCGGAATTTTAGAATGACCACAGATTGCGAGTCACTTGGCCCGGTAGGAATTCTGCTTACCCAGGGGATCAACGTTAGAACCTTGCAAATGGCTGGCTAATTTCTTCAACTTTTGAATTGATTGAAGTCGCTTAGGCTATTAAAGTAGGGTAAACGATGTAGCAAGCTTGCTATCTAATGTTCAGTAACTAGACGAGCCCCTAGGTTCGAGTGTTTCCATAAGCATCAGCAAGCCAACTTCTCGTTTTTCAGCAGGTAACACAACAAAATTCCAACCTTATGTTGCAACCTTACGGACAGCAGCTAAAACTGCAAGAAAAACTAATTGGATCGAGGAGGTACAGATTATTTGACCGACGACAATATGACAAAAATGAAACATACCGAAAGTGGATTCAGTTCATTAATAATTTCAATGTCGATTCGGCAGGTTTCGGATGAAATTACGGCTGGAATCAATGCATCTACTTTAGTGGAATTGGCTAGGTTATGGGGTAACTCTTAAAAGATTGATGGACAAAGTATTGGGGAAAACCTGACAACATTTCGAGTTTGGCCTGGAAGGTGATGGACACAAACTGTAAATGAGGGAGTGGTGTAAACCGGTAAGAATATCATTTAAAAATTGTTTATAGCGTGATGGTTGTTGCGCTACTAAACTATACATTAATTATGGCAGATGTTATTCGTACTTATACGCATAAACTATCATTCTTTTTTTTTGTTTGTTTAATAATACATTCAAAAGCCGTTCATCTTGACTTCTAAGCCTTCAGTTTTACAACAAAGACTGCAGTCATCTGTCCTTGGACAGGGAGTACATGAGAAATATTTTGTAATTCAATGTATATTTTCTGTGACGGTGGTAAATTAAACCTGTCATGTACAATAAAGCTCTTTACATTTACGTTGAACAAAAACTTCACTCTGGAATTCTTTGACACATACTATGTCCTCTGCTGCAGTGAATCAGAGGCATGCACATGAGTTAAAGAAAAAATATTTATTTAAACAAAAACTACACACTGCATAGAGTTCTGTGTGACCCATAGACAACCCACTGGCTACATTTGCCGTGGGGAAACATTAAGGAAGTCCATCAGGTGGAAAGGTTGGGGGAAAGCAAATGGTTTGGAGAAAAGATTGAAGAGGAAGAGAGAAAGGAAGGTGGATGGAGAGAAAGAGCTGGGAAAACAAAGTATGATGGCTACCTCCCTACTATAAAAATAAATGAATAAGCGCATCAAACATCACATAAAGCAAAATAACTGACTTTTTTTTGCGCCCATTGCTGATTTTGAAAATCCAAATCCAGCATCACCCTACTGGATTTGGTCTTTCAGACAAAGCCGCAATGTTATTTAAAAATATGTAATTTCCCATAGGGGTGAGATGAACTCCGTCATGCGAAAATTGGCCAGGATCTCTATGCTTTATCTGAGGATGACGCAAGATATCTCCACCAATAGACAAAACAAAGGTAGCCATCACACTGTTGACATATTGCCGAGCTTTGTCAATCTTGGGATGGGAAGACCTCCACCGGCATCACTGGGTGATGGCAGAGAAGATAATCTTCATCCGAGAGAATTGCCGATGGAGCATTTACAAGTCCTGCTTGATCCCTGAGACAAGCTTCACACTCTTGATTTTTCCGAGGTCATTCCCGCCACAGTGGATCAGCAGGACCTCCGTCGCAGCTCTTCCTCTCAGGTACTGGTGGATAAAGGGAGGAGGTTTCCCCAAACCATGCCACCCCAGCCAAACCACTGGACCTGGGCATCCAGACCACGGTTGGTCCCGGTGGTCTCCCTTGCTCGTTTTTCCCCACAGCGAATGTAGCTGTCCCCAATAGTGTAAACTTTTGACCCTGTTGGTTGTAAAAATGCAAACGTCACCTTTAAATGTCACTTCTGCTGGCTTTTTATGCAATTTAACATATTTCATGTTTATATTCTATTTTTCCATATTGTGGCGATTTTTCGCCAAAAACTAGCTCTGTCTTCCCTTGGGCCGCTGTGATTGGCTGCGCTACTCTGTTCTGACGGGAGCCAATCACAGCGATCCAGGGGATGCATATAAGCAGGCTGATCAGCGGCCTGAGCGGTGTGTGTAATATTCTCTGTTACTGAAAGGTGTGCCATTCTGAGCAGAAATTGTTGTGTTCACATGAGTATGGCAGAAAAAATAAAGCGAAGCTCCGCTTCTGGGGCGATGCGAAAACTCCAGACCCTGACTCCGCCTCTGCTCATTGGAGAAACCGCTACACTGATGTCAGAAGTGGGATGCAGCGAACTACGGTGAGAAATCCGGCGGTTGGAGGCAGAGATGGCAAGCCGGGGTCGGCGGAGCAGCCCCGCAGTAGTCGCGGCAGGAGAAACCCACACCCCCGCGCTGAGCCTGGGAGAGCGAGGGCGGCAGTCAGTGCCGCAGCGGGATGTCAAGCTGCCGCGATTCAGCGGCTCCTCCCCATGGGAGCTGTTTCATGTTCAGATGACACTCATCGCCCAGCACAGCGGGTGGACGGAGGTGGAGACGACGATGCGTCTGGTGGCAGCGCTGGAGGGGCCAGCGCTGCAGACTCTACTAGACTTAAGCGCGGACGAACAAAGCAGCTTATCGGCGCTGATCGACGCACTCGAACGGCGCTATGGGCGCCGTGAGTCTACGGAGCTGCATCAAAGCCGGCTGACAAGTCGCTGTCGACAATCCGGAGAGAGCTGGGGGCTGTGGCGGCCGACCTGCACCTTCACGCTCACCTAGGGCACCCAAACCTTGGGTACCTAGGCCAAGACGAGCTGGCGCTGCATGCGTTCCTTCAGGCTCTCGTGCCAGAGAAGCTCCGCCACTACGTTGCCCATGTAGCGCCTGGCTCCCTCGACGAGGCGCTGAAGGAGGCCGAGCGAGCGGCGGCCATCATGGGGGAAGCTGACACAGCCGAGCGGGGCAGGCCACGCCCCCAGGTCCTCGTGGCAGAGTGCAGCGAGGAGATGGAAGAGGTGCGCTGGACGCGCACTTCGCCTAATTCACACAGCGCCCGCTACTGCCCCGCCCCAACACCGAAACACCCTGAGTCTTAACCGGCCGAGCCTAATCAGAGCAAACAGCCATCTGCCTTTTTAAAGGCGAATAGGCGGCAATTCCCTTCCCCTGCCTTTGTAAAGGCGGGGACGCAAAAGTTCCATTTCTCTGCCTTTGTAAAGGCAGATGAGCAGCCATTTCATCCCCCTGCCTTTCTAAAGGCGGGGATGCAGGAATCCCATTTCCCTGCCTTTTTAAAGGCAGACAAGAGCAACTTTCTGCAGATAGGCCGGCTGGCGCTCAGGAAATGGGTTGTACCTGCAGTGCTGGCTGGATGGGCAACCCTGCAGGGCGCTCATTGATACGGGCGCCATTATCTCCCTGGTGCACCCAGGGGTCCTCCACGACACCCACTGGGAGCCCACTGACACACGGCTGCGGTCCGTGACTGGCCAGTGGATGGGCATGATGGGCTGGAAGAAGGTGGGCGTGGCCATTGGAGATCGTCGCCTCGACCACCAATTCTGGCTGGCCGAGATACGGAACGACTGTATCGTAGGCCTAGACCTGCTAGCGCTGGGGTGCCACGATCAACATGGGCCACACAGCCCTCATCATCAGAACGGATGCCTATGAGCTCCAGTCCACGGCAGGAGAACAGATCGCGAGGAGAGCTCACCCACCTGCCGTAGCCACAGCCCAGCCAACAAATTCACCGCCCCAACCAGCCAACCGAAGCGGATGCACAAACCCCGTCTGCCCAGCCCCCTCACCACCATCCTGCTCGCCGTCAGCTGACACCACAAAGGCAGTCCACGAGCTGTGGCAGCGCAGCTGCAGTGGCCTCGATCTCTCGCAGAGCCAACAGCTGAAGCGCCTGCTGACCAGCAACCTGAACCTCTTCGCCGTCCGCGACGAGGAATGCACCCAGACAAACCTGGTGCAACACCACGTCGACACCGGCAACACTGCGCCCATTCGCCTGCGGCCACACCGCCTCTCCCTCTCCAAACGACGAGCAGCACAGGAAAAGGTGAGGGAGATGGCTGCAGCGGGCATCATGGAACCCTCCGATAGTCCGTGGGCAGCCCCTGCTGTCCTGGTGCTGAACAAGAACAGCGAATGGAGGTTCTGCGTTGATTACCGGCGTCTGAATGCTGTAACCCGGAAGGACGCCCATCCTCTCCCGCGCATCGGTGAAGTGCTTGACCAGCTAGCAGGCTCCAGTTGGTTCTGCTCGCTGGATCTCCGCAGCAGATACTGGCAGGTGCGGATGTCTGACGACGCCAAATTAAAAACAGCATTTACAATCGGACAGGGGCTGTGGCACTTCCAGGTTATGCCGTTCAGGTTGTGCAACGCCCCCGCAACCTTCGAGCGGCTAATGGAGAGGGTCCTGTCAGCTGTTCCCCGGGACCGCTGCGTCGTGTACCTTGACGACCTGGTGCACACCAGCAGCTTCGAGTGCGCTCTTTCCAACCTGCAGGATGTGTTCGCCGCAATCCGGCGGGCGGGGCTGAGACTCAACCCAAAAGTGTCAGCTGCTCCGGCGGGAGACGACATTCCTGGGGCATGTGGTGAGTGGGCAGGGGGTGGCCACAGACCCAGCAAAAGTGGCCGTTCTGCAAGGCTGGCCGGTGCCGACCGACGTGGGTGAGCTGCGCAGTTTCCTGGGACTGGCGAGCTACTACCGGTGGTTTGTGCGGGACTTCGCCTCCATCGCCAGCCCTCTCCACCGTCTCACTGACAAAAACCAAGCCTTCAAATGGACGGAGGAGTGCGCAGCTGCGTTCGCCCGGCTCAGAACGGCCCGTACACAGGCCCCAGTACTGGCCTATCCCGATGTCCAGCGACCCTTCATTGTGGACACTGACACCAGCAACACTGGGGTAGGGGCCGTGCTCTCCCAGCAGGAGGCAGACAGGACGCTGGGGATGGTGAGGGGCTGGCTGGAGGCAAAGGCACCACCAACATGGGCTGAGGTTGCAGCAGAGGGTACGGAGCTGAAGGCTTATCGGAGCTAGTTTCAGCAACTGGAGCTGCTGAACGGGCTGGCCTACCGGCACTGGCAGGCGCCTGGCCAGGGGCGCGACATCCTCCAGCTCTTGGTGCCCCACAAGCTACGCCCCCAGGTCCTTGAGCTGGTTCATGGCTCGGTGGGTGCGGGCCACTTCGGGGTGACAAAGACCCTGCGCCACCTGAGGGGGCGGTTTTATTGGCCAGGCTGCCACCGCGACGTGGAACTCCACATCCACTGCTGCGACTCCTGCACAGCCCAGAAGGGACCCAGCAACACTTTGCACGCTCCCCTGCAGCACTATGTCATTGGCGCCCCAATGGAGCGGGTAGGGGTGGACGTCCTCAGGCCATTTCCAGTCACCGAAGCTGGGAATCGCTACATCCTGGTGGCGATGGACTATTTCACCAAGTGGCCTGAGGCGTACCCCGTGCCCGACCGGAGCGCAGAGATAACAGCACGCTGTTTGGTGGAGCAAATGTTTGCGTGCTTTGGGGTTCCTAATGAGCTGCACAGCGACCAGGGGCGGAACTTCGAGGCACAGGTGCTGACGGCAGTCTGCAAAAGGCTGGGGGTGGCAAAGACGCGGACGACCCCTCTCCACCCACAGAGCGATGGATTGGTGGAGAGGTTCAACCGGACCCTCGCCACCCAGCTTGACATCCTCGTGAGCCAGCACCAGCGCGACTGGGATCAACACCTGCCCCTGGTCCTGTGGGCATACCGCTCGGCCGTGCAGGAGTCGAGCCAGTGCACCCCAGCAGCTCTGATGTTTGGGCGGGAGCTCCGAAAGCCTGTAGACCTGGTGTTTGGGGCCCCGCCCGAACCAGCGGAGCCAGCCACAGAGGAGTCGGACTACTACCGGCAGTTGCTGGAGCGGCTGCGGGTGGCTCATAATTTCTCCCGACAGGCGCAGGAGACTACAGAGTTGCGTCAAAAGCGCAACTATGATGTCCGGGGTCAGGGGCAGGCCTTTGCTAAGGGATACCGGGTCTGGATCTACTGCCCAGTCAGGAAGAAGGGCCTGTCCCCGAAGCTCCAGCACCACTGGCGGGGGCCGGGCGAAGTCATCAGTCACGTGGGAGAGGTGACTTACCGGGTCCGGATGCAGCACAACAGGCGGTTGGTGGTGTTGCACCAAGACCGGCTCGCCCCGTACCGCCCCCGCCTTCCCAACGTCGCAGCCAGCCCATCTCGCCATTCGCCCGCTCCAGCACCGGCCAACTGCCGGCCAGCTAACAGCCCGCCTCCCCATTCACCAGCTTCATCACCGGCAGCTGCAGTAACTCCGCCGGTGCACTGTCGCCCAGTGTTGGTGTGATATGCTCTGTTACTGAGAGGTTGTGCCATTCTGAGAAGAAATCGTTGTGTTCACATGAGTATGGAAGAAAAAATAAAGCGAAGCTCCGCTTATGGGGCGATGCGAAAACTCCAGACCCTGACTCCGCCTCCGCTCATTGGAGAAACCGCTACAATATTTTATCAGGTGGTATTGTGCTTTTTATGCATGAAATAGATATGACTTAATGTTATAAACTTAAGTTTTTTATGACATTCTCCAGTGAAAAGTCTTATGCTTAAATAACCACAGGCGTCGGTTTCCAGATATTCCCATGAGATTTATACATACTCTTGGCCACTGTGGAGGATGCAAGAATTGCCGAGTCCATTTCGTCATCTAAAAATGAGGATACCAAAACTCAAACAATTACTATCTGCATTCAAATACATCGAGTCCACATTAAAGAAAGTATAGGGGTGTTGGATTGCTAAGTTAACTATCACAGGGAATGAATTGCCGGTCCCCCAAGCTATGATGGTTATCTTCAATTGCGATTATGTTACATTTTTAAGAAATACAACATTAGCTAACGGTAAGATATGCGACTTATTAAACACAGCAAGCTAACTTTGGTGAGAAGGACAGTTTACTTTAATTCAAAATTCGATCTACCGTTCTAACGTGTTGAAAAATTAAAAGTTCGACCCATTACTCAGCTAGAACATGCAGATAGTAAATGACACTTTCCCGGCGGAACATGATTTAGAAAATACAACAAAAGTCGACGTTAAAGGGGAACTGTGCAGGATTTCGGCCGTAATTATTGTGCCTCGGAGTCACTGTGATGGTTAAGTGAGTTATTATGGGGAGAATGGGGCTTATCTGCCCGCTCCCAAGAGTATCTTGGCTGAAAACCGACCTTGCAAGATCAGGTCCACCGCCCCTGAAAGTCATGGGGTTTTGGGAACCGGAATGATGGCGTGTTTGGCCCGGACTGTGAATGGACAGGAGATAGCAGAAGGAAGTGACGGTTCAGGAAGTGGGAGAGGAATGGAAGTAGGTGGCGGGGAAAATGATGCAAGTTGGAGTCAGGTAGGCATGCAGAGGAAAGATGTGAAACGAAAACGTAAAAAGTTACTGCAGATAAATAATCAGTCACAATCAGGAAATTCAGAGAGTGAGAGAGATATAGGAGCTCGAAAGGATCAATACAAAGTCTTTGTGAAGTTAATTCAAGAAGGTGCGTCTTTCGGTGAGTGGAACCCGATCAAATTAACTAAATCTATTAACAAATTAATTGGTGAAGTGAAAAGTGCAAGAGTTTTGCGTAAGGGCTCCCTGCTAATTATATACAGAAACAGTACTCAACAAGGTAAAGCCATTAGGCTTACTAGAATCGATGGTAAGGAAGTACAGGGAACTATGGAAAATTACAAAAGGATAGTTCGAGGTGTAATATTGGGAATTCCTCTAAGTCTGTCAGTGGATCAGATAAAAGAAAATGTGATAGGAGCACGAATTGATAAAGTAAAGCGACTAAAAACCACCCGTAATGGCGAAAAAAATGCGACAGCCTGTCGGTACTATTAAACTTCTACCATCCAGAGTGTATATTGGATATATGAGTTATGATGTGAGACTATATATTCCTCCGCACTAAGGTGCTTTAAATGTCAAAAGTTTGGACATGTAGCGGCAGTATGCAAAGGCAAGCAAAGATGTGGAAAGTGCTCAGGTGAGCATGAGTATGGAAAATGCGAAAGCAGAGCTAAACTTAAGTGTTGCAATTGCGGAGGCGAACACAGTTCAGCTTACCGAGGATGTGAGGTTAGTAAGAGGGCAGCAGAAATACAACGAATTAAAGTTACTCAAAGAATCACATATGCCGAAGCAACAAAGAAAGTGTCAGTTCAGCCAAGTAAAGTTAACAGTAAACCAGTAGGGACAGAAAGGACCATAATGACATCACATGAAGGATGCAATAAAATAGAGGAAGACACGCTGATTGTTGGGAAAAAGGAATTTATACTCTTCATGATAGATGCTATAAACTGCTCTGCACAAACAGAAAAGAAAAATGAAAAACTAAAGATAATTGTTAAGTCAGCAGACAGGTTCCTGGGAATTAAGGATTTAGGGTGGGAAGAAATAAAGGAAGCCTTAAATGGAGGAATAGTGAATTCACAATTGCAACCTGGTGGTAGTGGAGTACAATGATTTTAAACATATTTCAGTGGAATGCAAGAAGTCTTATTTCAAATGGTCAAGAATTTAAAAAATTTGTGTCAAACTTAGAAGATAAACCAGAGATAATATGCGCACAAGAGACATGGTTGAGGCCTCAGTGGGATTTTGTTTTACAGGGGTATATAGCAGTTAGAAATGACAGGAAAAATGGAAAAGGAGGAGGTGTTACAACATTTGTACAGGAGGGGATGAGGTTCAGTGTCATTAAATTAGGAAAAGAACATGAATCCATAGTAATTAAGCTTTGGACAGGAAAGGAAGAATTAACAATAATTATTATAATCCACGTAACCAGTTGTGTCTTGATACATTGGACAAAGTAGGTGGACAGATACACGGTAAAGAGGTTTGGTGTGGTGACTTCAATGCCCACAATGTAATGTGGGGAAGTGAAAGGACAGACGCAAATGGTTTGATAATAGAAGAATTCATGGAGGACAAGAGTTTAGTATGTATTAATGATGGAAGAGGCTCAAGGTATGACAGTGTGAAGAATAGGGAAAGTGCAATTGATTTAACACTTACATCAAATATAATTGCTGGTATCACGACCTGAAAAGTGTTTAGTAAATCACCAGTGGGTAGTGATCACTATCCTATTAGCATTAAGATTGGCATTGAAGTGGAACAGGAAGAAAACATAAAGATAGCCAGGTGGAAATTAGACAAAGCTGACTGGGAGGCATATCAAGTAATAAGTAATGATAAATGTGTGCATTTACTGGAATAAGACATAGTGAACGAAGATGAATTTAATTATAAAGTAGTTGCAGGTATTATACAGTCAGCAGAGAAAACGATACCTCAGAGTACAGTAAACAGGATGAGAAAGAATGTACCATGGTGGGATGAAAACTGCACGAAAGCGGTAAAGAATAGAAATAAAGCATTTAGACAATTAAAAAAGCATCATTCACTAGAAAAATTAATTCAGTATAATAAATTGCAGGCTGTGGTGTGGAGAACAATAAGAACAGTTAAACGGGAGCACTAGAGACAATACTGCAATAAAATAGGAAGAGAGACCCAGTTGTCTGAAGTATGGGCAATGATCAGGAAAATGAGTGGCATTAGGCGAAATAACTTAATACCAGTACTGTTAAATAACGATAAAACGGCAGTTAGCAATATAAAAAAGGCAGAGCTATTGGCAGAAACATTCGTCAAAGTTCATAGTTCAGAGAACTTATCAATGGCTGCTAAACAAAGTAGGGCTAACATTCTTGAACAAAAACCAGAAATAAACGTTAAGAAATCTATCACAACTAATAGTTTAGATTTACCGTTCACTTTGTATGAGCTTAGGAGGGCCAGTTTAAACACACGACAATCGGCACCAGGAAAGGACGGCATATGTTATAGTATGTTGGCTCACATGGAAGACATCGCATTACTGGTTATACTAAAATTATTTAACAGAGTTTGGGAAACAGGGAAAATTCAAAGTGCATGGAAACAGTCAATAATTATACCAATATTAAAACCTGGAAAAGATCCATCGGAACCTTTAAGTTATAGACCAATAGCGCTTACATCACAACAAGGGAAAACAATGGAGAGAATGGTAACGGATAGGCTAACATATTATCTTGAAAGAAGGGAATTGTTCTCTCCATATCAAAGTGGGTTCCGTCAAGGAAGAAATACTATGGACTCAATATTACAACTAGAATCAGAAATTAGGAAAGCACAAACCAATAAAGAAGTAGTAGTAGCAGTATTTTTTGACGTAGAAAAAGCTTATGATATGTTATGGAAAGAAGGACTGCTCATCAAATTAAATGCATTGGGGGTGGGTGGCAAGATGTATAATTGGGTTCAGGATTTCCTAATAGGAAGAACAATAGAAGTAAGAGTTGGCAAAGAATATTCAAAGCAATATCAAGTAGAGAACAGCACCCTGCAAGGCAGTGTTTGTAGCCCAGTCTTATTCAATATAATGATTAATGATATATTTGAACATGTAGAGGAGGGAATTGGGAAATCATTGTATGCAGATGATGGGACAGTGTGGACAAGGGGACGGAACTTAGAATATTGTCAGAGGAAATTACAAACAGCTATAAAATCAGTAGAACAATGGTTAAACAAATGGGGGTTCAAATTATTAGTGGCAAAAACACAGGTCATATGTTTTTCTAGACGACATAAGGAAATATCCTTAAAACTATATGGACAAACACTTGAACAGGTTAGTGAAGTGAGATTCCTTGGACTAGTGTTTGATGAAAAACTTACTCGGAAACAGCACGTTGATTTTATAAAAGAGAAATGTAAAAAGGTCAACAACCTCTTAAGATGTCTGTCTGGGCGAGATTGGAGAGCAGCCAGGTCATCATTAATAAGTATATATCAATCAATGATGAGATCGACAATAGATTATGGCTGTATTGCATATATTTCAGCAGCAGAGAATCATCTGAAAAAACTGGATGTGGAGCAGGCACGAGGGCTTAGGATATGCAGTGGTGCCTTTAAAACATCACCAGTATCGGCTATACAAGTTGAAACGGGGGAATAACCATTACGAATAAGACGAATGAAACTTATGATGGCATACTGGGTTAATTTGCAAGGACACAGGCAATCACATCCGACAAAAAATATTCTGGAGGAGTGCTGGGAACATAATGAATCAAACTTTAGAAGCTTTGGGTGGATAGGCAATATCAAAGTGGACAATATAGGATTAAGCTAAATTCAACATAGCTCTACAGTATCAGTATCATCCCTACCTCCCTGGCAGTTCATTATGCCAATAATAGACACAAACATCAAGCAAGCAATAAAGGCAAAATCTAAAATGATATCAGTTGGGAGAGTGGCAGAGATATACATCGAAGAACACTTTGGAGATAAATTATTATTATTTACAGACGGTTCAAAAGATCCTGAGTCAGGAAGGACAGGAGCAGCAGTATTTATCCCAAAATATGAGGTAGTAATTAAGAAAAGAACATCAAATAAATTGTCCGTGTATACAGCTGAGCTTACAGCAATATTAACAGCTCTGCAATGGCTGGAAAGGAATAACGAAAAGAACTCTGTAATAGCTTCTGACAGCTTGGCAGCACTGGCAAGCATCAAAACACTTAAATCATGCAGACTAGATTTAATTTTTCAAATCCATAATATTACATACAGAATGCACAGGGAAGATATGACTGTCCGCTTTGTATGGGTTCCAGCTCATGTAGGGGTAGAGGGAAATGAAGATGTGGACAAATTGGCCAGTCACTCAAATTGCAAACAATAGACCTGGAAATTCCTTTGTCTGAAAATGAGAGTAAAAAGATAATCGGAGAAAAAATGGAAAAAATATGGCAGGAATACTGGGATATACAGGACACAGGAAGACATCTTTATAACATCCAGAGACAGGTTAGGAGGGGTAGAAATATCGTCAGGAATCGGAGAGAGGAGGCAGTCATCACCCAACTTAGAATAGGACATACAGGGCTCAATTCATCACTTCAAAAAATAGGGAAACACGCAACAGGGAAATGCTTAAAGTGTGAGGAGGTAGAATCTGTCCAACACGTACTGATAGAATGTAGGGGTTATGAGGAAGAAAGGAAGACATTGATATCAGCATTAGAAAAAGCAAAACTGAGTGTCAGTCTGGGGAGTATCCTAGGAGATTCAGGACAGCTAGTAAACAGAGAATTAGTTGATTATTTAAAGAAGACCAGACTAATGGAAAGAATATAGTAAAGTATCATAAGTTTTGTGTTGGTTTTTTATTTATTTATTTATTTTTTTATAGACATTCATTTAGGTATTTAATTTAATGTTATTTAGATGCGGCAAATCTCCTGATCCACACTCCAGTCCGGATGGTGGCGGTAATGCACCAAAATGGTTTCCCACCGCCAATCAAATTCAAAAGAAGAAGAAGAAGAAGGTCCACCGCCCTGGTGTCCGAAATCTTGTCGCTGGATGGAGCTATCACGAGAAACAAACTGCTTTACAGTAAGAGACAAAAATACTCCCCGGCTAGTAATAAAAGGAAGACAGCTTCTCTTCACTGGTGTTATGATGGCGGAGCCGGTGAAAAAAAAGAGGTGGCCTTTGTCAGAGGAGGCAAGGAAGAGAAAGCAAGCATCTGACCAAGCGAGAAGTCAGACACGAGTCAATCTTGGTCGAGCTTTTTCAGAATGGGGAGAGCTCAACGAGAAAGAAGCATGCAAATCAGATGCCGACCTGGCGTTGTTGCTGGTGCACTTGTAACCCAAATAGCAAAGAGTCATTGAAACAATGTTAAATCAACATTGTTTTGTCAACGTTAAGACGTTGAAACAACGTTGAACGTTGCACCCTCAATTAACATTGAATCAATGTTGATTTTCTAATTAAAGATCAATGGGATTTCAATGTTATTTCAATTAAAAAGAACATTGAAACAATGTTGAAATTTCAACTTAACCATAGATCAATGTGCTTTCAATGACTTTTCAACATTAGTATCATCACCCTGTCAACCAGGAATCGATGCTCAATCAATTATAATCATAACTTTAAATCAATGTTGTTTCAATGTCGCTGTATCAACGTCGGGTTTCATCGCTATTGTAACGGTGATTCAACATTGATTCAGCATTGATATTTCAATGTCAACCATTCTCATGATTCAGATGGAAAATCAACATTGTTTCAATGTAGTCATGCTATCTGGGAAGTATCGTTGCAAAAAAATGTATGTATTCCTTGTATTCATACGTCGTTGCCCACTCTTCATGTTTGCTGTTGTTTGTAAAGGCCTTTGCGCGATTATTGTTTGAGTGGTGCTTGATGCTTGTTAGCTAGCAGGGATGTTAGCATAGTTACCGGTAAACACGTTTGTTTGTCACGTAGCTGTTATTTATTTTAGTACATCGTCCTGTTTCTGCCCCAGGAGTGCAATTTTACTATGAGCCACATAACTTCGTCAGCCGGATCTAGGTTTTGTGAGTTTTGTGCAGTTCGCTATTTACATTGTGTAATTCAAGATTCATTAGAGCAACTAGAAGAGCGTGTTACGAAAACATTACGTCTGATAAATATCGGTGCTGAGGAAAAAAAAACTCAGAAAACATTAACAATAAAGCCGCAGTTATCCTTAGCCTTTTACTTTTTCCCGTAATTGTTTTGTTTATGTCAGATATACAACGTAAAACTTGCGATATATATATGGTTACAAACCTCTGTAGACATCGCTTCAGGGCTGCCTTCTTGCCGGCTTCGTTGTAAACAAATGCACATGGACGGGGGGTGGAGGAGGTGGTTGCCGTGAGATTTTTACGACAGTTGTGTGAAATTTGCACACCAGAACTATAGGGGGAGCTGCGGAGAGGGAAAAAAAGCACCAAGCCAACGACGAAGCAAGTGATTTCTGACCAACTTACATAGTGCATCTTTAATATGCTCGCCACTCGCAACACTAGGTGACAGTTGAGAACATTGACTGGAGCTAGCTATGTGGCCGAGAAGTGGCAAAAATCTGACACCTGCATGTAATTTGCCACATACCAAGCTTGTTAGTCAAGATTCAGTGACAAGATATTGTGGCGACTTCTGAAGTAAGCGGACGCGGAGTCAGGGATCTGCGTTTTCGAATCGCTCCTTCTGAGCTTTGTTTTATTTTATCAGTGTTCAACAGCAGTAAAACAGCAGGCAAAGTACAGCTTATGCCTTCTTGAAGGTGCACGTTAAGGCTGCTCAAAACTCGATAGTCCTCTACTTATATACCCGCTCGGGGTTTTCTGATTAGACAACTCTCTGGGGCCCGTTATCAATCACAGCAGCTCAGGCTAATTCATGCAAATTAGCAAGGAGCAGTTGACACCGACATTCAATTCATCCACCGAAGTGGCAGGAACGCCACACAGCCCCCACCGAAGGGGTCTCGGTCCCCTGACGACCCCGTAATAAAAAAGGAACCTGCTATATACACACGACTATGTACACCCCCCCCAGCACAATTAAAAAAACAACTACGTACACAATAAATTTTTAACGTTCAAAGAACTATTTACAACAAAAGTCCGCCAAGTACCTTGGCATCTGGCGTCGCCGAGTCGGGCGACTGAGGCCCGGCAGAGGAGGCGTCGGACCCGCCAGCGGTGAGGCTGGTGGTTGGGCTCATTACCTCTGCGGCAGCATCGTTGAAGAGGAGGGGGGCGGTATGGGGCGAGCCGGTCCTGGTGTAGCACCGCCGTCTTCCTGCTGTGCAGCATCTGAACCTTGTAGACAACCTCCCCCAGGAGGCCCACAATCTCCCCAGGCCCCTGCCAGTGGTGTTGGAGCTTCGGAGACAGGCCCCTTTTTCGGATCGGGCAGTAGACCCACACCCGTTCCCCTTCCGCAAAGGCCTGCACCCTGCATCTCAGGTCGTAGCTACGCTTTTGTCGTAGCCCGGCCGTTTCGTGGGCCTGTCGGGAGAACTGGTGGAGCACCCGCAGCCGCTCCAAAAGCCGCCGGTAGTAGTCTGCCTCTCCTGTCCCTGTTTCTTCAGGTTCGGGCGGGGCCCCAAACACCAAATCCACTGGTGTGCGGAGCTCCCGCCCGAACATCAAAGCTGCAGGGGTGCACAGGCTCGACTCCTGCACGGCTGAGTGGTACGCCCACAGGACCAGGGGCACGTGACGGTCCCAGTCACGCTGATGTTGGCTGGCAAGCTGAGTGGTAAGCGTGTGGTTGAACTGCTCAACCAAACCGTCGCTCTGTGGATGGAGGGGAGTCGTGCGGGTCTTGGTCACCCCCAGTCGCTCACAGATTGCCGCCAACACTTACACCTCGAAATTTCGCCCCTGGTCGCTGTGCAGCTCTTTGGGCGCGCCAAACCTGGTGAACATCTCCTCGACCAGGCGCTGCGCGGTCGTCTCTGCGCTTTTGTCGGGCACGGGGTACACCTCAGGCTACTTTGTGAAGTAGTCCATCGCCACCAGGATGTACCGATTCCCAGCATTGGTGACGGGAAATGGCCCAATGACGTCCACCCCGACCTGCTCTATCGGGGCGCCGATGACGTACCGCTGCAGGGGGGCATGTGATGTTCGGCTGGGCCCTTTCTGAGCCGTGCAGGAGTCACAGCAGTTCACATGGAGCTCTACGTCACGGCGACAACCCGGCCAGAAGAATCGCCCCCGCAGGCGACGCAGAGTTTTTGTCACTCTGAAGTGGCCCGCCCCCACCGAGCCATGCACCAGCTCGAGGACCAAGGGGCGCAGCTTGTGGGGCACCAGGAGCTGGACTATGTCGCGCCCCTGGCCGGGTGCCTGCCACCGCCGATGAGCCAGCCTGACCAGCAACTCCAAGTGCTGGAATTGGCTACGATAGGCCTTCAGCTCCTGACCTTCCGCCGCAACCTCAGCCCATGCTGGTGGCGTGCCTGACTCCAGCCACTCCCTCACCTTCCGCAGAGTGTCATCTGCCTCCTGCTCCTCCTGCAGCTGCTGACACTCCATCGGCACTTGCCCCCCCTCTGTTTCTGTCTTTACAGCAGCCCCCACCTTGAGAGCCGGCTGGTCCTGCTCGTCCAGCCACTGGCCGTACCCACACTCCTGCACTGCACACGGCCGCCAGGACAGGGCATCAGCATTTCCATGATGGCGCCCCGGGCGGTGCTCAATGGTAAAGTCATAGCCCTGCAGGATCTCTAGCCAGCGCACCACTTGACCCTCAGGGCTGCGGAAGTTCAGCAGCCAAGTGAGGGAGGCGTGGTCAGTGTGCAGCCAGAAGGTGGCGCCTTGCAAGTAGGGGCAGAAATGGCGGAGCGCCCTGGCGACGGCCAGCATTTCCCTCTGAGTGGTGCAGTAGTTGCGCTCCACTCGGCTCAGGACGAGGCTATAGTAGGCGACCACCTTCTCCCCTTCCGCTTCCTGCTGGGAGAAGACGGCCCCCACCCCGATTTTGCTGGTGTCAGTGTCCATGATGAAGGGTCGCTGCACATCAGGATAGGCCAGCACTGGGGCCTGTGTGAGAGCCGCCTTGAGCCGAGCAAATGCAGCCGCGTACTCCTCAGTCCACTCGAAGGCCCGCTTCTTGTCCGTGAGGCAATGCAGTGGGCTAGCGATGGATGCAAAGTCCCGCACAAACCATCGGTAGTAGCTCGCCTGCCCCAGGAAACTGCGCAGCTTGCCCACGTCTGCCGGCACCGGCCACTCACGCACTGCGGCCACCTTTGCTGGGTCAGTGGCCACCCCCAGCCCACTCACTACGTGCCCCAAGAACGCCATCTCATGCAGAAACAGCTGGCACTTCTTTGGGTTGAGTCGGAGCCCCGCCTGCCGGATAGCAGCGAGCACTTCTCTTAGGTTGGAGAGGTCACCCTCAAAACTCCTGGCGTGCACCAGCAGGTCATCAAGGTGTACAACGCAGCGGTCCCGGGGAACAGCTGACAGGACCCTCTCCATCAGTCGCTCGAAGATCACAGGGGCGTTGCAGAACCTGAATGGCGTGACCCGGAACTGCCATAGCCCCTGCCTGATGGTGAGTGCGGTCTTCCACTTAGTGTTGTCGGACATGCGCACCTGCCAGTAGCCGCTGCGGAGATTGAGCGAGCAGAACCAGCTGGAGCCCGCTAGGTGGTCGAGCGCCTCGTCGATGGGGATGGGCATCCTTCCGGGTCACTGCATTCAGGCACCGGTAGTCGATGCAGAACCTCTACTCGCCATTCTTTTTCGGCACCAGGATGGCAGGGGCTGCCCACGTACTGTCGGAGGGCTCAATTATGCTCGGCGCAGCCATCTCCTTCACTTTCCGTTCTGCAACTCGTCGTCTGGCGAGGGAAAGGCGATGTGGCCGCAGGCGAATGGGCACGGCATCCCCGGTGTCGATGGTGTGCTGCACCAAATCCGTTTGAGTGCACTCCTAGTCGCGGACAGCGAAGAGGTTCGCGTAGTTTATCAGCAGGGCTTTCAGCTGCTGGCTTTGAGAGGGGTTGAGGCCGCTGCAGCTGCGCTGCCACAGCTCATGGATGGCATTCGTTGTGTCGATGGGGGTGAGCAGGGTTGTGGCGAAGGGGCCGGGCAGACGGGGCGCGCGTTGTAGCTTCTGTTGATTGGCTGGGCCGGTGAACTGGCTGGTTGGGCTGAAACCACGGCATGTGGGTGGGCTCTCCTCGCGGTTTGTTTCCCCGCCATTGACTGAAGGTCGTAGGTGGTTGCACCGATGACGAGGGTGGGTGATGTCTACTGTGGCACCCCAGCGTGCCAACAGGTCTAGGCCCACAATGCAATCGTCCCGGATCTTGGCCAACCAGAACTGGTGGTCGAGCCGATGATCCCCCATGGCCACGCTCACTCGCTTCCAGCCCTTCATGCCCATTTTCTGGCCAGTTATTGACTGCCGCTGCGTGTTGGTGGGCTTCCAGTGAGCACCATGCAGGATTCCTGGGCGCACTAGGGAGATGGTGGCGTCCGTGTCAACCAGCGCCGTGCAGGGTTGCCCAACCAGCCAGCACTGTGGGTACAGCCCACCACCCATGCCCAGCCGGCCTGCCCAAGGGAGAGAGCTACCCTTGTCCGCCTTGAGAAAGGCAGAAAAATGCGAATTTTGCATTCCCGCCTTGAAAAAGGCAGGGTAATGGATTGTTTGCTCATTCGCCTTTACAAGGGCGGTTGGACTGGAATTCTGCCTGTCTGCCTTTAAAAAGGCACTTTTGCTCAGGTTGGGCACGGCTGGCTTAAACTCAGGGCAGTGGGGACTGACCGGACTGGGGAGGATGTGTTCCTGGGGTGGCGGTCTCCTCATAGCGCCACCCCTGGTTCGTTTCCCGACGGCTGGGGTCCTTGATGCTTCGGCGTTGGGGCGGGGCAATAGCGGGCGATGTGCCCCGCCTCACCGCAGCGGTAGCAACGCCGCTGCTGATTTGACACGGTGTGCGTCCAGCGCACCTCCTCTGCCTCTTTGCTGAAGTCTGCTGTACGGACCCTAGGGCGAGGTCTGTTCTGTTCGGTTGGTTGGGTCTCCCCCAAGAAGTCCGCCGCTCGCTCAGCCTCCCGCAGTGCCTCTTCTAAGGAGCCAGGCGCCGCCAAGACGACGTGGTGCCTAAGTCTCTCAGGCATGAGAGACTGTAGGAAGGCATGCAGCGCGAGCTTGTCCCGCCCCTTGGACCCGAGGTTTGGATATCCCAGGTGGGTGTGGTGTCTCATGTCGGCCGCCACGGCTCCCCAACCCTCCTCTGGTTGGCGGCGGCGATATGTCAACTTCTTCTGATGTACTTCAGCGGATTCGATGCGCCCGTAGTGTCGGTCGAGTGCGGTGACCAGTGCCTGTAGGCTGGTCTGCTCGTTAGCGTCTAGGTCTAGCAGAATCTGCCATGCTGACCCCTCTAAGGCTGTCACCAGGCACATCGCCGTCTCTGCCTCCATCCACCCACCGTGCTGCACGATTAGCGGAAGTGCGGCAGCTTCGCTTCCCGCTTCATGCCCGCTGAGGCTGGTACGTCCTCCGCTAGCGACCGCACTCTTTCCCCTGTCGGCAGGCCCAAAGCTGGGGTGTGGCTTCCTCGGTCAAGATCACAGTTGCATTGCTCTGCTGCCCTTGGCTCGCCAACTCCGCCGTTAGTCGCTGGATCTCCCACTGTAGCTCATCGCATCCCTCTTCTGACACCAGTGTGGTGACTTCTGAAGTGAGTGGACGCGGAGTCAGGGATCTGCATTTTTGAATCGCTCCGTCTGAGCTTCGTTTATTTTATCAGCTTTCAACATCTTCAACAGCAGTGAAACAGCAGGCAAAGTACAGCTTATCCCTCCTTGAAGGTGCACGTTAAGACTGCTCAAAACTCTATAGTCCTCTACTTATTTACCCGCTGGAGGTTTTCTGATAAGACAACTCTCTGGGACCCGTGAGTCAATCACAGCAGCTCAAGCCAATTTATGCAAATTAGCAAGGAGCAGTTGACACCGACATTCAATTCATCCACCGAAGCGGCAGGAATGCCACAATATCATAGATAGCCAGTTAGGTACTTCAACTAATTTTGAAACAGATGACTGTGGGGTGGGGTTTGTTTAGCCATAGAGTCTATTTACCTCATTAACGACTGAATAGTTACGCTGCCGGCAGTTGGGTCCTTTCACTTTACCATGGTAAACTGTACCGTCTCCGTGTGATTGCTGGCTATTACGGGCACTTACGTTAACAGCGTAGCTGCCAGACCAGGTTAGAAGTTCAGGGGGCTGTTCAGGTGGGTGTGTGGGCGGGATTCGATTGCGCGGCTCTACCCCCCGGTCACTACTGCGTCGACTCAGGCTCCAAATGTGCAACATGGCAGCGCCCCTATCGAGGATATTTTGGCTCCATTTATGTTGAATGGGAGTGAATGGAGACGCGTCGTCCATATTTGATACAGTCCTTGATCACACCCCATTTACTTTTGTCGTTTACTTCCAAATATATTCTGATTTTCCATTAGCATAGAATCTAGTCTTTTCAAAGCCCCGATAAAACGGTGTCGTTCTCGGAACAGTAATGTTCCTAACAGTTAGGAACAGTTTATTGGTATAAGTGCGTCGAAAACATATTTCTTTGGGTATGGATGGACGATTTACCATGAAAATTACACCGTTATATTCTCAAATTGATGGAATTTCAAAAATAAATAAATAAGTAAATTTAAAAAATGTTGATTTTAGTGGCTCAGTGTTCCTTTAAGCAAAACAATTGTTTCCAACGAGTAGGTTGTCTCGCAACCAGCCTGCAGAACATCAGATATTAATCTCCTCCCCTTTTCTAGAGCGATTGGACGAAGGTGGAAAGATATGCTTTGAAGCCAAAGATTGACTGGTGCACTGGGAGTGGCGGTATCTCAAGCTGGTCAGTAGGGTTAGTCGGTGCAAGTTTTGGTGTATATCGTCGGTAGGAATTAATTTAGAACTGAGCATGCCAGAAACGCCTGAGATTCCGGTTGCTATATTCACGCCAGCAGCTGCTTATTCGCTTCTTGCTTGTGCTGCGCAATTTACTGTGAGCTACTTACTCGCGCAGTTATGGGGAAAAAAAAGTGTTCTGTTACAGACAAATGGGTCCTAGTGTGGCTGTTTTATGATTCTATTGTCCACATTACATTGGTAAGTCCTGAATCTTAAAGTTTGTAAACGCACCTCACGCCGTGCCAATGTGCGTCTTGTGTGGGAAAGGGAATTCTTCCGATCGTTCCCCCTCGTAGATTGACGCTGAAGCTGAAACGTGACTAGTCTGTAGGTGACCCGATTAATTCTGTGCGGACCTCGCACTGGATTTTAAAACACCTGGGAGAATTTTTCTTCTTCTGCTTGGGATCCTCTTCCGTGGAGACCGGGCTTGGTTTCACATTGTTATTAATTATGGTTCTAAGATCGTGAACTCCGTGATGGCTTCTGAATTGCGAAGTTCACTTCTTGTGGCATTTACGTCACCTCGCAAAATGTCACTTTCCAGTATAATAATAATAATAATAATAATAATAATAATAATATTTATTATTTTTGTTGTTGTTGTTGTTGTGCAATCATTACTTGAATGAACTCTTGTCCCCGCAAGATTGCGTTTAGGGTTCCATCGTGCCGGTTTCGCTGGTGCTTCCAACGCAGGGTTGCTATATTGACACTTGTCTTTTTTCCCCGACACAAGGAGGGTCCATTTGTGTACATGTCCCTCTTCAGAACTGTTGCAACCTCAGAGAACATCTTTTCTGAACTCTGTAAGTGTGTGCTTATTGTCATTTACTTAGGTATAGGCCTAATATATAGCGCATGTTAGTGCAATAAATGTATTTTGGGCTCGTAATTTTCCTTTCCTGTTGCTTCTCTGAAGTATAGACATGCATCAAAAGAGTATTTAATTCATTGATGAAAATCTGATCTTATTTAGTGATGTACTGACATCTTTTGTGCTACCACGGCCTCTCAGAATCTTTGGGGTGAAAATGGTGTAATGCAGTGGTTCTCAACGTCGGTCCTGGGGGGTGTACTACGAAGCAAGATTAGTGGGTTAGCGAGGTATGTCGATCCAAAAGCCAGGCTTTTCAATGTCACGGAGGTTGCTCTGTTTTAACGTGGCTAGATCACCATGGTTACTTGCGCTGCAAACTTAACCTGGGGTGCGTTTCCAGAAATCACACATGCTAACTTGCATATACTGAGCAACAAAAGAAACAAGTCAATATAAGACTGAATGGAAACTAAGTACTTCTGTAATTATTACAACCCCAATTCCGAAATAGTTGGGACAAAGTGTAAATTGTGAATAAAACCAAAACGCAATGACTTTCAAATCACACCAGCCAGTATTTTATTCACAATAGAACAGAGAAAACATAGCAAATGTTGAAACTGAGAAATTTTACAATTTTATCCGCAAAATGAGCTCATTTCAAATTTGATGGCTGCCACAGGTCTCAAAAAAGTTGGGACAGGGGCCTGTTTATCATGGTGCAGCATCACCTTTTTAACTCAGAGTGGAGGCGTCTGGGCATTGAGGAGACAAGTTTCTTGAGTTTAGCCATTGGAATTTGATCCCAATCTTGTTTAATACAGGCTTCCAGCTGCTGGAGAGTTTTGGGTCTCCTTTGAGGGACTTTTCGTTTAATTATGCGCCAAATGTTCTCAATCGGTGAAAGATCAGGACTCCAGGCAGGCCAGTTCAGCACACGGAGTAGTTCAGCTACTACAAAGCCATGCTGTTGTAATAGCTACAGTAAGTGGTTTTGCATTGTCCTGCTGAAATACACAAGGCCTTCCTTGGAATAGATGTCGTCTGGAGGGGAGCATATGTTGCTCTGCAACCTTTATATACCTTTCAGCATTCATGGTGCTTTTTAAAATACGCAAGTGTTCCCACACCATATGCACTAATGCATCCCCATACCATCAGAGATGCTGGCTTTTGAACTGAACGCTGATAAGAGGAGGGGAAGTCTTTCTCCTCTTTAGCCCGGAGGACACAACGCCCATGATTTCCAACAAGAATGTCAAATTTGGACTTGTCTTACCACAGGACACTTTGCTACAGTCCATTTTAAATGAGCCTTGGTCCACAGAACACGGCGGCGCTTCTGTATCATGCTGAACAATGGCTTCCTTTTTGCATGATAGAGTTTTAGGTGGCATCTGTGGATGGCACGGCAGATTGTGTTTACAGACAGTGGTTTCTTGAAGTATTCCTGGCCCATTTAGTAATGTCAATGACAGAATCATGCCGGTGAGTGACGCAGTGGCGTCTGAGGGCCCAAAGATCACGAGCATCCAGTTAAGGTCATCGGCCTTGTCCCTTACACACAGATTTTTCCAGTTTCTCTGAATCTTTTGATGATGTTATGCTCTGTTGATGATGAGACCTTCAAAGCCTTTGCAATTTGACGTTGAGGAACATTGTTTTTAAAGTATTCCACAATTTTTTTACACAAGCCTTCACAGGTTGGAGAGCCTCTGGCCATCTTTACTTCTGAGAGACTCAGCCTCTCTAAGACATTGCTTTTATAGCCAATCATGTTACACACCTGATGCCAGTTAATGTAATTACTTGCTAAATGTTCTTTTAGTTGATTCTCTTATATATTAATTGCTTTTTCAGCCCTTTTTTTGCCTGTGTCCCAACTTTTTTGAGACCTGTTGCAGCCAGAAAATTTGAAATAAGCTCATTTTGTGGATACAAATGGAAAATGTCTCAGTTTCAACATTTAAAATGTTATCCATGTTCTATTGTAAATAACATATTGGCTCATGTGATCTGAAAGTCATTGCATTTTGATTTTATTCACAATTTACACTTCGCCCCATCTATTTCGGAATTGGGGTTGTATAACAATCTTATTTATTATTAGCACATGCACATTTATGTCAATTTCTTCAATTCTTTCTTTGTTTTGCAGTCACTTTGTCTGGGTGGCCGTATGAGTACAAAAACTAACTTTCATTTCTTTTGTTGTTCAGTATAGTTGGAACCATTGACTGTGAATGGACGAACTATGTTAAGTTGCTAACTTTGTTAGCACTGTGCTTTTAGGAAACGCACCCCTGGTCGGGAGCAGGTTCTGTGCCGAGTTTCGGCTGAAATCGGCTATAAATGTGCTACCTTGTCACTAAGCACCTCCGTTGAAGATGGCATCACCTTTCTTAGATGATCCTGTGGATCTTGGTGCCCTAATCGTACGCGGCTCTCTTCGGAGGGAGAGAGTCTTTAGAGACCAACATGACCTGTTGGCTTTTTCTGACGGTATTCTCTGTGAACAAGATTCTCAGCTGAGGGAATTCGTTAGTTATGCGATCTACTGGAGCCATATGTTGGCAATGTAACAAAGAAGCAGTGCGCTAACAGTGAGAGGGGGTTGTAGCCAAATCAGTGGTCCATCCACGGACGATGGTCGCTGAGCTTTGACCACTGGTCACTACCACTAGGGGCGCTGAGGTTCGTGGTCCTGACCATGACACAGTGGTCCGCAGACCATGGAATAGTGGTCCGCGCTGAGACGGACCATTGGTTACTACCACTATAGGGGTGCTGAAGCTACTGGTCCGGACCATGGCATAGTGGTCCCGGGACCATTTCAGTGGTCTGTCCTCTGACAGCGAAATAAATTTCAGATATCATAATCATTTTCGTTTTAAATATTGCATAATCTATAAATGATTATTCCTATAATCTTATTCTTGCACTGAATATTCAAATTTGTGTGATTACATCTACCTAGGAGGAGCTAACGTGATTAACTGTTTATAAGTATGGACTAGTGGTCCATTGTCCTTGAGGTCCGAACCAGTTCTTTAGTGGTCTGTCGAGTGGTATGTTTGGTCCGGAGTGTTCAGACGTGTACGTGACTGGGGATTCTTTAACTCATTCAAAAAAAAATTACAATACTTTCACTTAATTCATTAGTGTATTGATTGCGCTGTGCAATAATATGAATAATAATAATAATAAACCTTTTGAGCGCTTAAAGAAGTCTTGCTTGCCGTTATTTTGACCCTCGGAGATTGTGATGTTAAATATCGACTGTGTCCGGTGAAGATGGAATGTTTCAGCTGCACTGATTCATTGATAAACATTTTGAAATGTTGGCAAAAGTATTTTACAGGTATGATTTGGTAAAATGCTTTATGCTTTGAGCAAGCTCGGTGTTAATAATTAGCTGTTTGACAATGACACGGCTGTATTCAGTGTTTTCCTGATAGCGGTGGTGCGTTTTTAACCCGTGTGCCGGCCTATTTTACCATAGTAGAAACCTGAGGACAGTGATGAAAACAATACTTTGTCATTCATAATAATTGTCATCACATCGAGATTTGCTTTCGTTTGGGGTAAGACTTAATCTCCAACTGCCAATACATTTACTAACTAGTTGGCTTGGCAGGTGCAACATTTACAGAAGGTAATTAAACCTGCCGAACCTCAATTTGGAGTATTTAATACTTCAGTGATAAGGAATGCGGGCTACCAAGACTGTAGTCTGAAAATATGCTAATGGGTGTGTAGGGATGGTTGCCGCTTTCTGAACAAAGACATGTCAATCATCATGTGAGAGTTCAATTTTGCTTCACATAAAGGCACAAAGCCTATTGTCTGATTTGTTGCTTGTTTGCTTGACCTGCTGGGGCATTATTACGATGTAATGCAGAAGTCCGCTCCTTCGATGTGTTATGTCAGGAAAGTCAACCAATAAACATTTTCAAAAACGTGTAAACATTCCCAACCCATGTCCAGACCAGTTCTCAGTGGCCCGTTGCATGTTTCTTGTGGTCCCCCCCCGCAGTCCTGTCCAGCTGCTCAGTGGTCCGTCCTGTGGTCCATGTGGTCTGTGGTCCTAATCCATTGCAAAACTTCTCTGTCTCCTCTCTCCGTCTCCCTCCTGAGCCCATGTTCTACACTATTGTTACTATGGGCTCTAATTTCTTGGCGCAGCGCAGGGTGGCGCAGCCCACGCAGTGGTAATTTCGTCCGGTGCAGCCCGCGCAGTGGTAATTTCGTGTGGTGCAACACCGTGCGCAGCGACGTTGGCAATTTGGTAGACGGACGTGCGCCGAGATGGGTGTGGCGGCGTAGTAGGGGGAGGTGTCACATATTCATCAAGACGCAGTGACAATTTCGTAGCAAAAGTCTACGCTGAAGCTGCGCAGAAAACTCGCCAGCTCCAACCTGGTTTACTTTCTGTGCAGTGGTAATTTGGCTGACCAGCGCACAGTGCGCACACGTCACCGAGACGTCACATGCAGGTTTCCAGAATGTCAGGCACATTTCAATGCAATAAATAATTACAGCAACCGCTATTTAATGTAACTGTCAGAATCAGGACATAAATTATAGTATCTATATCGATTGTCCTGATGTCAGATCAAAGGCGGTTGGCACGCGTAATGGAAACTCGATCTGGCTTAATCAACGCAGCTGAATCTGTGAGGCAAACTAAACTAACGACTTCACATCTTTCTCAGCCAACCACAAACTGCCTTGGCATCAGGCAGTGTGTATATATATATATATATATATATATATATATATATATATATATATATATATAATGCTTATGCGTTCTATGCTCAGTAAAAAACGCTTGCACTGGACGCGAAACTAATTTTTTCGCACGACTGATTACATTCAAAGGCCACGTTTCCCAGATTCATTTAAGAAGATCTTAGCGCTAAGAGCTTCTGTAGATCCTTCTTAAGGCTCCAGTAAGAAGCAAACGCGTTTTCCAGATTCCTTCTTAGCCTAAGATGATCTTTTGTTAACAAGAATTTGAAAGAAGGGTCTGGAGCAGTCTTAACACCCTTCTTAGCGACGAAACACAGCAGATACAGCCGCGTCAGGCAAATCAATGTGACACTAAGCAAGGAGATATTAATGCAGTGCGTACGGTTCGTCCTTATTTTATCCCCCCCCCCCGCCCCCCTCCCTTCTTTCATGCACCTCTACTACCCATTAAGCATTTAAAATGAGGGAAAACACATCTCTCCTCTATCGTTCCATGTGTTGAAATATTTTACCGTATTTCCCTAATTTTTCCCTAATATTTCCGGTCTTCTACTTGACCACTTGTTGTACGCTCTATATATAAAGCAACTTGAGCTGCATGTCTCAAATCAAGTTGAATAAGGTTTAACCGCATGATTTCACACATGTAATGTAATGATTTTATTTTATGTTTTCATTCTTATTTTTTAAGTTCTTATCTGTGTTGGTCTTTATTTGCGTCCGTTAGTTTTCAGACATTCTGCTGCGTGCGCAGTGGCATTAAGCACGTTCATTTTTAACATTATACGGCACTTGCTACATCAAAACTTCATTTGTGTGCATGTAAGTATGTGGAACACTCGGTTACTCTGACATCGATTGATCAATTGAGCTCCAGTTAAGAAGGCAGTTAAGAAGGGCACAAAGACACTTGTTAAGAAGGGCACTAAGAACGCATCTAGGAAACACTGCTCCCTCTTAGCTGAACTCTTCTTTGGAGCCTTCTTAACTCCTTAAGAACGCTCTTAACTGGGAAACGCGGCCAAAGACAATGCAAAGACGCGAATAGACAATGCAAAGACGCGAATACACGCGTGTATTCGCGTCTTTGCATTGACTTTGAATGTAATCTGTCGTGCGAAAAATTCGTTTCGCGTCCAGTGTGCAAGCGGCTTAATACTATTATTGTCACTTAGGTTTTATCGTTTTTAGTGGGGGAAAGGAATACAGCCTGATTTCTATTATCTCGTACTGAGTTAAGATCACATATTGAAAATAAATGTGTTACGTATCTTGCATTGTTGTCCATGCATGTTATTCCCAAAATTTTAAGCAGCAACAGGGTGTAATAATAGGAACACGCTATCCATCGTTTCTCTTCCCAATGATGCAGGCAGAAGAAATAAATGAGCAACGTCAGTATTTCATTCCAACTTCATAAGTTGGAATGATCTGACGTAGTTTCGTTTTGAAATTCCATTCAAGTTCGCTAATGGTAATAAATCGCGAATGCCCTAGCTAGCCACCTAACTCATATTCGAAATGCTTAATTTAGACGTAAGCGGTGCAGAAAACATGCCTGAAGCAGCAAAGTAAAATGCAACATTAACGCATCGTGCAGATATAGGACAGAGGCTTCTATATTCCAACACATTAAAGGTGAGGAGAGGAGCTCATTTGATTGGTGAAGATTTGACTCGGCTGTGTTCTACCCAAACACGCCTTCTCTCCTCCCTCTTTGCCACTTGCGCCGGCAGGAGGGACCGAGGCGGGACAGAGGAGTACTTGCACCAGGCTGCACCGGGCACGAAATTGCAACATACGCCTGGACACTCCCCGTTGGCGCGGCGCTCCCCCCATTCGCCGCGCCTGCACCTGGTCTACGAATTTAGAGCCCTATAAGTGTATTCTTTAGCTAACGGAAACAAATGAGCACCACAAATCATGATTATGTTTTAATTATATTCTGGGACCAGTTCCACCAAGCAGGATTGCTGAGTTCGCCTGATAACCACTGCAAACAGATATTTTTTCTTCAGTCAATGATCAAGACTTGAGGAGGTGTCAAGGTTTTACTTGCTGCAGTTATCTGACTGAGTAATCCTGCTTTGCAGAACAGGCTGGAGTTGCCAATTAGGCCAAGGTTACATTTCTGCTGTTGTGGTGAAAGTGAATCCTTGAGTTTCCAAAGGGCCCAACTCCAAGGAACACTCTTTTTCAAGAAATGGAAAAATTGATTTATTATTTTGCCCATATGTTATGATCCATACATTTTTAGTTTATTTCTTCGCAAGAGGGTGTCATGGGGATACTTTTGGCTGAAATTACAGGACAGATCCATTTTTGTTATAAGATATGCAGACCTCTAAGTCATTGGAGTTGGGCCCTTTGGAAACTCCAGGATTCAATTAATAGATCAACCTGAGGGAGTTGATCCCAGATCCTGAGTTAGGGATCAGTGTGTTATTAAGTTAAACTGTGAAACACTGCTGTGCTCTGTTGTATAGTAGCAATCAAAGAATGGACAGCAGAATTTAATAATATATACAACAATAATACAACATCATTTCCAAAAATGTTGGAACACTGAATAAAATGTAAATAAAAACAATGCAATGATTTGCTAATCACTTCAACCATAAATTTTATTGAAAATAGTATTAAGACAACATATGAGATGTTTAAACTGAGGAATTATATTGTATTTTGAAAAGTATCTACTTACTTTGAATTTGATGCCAGCAACATTTTTTCAAAAAAAAGTTGGGACAGGGGGTTGCTCATAACTGAGTTGCATCACCTCTTCTTTTAACAACTCAAAGTATTTTGGGTGCTGAGGAGACCAATTGCTGTAGTTTTGAAAGCAGAATATTTTCCCATTCTTTCTTGATACAGGATTTCAGGTGTCAACCCTTCGCGGCCCCCTCTGTCATATTTCTGGTTTCATATTGCGCCAAATATTCAGTGCATGACAGGTCTGGACTCCAGACAAGCCACTTTAGCACCCAGACTCTTAAACTACAGAGCCATGTCATTGTAATATGTGCAGGGTATGGTGTTTGGCATCGTCTTGCAGAAATAAACAAGGCATTCCTTGAAAAAGACATCTAGATGGCAGTATATGTTGCTCCAAAACTATTACTCAGCATTCATGGTGTCTTCACAGATGTGCAGGTTTCCCATGCCATGTGCTCTAATGCAGTGGTTCCCAAACTCGGTCCTGGGGACCCACTGTGTACGCAGGTTTTTGTGTCAACCACAGCTCCAATCTTAGAATGCTAATGAGTTGCTCATTGCTCTTGATTGCACTATTCTTGTTCACGCTGATTATTTATCCTTTTAAACCACATGTCAAAAATGGCCATGATGAAAATCATTTCATAGTGTGCTAAATTGGAAATTACTTCTCTAACATAAAAAAATGGAAATTTGCAACTGATGACATGAATCTATAAATGGGCTTCTAGTAGATAAAATTGTGGACCCAAGGTCATTAAAGCTAACAATTATTAGGCAATTAAGAATTCAAAGACAAAGCAAACGATGAGTCAAACCTGTTAAATGTCACTTGATTGGTTTCAGGAAAGAACCTGAGCACCTGCATTCAGAACCCTAATCACCAGATTACTGACTGATTGCAGTCTTGCATTTGATCACATGAAACATACTGCCACCTTTGATTGTCGTGGCTTACGTGGAATACATCAAAATAAAAAAATATGAATGTTGGGCTTTGAAATTTCATGGAATGCGTAGCCATTTCTGTCATAATGTGGTTTAAGGGGTAAAATGTCCTCGATTCTGACAAGCAACTGCTAATTAAAAAATGAACAGCTTGTTAAAACTCTGGGATCGTAATTGTGGTTGGAGCAAAAACCGACATACGCAGTGGGTCCCCAGGACCGACTTTGGGAACCACTGCTCTAATGCACCCCCATACTATCATGGATGTTGGCTTTTGATCTTCGTGCTGATGATGAGCCAGATGGTCCCTCTGCTCTTCGGCCCAGAGGATGCAGCTTCCATGATTCACAGAAAGAATTTCACATACTGATCGGTCAGACTACAAAACAGTTTTGGACTTTGCTTCTGTCCAACTTAATTGAGCTTGGGCCCAGTAAAGGCGACGGCATTTCCGAATTTCGCGCAGACATGGTTTAATGTTTACATGGCTAAGCTTTACCTTGCATTTGCGGATGCAGTGACTAACTCTGTTCACCAACAATAGTTGACAGATGTGTTCCTGAGCCCATGCTGTGATTTCCATGATAGAAACCTGACTTTTTCTCAATGCAGTGCCGCTTGAGGGCCTGAAGCTTGTGGCCATTCGGTATTTGTTTTCAGCCTTGTCCCTTGCATTCAGAGTTCCTGAATTCTCTGAATATTTAAGTAATATTTTGTATCATAATCCCCAAATTCCTCACAATTTTACATTGAGAAACTTTATTCTTAAATTTTGAAACAATTTGCCCATGCAGGCTTTCTCACAGAGGTGAAGCCCTCATCATCTTTACTTCTGAAAGACCTTTTATACCCAATTATGTTATTGACCTGTTGCCAATTAACCTAATAAGCTATGAGATGTTCCATCAGGTGTATTTCTTTCACATTGTGCAACTTATCTAGTCTAACGTTGCCACTGTCCCAACTTTTTTGAAATATGTTGCTGGCATCAAATTTTAAAATGAGTAGATATATTTTTTAAAATATTTATAATTTCTCAGTTTAAACGTCTAATATGTTGTATTTGTACTATTTTCAATAAAAAGTTTGGTTTAAGTGATTTTGCAAATCCTTGCATTCCTTTTTTCTTTACATTTTACACAGCGTCCCAACTTTTTCGTAAATGGGGTTGTATATTTAATGCATACTGCACATGTTCTGTTACTGCCTTGGCAACATCATAATTTTGTTAATGTCATTAAAGCTATTTGAGTTGAGTTTTATTAGCTTACCCGATAAGCTATTGTCGTGGTGTGTTGTCCGTCGTCTGTCGTCCGTCGTCCGTCGTCCAGAACATTTTTTATCTTTTTTTTGGCCTGATGAATTTTCATGTAAATTTGCCATAACATACTACTAGACCTTATCTCCAGACGTTCCCCCCCCCCCAGATTTTCGATTGAATCATTTTTGACCATTTTATGGGCCATTGAAATTTTAGCCTCAATGTTAAAGATAGGACTGAGAAATTAAAAAAAAAACTATTATTCATTCATTCATTCATTCATTTTTATTTGTTCCGCTCATGGCATTGGAGACAAAAAGAAATTCACAAAATATATTCAGCTCTGAGCAGTTTACATAACCCATGACGGAAAGGAGCAGGGAGAAGAAAATCTTATTTTACCTGCCCCTTATTCAAATATACAATCAGAAATAGAAAAGAAAAGATGGCCTGCCAATCACAGTTGCTTAGCAACCACTAGGTATAGTTGTAAACAAACACAAAGGTCAAAACACAATAATTTACAATCTGAGAAACAAATTATCTAACACCATCATATTGTCTAATTATTCTTTCTTTATACATTTTCTTAAATCTAAAGATATTCATACAGCCCTTTAAATCATTTGGCAAGGAATTCCACAGTTTTACCCCAGTTACAGAGATACACATCTGCTTCAACGTAGTCCGTGCAAACGGATGCTAAATGTTAAATTTCCTTCTATGTTGCTCATCTCCTAAATGTAAAACAAATAATTTCTGTATATTTTCTGGTAGTGTTCGGTTTTTTGCCCGGTACACAACTAATAAAGTCTGCAGTTCAATTAAATCTTTAAAATTTTAACAGCCCTGATTCAATAAACAGTGCATTTGTGTGTTCTCCTGGATGTACCTTAAAAATAATTCTCATTGCCTTTTTTCTGTAAAATAAATAATGATTCTAAATTACTCTTATATGTGTTGCCCCACACTTCAACACAGTAATGCAAATACGGCAAAATCAAAGAACAATACAAAATCCGCATTGACTTATAATCCAACAAATACTTTGCTTTGTTGAGCACAAAAAACATTTTTAGATACTTTAGTTTTCACATGTGATACATGATATTTCCATGTCAATTTATCATCCATTATAACACCCAAAAATCTGATTTCAGACACTCTTTCTATACTTATTTCATCTATACACAGTGAAACATTCTCTTTTCTCCGATTTGCAAAAACCATAAATTTTGTTTTGTTCAAGTTTAGTGATAACTTATTGTCATCAAACCAAAAACGGCGTGATAAATTTTTTTTCGAAATCAGGCAATCAACTTCCCTTGGTACCGTCAATATACAGTGTGAGCGCCATTTTGATTGAATCGACGGAAGTGGGTCTCTTATGGGCGCTGTACTTTATGAATATGCAAGATGGCCTGTGGAGGCCAAATGGTTGCAGATAGAGTAAGTTTGTATTATCGACATATAGGAAGTCATATATGACCTATATTTTGGCAATATTAAATTTGACTGATGACTTTGAAAGGTCAAACTCGAGGTCAGGGAAAATTTTAACAATGATAAAAGATATGGCTTGAAATTTCAAAAAATTATATCTCAAAAGCTGTCTGATAACTTTTTTTCTAAATCTGGCAATCAACTCACCTCGATACACTTTATTGACAGTGCCAGTGCCATTTTGACTGAATCAACGGATGTGGGTCTTGTGGGGGCGCTGTACTTTAACATTGGGTGTTATGGAGGATGGGCAAAATCGCCTGTGGAAGCTAAATGGTTGCAGATAGAAATTAAGTTTGTATTACTGACATATAGGAAGTTATATATGACCAATATATTGGCTGTGTTAAAGTTGACCTCAGATGACCTTGAAAGGTCAGACTTGAGGTCAAGCAAAATGTTACAATTTTCAAAGGCTTCTAGGCTTGAAGATATTGAAGATTGGGAACATATGTGTATTGAACACTTCAAGGAAGTCATATATGAACTTTCATTTGGTGACCTTGAACTTGACCTTCGGTGACCTTCGAAGGTCAAACTTCACGTAGTGAAATTTCAATGACTTCTATCACTGAAACTATTACAGATAGAGGTTAGGTTTGTATTGTGGGCATATAGGAAGTCATATATGAAGTTTCATCGGGTGACCTTGAACTTGACCTTCAGTGACCAACAACGGCCAAACTATACAGTGAAATTTCAATGACTTATATCAGCAAAATCGTTACAGATAGAGCGTATTGGAGACGTATAGGAAGTCACATGTGAACTTTCATTTAGCGACCTTCATATTGATCTTTGAAGGTAAAATTTGACCTGGTGAAAATTCAATGACTTCTGTCACTAAAAAGGTCACAGATGGAGCCAAGGTTTGTGTTACTAACATCTAGGAAGTCACATATGAACTTTCATTTGGTGACATTCAATCTGAATGTTGGTGAACTTTGAGGGTCAAACTTGACAAAATAAAATTATAATGACTCGTATTGCCAAAACGGTCACAGATGGAACCTAGGTTTGTATTGCAGACATATAGGAAGCCATATATGAACTTTCATCTGGTGACATTCGTATTGACCTTCAAAATGTGACCTAATGAAAATTCAATGACTTGTATCACAAAAATGGTCACAGATGGAGCCTAGGTTTGTGTTACTGACATCTAGGAAGTCACATATGAACTTTCATTTGGTGACATTCAACTTGACTGTCAGTGACCTTTTGAGGGTCAAACTCGACAGTGAAATTACAATGACTTGTATCATCAAAATGGTCACAGATTGAGTCAAGGTTTGTGTAGTAACATACAGAAAGTCATATAAGAAGCCCATATGCTGATCTCAACTTGACCTTCTGTGATCTTTAAAGTTCACAATTGACATAATAAATTTTCGATTACTTGTATCACCAAAACCGCTTCAGAGCTTAGGATTGTGTTTGTATTACAGGAGGTCTTATAAATGTATGTGAACTTTTATTTAGTGACCTTGACATTGATTTTCATTGATTAGAATGTCAAACTTCACATGAAATTTTCATAACTTGTATCATCACTATAATACTGCTTGCCGGTAAGTTACAGGACCCTTGGCCCTATTTTTATAAATGCTTGTCCATGTGAGTCAGTATCTGTCCATGCATCATCAAATCACAGTCCTCAATGGCTGGGAGCTGCTGGCTTTCCACCCTCCCTATACCTGGGAGTCAGGTGTGATGAGTCTGGCCAAGTAGTAACACTAATTGTTCAATTATTTCGTTATTTTTCTGGGATGTAAGAAATCCAGGGCTGAATATCGAGGACCAGAGTTGATGTTCCCTGCTTGGTGGATTTCGATCCATCATTCTCTACATGCCTACACCATGGACTATGTGCAATCCTTGAGGTCGCCGAGATCCTTGTGCTCCAGATCATTGATTCAGTGGTTCGGTGGAGTACTCCTTAAATATATATGTGACCTGTCACGCAAAAAGGTACTATCCAACCAAAACATGGATTTTGAGATTTTTACTTTAATTGAATTCTGCATGTCAGATATGCTACAGGACAAAGTTTTGAGTGTTACGAAGCAATACTTGTCAAGAAAAAACCAGCAGTAAGTAGTGAGTAAGTGAGTTTGCTTTTCTATTGAAGCGAATATCTCAAAATCTACTTCCTGGAGGACAGAATCCTTTTCGCGTGACAGGTCACATATTTTGTGTAATTGTTGAAAATTAATTTACGTTAAGTTCACTTTACACTATAACAATACAACCATGCCACTGGAAGTATATATATGTAGAATAATTATAATTTGGCATTAAAAATATCATTTCAAGTAACGAGTTTGCGCATATTTTGGTATTTTGGCATGTTTTGGATTTTGGTAATTACCAATACTGTTAATTTAGGGCAGCTGTGGCACAAACCTTACATTGGATAGAGGTCTAATAAATTTGTTAAGCACTGTATATATATGTGTATATAAATAATATATATATATATATACGCATATAATGTATTTTTTTTGTAATATGGTTTGCCAGAGCATTATGGGCGATGCCCGGGGTTGGGGGGGGACTCGAGTTCAGTGAAACCAGTCATCAACATGCCCAGAGTGAATGGGCGGCCAGGTTTGGTGCAGATGTATGACCTTTTCCATTCTTCTTTCCCCATACAAGAAGCCTTGTGTGTGACATGTCCTTGCCATCCTCTATGCTGTAACATGCTGAGATGGAGCCAGTAGCTTGATTAATGACATGTTCGAGCGGTGCATTAGTATCCCCACTGGTCTGTAGTTCATATCCAGCTTTCAGGACGTTGACAACAGAACATTTTCCAATGCCAAAGTAACAGGCTACAGTGTCACATCCTGACGTGGCATAGGCAGGTAACAGGTTCTTTACAATATTTTAGTGCTTGGCAAGAGTTGACTTGATGTCCACTATAGCCCTGTCCTTGCTGGGAGATTCCATAGTCAGTGGGACGTCCAGTCTTGCCCAGTGGGGTGCACCGTTAGACTGCAGGTGGAGCTATAGCACCTGCCCTTTGCCCTCTTGACCAAGCAAGTGCCCTTTTGAAAGTTGGTTTGATTTTTTTTTTGCGTCAACGCGATTTTCTCTATCGCATTCTCTATGTACATGCGCGCAAAGAAAAAGGAAAGAAAAACTTTAAAAAACTTAAAAGTACTGGAAAACGTGGAATTTGTGCAATAAGAAGCAGCAGCCCCCCCTCTAAAACAAATTAAGAAATAGCAACCCCCTTCTAAACAAACTAAGAAGCAGCAACCCCCCCCCAAACAAACTAAAAAGCAGCAACCCCCCCAAACAAACTAAGAAGCAGCAACCCCCCCCCCCCCCCCTAAACAAACTAAGAAGCGGCAACCCCCCCCTCCCCCCTTCTAAACAAACTAAGAAACAGCAACCCCCCCATCCCCCCTCTAAACAAACTAAAAACAGCAACCCCCCCCCTAAACAAACTAATACCCCTTTCCCACTGGCCAAAAAACCCGTTTAAACCCGCTAACAGTCGGCTTTTGGTGGTAGTGGGAAAGGCTCACCGACCTGCGTCGACCCGCGTCAAACGACTCGGCAAGCGACCCGGGTTAAAATCGCCTTCAATCGGCTCGGCTCCGATCGGCTTGCAGTGGGAACGCCAGACCCGGGTCAACCCGCTAATTTACATATTACGAAATTCTTCAGGTCTCCTTCCTCGTTTGTTTAACCAAGCAGTATTTTCGATGAAAGAAGGAGCTTTTGCGTCATTTCCTTGCTTTATTAAGACATTGTGGTTACCTTTATTGCGCTTGAACGATCCTGGCGCAGCCTCTGTATGCAGCTTTCATGTTAAATTTTCTCCAGAAACGGTTTTGATAAAGACAAGAGATGCTTGCATGCACGGGCGGCCAGCCATTACATTCGCTTCGCTATATGATCGAGGATACGAGAAGGCTGAACCTGTAAGTATAAAACTAAAAACCACCACGGTATTGTCCTTCTTTAACAAGAAAGGTAAAGATGTATTATTTCTTGCTATATCTAAAAAGAACCATCGTTTAATGTCGAACATTTTGATTACCATCAGTTAACGGAACTGTTTCCTGAGTGGGATAGGCTACTTCTTTGCAGACATTCAGTTGAAATTTACCTTAAAATACAAAAATAAAATTAATGTTTTCAGTCAATATAATGGTGTGAAAGTAAAATGAAATGTCTTACCTTTATAACCAGATATAGTTTTAATCATTTACTGGAGCTTTATCTTTACATGAGTCGGAAAGAGGATGCTGATGCCGGTGATTCAGCTGTTGCAAACTGAGCGCTACTCATTTTGCGGGTTGGAAAAGATTAATCATGCGGCTCTTCAGCTACAGCTCAAATAGCTGTTTCTGACCATGTGGCTTAACAGTGTAAACAATCCATATGAGTATGGGTCGTGCAGTCAAGAAAAAATTGCTACTCGTTAAAGATCTGGGATTGCAATTGTGGCTGGGACAAACACCAGCAGAAACAGTGGGTGCCCAGGATCAAGTTTGGGAACAGACACGGCTTTTTTTTGCCAATGGGAAATGAGCCAAATGCCGATTGTAAGCAGGTCGACCCGTGTTTAAAAAAACCTGTGTCGACCTGCTAATTTCAGTGGGAAAGCGGCATAAGAAACAGCAACCCCCCTCTAAAACAAACTAAGAAGCAGCAACCCCCCCCCAAACAAACTAAGAAACAGCAACCCCCCTAAACAAACTAAGAAACAGCAACCCCCTCCCCCTAAACAAACTAAGAAGCAGCAACCCCCTCCCCCCTCTAAACAAACTAAGATGCAGCAACCCCCTCCCCCCTAAACAAACTAAGAAGCAGCAACCCCCCTCCCCCCTCTAAACAAACTAAAGCAGCAACCCCCCTCCCCCCTAAACAAACTAAGAAGCAGCAACCCCCCCCCCCTAAACAAACTAAGAAACAGCAACCCCCCTCCCCTAAACAAACTAAGAAGCAGCAACCCCCCCCCCCCTCTAAACAAACTAAGAAGCAGCAACCCCCTCCCCCTAAAAACAAACTAAGAAACATCAACCCCCAACAGAATAAAAAGCAGTGGCCCTCGCTCAACAAAATAAAAAGCATTTACCCCGCCGTGGTCTGCCGCCACACGTTGCTTCCTCGTCTTTGGGAAACACTGAAGTGCCCTCATTACTCACTGAGCACCTGCCCCCCAGTGGCCTCGCCAGTTGGTGATGATGAAGCGATATGAATACATCCGTATCATCAGGACCCACACATATTTGATGTGATTCTCCACAACACTGCAAGACTTGTTGGACAATGATTATATCAGCTTCTTCATGATGAGTCTCTAAATCATGCCCATTCGTCCTTTCTTTATGCTTGATTTCGATGGGACAAGGATCCTCGCCAGTTACAACCAACTTGTGTTTCTCTGTGTTCCGTTGATGAGAAAGCCTGTCCTGAGGAAGTTCATCACATAATAGCCGTACAAGTTGTTTCTTGTTTTCAACAGATGACGAAACAACCTTCTGGGATGAAAGCTTTGTTGTCTGTAGCAGGTGATGTTTCTAACCCCCGTCTCCTTGCCATCCTGCGTGACCGACTTTAAACTGTACTCCTAGTACCTGTTAAAGATGACAGCTATCCACTTCTTGGCATTTGCAATGAAATCAGCTACTGTGCCATCTGCAGGCCAATGGATGGTCCAGAGAAGTGCTGATCCGTCTATGACTGTGACATCTGCATCACCGCGTTCCTGCTTGATACTTCAACCTGGAGTAACTTCTTCAACGTGGACTTGGTCTTACTAATCCACATTCCATCCTTGGTGAACACTGCTGTTGGGACAGGTGCAAGCTCATCGGAAAAGACTTCTTTCACCTCAATATCACGGTCACTAGACAAGAATGCTTTAACCCTTGAGTAGATGGCATTTAGACTAGATTTTGGTGTCACCATCTTGGATGGATTTGCTTGTTGCTGCCATAGTCTCGGCTTTCTTTGGGATAGTGTTGTATAATCCCTCAGGCCAAGTCTTTTCAAAGTTATCTAACATTTCCTCTCCAATGTTCATGGCATTGTCTACATTGGCAAATGATGGAGCTAACTTGCCGCTGATAATGCTGACTGTACACCCCCCCCGGGTGTTCCTTGGGATCCAGTGGATTAAAACAATCATGTGACTCACCTGTGCTGGAGCAGACAGAGCTCTAAAACATGCAGAAGTGGTACTCCAGGTGAGGTTGGAAAAGCGCTGATGTAAATGATAAGATTGCTATTGTAAAATGTTATTATGCACATGCAATGAACGTAAGCACTAGCAAGCTGCGCACCGAAAGTGTGGTAGTCTCGGAAGTGTTTGGAATTTTGGCGAAAAAAGCTAGATCCGGCCATTTTTTTTTTTTTTTTGTATTGACCCTTGCTGAAATTTGATTGTCTATTCCTGACATCAGCCTTGCGTCCTGTCCATAAATTGGCTGAAATTAAATAAATTGGCTAATTAATACAATTATTTGTTTTGAGGATTTTTGCATGGCCCATTGCGTGAATAATCATAAAAACAAACATTTATAGTGCCTTTAGTGAGACTATTTTGTGAATAAATGAAGAAAACTCCCCACATTTCATATTTAAGGCATATCAGACATAAAGGGGTTAATATCTCAAATTGCCCCAGGGATCTCGCCGGGCACTCTTGAATCTCATTGAACTACCCCCAGGCTACAAGAAACAGCAAAGAATAAAACATTATCCGACAAAACAAGGTTCACCTAAAATTGGGCCTTTGGCTTCCGGACTATAATTAGTATTTTATCATGATCACCATTGCTTTGATATGCCATTTGCCTATTGTAAATTTGAAATGGGGCACTAGGTTAGGTTTATTGGTGGGATGGGATTTTATTGAAATATATCATGCTGCATTAAAAAAGTATTGGAAAGAAATACTTTCAACCAAAAACAAATACGTGAAATTTAGTAGACTATTGGAATTTATCACAGTCAGATGATATACAATCTATAAATCAATTTCACTGTGATTTGGCTCAGAAACTGAAGTAATTTCCACTAATCCGTCGGTATAGGACTGACGCATTTACATGGTCAGCAATTTTCCACCAGAATTCCTCTCTGGGCTTATTACCATCAGCAGTGTTGCTTTTTGCTGTTATTTTTATATTCTTTATAACTGTCCATAATTATGACCTGCTCCTCCTGGGAGAAATGTACAGCATGCGATCGGTCCATTTTTTGGGTGGAAGAAGAGACAAATGTCACATGGAACGCCCGTTTTTTGAGCGCACACAGAGCCTAAAGCACAAAGCCTAGGTTAATAAAGAAATATTATAACTGCCGTTGTGGTACCAATTATCTCTGATTGTGAGTTCAGGGTTTGTTGAGCTAGCTTACTCAAACAAAGCCTGTCTGTGTTGAATTTGCTTTGTAGTATATCCATAGACTGTATAAAAAGATGGATGAAGCAACTGTGACGTCACCCATTGGTTTCAGCATACCATTTAGGAATCCTCAATTTTGGCTATTTGAACTGTGCCATCTTGTCATTTTGAAACTGGATGTGATTCCTATTGGACGAGAGTGTGAATTGAAGATCCAGGGAGGAGCGTGGCTCTGGATCTGACAGTATCGGACAAGGACCAGAGGATAGCCACGCCCTTAAAGCATATTCTGGCTTTATCCTTTAATCTAGTTTATTTGGGACCATAATTTACAAAAATGAACATAATGATATATAGAAGGAGCCTGAAACTTGCCATAGATACCATAAAATGCTGTGGAAAATCATTATTTAAATAATAAATCAGGTGGGAAAATAGGGTCATTTTCTCATAGACTTCTTTTGCATTGAGCTTTGTTCTGCAACCGCCGATGTCGCCATCTGCTGGTCATTAAATAGAATGCACGTTTTAGAGATTTCCGCATCGGCCTCTCTTTTCAGATCCAGGTGCTGCGCCCACTTTTTATACAGTCTATGAGTTTATCCCTCTGGGGGCCCACCATATTTGCTGGATTTTGTTTCTACCACAATTGCAATTTCAGGCTATTAATAATTGGATGCTTTCCATGTTAAGTGCAAGCCTATTATGTACCCTCTTTAACAGAAATATACACACATGCCTTGTAGAATATTCCATATCATCATTGTGATACATTGGAAACTTATTGCATAAAAATAGGGAAAAAATTCAATCAATCAATTAAAAGGTTCATTATTGGAGAAAACTAATTGACATATGGTGCCAAAAACTAACCATTTATTAGGCAATCAAATGCAGATTCAAACATGTTTTGTGTCATGTTTAAGCAATTAAGTGAAAGCAAAGCATTGAAGAAAGTAGCTGTAGAAAGTAACTTCCGTTCAGCTACCTAATTTGGAACTTACTTATTTTCTTGGTGTCAAATTTGAGCTGACTAAAAATCTTGTCTGAAATTACTTGCAATATAGAAAAAAGTCACAATATGCTCAAGGGTCTTTCATTCTTCATGGCATGTTTGGATATTTCTGTCAAAATGGGGCTAAAACCCTTTGCGCAGAAGCCAAATCTGGCTATTTATGTGTTACCTTATTTAAGGCTTAATAATTCAAGATTGCAGCTTGACAGAGAGGAAGAGTGTGGCTCAACAGAGTCAAGACACTTGTAGCATCTAGAATTCCATTGTATTTCCGTTTATTTTCCATGATTTTGGTAAAGAAAAACGGCTGCAAACAAAAAATCTTCACTAAAATTCAGCATTGAAATTGTAAATAATAATAAAAATAATGAGAATTGAAAAATGGCTGGGGGTTAAAACTACACATTACTGGGATCATAAACTCCTTGACCGCAAGTTTAATTAATCTCCGCATTAAATTCTAAATTACCATCTCTCGGAGCCAAATAAGACACCTCTCAAGGTGGTTCCCCAAACTCTAACATCCCCCGAAATGGCGCACTGTCAATTAATAAAATAATCATATATTTAACACAAATCAACTTTTGACGCATGAAATTCAATCTGAAGTAATGATTTTCTCGTTGAATTTAGCATGAGTTTATCAATATAGGTGCAGTTGGACATCAATGGTCACCAGTAACCTTTCCAAATACAAAACATGCCTTTTCTCCATGATGAAGTTAAGAATTTTTAAAATTTTCTTCAGTCCCACAAGCCAGTGCACATACTCATTAAAGGAACTGCTTATTTAATGGTCAGAACATTCACCCTGCAATGAAAAGCTAGCAGTTCCCACATCCAAGCTTGCGACCTTATATAAACATTTTCCACACCTTATAAGCAACAAGTATATAACTCACTAACTCAGTAATATCTGAAATATACCTTATTTTAATAGACATTCCATTATCAGGAAAAAATCAGGCAATATTTTACCCCAGATTGAACAGAATGGTGCAATGAACGTACCAGGGGGTCTACCGAAGTGCGTGAGCTACTTGCATTTTAAACAAACCAAAACCTCGGCATTCAATTTCGTTGAATACGGTATAAACTGTAGAACAGAAAGCCACAATTGGCCAAATGCAAACACAGTAGCAGTATAATCTTTCTTCATTAAATGCCTCCTCCAGAGGCAGATGTGTCGGGTAGAAGGAACCCTCCAGTCCTGTTTCATTCAGAATAATTCCCATTGACCATGTCTGCACCTCATTTAAATCCCGTGAATGTAACATAAGACTTCAGACCAGTTTTGGATGTCTTTTTTTTTTTTTTTTTTTTAATAGTGTCATTTTCAGCTGTGCAACATTAGGAGAACACAACCTACCGTGCTTTTACGCACAGGTTTGTATACTATTCTGATTGTCCAATCCATGTCTTTCAGTGACTGTGGAAAGTTTAAACTCTCTGGAAGTGGATAAGAAACGAGTCAATCAATGCGTTATTACCGCGGAAGTTTCACGTGGGCGTGAACTGTAACTGTGCTTCACGCAGATGAGCCTTAGTCAATCATTGAGTGATTGGCTATCAACATGAGTACTCACGAGGATATAAGGGAGTGCTGAATTTGTCTATGGAGGACTCTACGCGTAAATCCACAGTAGGGAGCAACGCGTTTTTCATATGTGATGACTATAATTGATAGTAGAATGACATTAGTTATGTTTACATGCGCAAAATTTCTCCAATCCGATCCTAACCTCGGTTGATTGGAAATTCCAAATCCAAATTCACATGGACACTAAATGAAATGATCCGATCATGGCTTGCGTACACTCGAGGCCAAAATTATTAGCCCCCCTATGAAATTTGGAGTTTCTTCAATATTTTCCAAAGTACTTTTTTAACACGGCAGGGAATTTTCAAAATAGCATTTCTGAACATACTGGTTTTCTTTAGAAGGCACAAATTATTTATATTTGCACAACAAAACAGAATTATTAAAAAAAAAAAAACTAGAAAGACCAGGGACATTATTATTAGCCCCCTTTAAGAAATGACCATTTATTAAGTCATTGCACAAACCACTTTAACTCCACAGGTGATGTGCTTAAAGGTGATCAGGTGAATCAGGTGATATCACTCAACAATTAAAGGACCAGTGTGTAATATTTGGCATGGTTTATTGGCAAAATCTGAATATACTACCCATTACTATGTTTATATAAGCGTATAATCGCTATAAAATAAAATTCATTTGGTTTTTGTAGCCTTATAATTATGCGTTGATATATACATATAGCAAGGGCCTTGCTTTAGGGACGTCGCCATCTTGCACCGCCCTGTTGGTTCTGCAGCCCGAACCATCGATATAATGGACAATCCAGTCAGCTAGAGAACGCATTTCGCGTGTATAAATCCCAGTCGAGGAAGACGCCATTTCCGCAAAAGTGTTTTGGTCCTCGGAGGCCACCGTCTTTGTTCCAACGGGAGGGGTGAGCGTGAGTGAGTGAGTGCGCGCTGCAGTCTAGAATCTGAACGCTGGATGTCACTGTCCCCCCCCCCCCATTTTACATGCTGGTCCTTTAAGTTAAAGCATGGTAAAAAGCCTCAGTATGGGTCATTGAGCTGTCAGTTGAGAAAGCACCATGCCGAAAACTTAAGAAATCAGTTTGGACTTGAGAAAAAGAATTATTGATGCACTCAAAGCAGGAGAAGGATATGCAAAGCTATCCAAGCGTTTCCAAGTGTCAAGAACTGGAGTGAGAAGTATAATCCAGAAATTCAAAGACAGCCACACAGTACAGAACAAGCCTGGCAGAGGTAGGAAGCGAAAGATTTCAAAGGCCCTGGAAAGAAAACTAGTGAGAGATGTGTCTAAAGACCCCAGAACAACTGCCAGGACACTGGTGAATGACTTGGCCACGTCGGGAATCGTAGTCTCTAAGAAGACAATCACCAGAGCTGTGCACAGGAATGGACTGCGAGGTTGCAGACCAAGAAAAACTCCACTTTTAAAGAAGAGACACCTTCAAGCCAAACTTAAGTATGATCAGGACAGCCTGGAGAAAGATTATGCATACTGGAAGCTCTTTGGCCACAGAGACACTGCTTATGTTTGGAGAAAAAAGGGAGAGGCATATAACCCAAAGAACACCGTCCCCACAGTGACACACGGTGGTGGGAGTATGATGCTGTGGGGATGCTTCAGTGCATCTGGAACTGGAAATCTTGTCAAGGTGGAAGGAATCATGAAGAAAGAAAGATATGAGGAGATTTTGAAAGAAAACCTTAAGCAGTCAGCAGTAAAACTGGGTCTGGGTCGTCGCTTCATCTCCCAACATGACAACGATCCAAAACATACGTCTCTCTTGGTGAAGAACTATCTCCAGAAGACCAAAGTGAATGTAATTGAGTGGCCTGCACAAAGCCCTGACTTAAATCCCATAGAAAATATGTGGGGTGACCTAAAGAAGAACATTCATGCCAGAGGGCCATCAAATCTGGAGGAGCTTGAGAGATTTGCCAAAGAAGAATGGGCTGGGATTCCTCAAAAGAAGAGTCAGAGACTTGTTGAAAACTACAGCAAACGACTGCAGGCTGTTATCCAGCAAAAAGGATACACAATTGACTATTAGGATCCAGGGGCTAATAATTTTTGACCCTGGTAGTTTTTGTTTTTGTGGAATATTTTCATTTCTGTGTGCAAACTAAAATAATGTAAGCATCCAAAATAAAACTAGGATGTCTAAAAAAGCTGTGTTAAAAATGTGTTGCTCTGTTGAAAAGCACTTTGGAAATACTTTTAAAACAATGACATTTTTGTAGGGGGGCTAATAATTTTGTCCTCAACTGTATAAATCACCACGCGTTTAATCAGAATGATTCATTTGGGCATGCGCAGAGTTGTCTAATTTTCCAGAAATTCGAAGAAGTAGAAGACGAAAAAGCCGTATTTCCACGTCTCTTGTAAACAAATGCCACGTTGTCTGCACGTCCTCGTTCACTCTTTGTAGCACACGTGCAGTGAAGACAATTTTACCCCAACCGCGAAGACAGGGTCTGAATGGGTGTATACATGGACGTTGTTCGGAATGATGATCGGCATAAACCACCTCTCTCATTCGGAGTGAAATTTCTTTCCGAATGGATTGAATCGGATCAGAATCTTACGATTGATGTGTTTACATGACGCATTTTTAATTTGATTGGGCCTTTATTCCGATTATGTGTGTGCATGTAAACATGGCTATGGTATCAATACTATGTTGAATTCTTGCTTCAGAAAACTGATTTTTCTTAACTACTATTTGGGATACCATTGGATCACAGTAGCTGAAATGGTTGCAACAGAGGACAATGATTTTTTTCTGTAGCAAGAGATCACTTTTTTTGAACTGCTGGATAGATACTATCCACTATACTGGGCAAGTATATTGAGCAGTTAGCACATCAGGCATAGCTGAGGAGATTAATTCAGACAACTCCTGAAAAACAGGGATTGGAGTAAACTCGAACATATTCTACCATGTTCGAGCTCGCCTTGCTTGTGAATATTCAATACCTGATCCGAGTGTGCCATCTAGTGATAGAATATTGTAACTGCGTGCATAAATTTGCAGCTCCATGTCCGCTGGCGGACACATCTGCACAAAGGGGTTAATGACTGCTCTAAACATGAATCGCACTGAATTAAGAAAAACCAATAGCTAGTTAAAATCCTCTGATTACAATTACGGTTGGAACAGAAACCAACAGTCACAGTGGGCTGCCAGGACTGACATTGAGAACCACTTATATAATTCATTTCACGGAGAGTTGCGGGCCTGGTGGGGAAGAAGAAATGGGTGGATGCCAAGATTCGCGCAGAGATTCTTCCTCTTAATTTACTTTAACACTTCAGTGTTGTTGTGTTGGTTTTTTATATGAAACAATGTTTGAAATATCTGTTCCGGAATGGTAATGTGACACTGCAGACCGCTGGCCGCCCAATTGGGCACGATGACTTTCTAGCGGGTTTTCGCTGAATGTTGGTAAAGTTAAGATAGTTGATAAGGAGTATAATGTCATTTTGATTGTAAATAGGCGTAATAAGCTATAATATTCTTATGATTGTCTGGAATGAAAATACTATTCCTCTGATTATAGGTGAGCTGTATAATATCATTCTGATTGCATGGGGAAGCAATATAATATTGCTCTGATTATATCGAGAAGTAAGATATTATTTTCATTGTCACCTTCAGTATTGTTCTGATTTCAGCAAAAGCGTACATTGTCGTTTTGATTTCAGGGATAAGTATAATGTTGATCTGATTGTAGGGAAGGAGCACAATATTACGATTTCAAAGGAAGGATCATAATATTTTTCAGACTGTTGGATGTCATACAGTATTCTTATTGTTGGGAAGAATGATGTTGTTCTGATATTAGGGCAGAAGTACAATATTGCTGTGATTGCTTGAAACAGCACAGTATTTTTCAGATGTAGAGAAGTAAAAGGGAAGAATTACATTTCTCTGACTGCAGGGAAGGAGTATGGGAAGGCAGACACGCGCTGGCTTCATTCGGACCCCACCATCGTCTCCTTGGAGCTACTCACCGTTGTGCTGGATGGCTTCCTGGCTCTGGTCCTCATTAATGCTGTTGTGAAGGAGAAGTACTACAGGTAGTCTATGTCCCCTACGCACAGACTTTACTTATTTCTATAAATATTTGGGCGAAAATCAATACGACAAAAGCAGAACAAACTGACGTTAAATGCTAAACAGCACAGACTGAATACAGGATGGTTTCATCTAAAGGAACTCGTTAGGACACAGGTGTTGCAAACTCTATTCAGACATTTGTTTCATGTGCAGAAGTGCTACTTAGGATTTCATCTTTAGGCGGGCATTTGGACTAATTGGGTGGGCAATTACAATAATCTTGCTTTTCCTAAATAATGTAAGTGAAGGTCGTCGTTGTGCCCTTTGCGGGCACAAAAGGAATACAGTTACAGCTACAAATTTATAAATTATACAAATATACAAACTGTACGGGGGTTTGGGGCCATTAGCCCCAGAAAAAGAAAAAAATAATTAAACTGTAAAACTTGGGCTTTATGATGAACATTTGGGCCAGGTCACGCAGTACCGGAGTTACAAAATTGGAGTATTTTGTATCATAGCTCCAAAACTAAGTAAGAGAGTTACAATTTAAATGGCTTTGTGTAGGTCTTCCCTAGCACTTCAAACCACAAAATAGCTAATTTTGTGGCAGAGCTGCACAGGTTGCTGGGAACACTCCCGGAAAAAAGCTGAAAATGCTGACCTTGATTCAAAGGAGGAGCGTTTCCTCCATGGTTCTGCTAGGCGGCAGTCAATCAGGTCCCCTATTCTGTTGTAAAATTTTGTAAACAAATTGAAATACGATGGTATTCTAAATGCATCAAGTGTCTCATTTCATTTAAGCAATTTTCCCCCTCTCTGTGAAGCTCAAATCTTGAATTATAAAGCCTTAAAAAGGGGATCACATACATTTCCAGATTTGGCTTCTGCACAAAGGGGTTTGTTGCGTGTATCTAATTCTAATAACTGATAATTGGAAGTGACAATGCATATATACAGAAACTCAACATGAGCAAATTATGGACAAGAATCCTTAAAAATATAAGTTTAAAAACAAATTCACTGCACTGAAGAACAAGCAAATTAGATATTAGAAGCCACCAGAATGCCTCATTGAGCTTCAAACTTTCAAAGTTCTGGGGGGGAATGGCCCCTGGAGGTCTTTGAGCCCTCAATGCTCGGATTCTCGGCAGCTCCACTCCCAGCCATAGCCGCCTACTGTATTCTGCCAGCCACCGACTCTAAAAACTTTTGAAAGCGCTGCTCTTAATTTTTCGGATTATACAGCTCAATGTTTTTGGATGTAAAGTGCGCAGTGAGCTCTGATGGCTTGAAATCGGCGCTCAGAGTGCTCATTTTCGCTCAGACTTTCCATGCCAAAATGGCAGCATAAACAAAAGGGGTCGCGTCACGTCCAGAGCTCTGTTAACTCTTTCAACCCCAGATATTCTAGCATCACTATACCCTTCAACCCCACAGCCCTCTGTAGAGGGCTGGTCATTATCTGGACATTGTATCTTACTGTTATCTCTGGAATCCCATTAAATGTAACCTGATATGTTCCAATCAATTAGTCAGATTGTTTGAATTTTCCCTACAGGAATTTGGGGTTGAAGGGAATATGTTGGTCAGCCCTCTGTAGAGGGCTGTGGGGTTGAAGGAGTTAATATCATCAGAGTTGTTGTGCTGTCAACCGCCAAAATGTTTTTTTTTTTTTTTTTTTTGGATTTATTATTTTTTTAAACTTGTCACACACAGATAACGAACATCAGAGGCACTAAACTTCTATTTTGCACCTGTATTGCCACTAGTTTTCAGTGAACCAGTCTCTTTGAACGCTTGATGGTGTTTCTTGCAGTGCCATGGCAGCATTTAAAGTTTTCAGCATCATGTAAGGCCACAGTGTGGCAACGAACAATCACAGAAAGCTCTTTCCGTCGTGCCATCGTGTTTAACACTGTGACACTACTCAAAGTTCATTTTACCTTATATACTGGAACAACTGACCATCAGAGGAAGTTATGCAGAATACTGATGCATCAAAGCAGTTTAAACAAATTTTTAGCATTAGTAATCATGAATTGAGCCTTCAAACATGCATTCAGCTATACAAGAGACAAAAAAAATTAAATTTGTGACACCTTTTAATTATTTTAAAAAATGGAATGTTTTCAGTGTTTATGGATGTTTTTGTTTATTACCCATGTTTTACCCCTTATTTATTTCTTATAGATTAAAGGAAAAAGGAACTCTTTTTTTTTTTCAGCTTTCACCAATAAAAGTACACTGCCCTGACTATTCAAATATGTTCTTGGGTATTTTTTGAAAAATGCTTTTAACGACTAAATCAGTTCGAGAAGGTAAGATTTATATTTTGTGTGCGGTGCACCATGTTTGTTGGAATCGGGGTAGCTTGCTGTGTCACCTGGACACCTGAACTCTTGAGCACGTGGAGGTCATAAATTAAATAAAACCAGTGGCGTAAGCAAGAACTGTAAATTTGGTGGGGCACAGGACACACCTTTAAAATAGTTAGTCCTGACTTGTTCTCAATCATTTTCATTATTATCAATATTTTCACCCTGAGAGCACTCCACACGATCAGGTAGGGGTCAGAAGCTATGAAATTGCATGAAGATGTTTCAACTGGTCTTTTATTTCATTTCAACAATTTAAACAATCATGAAGCGCAAGTTAAATCACCTGATGTGTGGAAAAGGTAGCTTGGAAGTTTCGGAGCAGTTTGTCATTCGTAAAGCATGGGCCTATTTTGAGTAAATTACTTTCCTGTACTGAATTTAGCCCATTGTTTTGTCGCTGTTTGATTGCAATGGGGAGAGAAGCCGTGTCCTCAATTGCCAATGGATTATTAATATTATTGGAAAACGTGTCAATAAAGGAAGTTGATTGCTAATTAGCCAGGGCTAGTTGTTGTTGTAAAGGGATATTCTGTGGGCACCACTATCTAATGAAGTCAGGCTTCACGAAGGGAAATCGGTGCAAGCTTATGCCCACGAGTAGGACCTAATTTCCCATTTTGTTGAAGCAATCAACAGCCACTTACAAAGGCATTGCCACTGATTTTGTTGCTCAGTTGCTCATAGTGATTGGTAATATCGGAACTTAATCATTCGACGTAAAATGAAGCTGCAGCATGAGGGATAATCAAGACTAATTTGTATACACTTTGAATAAATCAGCTGATTTCTTTGTGTCCAAGCGTATCAAAATATCCGGGACATAAGGACATCTTATCCTTCACACTGCCATTGGATGACCATTGACCCTTACTTCCTGCTGACGTAATGTACTTCTCCTTCCTGCAGGCACTTTGTACAGATCACGCTGTGCGTGTGTGAGCTGTATGGTGGTTGGATGACATTCTGCCCCGAATGGTTGGCTGGAAGCCCCAACCTCCAAACCAGGAACTGGCTTTACCTCTGGGTTTACCTCATCTTCTTCAATGGGGTATGGGTGATGGTGCCGGCACTGCTGCTGTGGCAGTCCTGGCTATCACTCGAGAGAACTCACCAATCACATGGACACATGAGTGACAGGAAGTCCCAGTAGACCCGGAGGACTCCCTCCTGTCGCTAACTGCGTTAACGGTGTTCATTTCATCTCATCAGTCTTCAGCTGACCCAGAAATTCATGAAGGTCCACTATCTTAAAATACTATTCCACCTGTGAAATGTTTATTGATGTGGCTGGGAGGAAGCAGGTAGGAGACTCATGAAGGATGCTTCAGCTCAGAAATGAATGCAAATCCTAAGCAAAGATTTTCTTTTTTTTTTTTTTTTTTTGAAAATGTTTTTAATAGATCCGTTCTCACTTCATGTTCTTATGTTCTCTAATGAGTGGAACTAGAGCTCTGGAAAGGTTGTGAGGAAAACAGCAAGGTGAAAAAGATCTGTAGCCTGAAAGAGCCCAGCACCTCATACTGACGAACATTTTACCAATATTTTATTCAGGACTGCTCCTGATACAGAACCAGTTTGGGTTATGGCTGCCTCATGAATGGGGTTTAGGATTTATGTTTTGTGAATGTTTAAGGGTCAAGGAAGGGTATCATAAGCAAGTTCAGCATAGATTTGTGATATTCTCTGATTGCGCATCCCTCTATACAGTGTAACGGAGTTATACATTTCATAAATTCAGTTTCAATATCCTGCTTACCCAGAACTATGTGCAGTGTCATTCTTTACCGTTTCTGGTGTGTTTTTGTGTGTGTATCTGTTCTGCCGTAGAAAATCATCTGCAAGAATTTTTGTATCAAGGTGACGATCCTACAGAGAGTAAGATCACCATCTTAATAGTTGTCATCATTTAGGTGCATGAGAGAAGTCAGCTAAAAGTACCAATTGTTTAATGTCCGATGTGGCTCATTGTGGGGAGCTTGTGACTAAAATCATGCATGAAAACAGAAGTGAGACTTCATACACCCATCCACCAGGCAAAAGCTTCAGCTGTTTTTAGGGGTGGGGAGGCCCAGCTGGACCTTAGGGCTGCAGTAACTCACAGTTTGTACTTTCATATGCTGCCACAGATGCACCACATGTGAGGATTCGTCACTGCAGCTCATTTAAAGGGCTTGATCAAAGAGGTCATGAAGATAATGTCATTTTCCCACTGGTGCAGTGCCTGTTTTACTGCTGCGTGTGCTGTATAGAGCGGTGCCTGTTTTACTGCTGCGTGTGCTGTATAGAGCAGAGCCTGTTTTACTGCTGCGTGTGCTGTATAGAGCGGTGCCTGTTTTACTGCTGCGTGTGCTGTATAGAGCAGAGCCTGTTTTACTGCTGCGCGTGCTGTATAGAGCGGAGCCTGTTTTACTGCTGCGCGTGCTGTATAGAGCGGAGCCTGTTTTACTGCTGCGTGTGCTGTATAGAGCGGAGCCTGTTTTACTGCTGCGTGTGCTGTATAGAGCGGTGCCTGTTTTACTGCTGCGTGTGCTGTATAGAGCGGAGCCTGTTTTACTGCTGCGTGTGCTGTATAGAGCGGAGCCTGTTTTACTGCTGCGTGTGCTGTATAGAGCGGTGCCTGTTTTACTGCTGCGCGCGCTGTATAGAGCGGTGCCTGTTTTACTGCTGCGCGCGCTGTGCCTATAGAGCGGTGCCTGTTTTACTGCTGCGCGCGCTGTATAGAGCGGTGCCTGTTTTACTGCTGCGCGTGCTGTATAGAGCGGTGCCTGTTTTACTGCTGCGTGTGCTGTATAGAGCGGAGCCTGTTTTACTGCTGCGTGTGCTGTATAGAGCGGTGCCTGTTTTACTGCTGCGTGTGCTGTATAGAGCGGTGCCTGTTTTACTGCTGCGTGTGCTGTATAGAGCGGTGCCTGTTTTACTGCTGCGTGTGCTGTATAGAGCAGTGCCTGTTTTACTGCTGCGTGTGCTGTATAGAGCAGAGCCTGTTTTACTGCTGCGTGTGCTGTATAGAGCAGAGCCTGTTTTACTGCTGCGTGTGCTGTATAGAGCGGAGCCTGTTTTACTGCTGAGCGCGCTGTATAGAGCGGTGCCTGTTTTACTGCTGCGCGCGCTGTATAGAGCGGTGCCTGTTTTACTGCTGGCTGCGTGCCTGCTGTATAGAGCAGTGCCTGTTTTACTGCTGCGCTGCTGTATAGAGCGTGCCTGTTTTACTGCTGCGCGCGCTGTATAGAGCAGTGCCTGTTTTACTGCTGCGTGTGCTGTATAGAGCGGTGCCTGTTTTACTGCTGCGCGTGCTGTATAGAGCAGTGCCTGTTTTACTGCTGCGCGTGCTGTATAGAGCAGTGCCTGTTTTACTGCTGCGCGCTGTATAGAGCGGTGCCTGTTTTACTGCTGCGCGCGCTGTATAGAGCGGTGCCTGTTTTACTGCTGTATAGAGCGTGCCTGTATAGAGCGGTGCCTGTTTTATCGCTGCGCCGCGCTGTATAGAGCGGTGCCTGTTTTATCGTATAGAGCGGTGCCTGTTTTACTGCTGCGTGTGCTGTATAGAGCAGAGCCTGTTTTACTGCTGAGCGCAGAGCCTGTTTTATGCGCGCTGTATAGAGCAGTGCCTGTTTTATCGCCGCGCGTGCTGTATAGAGCGGTGCCTGTTTTACTTCTGCGCTGTATAGAGCGGTGCCTGTTTTATAGAGCTGCCTGTTTTACTGCTCGCTGTGTATAGAGCAGTGCCTGTTTTACTGCTGCGCCGCTGTGCTGTATAGAGCGGTGCCTGTTTACTGCTGCGCTGCGCGCTGTATAGAGCAGTGCCTGTTTTACTGCTGCGTGTGCTGTATAGAGCAGAGCCTGTTTTACTGCTGCGCGTGCTGCTGTATAGAGCGGTGCCTGTTTTATATAGAGCAGCCTGCCTGTTTTGCCTGTTTTACTGCTGCGCGTGCTGTATAGAGCAGAGCCTGTTTTACTGCTGAGCGTGCTGTATAGAGCAGTGCCTGTTTTACTGCTGCGCGTGCTGTATAGAGCAGAGCCTGTTTTACTGCTGCGCGTGCTGTATAGAGCAGTGCCTGTTTTACTGCTGCGCGTGCTGTATAGAGCGGTGCCTGTTTTACTGCTGCGCGTGCTGTATAGAGCGGTGCCTGTTTTACTGCTGCGCGTGCTGTATAGAAGCGGTGCCTGTTTTACTGCTGTTTTATCGCGTGCTGCTGTATAGAGCGGTGCCTGTTTTACTGCTGCGCGTGCTGTTTTGCTAGAGAGCAGTGCCTGTTTTACTGCTGCGTGTGCTGTATAGAGCAGTGCCTGTTTTACTGCTGCGCGTGCTGTATAGAGCGGTGCCTGTTTTACTGCTGAGCGTGCTGTATAGAGCAGAGCCTGTTTTACTGCTGAGCGCGTGCTGTATAGAGCGGTGCCTGTTTTACTGCTGCGTGCTGTATAGAGCGGTGCCTGTTTTACTGTATAGAGCGGTGCCTGTTTTACTGCTGCGTGTGCTGTATAGAGCGTGCCTGTTTTACTGTTTGTTTTAGAGCTGCCGGTGCCTGTTTTACTGCTGCGCTGTATAGAGCGGTGCCTGTTTTACTGCTGCGTGTGCTGTATATAGAGCGGTGCCTGTTTTAGAGCTGCCTGTTTTACTGCTGTGCTGTATAGAGCGGTGCCTGTTTTACTGCTGCGTGCTGTATAGAGCGGTGCCTGTTTTACTGCTGCGTGTGCTGTATAGAGCGGTGCCTGTTTTACTGCTGCGTGTGCTGTATAGAGCGGTGCCTGTTTTACTGCTGCGTGTGCTGTATAGAGCGGTGCCTGTTTTACTGCTGCGTGTGCTGTATAGAGCGGTGCCTGTTTTACTGCTGCGTGTGCTGTATAGAGCAGAGCCTGTTTTACTGCTGAGCGTGCTGTATCGAGCAGTGCCTGTTTTACTGCTGCGTGTGCTGTATAGAGCGGTGCCTGTTTTACTGCTGCGTGTGCTGTATAGAGCGGAGCCTGTTTTACTGCTGCGCGTGCTGTATAGAGCAGATCCCGGTCAGTTTCTGCTTATGTGGTATTGCTGCTTGTGGCACTCAGCCAAACAACTTCAAACCTGACGCTGCTCCCTCTTGACACTCACCCACCCATTTGAGTCAATTGGATGAAAAGTTGTCGTGATGTGCTAAGGATGCACGCATGCACGCGCACACACACACACACACACACACACACACACACACAGAAGTTCCTTGCTTTATGGCATGGGTTCTCATACTCGGTCCTGGGGGAGCAGTGGGTATGCCAGTTTTTTGATCCAATGCCAAATGCAACCCTAGAATTATCAAGAGTTATTCATTTCTCTTCTTTACCCTGTAAGCAACATTGTCAAAAATAGCTCTGCATGCTGTGAACAGTTAAAGCTCCATATTCACATCCTGCTATCAGTTTGTTGTCCTCCAGGGCAAAATTCCATCCATACATTTGATACAAGTACGTCTATTCTATCAGTTTGAATCAGGTTTTAATATCATAAGTGTTGTCACAAATATGACATTTATCGTTGTTGATGACGCAGATGACTCGTTTAAAAACATATCAATATGCGCATTCCTCCTGTGTCGGAGGGCGGATGTGTTCACCTTATAAATACGTACAGGTCACCTGAAATTATGAATTTGTACGATCAAGATCAGAAAATCAGATCTGAGTAAAAAAAAAAAAGGAAATTGAAGAACAAGGCTTGTAATGTGAATGTAGCTTGCGGGAGCTCTTTTAATCAAGTTGCCACATGATAGGTTTCAACTGCATCTGGTTTTGACATCTTGCATCATTGGGCAACTATAGTTGCCTGTGGCGCTCAAAGGGTTAAGTGGCCCTCAGTTTTGATGAGTTCCTTTTTGCTCTGTATCTTTTCTTCCCCTCTCAAACCATTGCTGTTGTTTGTCTGTTCACAGGAGAGTGGTGTGCATATGCTATACCTTTACTGCAAAATGCACTGGGGTCCTCACTCCAGTTTCGTCCCGACTCACACCTCCTTCCATGGTCAGGAGAGGAGTTTTCCCTCGCTCGGGCCGTAAACCGTTTCACGACAAGCAGCAGTGCTGATGTGTTTAACATAATGCATCCCAAATGCATGGGCTATCGTCAAAAAACTTATTAGAGTGAAGCTGTTTGGCAAGAAGCAATCTTCAGTTGACTGTCTTCCCAAGAAAGACATTCTTTGCCTTGCATTAGAAATACAACATATGAATTTCACCGCATTTACAGTTGTGCTCAAAGATTGGCATACCCTGGCTGAATTTGTAAAATGGGTAACATTTTTAAAAGAGAACATGAATGGCCATGCAAAATACATTTATTTGTTATTGGATTCATATCTAACCGTGGGTTATGTAGAATGGCACAATCATCATATGAAACTGGCAATAAGGGAAAAAGAAATTGCAATGAATCCCATTCAAAAGTGTGCATACCCTTAGTTCTTAATACTGTGTATTGCCCCCTTCAGCATCAATAACAGCGAGCAGTCTTTAGTGACACTTGCCAATGAGGCCCCTAATTCACTCAGATGGTATAGCTGCCCATTCTTTCTCGCAGAACGCCTCCAGGTCCTGCAAATTGTTTGGTCATCTTGCATGAACTGCATGTTTGAAATCTCCCCAAAGCAGCTGGATGATATTGAGGTCAGGAGACTGTGATGGCCTCTCCAGAACCTTCACCTCTCTCTTCTGTAACCATTGGAGGGTCAACTTGGCCTTGTGCTTTGGGTCATTGTCATGCAAGAAATTCCAAATGCGTCCCATGGGCAGCTTTAGTGCTGAAGGATGCAAATTGTCTGCCAGTATTTTCTGAGAACATGCTGCATTCATTTTGCCATCAATTTTCACGAGATTCCCTGCGCCTTTAGAGCTCATACACCCCCAAAACATCCGAGAGCCACCACCATGCTTTACAGTGGGAACGGTAAGTTTTTCACCATGGGCCTTGTTGACTGCTCTCCAAACAGAGTTCTTCAAACCCCGATTTCAATTATGGTGGGACGTTGTGTAAAACATGAATAACAACAGAATGCAATGATGTGCAAATCTCATAAACCCACATTTTATTCACAATAGAACATAGACAACATATAAGATGTTGAAAATGAGACATTTTACCAGTTCATGAAAAATATTAGCTCATTTTGAATTTGATGGCAGCAATGTTTCTCAAAAAAGTTGGGACAGGGCCATGTTTGCGATTGTATAACATCCTCTCTTTTAGCAACAGTCTGTAAATGTCTGGGAAGTGAGGAGACCAATGGCTGGAGTTTTGGAAAAGGGATGTTGTTCCACTCTTGTCTGATGTAGGATTCAAGCTGCTCAACAGTCCTGGGTCTTCGAAGACAGATTTTTCATTTTATGATTTTTTTTCTATTGGTGAAAGGTCTGGACTGCAGGCAGGCCATTTCAGCACCCGGACTCTTCTACAGCGAAGCCTTGCTGTTGTGATGGATGCAGTATATGGGTTAGCATTGTCTTGCTGAAATATGCAAGGCCTTCCCAGAAAGAGACATTGTTTTAAAACCTCTATGTAATTTCAGCATTGATAATGCCTTCCCAGATGTGTAAGATGCCCATGCCATAGGAACAGAAAAAGATGCCCATGCCATAGAACAGAAAATCACTTCATTTTGTTCAAACCAAATACACAGATTTTCGTAACCGGAATGACTCCAGAAAATTGTGTTAAAATAAGTATGTCATTTATCCCCAAAACAAAGATTCGAGGGCCTAAATTGTTAGTTAGTAGCCTATTGCACGACGACATATTGCTATCTAATGATTACTAACTGAAATAATGTTTACCCCCCGCACCACACATCCCGTTGCCCATAGGATCAGACTTCACTTGCAGCGTTCCTACTGGATGTTCAAGCAAAGTTGATGTGGGTTGTTGTCACTTTCCTCTTGAATCACACATTAGATCAGCCTTTAAATTCACCTGGTCTAAGTTCAGTATACTGCCAAAAGGAATTTTAAGCATGTATCCCAAAGATGTTTTTATAGAAACAGCTTCATAAGCTCCATATTGAATTTTCAGAAATTCTGTAATGGAGTTTCATAGAAATAATTTCTCAAATTTCAATATGGAGCTTATGAAACAGTTTCTACATCTTGGGAACCCATGCTTAATAGTTTAATTTCAGTACACTGCCAAAAGGAATTAAGTGAATTTTAAGGCTAATGAATGGTTCAAGAGAAAAGTGACAAAAGCCCACGTCAACTTTGCTTGAACAGACAGTAGTCCAATTTACAAGATGTCTCAACATGTGTCACTAATTTGCTGAAGATCACTACTTGCCATCAACATTTTCCACTGCAGGGGCTTCTGTGGCCACAGTTACTACCTGTGGGACGTCTTCTATGTCTGTCGTTGTTTCTGCTGGTTGTTCTATGTCAGCAGTTACCACTGTGAGGTCTTCTGTGTCAAAAAATATCAAGTGGGATAAGAAGTGTTTTGCTGTTGACTTTGTGCAATAGTCTTCTAATTGCCTAACAATTAAGCATGGAGTAATTTTGAACCTCTAGTTTCTTTCCTTATCAACAACCAAGTGGACAGTTTGGCATGAAAACATCGTCTCTTTATGAATAACCTACTGGCGAAGAGATCTGTTTTGCTGGGCATCATCAGATTAGGACCTACCTACTTACACACCCACCCACCTTGCATCCATCATCTAAAATCAGCCTACCTAGATATATGCGTAAAAGCATCAAAATTGTATTGCAGCTAACCACAGTCATACGCACATTTGTCAGGTTCATAGTCATGGTCATGGCCATCATCATCTAAATCACTGTCCGTATCTTCCCCAAGAATACTGTGCAGTATTTCTTGGACGCTTAGTTGCCTGGGCGCTGCCATGTTGGATTTTGCAGATAGTAGCCTCTTGCGTAGAACAGCTGTTCGTCGATCTAGAGGGCAAGACCATTACACGCCCTCTGACGGTTCCATTAGGAACGAGTTCAGTTCGTAGACCACAGCACAATAAAATTCTGCCAATTTTGTATGGTATGAGAATGCAAACTCATTTCAGGGAAAATGTCAGTTAGTAGGCTTTTGCTCTCAGCCACTCATTTGTGGATTGCACAGCAAACTGTGTTCACAGACAATGATTTCTGGAAGTGTTCCTGAGCCCTTGCAGTGAATTCCAGTGCAGAATTATGCCTGGTTTTAATGCAGTGCCGCCTGAGGGCCCGAAGATCACAAGCACCCAATATTGACCTTCGGCCTTGTCCCTCGCGCACAGAGATTTCTCTAGATTCTCTGAATCTTTTGATGATATTATGTACTGTAGATGGTGGGAAATTCAAAATCTTCGCAATTTTACTTCGAGGAACATATTTCTGAAATTGTTCCCAAATTTTCAGACGCAGCTTTTCGCAGATTGGTGAACCTCTGCCTATCTTTACTTTTGAGAGATTCTGCCTTTCCAAAATGCTCTTTTTACACCTAGTCAGGTTACTGACCTGTTGCCAATTAACCTAATTCAAGGTCGCTGTAAGGAGGGGGTAACCATGGACGATTGTAGGGGCCCAGCATTCACAGGGGCCCCACAGAGGATACTGTTGTTATTATAAACATTTGTAAATAAAATATATGGACACTTTAATTTTAAATTTTAATATTTGTAATAACTTGATTGATTTAAAATGAATTTGTTGTTTGTTTCTCAATTTTCTACTTTTTAAGAATAATCTTAGCACATCGGCCCCCCTTACTATTCATCATTTCATACGGCCCAAGTTACGCTACTGCCTGAACTGGCTGCAAAATTTTTTTTCTGCAGGTCGGTTGGTACCGTTACGTACATCAGCCTATCACAGATCGGCTCTGGTACCATTGTACATGCCATCAGCCAATCACAATTCGGCTGTACTCATGCATCGTTGAGAATGGAAGAGCATTCGACATTGTCTCTGTCAGCTGAGTTGTGCAGGCGGCAAATTTGTAAATGCTCGTCTTCCAATAACGATGTAAGTGCTCCTCAATCTGCGAAATTATAAGTACACTCGCTGGTCTGCTGCAGAAGTCCAATAGTCTATTTATAAGCCTTGGCTTCGGTGACTGATACTGCAGATCGGAGAGCAAAATTCATGATCACCGTAGCTATTCTTACGTGACCGTAATCCATTGCAAGCAGGCTATTCTGACGCGACTCCTGTTCAGGCATGCGCAGATTGAAATTGTGCGCAATTTTTGTCAATCATGTCAATTTGGCGGCCGAGCTTGTACCAGGGGCCGAAGGGTTAAGCCCGTAACCATGGCACCGGTAAATTGAAATCTCGTCCCCGCGGCTTCTGTACTGAGCAACAAAAGAAGCGCAAGTTAGCTAATTAGTTAATGTACTCTGATGGTTACTCAGTCAAAGTGACCGCAAAACAAAGAAAAGTTTGATGAAACGAGTGTAAATGTGCACGCTAGTAATAAATTTGATTTTCTATAATTATGCGCAAACTTATTTTCCGGTCTGTCTTTAATTAACTTGGGTTTCTTTTGTTGCTCAGTATACTTGTTTCACCAAGGTTGGGCAATCTCGTGATAGCATCTGGAACTTAGCCGTTAATCAGGTAGGAGAACTCCCGTAAAATAGTCATTCATATCCACATTACGTGAGCATCAGTCACGCAAACCATCAACATGTGTCGAGCTATTCTTACAAGAGAACAAGAAAGGTCAGAAAATTATCTAAGTCCGACAATTTCAATCTGCGCATGCCTGACCATAAGTCACGTAAGAATAGCCTGTCTGCAATGGATTACGGTCACGTAAGAATAGCCACGGTGTTTCTTGATATCAGACTGTTTTTCCATTACCAGTTTTTTATTTCGCTATTTAGATTGTGTCCATTCTTAAGGTTATTGAATGGAAACGCACACCGAGAGTGAGGACGATGTCCGACGTTATTAGCCCCAAAAACACAGACTGCTTTGTGACCGTAGACTGTTCCTGACACGGGCTCCTATTTGTGGCATTGCGCTGATAAGCATATGGTTGTCGCTGGAGTACATTGGGGAGGCGTTACAGGTTAGTTTCTGAATCAGTATTTTTTGAACATTTGCTGGAATCGACAAAATACAATTCTGCTGACCGCTGGACAATTATTGGAACCCCAAAGAAAACGGACTATAAATCCATAAGAACCGCAGCTTTTCTCATCTTTATCGTACTCTAATGAAAATAAATCAACTTGCACTCGGACCAACCAGTCACCGATTTCATGTATGCTACGTGATTAATCATGTACATGCGGGACTGCAGATTAGAGTGAAAGAGCGCGTCCAATCTAATCAATCAGGATAGAAGTATAGCGATGATGTTGAAACGAGCTAGCTAAATGAAACCTTTTGCCACTGGACGCATGCATCCATAGCTCGTTTCAACATCAATTTCTTACTTTCCGTCCAGATGGATAACGTTCTTAGGTAGAATTATTTACTTTGATCCCATGTTTAACAATCGACAAAAACGTATTTTCCCAAAATGCGCCTTTAATATTAAATGCCGTTATTATGCACAGATGCAGCAGCCTCAGGGTATCTTCCCTCAACCTCCCATACACAAGATACAGTCGAATGGGAGGAAGGTGAGCACTATAGGCTACAGGATGATACATAGCCTACAATAGTCCCTGAATAAAAGGCTTTGAGGTTAAGATTTCCGGAAACTGAATATTTTTGCAAACTTGCTACGTTACCTTAGTGTACAATTATTGAAATGAACTGAAAAACTGGCACACTAAGATGGGTTTGTGAGTCAGTTTTATTTAAAATGCAAAGTGGATGTTTCCTTGCAGGTTATCCATGCTCAGCTCATTCCAATCAAATAGTTAGCCTGTATTGCAACTATGTGCAGCCAATGTAGCCTTTAACATACTGTTAAGGCCTATGACAGATCTTGAATATATGATTCTTATGGGTGCTTTAGAGTCAGGGCCATCTTGAAGCCATGAGGCAACCACAGAGGAGACCAGTGATCAAATATATGTGTGTGTGTGTGTGTGTGTGTGTGTGTGTGTGTGTGTGTGTGTGCTATATATATGGGGGGGCCAAAATCGATTTCCACTCATAGGGCCCAAAATTGCCAGTGGTGCCCCTGACCTAATTAGTTGTAAAATGCTTCTCCAGTTATTTTTTATTCGTACCACTTACTTTTCCAGCCTTTTGTTGCCCCTGTCCCAACTTTTTTGAGATGTGTTGCATCCATCAATTTCAAAATGTGCAAATATTTTCATGAAATGGTAAATTGTCTCACTTTCAACATTTGAAATGTTGTCTGTGTCCTATTGTGCAAGTGCAAATTTTTTAACACAAACAGCAACCAAGCAAGTAACTCAGGCCTTAATATTGTCAAATCTGGATTACTGCCCAGCAGTGTGGTCAAATGCCACATCGGACTTGATAAACAAATTACAAATGATACAAAACAGAGCAGCACATATAGTACTTCATTATAATTACAGAACTAATGTTGTTGAAATGCATAAAAGTCTTAATTGGTTATTTGTGAAGGACAGGCTGCTTTACTCTCTCCTATTGTTTGTTAGAAATATTGCAATCACAAAAACTCTGATTATCTTGTATAAAAACCTGTCCTTTAGTATAGATAACCATAACTATATTAACAGACATGCAGCTGGAGGCAACTTTACATTACCAAGAACAAAGACAAATGCTATAAAGCGCGCGGTTATGTACAGAGCAATGAAGGAATGGAATCGACTTCCTAAAAACATCACGCAAAATAATGGTAAAATGTTATTTAAATTGTTGGTAAAACGGTATCTTCTAAATAAAAACAATTAAATGTGTAATAATATTGGTATAAATGTCATACACCCTGTATATAATTGATAATGCGTGTGCAAGCGTAGACGTGTGTTTGTGTGTGTATGCGTGGGTGTGGATATGTGAGTCTTAGGATGTAGGAACATGTACATAGGTCTACAGGGGTAGGCAGGGGAGTAGTTAGGTTGGTGTGTGGGGGTGCTATGCACATGAGAATATTGGTAAATGTGGGAATGTATGGGTAATGTATTGGAGTGTAAGTATATACTTTTGCTACAAGTTGTGTGTTGTGCATTGTGGATGGTAAATAAATATGTGTATGTTTGTATATTTAGATACGTCTGTATGTGTTATGTAACATACAACATACTGTAACAATACTAAGCATCGTCTGTATTACAGCTGTACAATACTGCACTAACTGGAAATCGATGGAAGGAAAATCTCGGCTTTGTGGACTGCTGATATTATGAAATACTTCACAGTCTAAAACTGACTGAAGGGACATTCTATCACGAAAGAGCTGTCTGTGTGTTGTACTGTTTTGTTCAACTTTTGTTTTTATGATGTCATGTTTTGTAGTCATGTTGTTTTGTGTGATTTTTTTTTTTATGCATATGTGTCGGACCCCAGGAAGAATAGCTACAGCTATGCTTGAGCTAATGGGGATCCTAATAAACTATAAACTATAAACTATAAACTATTGTGAATAAAATGTGGATTTTTGAGATTTGCAAATCACTGCATTATTTTTATTCACGTTTTACTCAACGTCCCAACTTCATTGGAATTGGGGTTTGTACATTTTTTTGTACTGAGTGCATTGACAGGGTGTAATTTTACATATTAATGATTACTTTCAACTTCAATTGATAAATTGCTTTGACTGATTTCAGAGCCCCCCATTAATATAAAATATAAATTTTCAGGATTTTAACCCTTTAAATGCCAGTTTACTATGTTCCATAAACTAAATGCGATAGATCTCTCTCTCTCTCTCCCACCCCCCCTCCCCCCTCCGCCATACTAACACAGTCTGGGATATGTTCAGGATTTATGGCAATTTAGCTCATTAAGCATAATTCCTTTTGAGCAATATTAGATTTTTCACAATACTTATATTGGGACCCCTGGTAACAAAAATGTACCTTGTCTTAAAACTGCTATAAAAATACTGTAAATTATTTTTTCTTCTTTCACTGAGTTACTACTTTTAATCCGCATCAGTCCTGATCACAAATACAAAATATTTATTTGTTGTGTGTAAGTGAATGATGGGGCCATTGAAGGAGCGTACTCGTCGCGGCCCCTTTCAGGCAACTACGTTACCTGCAAATCCTTGACAAAAGTATTGAGTATAAATCCTAAGAAGCCATACTTCTCTTGCACAACACATTCGGCAGACCACATCTGGAGTACTGCGTACAGTTCTGGGAACCATACTTTAAGAAAGATATAGAGGCTCTAGAAAAAGTTCAGAGAAGAGCCACAAAGTTAATTCCAGGTATAAAAGATGAAAGCTGTGAGAAGAGGCTGAATATCCTTAATCTCTTTAGTCTTAGGAAAAGGAGACTTAGGGACAATCTAATTGAGGCCTTTAAATATGTTAAAGGGATTAACAAAGTGAATTGTGTAGGATCACTTCGGCAAAGTTTTGTCAGGTAAGGAGATGAGTGGAAGACGGCATTCAGTACCATCTCCGGCCAGTATGAGTACCAGGTGATGCCTTACGGTTCGGTTAACGCCCCTCCGTGTTCCAGTCATTCATCAATGACGTACTACGAGACATGCTGGGCAGATACGTCATCGCCTACCTCGACGACATTCTGATCTTCTCCCGCATTCGTGAAGAACACGTGACCCATGTTAGGAGAGTACTGGAGCGTCTCCTAAGCCACCAACTGTACATCAAAGCCGAGAAGTGCTCCTTCCACCAATCCACCATCTCCTTCCTGGGCTACATCATCAGACATGAGGGTGTGGCTATGGAACGGAAGAAGGTGCAGGCAGTAACTGATTGGCCAATCCTACGGACCATCAAAGAGCTTTGCAGATCTTGGGTTTCGCCAACTTCTACCGCCGATTCATAAGGAATTTCAGTGCTGTGGCCAATCCCCTGACATGCCTCTTTAAAGGGAACCCAAGGCTCTGCAATGGGATTTGGAGGCGCAACACACCTTTGACACTCTTAAAGAGTTATTCACCACTGCTCCAGTGTTAAAACTACCAGACCTGGAAAAACCATTCTTCGTAGAAGTGGATGCCTCCAATGCGGGGGTGGGTGCTATCCTGTCACAGAGACATGGCACCCCAGAGAAGCTGTTTCCGTGCACCTACTTCTCATGTAAGCTCTCTCCTGCTGAAGCAAATTACGACGTGGGAAACTGGGAGTTACTTGCGGTCAAGCTGGCACTAGAGGAATGGAGGCATTGGCTAGAGGGGGCCCGATATCCGTTCTTGGTGCTCACCGACCACCACGACTTGGAGTATCTGAGGAAGGCACAAAGACTCAACCCGTGACAGGCCAGGTGGGCGCTTTTCTTTTCGCGATTTGATTTCTCAATTACCTATCATCCAGGCTCAAAGAATGTGAAAGCTGATGCTCTCTCCCGTAGACACGATGCAGAGAAGGAGACGATGCCCGAAGAAAACATCCTACCACTCTCCTGCATACTTGGACTAATCCAGTGGCGGCTAGATCGGGAAATAGCAAAGGAGCCAGAACGGAATCTGCCCACTTCCCCTGTTCCGCCGTTTAAAACGTTCCTGCCCTCACCGCTTCGGGAGAGAGTCATTCAATGGGGGACATCCCGGAGTCAAACATACCACTACTGTAATCACCCAAAAATCCTGGTGGCCCCACCTTGCCTCTGACATACAAACAGCTGTACGCTCATGCGTCACCTGCGCCATCTCAAAGTCCCCACGCCAGCTGCCAGCATAGACAGTAAAAGAAGTGGACGGCAGGATGACGCTGTTCTCAACGGGAGAGCGATGAAGCTCAATTGAACGAGTTTTCAGTTGAGCACCACGCCTACTGCGCAGGCTCAAAGTCAGCTCACTGACGGAAACCAACGTCCTGAGAAGCGGTAACTCGTCTGGTAGATGTACCCTACACGTAATTCCCAGCAAGCAAGCGATTGCATCTGTAAGTATAATCTGATTCCGTTCGATGTTATTATGTTTTGCAAATTATTACTTCATAGGTACTTCACTTCATTAGCAATGTGGCTCAATCGTCTACTGTCTATGATTCGTCTATGGGCTTCTGGTCTAAACAGTACGGTTATTTACCTCCTGTGCGACAGAAAGTCGCCGGCATTTCACGTCACTTTTAGCCTAGCCTGGTGCCATTGGCTAAAAATGCTTATTATTACACGATAATGCTACATACGAAGTAAAGATGTCTGCTACAAAATGAAATTTCTCTGTAGAAAATATTGTCGCTGATATGGAGGTTCATAATGTTTTTAGTGTAAAATTATTTGATGTCAAAAGTCAGACAAAATGAATGGGGGTGAATGGAGAAGCTACCGCTAGGTGATCATCTGCTATCGTCCAGAGCGTTCAATTGAGCTTCAACCTCCAGGTGTATTCCTACCCCATTGGCTGCCAGCAGGAAAGCTAAATCCACTTCCAGTCCCACACCAACCCTGGTCACATCTGGCAGTGGACTTTATCACTGATCTACCCAAATCTGAAGGTACCACCTGTATCCTGGTAATCATCGATCGTTTCTCTAAATTCTGTAAATTTGTGCCCTACCCCTCACTACCTACTGCACTCCAAGATGCAAACACTATTTTCGAGCAGGTATTCCGCAACTTTGGCCTTCCGGAGGACATCGTCTCGGATCAGGGGCCACAGTTTACATCTCGTGTGTGGAGGGCTTTCTTCCAAAAGCTGGGAGCCACAGTGAGCCTCTCCTCAGGTCAATCGGCAGGCGGAGAGAGCCATTCAGGACTTGGGGAGGTTCTTCCAGGCCTACTGCCATCAACGCCAGGGGGACTGGTCCATATACCTGCCCTGGGCTGAATACGCCCAGAACTCCCTTAAAAGCGCATCCACTGGACTCAGTCCCTTCCAGTGCGTGCTCGGAAGGCAACCTCCCCTTTGCCCAGGGAACCAGAGCCGGACAGCGGTCCTGGCGGTAGACGCCTGGTTCTCTGATCCAGGCGGACAGAAGACCCGGGATGCCCCCAAATACCAACCGGGGAATAGAGCCTGGCTCTCAACCAAGGACCTGCGCCTCCGCCTGCCCTGCAAGAAGCTCTCCCCACAGTTCATTGGCCCCTTCCATGTCCTCCGGAGGGTCAATGAGTCAGCATATTCTATTCAACTACCATCACATTATCATATTAATAATACTTTCCATGTCTCCCTCCTCCGGCTGGTGCGTGCTGGACCCCGAGCAGAGACCTCCTCCCCGGAAAACCCCCCCTGCCCTGGAGGTGGATGGAGGCCCAGCCTACCAGGTACGCAGCCTACTCCAATCCAGACACAGAGCAGGCAAACTCCAGTACCTGGTAGACTGGGAAGGTTATGGTCCGGAGGAAAGGAGTTGGGTCAACCGCGATGACATCTTGGACCCCCAACTCCTGACTGAATTCCACCAAGCCCATCCGGACCAACCTGCCCCACGCCCAAGGGGGCGCCCTCCCGGACAAAGACCCAGCACGTCGGGAATTGTGCCTTGGGGGGGGTATTGTCAGGTCTCGCCTTCCCAGGGCCAGCATGCCGGCTGAGTAAAACACAGAACAGCTGCTTCACTCATCAAGTCACCGTCTTAACCTGTGCCTCGTTTACCAAAGAGCTTCCGCAGTGACTATTTAAACCACAGCCGCACTATAGCTCTTTGCTAAGTATCGTAAAGCATGTTTGTGCTGCTGTGCTTATCTGTTTCGTGAAGCTAATGTGATGTGTATTTTCTGTACATGTATATGTCTGTACAGTGTCCTTGAGTGTCAAGAAAGGTGCCTTCAAATAAAATTTATTATTATTATTATTATTATTATTATTAACTCTTAAACTCTAACATATGTGCTGTTTTAACTTTAGCACATAGTTGTTCGTTGCAAAGAACCTCGTTTCCTTACTTTTCCTCTTTTGCTTACTGTTTGTAATACCCAGCCTGCAATCTCTTAGCCATATTGTATTACTACAGCTTACTTGCATTGTTTGGAACCTCATTTCCTTTTTGTTTATATCTTTTGTGTGCATGCCTCCCGCTTGCGCGGTCGGTAGCAATTAACTATACAACTAAATCCACCTTTGCGCTTTAGCCCAGTCCACGTTTTCCTGGCCTCCGTGCCCACCCTTACAATGTTTATTTAATGGAAAAAACATTACAGAAAAATTGGGACTTCAGCTGTTGTCCAGTATGAGTGATTTTCCATTTTATACGACATTTTTGCCACGTTTGTTGTACTTTTGGCGGACTTGCGCTGTTTATTACGAACAGGTATGCTATTTTTTGGCTTCATGTTGATGCATTTATGGTAGAATAGATCGCCTCATAGGGGAATTCCCGGGAAGGCTGTGTGTTAGGAAATAAGGTTGTAACCCTAAATCGGCATTTTGGTAAGGGGGCACGTGGCCAAAACAAGGGGGCGTGCAACCCCTGTTCCCCACTTTAGAAAAAACCCTGCAGATGCAAAAGGGGCCACTGCAGCAACTGGAACATTACCCACAGTCCTAGGAGTCTGGGGAAGATCTTCAAGATGGCTCTGACAACGTGGCACCCCAAGTGGTAAGAGTGCCGGATGGCTAATGGAAAAAGAGTTGATGAGAGCTCAATCATGGGTAACCTAAGACAATAGTTTCAAGGGGAGTGTCGATAAAATAGAACTGGATTACCTCCATGTGTTTAGATAGATTAGTCATAGCGAGAGGACTAGTTACAAGCTCCATTTTACCAGTTCCTAGAGCACGGCTATCAATAGCTTACACTCCTTGAGGGGTCTCACAATGTTGAAAAGGGATCTGAAGTTGATGGGTCAGGGTAATGTCCAGGAGATTAGCTGCTGCCCCTGAATCTACAAGGGCCTGTAGATGGGTTTGGGATTCATGGGGAGATGACCAAGACAATGTGTCTGGGAGTGAACAACGAGATGCGGAGGCAGAAGTTGCAGTTCCGCTCACCAGGATGCCCCCCCAGTCCTAGTGGGCATTTACTTTCCCCTGTAGATCGGGGCAGGTGAAACACCTGTGAAACACAAATGGCCTCTTCCCCCGGAGCACAGGCAAAGTCCTCTCTGGATTCGGCACCGTCTCTCCTCCCGTGTGAGGCGGGAGCGGCATAGTTGCATTGATTCTTCTGCTTGAAGATCGCCTCCCGAAGGCTGAGTAAGTGGAACAATGGGTTGGGTGTTGTTAGTTAAAATTGGGTGCGATGCCCGTCTTTCTCTGTGTTTTTCTCGGAGTCACTCCTCCAGGTTGGTGGCGAGGGCAATAAGATCATCCAGATTTTCCCCTCGGTCCAGGTTCACAAGCTCCTCCTTTAGTGAATCTCTGAGGTCATGATGAGGGCAGTAATAAGAGCTTTGTCCTCCCAGCGATTTTCAGCCGCTAACACCCTGAACTCTATGGCATAATCCACTATAGACCTCTGCCCCTGGGTCACGGAAAAGAGATGCTGAGTCGCCTCCCATTGGGTAAGGCCTGTGTCAAAAACTTTACTTCGAGCCATCAAGAAACTAGTTGCAGTTAGACAATCAGGGTGTTGTATCCAAAGAGGAGTGGCCCAGTCCAGAGCATGACCCGCCAGGCAATTTTTGATGTATGCCACCTTGCAGTGGGAGGTAGTTCAGCTTGAAATTCAAAATTCAAAGAACATTGAGTAGCAAACATTGACTGGTTATAAAGCCCTGGCATGCGCCAAGTTCACCCGACAAAGGAGGTGGAGGAGCAAGATAAATTGGAGCTGCTGCTGCCATAGTCATCAGTGCTGGAGAAGGTGTGTCAGCTTGTGCGAGTTGATTATACTTTGCTGTGGTAGAAGCAGTTACCCAGAGTCATCGGTGCTGGAGAAGGTGTGTCAGCTTGTGTGAGTTGATTATACTTTGCTGTGGCAGTAGCGGTTACCCAGAGTCATCGGTGCTGGAGAAAGTGCGTCAGCTTGTGGGAGTTGATGAGACTTCGCTGTGCTAGTAGTGGATACCCAGAGTCATCGGTGCTGGAGAAGGTGTGTCAGCATGTGTGAGTTGATTATACTTTGCTGTGATAGTAGCGGTTACCCAGAGTCATCAGGGCTGGAGAAGGTGTGTCAGCTTATGCTAGCTGATTAGACTTTGCTGTGGTAGTAGCGGATACCCACAGTCAAGGGCGTAAGTTTCATCTGAGAATTTGTAGGGACACGTATGTGAACATTTTTTTTGGAAAATTTTCATAAATCTGAGTGTAGATTCTGCCTTTCCTGTGTACAGAGATTATCCGAATGAGTGTTTCTCCGTTTTTTTTAATTATGCTACGCAAGGTGCCGCCAAAATTTTCATACAAAGATGCCACATACATAAACTTGCCACAACCTTAACTGACAGCTGCAAACCATCTCAGCGCACTCATGAAACCTGCTCAGATCTAGTAACCTGGACATTGATACTAAGTGAGAGGATATATAACTACGTTAGCAAGCCAGCTCACAATCCTCTATTAAGCATCTACATATGCGATAACGCAATTGCAGCCGAGACAAACACTTCAAAATGGACCACCGACTATGAATTAGACAAGCCGCAAACCAAGCGTTTATCGGACTGGATCATGTTAGATTTACGATTACGTGTTTCTTTCATTTCCCCCACTGAGTCAAAGTTGGTTGAGACATTTTGACTTTCAAAGGTTATATTTGCTGAACATCATAAGACTAACTTTAATGCTTTCCCTATAATTCCACAGAACAAGTCATAATTATGACCTCACCTGAGGCCCTGATACACCTGTATCCTCAACAGCTTGCTCTGTTTCACTAGCTTGCTGCTGTGGTTCCTGCATATAAAATAATGAATTAATAATGACACCTCGGAATTTCTCCACTGAAATTCACCTCATAATTTGACATATCCACTTGGCTTATATTTACTACTGCTAGCAACCAGATTACAAACCAACATGTGACAGAAACCAAGTTTACTTTGCTAGTTGAAACTAGCGAACATGTTTAACATTCGTTGACATTATTTTCTGGTAAAAACTAACTTAAGGTAACTAGCAAGTTTTAACTTTAAGTAACTATCTGTTTTTGACTAGTTAGATCACTTATTCAACCAACATTACACTTGGCGTTCGGTTTGGCGAAATATTAGCAGCATGACTTAACATGGAGCGACTTTTTTTCTTCCCGCTCTCAGAAAATGAAATTTCCACAAAAGTGATACGTACCTAAGGTAATATCAATGTATGTCATTAGTTGGGCCATGGGAAAAGTGCTGTAGTTACGCGATGAAGAAAAATCTGGAACAAATGGCAAATTACGGTTCTCTTCTATGGGTAAGCCATTGCAAACACATGTAATCAAAGCTGGCGATCCAGTTGTGCGTCTCAAGCCCTGCTTTGGACAAAAATGAATATTCATGACCTGAATAGAGTGGTCAGTTTACTCTTGACTTTTAGCCTTCGGAATGCCCCGCCCTTTCAACCAATCAAATGATAGAATGTATAAATAGGTTGTCTTGGAGACGTATCCTCCACAATTGGGTCGTATATGGCTTGTCTGGAAAGATGATAAGAATGCGTTCACTGAAATATTGGTAGGGACAATCTGGCTTCCCAAAATATTGGTAGGGACATGTCCCTACCTTCCATACACAAACCAGGGACGTGCGGTCAGGGCAGGCAGTGACTTCTCCTTTGTTATCGCTAAATTTTGTCAACCTGTTTCCACGTACTATGCCTGATTATCAATCAATCAATCTGACCTTTTTTTCTGGTCACTTAAGCCTGTAATGATTAAGAGGTGATAGTGACAAAAAGAATAATTTACATTTATGCTTTGATTTGATTCGAGACTGCAAGGAAGTAAATCTTAATGATTAATCAGGAAAAAATCTCAACTCTCTGGGTAATTTCGTAAATTGTTTTGATCTTTTGTTTATCGGATTATGAAAGAAGCCTGAAAATAAACCCCCTATTTTTAAAAAATGGCATTAAAAAGTATGTGTTTGAGGGGGGAAATATTATCGCAAACATATTGACCACACATTGAACGCTGCATGAGAAAGGTTTTAATATTTGTTAGTGGCATTGCGTTAGCTTCCTCTAAGCAAATATGAACAAACTTGCTGTCTCGTGAGCATTTTAAGTTTGATGCACTGAGCAATAATTTCGTGGATGGAACTGGCACGCCATTCTGCCGTTTAGTCTTGTAAATTAGTTAATCAATCCTCAGATTGCTAATCAAGCAAACTAATAAAGTTATCTTTCTTAAACGGTGAGGATTCTGCCTACCCTAACTAACCTCCGACGGCACGTCACTGACACAAACCTATGCCCTTGGCCACAGTCATCAGTGCTGGAGAAGGTGTGTCAGCTTGTGTGAAGTAATTATACTTTTCTGTGGTAGTAGTGGATACCCAGAGTCATCAGTGCTGGAGAAGGTGTGTCAGCTTGTGTGAAGTGATTATACTTTTCTGTGGCAGTAGCGGATACCCAGAGTCATCAGTGCTGGAGAAGGTGCGTCAGCTTGTGTGCGTTGATTAGACTTTGCTGTGGTAGTGGCAGATACCCAGAGTCATCAATGCTGGAGAAGGTGTATCAGCTTGTGTGAGTTGATTAGACTTTGCTGTGGTAGTGGCAGATACCTAGAGTCATCAGTGCTGGAGAAGGTGTATCAGCTTGTGTGAAGTGATTATACTTTTCTGTGGTAGTAGCGGATACCCAGAGTCATCAGCGCTGGAGAAGGTGTGTCAGCTTGTGTGAGTTGATTAGACTTTGCTGTGGTAGTGGCAGATACCCAGAGTCATCAGTGCTGGAGAAGGTGTGTCAGCTTGTGTGAAGTGATTATACTTTTCTGTGGGGTCTGAAGGGCCAATTTTTGCTGCCAGATAAAATATCGGCCTTGTCTGACAATTTCTGGCAGGAAATAAAAGCCGAGTACGCACATCTGATGCCTGATGCTGATGCTGCAGACACGGAGCTGGAGCTGTGGAAACAGTTAAATGAGCTTCAGCCAAAATGTAATGACATTTGTTGAGCCCTCGATAGCTCAGCAAATTTCTACCCAAATATCCACTGCGTTCTGAAAGTCTTGTTGACCATGACTGTGTCCACCGCATCTGCTGGGTGATCATTCAGCACGATGAGGCGTCTCAAGACTTATTTGCGCAGCACGATGACTGATGAAAGACTAACTGGACTTGCCCTCATGAACATACACACAGACATGGAGATTGACAGCGAGGAAATATTGAAGCAATTTGTGTGATGGTTCTGCCCTGCAGTCCCTCCCCCCTCCTGCTGTCTTCGCCTCCACTTCAATGAGCCACACCTGTTGCTCATTGAAGTGGAGGTGAAGTGTGTGGTATTTCAGAGGCATTCTGATGCCTGAGCCCTGTGTTTTTGTGCCGCTGCTCCCCTGAGTTTTGTATTGTGTTTTTACCAGCTTTATTAAACATCTCTATTTTTTACTCAGCCTGTGCGTGTGGGTGCCTAATCCACTTTTTGGGTACATGGTCCCTGTGCCCGCCGGTTTCCTGTTTGCTGCCGGCGGGGGCAAAACCATGACAATTTGAGCAACTGGCAAGAGGAGAATTCCCTTAATTAGACGACTGCGTCCTTGCGCTCCATTGAAAAAACAACAAAAAAAAAACAACAAAAAAAAAAACAGCGCGCCACTGTACGTGGCGCTGATAGGCCTAGTTTATGTACGTGTTTTTTTTTGGGGGGGTGGCAGTGCGTGCATCAAGATGTTTTTCTGCTGGCGCCCCTGGTAGGGACGACTACTGTTCTCTAATCTCTTTACTTGACATCAGAAATGATGGAGATCTGGAGCTAACAATAAGCAACATTATATAACTAAATGACATTATGACATCACATATTCCTCTACTGTCGATTAAGTTAAGCCTACATATTTTCTTTTACTTCGGTTGCTGTCCTAGCCCACAATACGCGCTGGCGCGAACACGGATTTTGAAAATTAACCGCATGTTTTAATGTTGTGTCTGTGTACTAATCGTCGATCTGCTGTGTTGAAGTGTTGCGTTCGTGCTGCGCATCCGGCAAAAATAGAGGTCTTGTTTATCTGCTGCGCTCGGCTCCAGTTCGCCGGAGCTGGGACGGACGAGAAATGCAACGCAGCGGATCTGGTGTAAACACACTCATTGACTAAAGTGAAACCTATCAGCTGCGCTGCTGTGGCGGAGCGCTGACGAACCAAACACAAAATGATACCACACAAGTGATGGGAACGAGGATGCAATTTAAAGACTCGAGACGCAGCCAATGCCCCTGATGACCAGAACTTTGGTCTCCTCAGGTGCTCCAATTGGTTTAATATTTGGGCCAGGCTCACGAAATGTGCGCCACCCCCCAAATGTGTCCACAGGCTAGCAAATCTTATATTTTGCTTAGATCATTCCAGAACCACCATGATTGGATCGAGCTCACCAAGAGCAACTTGGAACACCCCACTTTTGTCAGTCAGCGATAAATATTTCCCTGTCTTTTTTGCCCTTAACGTTGGAAAAGTGGCCAAAAATGGCACTTTTTTGATGTCCATATAAAAAGTGAAATAGTTCACTTTCTGTTTTTTTATATTTAAGTGTGTTTTTTTTTTTTTTTTTTTGTGCATAATAGACATGTGTAAACTATGCCTGCCGGTCGGCATACGTCCCTATCGTCGTTTTGTGTATTGCGGTGACATTTAATAAATTGTCCACAAGGTACTGGTTTCTGACTTAGATTTTACATTTAGCACTCTAGAAAAATTAAGAAAGCACCCTACACCCTAATAATCCTTCAGGATGAAGCAAATATATGGTGCATTAGGGCAAAAAAAAAAAAACAAAAAAACTCCAACCTACAGGGATTTAGTGGGATTTTTGTGTCCCCCAAAAAAGACCTTTTTAAGAAAAGTTTCTGACTTAGATGTATTTTTTTAAAAACTGTAAAAGATATAGCCAAATGCAATTCAGGTATTGTTGTTGGCCTAAATCAAAGTGGAAATCACGGTTTAGATCAATTATTTATTGAATAACGACATAGCTACAGCGAGCAAAGCATTTTGGTCGGTTTCTGACTTAGGGTTTCTGCCTTAGATTTCTAAGTCAGAAACCCGGGGATCTCAGGCAGAAACCGGGTGTATTCGGCCAAATGTGGCCCCAGTCGTTACACAGGTGGTCAGGGACATGATATTCCATGTTGGTTTGACATGTTAACATGTATTTTAGCTGATTTGATCGAAAATACAACCCCAATTCCAAAATAGTTGGGACAAAGTGTAAATTATGAATAAAATCAAAACGCAATGACTTTCAAATCACACCAGCCAGTATTTTATTCACAATAGAACAGAGATAACATAGCAAATGTTGAAACTCATTTTCAAAAATGAGCTCATTTTGTGCATAAAAATGTAAAATGTCTCAGTTTCAACTTTTGAAATGTTATCAATTGTAAATAACATAATGGCTCGTGATCTAAAAGTCATTGCATTTTGATTTTATTCACAATTTACACTTTGTCCCAACTATTTCTGAATTGGGGTTATATAACGATGGCGTCGGTCATAGGCCCGACATTGGACCGATCGGCCCACGCTCTCAGGCAGAAACCGGGATTTCGTGAGCCTGGCCCATATATTTTACGGTTTGTGGTCAATGTGCCTTATATTTTCCTGTTTCTTCATGAGGATTGCTTTCCTCACGATATCAGCATTGCGTTTTGTTAGGTGTTAATTTATGTCGACGTCTGATCCCTTCAGATTCCTTCCTTGTTTCAGCAGTGCAGTTTTTTTTGTTTACTGTTGACAAACCGGATTATTATGGCTGGTTTGTCATTGTTTCTCCGGGACAGAGGATGCCTCAGTGGTGTTTCCGTCTAATTCAATCCTCTTGGACTGGAGAGAAGCAGCCACTGTTCCCTGATACAGTGGTTCCCAAACTCTGGGGTACGCCCGTGATTGCGTGCTCTTTTTCCGAGCAAGGTTACGATCTCAGTATTTTTACAAGCTGTTTGTTTTTCCCCACGTGCTTAAGTTTTGAGCATTTGGTTACCCTCCTAAACTGCAGTACCTCATTAGTCGCTACACAAGCAATGCATGAAGAACAAATTTTCTGGAGCGTAGTTACACCCTTGATAAATAAATTGTTGGAAAAAGAATCATCTGAAAGGCAATGTAAATTAACCGCTTGATAAAATTAGTGAAAATAATAGCCAATCACTGATTAAAATTAAGCGTTAGAACCAGGGGCAGAGCTAGGCTCTCACCCCAGAGGGGGCGAAGCATTACAAGGGGCCCCTCAGATTTTCATTGCAGTCAACTGTAAAATAACGGATAGGTCTGCATCATATTCTATCCTAACCAACACAAATCGTCACTTATTGAGCCAAGAAAACTTATGTTTCAGATAAAATACAGTGAAGCCACTTTGTCAATCAAATTGTTCAGAGGGAGGAAAAAAAAGTTGCCAGTGCTTTGGCAGCAAAAGCATATAGGGTATGGTTGCCAGACGTCTGTTAAACGAGAATAGTCATTTTCATTTATTCCAAGCCTTTGGCGAGGACAAAAGTAGTCATTTTCATTTATTCCGAGCCTTCGGCCAGGTAAAAGTGAGAATTACTACATGAGTTTCATTAATTTGATTTGTCGGCAAAGCTGGATCTTCCCATTTTTTGTCACGAGCCGGTCGAGCTTGTGAGAGAAAAAAGTCACTAGCCCTCAGAAGATTTAACAAGCCCGACTGAAAAAGACTGGAATATCATTAATTGCACAGGTACAAACGTGATTAAAACACTTTACACAAATCAAAAAGAAACTTAAACAAATAAAAAAAGCTAACAGTTTAAATGAAGCAAATTATTTCATGTCTTGAGTTCGTACACTGCCCGGCCAAAAAAGTCACCTCTTGGATTTAACTAAACAAAAAGGTAAGAGCCTTCCATTGGATAATTACTGCAGTGATTAATATGTTTCAGCTGGTAACAAGTTATTTAACCATAACTGACGCAGTTAGTAGCTTCTCATTTTTAAGCAACAATGTCAGATCATATCCTGTGGCCTTGGAAATGGTGATGTACTGTTTCAGAAGGGTCAAATTATTGGCCTGCATGAGGTAAAGAAAACAACAGAGATTTCTGAAACTACTGAAATTCAGTTAAGAACTGCGATTAAGAGCTGTAAATTCAGATTTGGTTAAGACATGTAAATATCGAAGCTTACTACGACCACAAGCGTATACATGAGCAAAAAAAAAAAAAAGAAAGAAACGTCACATTACTGCAAAGAGTGAGATAATGACGTTGATCTTTAGGCATGGGCACTCTGACAAAGCGGCCGTGAACCCATGGATTGGCTTTCGGGGGAGCCCCAATTTCTGGTGCGCACCACAACAAAACTATGCCAACTGCACACGCATAAATACAAGCGTGTAGCAGCGCGGTCAGTAACAGGGTTACTGCGAAAAACATTGTACGAATACCACTGCTAGGAGTTAATACCGCCAGTAATATTTGGGTAACTGCGAAAAACATTGTACGAATACCACTGTTAGCAGTTAATACTGCCGGTAATATTTCATTGAGGCACAAGCGAATGTCAAATTTATGGGAAGAAAAAGAAATTGGCAATTACCTTGGAAAGAATTCCTGTACAGCGATAACTGGGTCAGTTAAAACGTCCGAAAACTTGCATTTCTGTGCAATTACCTCACGAATGCAATATCTGACATAAAGGTGACATAAAGACAGGACATAAGTGACTTGAAAAAGCACGCAATGAGACGGACGAAAGATGCAATATTTAACGATATTTAAATATATTTAAAACAATGCCACAATGTCCCTTAAATTGCCCAACAAAGCAGCGTCTGCATAAATCCCATAAAATGACCAATTAACTGCACACTAGCTGCTTTATTTCTGCCATAGATCTCAAATATACAACACTCGACTCTGGACTAAAAGAAAAGTCACTTGTAGGCCTACTCACCTATTTGAATGGCATTCGCCAAACTTTGCGCTGAGCAAAATCTTCGTCTTGTCTTGAAATTAATACAATCGCCGTGGACGTTATCATTATTTAGGTCAAACTTTAGCTTATCTTGATCTATTACCTGTTGGCTGCATTGCTGCTTGAGGAAGGGTCGTCCGTGGTGCGGCAACTGCTTGAAGCCAAATGAACTTAGTGCTGGTAGCTTTGCTACCCTCTCCTCCAGTTCTTTCTTTTCTTTTTTGACTACTGCTTTTATGTTTGAATGGAATGAGTGCTCCTAAGTTTGCAAATTTGATGTTCAGATTTTGCGCTTGAACTCAGACGTTGCAGACATTAACGTGGTCACATGATCAAATCAAATACAGACTTGACATTGGGCAACACATTACCCTGCAACCATCTTGACATTTTTCTTTCATACTGATATGCAAATTATCAAATAAAATATGAAAATAGTTGATTTCAGTAATAGTCTTTAAAACGTGGGCATATTAAACATGAAAACTTCATATAATAAATTTGAATAATTTGTCCAAAAAAAAACCCATGGTAGTGACTAGATTACCGGCATGGGGGTTTATATATAGAATATTATAATCTTATAATTATATTCGGAGAGTGCACGTGGAAACAACAGATCTTACCACTATAATAATTGCTAACCTTGTTTGACGGTAATGAGAATATAGCTCAGCCAGACTGCATCGGAAGTCCCTACTGGTCGCGGACCACGGGGCAGCTGGTGAGTATTTTTTTTCCTGAACCTTTCAGGCAGTATGGTAGATTCTTGTCCAATCAGAGATCGGCGCGAACATGATTCATGCATATTATTCAAATATCAGAAGTCGTATGGCGTTGCATTTGGCAGTTGACCACTCACAGGGAAGAATAATCAAGTGGCAATTGAAGGCACGGCTTCTCTCCCCCATGCGATCTAAAAGCTACAAAATAATGGGCAACATTCAGTACAGAAAAATTATTTAATTATAATTAGGTCTATGTACTGGCACTCATTTCAGAACTCTTCAGCGAATGATGGTAATTTTGGTGACTAGTATGTGGTTTCGTCCGTTTATATTTTCCAATCGGACAGCTGTATTTTTTCAGCAAGTTGCGTGACCGTGCTGCAAAAACAGGTGTGCGTACTTGTCGCCGAAATTACCTTCATAGGCAAAGGGTTCTGAAATGTCGCTCTCGCTCGAGAAAAAAAAAGAAATTACCGTTGCTGAGTGTCAATGCATAGACCTAATTAGTCTAACCACGCTGGCAACTTGTAAGGGGTGTAATTCAAGAACCCCTGACTTTCTCGCCATCGCAAACAAGAGAGCCTGCTCGCAGGCTATGCCCAGCCTGCATCAATAAACATATGTAAACTGCCATATGTGGAAAGTTTGTGAGTACAGCGGTTTTTCTACTCCTAGCTAGGATGCAGGGGAAGCTAGAATCCACCCCATATAGACACATTTGTAGAACGGGTCGACATGCCCAAGTGTAGACCGGAGACCGTAGAAATCCGGTGGGTCTGAGTTAAGAGGGAAACATGGACAGTGAGGGGCAGCTAAAAGTGGACGAACAGCTTATGGACTGCTTCGGTGTGCATACATGCGAACTCACTACGGCTTTTGGGCGTTTTTTTCAGAATGAAACGCCCCAGAGGCGGTGTTAGACCCGAAAATTATTGGCTATTATCCACCCTTTATTGACAACAATTTGTCCTGGCTAATTCTTGATGGTTTTCCTTCATTAACATGTTTTCCAATTCGAGAATAATTAAGTGACAATTGAAGACACGGCTTCTCTCCCCCATGCGATCTAAAAGCGACAAAATAATGGGCTACATTCAGTACAGAAAAATAATGTAATTATAATTAGGTCTATGCTCCGGCGCTCGGCGACGGCATTTCAGAACTCTTCAGCGAATGAAGGTAATTTCGGTGACAAGTACATACACCTGTTTTTTTGCAGCACGGTCACGCAACTCGCTGTAAAACAGCTGTCTGATTGAAAAATGTAATTGGACGAAACCATGTACTAGTCACCAAAATAACCTTCATTCGCTGAAGAGTTCTGAAATGCCGTAACCAAGTGTAGCGGAGTAAGATAATGGTGTTCATTTCACTGTAAATTCTTATTGAGGAAGCTACCGCAGGTAATTAAGTGCGCCCCCCCTCTTTACCTTCTTATTCTGACGTGTTCCGGGTCCTCGAGTTGGCTGCCGTCCTCTTCCTGTGTGAACCGCGAATGTGCTTGCGACACTTCCTGGCTAAACCAAATGGTGAATGAATTCCTGTGGTTGCAGTTGCTGTCCCGATAGGGAGACGTTTTGTGAGTTTTTTCCTTTTTCTCCGCTTCGTGGGAGTGGACGGTATTTTTGCGCAGGTGTTTTCTATAGCTAGCTGCTGTTTTGCTGTATTATTTTTGCTGGGTTATTTCAAAAGCGTAAGAATTGATGTGAAACTGGCATGGGTGTTTGGCATTGCTGCAATTGTGAACAAGCCAACTGGTAATTCGCTAATTTGGTTAGCGGTTCTTAACGTACCTTGTATTAGAATCTTAGCTATTTATTCCTGCGGGGAATGTGCTGTCTGGGGGGCGGGTTACTATTCACTTTCGTCACGGAATGCGGATGTGTGTGTGCTGTGATATATATGCTCTAATCGCGTCACTATTTTTCAGAAGCTTTGCAGTGGATCATAGCGAGCACAGCACGATAATTAGCGAGCACTGGAGTGAGTGTGTGTGCACCTCGGATTCGTCACTGGTGAGTAGGTTTAACGTACCCTTTTTCTTCCCCAGGCAGTGCTTCACCCTACTTTAGTACCAGCCCCCTGTAGCTGGGGCTGGTTGTTGGATATTGGTTCGATTGGTGTTTTAATATTTCTGTGTTTAATCCATTGTTTAAATAAAAATCCTTTTTATAAAGTAGTGGTTAATTGCTGCTTTGTTGTGATCAAATTTCTCTTAGTTTTCCCTTTCAGGATTATCGCTCCTTCCAACTTGGGATGCTCTTTTTAATAAATTTTCGGTGAAATAGAATCTCGTCTCTGTCTTGATTCCAGGTAATTTGTGTGGTTCCTGCGTTAAATAGTCTTTGTGATATTGGTGTAGTAACATCTACTGCACCCCTGGGTTACATCTTGGCGCTGTGAGCAGGGTTTTGTCCGGACTGGCAGAGACGTGCATTCTTTTATAAAAGTTTTGTGATATACCAGTTGGCTTGTGTGCAGTGGGTTTGTGTGTAGATTGAAATATATTTTAAAGGGCAAAACAGCAGCTGGCTGGCTTTAGATACGTGGGGCCTGGAGTGAGTGTCCCCTTTACGCCGCATTGGTTCGCCATGGAAGAGGAACTTCAACAGTTGCGGGAGCTGGTCCACCAGTTGAAAGCAGACAATGAACGGCTGCTGCAAGAGAGGGCCCAAGTCTCAGTGGCCCTGCCTAATAATTCTCAACCTGGGGAAGGGGGATCTACTGTGGGAGGAAATATTGCAGCTGCTCCTTCAGTTTCCAGCCTCCCTGTGACTGAAAGACTGGTTTATGTTCCACGGGAAAGGAAGTGTCCCCCATTTCGTGGTAAAACAGGCATTAGTATAACTGACTGGTTAGAGGAGATTCAATCTTGTATGCGGGCCTGGCATTTGCCCAGGGCAGACCAGGCTTATTTTATCTATGATCACCTAGAAGGGGAAGCTAGAGATGAAATTAAGTATAGGCCTAAAGAGGAGAGGGAGAACCCAGATAAGATTTTGTGCATTCTGCAAGAGTTGTATGGGTGCTGTGATTCTTACATTGTTTTTGCAGGAGAGGTTTTCTCCAGGAAACAGCAAGAGGGTGAGTCCTTACAGGAATTCTCCCATGCTTTAATGCAACTAATGGAAAAGGTTTGAAAAAGTGCTCCACGAGGTCTACAAAATGTTTCTATCCTTTTGCGTGATCAGTTTGTTGAAAATGTTATGGATTGTAATCTCCGAAGAGAATTGAAACAACTTGTTCGCCTTAATCCCTCTTTTGACTTGCTGGCTGTGCGAGCAGAGGCTATTCGTTGGGAACGGGAGGGAATGCCAGGGGGTGGGAGAGGTAGGAGTTTTTCTGTACCCACCCTACTGGGTGAACAGTGCTTGTTGCAAGGGTCATTGCCTGTTACCAGTCATGTTTGTGCCACTAGTTCTGAATTTGCAGAACTCAAAGAGATGCTTAAGAAACAACAAGAGCAGATTAATCAATTAACTCAAAATTTGTCTCTCTTGCAGAATGCCCCAAGGCGGGATCGGTTTAATCCCACCCGTTCAGTGATTTGTCGAAGGTGCCAGCAGCCTGGCCATTTTGCACGTGATTGTTTAAATGTTCAAGTTTCATTTCAGAATAGGGCCCCCGTTTCGGGCCCCCTTCGTCCTTATGAGGATGGGTCCCAAACAACCCCTCAGCCATCGGAAAACTGATCCCTCTGTTATGCAGAGCCACATGGCAGACGGGGGAAATTTTGGCTCAAGTGATCCTGTTCTTTTGCAGTTCCAAAAATCTAATCTGTTGAGCTCTTGCCCCATTGTAAGTGTCACGATGGGGGGGGTGGAAGTTCCATGTCTGCTGGATACAGGTTCGATGGTAACGACCATTACAGAGTCCTTTTTTAACCAGCACTATGCATCCAAGGGTCCTGATAAGCTACACTCTTGCCAGTGGTTACAGTTGCGGGCTGCGAATGGCCTAGATATTCCTTTCATCGGGTATCTCGAGCTTGATGTACAGGTTATGGGCAGGTTGATTTCAAAACGTGGGGTCCTTGTGGTAAAAGACAATTTGCCTGTTGTACAGACTCAACCAGTCTCTGGAGTTTTGAGGATGAATGTGATCAAAGAATGTTATGACGAGTTATTTGTGCAACATGGTTCTTCTTTATTTGATACAGAATGTGTAAAACAGGCCCCTTCCTTTTGGCGTCAGGCTTTGCAACAGTGTCACCAGGCTAAAGCAGATGTAGTTCCTGACCGTGGTCGTGTGGTGCGGGTAAGGGGTCGAAAGGCCCTACGTGTCCCTAGTGGCACTATGAAAATTGTTGCATCTACTTGTTCTCAGCGGCATTTTCGCCCCACTGACTCAGTGATGTTTGAGCCATCCTCCATTGGGTTGCCAGCCGGTCTGCTAGCTTCTCTATCTGTTGTCAGGGTGGTTGAAGGAACTGCATACATTCCAATAGTTAATGTGGGCACCAATGATGTCTTGCTTTACCCGCGTACTGTTCTTGGCACACTGACTTCTGTCCCCATTGTTAGTCTCCCTCCCGGTGTCTCTGAGGTTCTGGGAGGAGTTACTACTACTGTGTCCTCACAGGTAGCTGTTTACTCTGTGGAGGACAAGATGGCAGCAGTGGACCTGGTTGCCCTCATACAGCAAGATCAGGCAAAGGTGAGGTCTTTATTACAGAAATACAGTTCAGTATTTTCGGTTGATGATGGGGATATTGGCTGCACTCGGCTCATCTCTCATGAAATACCTTTATTAGATGAAACCCCAGTGCATCAGAGATATAGACGTATTCCTCCTTCTGAATATGAGACGGTGAAAGCCCACATTAACCAGTTGTTGGATTCTAAGGTGATCCGGGAAAGTAGCAGCCCCTTTGCCTCCCCTATCGTATTGGTTAAGAAGAAGGATGGCAGTCTCCGGATGTGCGTTGACTATCGGCTTCTCAACCATAAGACTCGGAAGGATGCCTTTCCCCTACCTCGTATTGAGGAGTCCCTTGACGCATTATCTGGAGCTCGCTGGTTTACAACCCTGGACCTTGCCAGTGGATACAATCAAGTGCCAGTCATGGAGAAAGATAAATATAAAACTGCCTTTTGTACCCCGTTTGGACTGTTTGAATGGAATCGTATGCCATTTGGATTGTGCAATGCTCCGAGTACTTTTCAAAGGTTAATGGAGCGCATGTTTGGTGCCCAGAATTACAATTCGTTGCTGCTGTACCTTGATGATGTAATTGTGTTTTCTTCCACTGTAGAAGAACATGTACAACGCTTGGAGGTCGTATTGGACCCTTTGCAACAAGAGGGGTTGAAGGTGAAGATGGAGAAGTGTTCCTTCTTAAAAGAGAAGGTACACTACCTTGGGCATGTTATTTCAAGTACTGGTGTGTCTACAGACCCAGGGAAGATTGAGGTGGTGGCTAACTGGCAACAACCGCAGCAGGTAGCAGAATTGCGCTCTTTTCTTGGGTTTGCCAGCTATTACCGTCGTTTTGTTGAAGGTTTCGCCAAATTGGCTGCCCCTCTTCATCGGCTGGTTGCAGACATTACTGGCAAAAAGCACCAGAAGAACCACATGAAGCCTCTGGGGGAAGTCTGGACAGAGGAGTGTGAAGAGAGTTTTGAGAGTTTGAAGAGCAGGCTAGTGTCCGCTCCTGTCCTAGCCTATGCCAATTTTTCATTGCCTTTTATTTTGGAGGTAGATGCTAGCTATAGTGGCTTGGGGGCTGTTCTGTCTCAAGAACAGGAAGGTAAAATCGTCCCATTGCCTCACATAAGTCGTCGAGGTTTGAAACCCACGGAGAGGAATATGGCTAATTATAGCTCTATGAAGCTGGAGTTTCTGGCCTTAAAGTGGGCTATGACAGAAAAATTTAGGGAGTATTTGCTTGGGCAGAAGTGTATTGTTTTTACAGATAATAATCCACTCAGCCACCTATCCACTGCTAAATTGGGAGCTACTGAACAGAGGTGGGCCGCACAATTGGCCATTTTTGATTTTTCCATCAGGTATAGGCCTGGCCGGTGTAATGCAAATGCAGATGCTCTTTCTAGGCAGCCCCCTACAGATAAGGCCAGCTTGTCCCTGGATGCGATTGCTCCTGGGACTTCGGTGCCACAGTTCCTGCAACATATTATTGCCCAGCAACCACCAGTACAGGCTGCTCAAGCCTTGGTCTCTGTATTACCCTCCTACTCTCTAACTGAATTGCAGTCTCAGCAGGCATCGGATGTGGTAATCGGTCATTTCCGGGAGTTCTGGCAACGACGGAAGGGCCCCAATGCTCACGAGCGGCGACAGGCCTCGAAGGCCATGTTAGAATTGCTCCGGCAATGGAACCGAGTAGTGGAAAGGAATGGAGTGCTATATCGTCAGGTCTACCAGCCTGACGGTGAGGGGCTGCTCCAATTGCTGCTCCCTGAGGTCCTGAAAGAAAAGGTGCTGGAAACTCTACATGAGGAACATGGCCATCAGGGCTGCTCCCGCACCTTGGAGTTAGTCAGGCAAAGATGTTATTGGCCAGGGATGACCCATGATGTCCAGCAGTGGTGCCAGGCATGTGAGAGGTGTGTGGTGGCTAAAGACCCGGGACCACGAAATCGTGCCCCTATGGGGCATCTCCTTGCTGGTAAGCTGAACCAAATTTTAGCCTTGGACTTTACTGTCTTGGAGCCTTGTCAAAATGGCCTGGAGAACGTTCTTGTCATGACAGATGTATTCTCAAAGTATACGCAAGCTATTCCCACAAGGGATCAGCGTGCCCCCACGGTAGCCAGAGTTCTGATCCAAGAGTGGTTTTATCGTTTTGGGGTGCCTAGTCGAATCCATTCTGATCAAGGGAGGAGTTTCGAGAGTGCGCTCATTCAGCAACTGTGTGATATCTATGGCGTGGAAAAGTCGCGCACAACACCCTATCACCCTAGTGGGAATGGTCAGTGTGAGCGTTTTAATCGTACCCTACATGACCTGCTCCGTTCTCTCCCGTGCACGAAGAAGAGAGATTGGGCCTCCTACCTGCCCCAGGTGGTCTTTTCTTATAACACCACCCCACACCAGTCCACCGGTGAGTCGCCTTATTACTTGATGTTTGGTCAAGAACCCCAGCTACCAATAGACTTTCTTCTAGGGCGGGTGGAAGAACCAAGGCCTGGCTAAGTATGTGACTGGGTAACTGAACATCAGACCAGGCTGCGCATTGCTTTTGAAGGAGCCAGGGAACGCCTAAAAGCTGCTGCAGAGAAGCGTAAGGGGCAGCATGATGTAAAAGTCAGAGATACACCTTTGATGAAAGGGCAGCACGTCTACATGAGAGACTACAGCATAAGAGGCCGTAACAAGATCCAGGACAAGTGGAGTTCGGTGGTTTATCAAATTTTAAAAGTACCTGGGGAGGATGGCCAAGTCTATACCATAGCACCTTTGGCCCACCCTGATCTGGTGAGACATGTGCATCGGACCTCCTTGAAAATTAAACCCGATAGTTCTTGCTCCAACGGTGTCCCCAGGCTAATTCCAGCAGCGGGGAGCTTAACACCAGTAGAGCGATGTGACGGCCCGGCCTCAGGTGAAGGAGAAGATGATTTGTGTCTGGTCATGCCTGAGGTTGTAGTCCACAGCACACGCGAATCTCTCCTGATTCCTGAAGTCCATTCTACTGCCCCTGAGGAACCCCTCTTGGATTCACATCTCTCCAGTAGCCATGATGGGCTGTTGACATCTGTTCCTGTGGGTTCCCCGGCCTCAACCATGAAGCATCCCTCTTCTGAAGATATGACAAAGTTAGGCAGCGAGCAAGTTACTGCCGTGACGGCTCTACGTCGAACCACAAGGGCAACTGCGGGGACACACTCCAATCCTCATCATTTACCCCGTACCGTAGAGGATAGGCCGCAGGGGGCTGTGAACTCTCGGGAGCCTGGAATTTGTCATGCTATTTCACCTGTCTTCAGGCCCTGGGTCTAGTGAATGTTAATTGTCGGGACGACAATTCAAATTTTGGGGGTAGATTGTAGCGGAGTAAGATAATGGTGTTCATTTCACTTTAAATTCTTATTGAGGAAGCTACCGCAGGTAATTAAGTGCGCCCCCCCTCTTTACCTTCTTATTCTGACGTGTTCCGGGTCTCCTCGAGTTGGCTGCCGTCCTCTTCCTGTGTGAACCGCGAATGTGCTTGCGACACTTCCTGGCTAAACCAAATGGTGAATGAATTCCTGTGGTTGCAGGTATGTGTATGGTTTGTTGATTTAGAATCATGGATTCTAGGTCCAGTACTAACATTCTATTTCTTTCGAAGTTGCTGTCCCGATAGGGAGAGGCGTTTTTGAATGAGTTTTTCCTTTTTCTCCGCTTCGTGGGAGTGGACGGTATTTTTGCGCAGGTAATGATTTTAGAGATTACATACCATACCGCTGTGACCAGGAATGCCCATACCCGTCATGATCTTTGTTACTTGTTTGCCCTATGTTTCAGGTGTTTTCTACATTCTGGCGTAATCGGCAGGATCTGGGGGATCCGAATGGATGGCAGCATGCGTAAGGCATGGAGCGTGAGGACACGCTCCCGAAAGAGGGGGAGAGATGTGACAGTTGATGGGTCCTGTCACGAGAATGCCTCCAAATAAGTCCGCGCTTTGGCTACCTTGCCAATGAGCCTGGCTCTTTGGCGACGTGGTCAGCGCGTCAGACTATTACCCGGGAGTCTGGAGGTTCAAGTCCCCGCCCGGGCCCTCCTTCGGCCTGCTACACAAGCGCCGGAGCATAGACCTAATTATAATTAAATTATTTTTCTGTACTGAATGTAGCCCATTATTTTGTCGCTTTTAGATCGCATGGGGGAGAGAAGCCGTGTCTTCAATTGTCACTTGATTATTCTTGAATTGGAAAACATGTTAATGAAGGAAAACCATCAAGAATTAGCCAGGACAAATTGTTGTCAATAAAGGATGGGATAATAGCCAATAATTTTCGGGTCTAACACCGCCTCTGGGGCGTTTCATTCTGAAAAAAACGCCCAAAAGCCATAGTGAGTTGGCATGTATGGGTGTGTATTAGGACCTGCTGGTTCGTGTGCATAGCTGTGGTGTGTTGTTAGCGTGGAGAAACGAACAGCTTCCGCGCTGGTATATGACGGAGGGGTGAAAGCTCCAAGCTAAACGGCCTTTTCTGAAATTGCCTGTGGTAATGGTTTGCTTATTGCTTCGAATGACCAGCTTTTCCTCATGGAAAATGGGCGCATTATGTATAAGCGTCGAGAGCTAGACAGAGCTCCGGTTATGTCATGAACATAATACAGGTTTTGCAGACCGTAAGTTCCGTCTGCATGTACCGTTGCTTATGTGGAGCTAGCGAATCGATCACTTTTACAGGAAAGAATTTAATATTCAATCGATGGGAATGCAGAGAAATCGTTTGTTATCCCGGACATGTAATGGGCTGTGCGCTTCCCTATTGCTTTCACCGGTAGTATCAGAAAGCTTGCCCAGACATTGGAGATGTATCAGGCTGACCCCGGTCATGGATAAGTAAAGTGATCGTTTCATAAGCACCCAAAAACGCACCCCAACCTCTGCAAAATCTACGTCTGGTCTAACTGCAGCCCAACTCGGCAGACACATACAGCACCTCTCCGGTTAGCTTCAACTGTAGTGGCTACAATCAGGCAACGTTATGATGAAACTGTCACATTGATGCTTACCGGAGTAACACAAGCATACCGATCATAATTGCTGCATATAAGTTAACCAGGAGCATTTTTAATTAGCAGAGCACGCGAACTAACATGCAGTAGCTGATAAGCGGTCATGACTTTGAATGTAATCTGTCGCGCGAAAAATTCGTTTCGCGTCAGGTGTGAAAGCTGCTTAACGCGTCCATAACGCCTGTATTCGCGTCTTTGCATTGACTTTGAATGTAGCTAATCTGTCGCGCGAAAAATTCGTTTCGCGTCCGGTGTGAAAGCGGCTTGACGTGCCCATAACGTGTATTCGCGTCTTTGTATTGACTTTGAATGTAGGCTAATCTGCCCTGCGAAAAATTTGTTTTGTGTCTGATGTGAAAGCAGCTTTATGGATAGTACGCGACAGCTAGAGAGAGCTCGGTTATGTTATGAACATAATACAGGTTTTGCAGACCGTAAGTTCCGTTAGCGCGGACAAGTTGCTTATGTAGAGCTAGCGAATTGATCACTTCTACAGGAAAGAATTACCTATTTAATCTCCGCCTTTTTCGGCTTTTTATTAGCCACAACAATTTCTAAAGGTAGATGAAATTATGTCAAGGTAGTGCAGAGAAATCATTTGTAAACCGGTAGAGCTTCTGCGTTTCGCATTGCTTTCACGGTAGCACCAGAGAGCTTGCTCAGACATTTGTGAAGTATCCGGCTGATCCCAGTCATGGATAAGGGAAGCCATCACTAACTGTAGTGGCTACAATCGGGCAACGTTATGATGAAACTGCCACATTGATGCTTACCGAAGTAACACAAGCATACCGATCAGAATTACTGCATATAAGTTAACCTGGAGCATTTTTAATTAGTAGAGCACGCAAACTAACATGCAGTAGCTGGTAACCGAGCGGTCATAACCACAGAGACAACCCTTGCAATACAGGTTTTACAGACAGCAAGTTCTGTTACTGTGAACAGTTGTACCAAGCATCCAAATTACAAACAAGTATTAAAAGTTAGCTTCAAATGAGGTTTATGTTCACACACCTTCTGTAGAATTTCCCCTGATATCACTCTCGCATATTTAGGACACAAACATTAGCAACAGTAACTTGGCTACGTTAGCCGCTGTGCTACAGCCACAATCAACTGGCTATCACGTCAGGTTGGCTTATGCAGTAAAAGCAACTTACAGCTTCTGTGTCTGTGAGTCATGGACAGTCGCGACCGATACAGGCTTTATCTTAAGATATTTTACAAAGCCTGCGTTTGAGGCCAGTTGTTAGTGCTAACTATCACTAGCGGTCCTGCTAGCCACTCGTAACACGTTAGCTTCACTTACATTATTTGCTGTTATATGGTTACTTACAGCTTGTAGCTCCCAGCGCTTGATCGATGCAGCTGCTTCAGGTTTGAGAAGCAGCTGAAACGCTTATCCTGTGTCGAATTATCCTTTATTGACAAAGCTGTCTTTGGTGAAATGCTGAGCACAAGCAGCTAACGTTTCCTTTGGCCATGGCTGTTTGCTGCCAGCAAACAAAAAAAGCAACCCACTGATTTCTGGTGGCATCATCTTTTGGAAGAGAAATATTTGTTTTTCTTTGCGTCCAAAAGTAAACGGGCAAGTAGCTTTGGGAGAGATACTGATAAAATTGCACCTCAAATGATCTGCGGTTCTTCTTTTGTATTTCCAAAAGTGTAGACGCTACTAAGGCATAGTATGATCTGCCGTTGTTAGTGCCTGCTAGAATAGTTTCCGGTGTGGGCAGGTCCAGCGCAGTGGTTGGCTCTGGCTAGGTCTGTACTAATTGGACGGCACAACCTGACGTCAGGTTTTGCTCAGATCTCGTGAAGATCTCGGGAGTAGCTGTTCAGAGACGAAATCACGCTCACGAAATCACGTTCTTGGATTAGGGCAAAATCCCTGTATCTTATGTTTAGAAACTTTTCAGAGGTTGAGCATGAACAACCAACATTATAACATTACTAATATGTATTGAAAGAAGGATCAGCATGTTAGGTCCCCTTTAAGTACATCGTAACTTCGCTTTACGCTGTCCAATTTAATTGTGCTGAAATGTTTCATTACTTGATTTTAGTCCACAGTCACCGATTTAAATGTAGGCCTGTGTGAGTTATGTCATGCAGTCAAAAAAAAAAAAAAAAAAAAAGCACATCACATAGTAAGAATAAATAAAACAGTGGAAACATGGTATAGGCTACAAAGTAAAGGTGATGTGCCAGTGACGGCTGCTCAGCTGAAATTAAAGAGCTAAAGAAAAAATCCTTATAAGTAACTCGTCTTGACTTGTTTCCCGTCATTCTCCTTGATCAAGTTTTCAAATAATATTAATATTCCATCAGCAGTTAAATTCTCAGCTTCCGTCTTAATGTATTGCTGCGGCTCGTAAAAAGTACAATTCAGGAAAAAGAAATATTTTATTTGAAAAACATTGACAACTCTCTTGCTTTTGCGCTTCCAGATTGTTTAAATTACAGCAAAGAAAACGGAGATTCGCAGGAAGAATCCGCAATTTAATGCCATCATTTGAAATGCAACTAAACATTGATATAACTCGTTTCATTTTTCGTCTCACCTTCATGAGGATACCTGGCCACAGCTGATAATGTTGAATCATGTTTTCCCAAGTTCAGGTATTGTTAATTGGAATGACTGGTGGTCAACTGTAAGGGTTTGTCCTTGCAGTCCCTCCCCCTGCTCCATTCTTCACCTCCACCTAATCGGGTAGCAGGTGTGGTTCGTTAAGGTGGAGGTGAAGGTTTGTTATTTAAGGGTTGGCTGCGCCTCAGATCAGTGCAGCAGCATTTTGTGTGTGGAGCCCTGCTATGTTTGTGCATGCTGCTGCTCCCCTCCTGTTTTTATTATTAATTAAATTAAAGATTTTTATATTTTTTCTCAGCATGTGCATTTGGGTCCCTTCATCTCTTTTTGGGTACATGGTCCCAGTGCCCGCTGGCTTCTTGTCTTCAGCCGGCGGGGGCAAAACCATGACAGTCAACACATCATTCGTTTAAAGGTGTGTTTTCTCTCCCTCCTCAGCTCACCAGTTCCCAGTGTGCTCTGATTAATTTGTCTAGTGCCCTTAAGAACAAAATAAGCACCAAATCTTACATGGTTCTCATATTTCTGACAGCATTGGTGACACATTCGGGTATTGTCACTCTGTAATCAAACAATCCGCTTTAGACTATAAAGGTTTCCACGGAGTATCGGAAATTCTGCGAAACCGATAAAACATCCAAAACAATTATGGAAAAAAAACCAGCCTCAAAAGTTCACTGTTTCAAACTGGCACCTTTTTTGCCAGTTATTTCAACTGCAGTTTTACAGTCAGTTTATAACAGAGGCTAATTATAAAATGAAACGTCTCATCGGCCCTGCTGCGGGGCAAGGAGCAGAAATGCTTCTCTTATCCGCCCCGCTGCAGTGCGAATAGCAGAATTGCTTCTCTTGTCCGCCCTGTTGCAGGGCAGATCACCATTTCATTCACGAACAGTATCAGCAGTCGTGATTAAATATGATAATGTTAAAAGATCACGCACACAGAAAACTAAGCTTTGTCCCTTCATCGAACGATTTCGCCTCATCGGAGCACGCCCGACACGTCTGACACTGAGCTGATAGTGGACAAACACGAATCGGATTAATCGGCCTGTGATACAATAGTCTTCCTTGGGTGACTGGAAGAAATAAGCTTTGCTTCCGACGAGTGACCGATAAGCCAGAAAGCTCTGTAGAATGGGGGTATTACTGAGAAAATATACTGCAAACATGCACCAAAAATCAATTTCGACCATCTTTCCGGCTGTCCATAGCACTAACCCAGCAAGATACCGAGGTACTATTCACTGAAAGCGATAGTCTTGTTGTGAGTAAACACATAATAGAGCATTCTAGATTGGTATATGTCTGGGATATTATTTTATTCCCATTCCCATTTTCAATTTTCATTGTTATTTCTCAAATAATACCAGCTTGATAACGTAGTTACCCAACTTGGCGCTGATGTGCTGCTGATGTCCAACTGGACTTGAAGTGTCACAGGTCATGATAAAAGCATTGCATATTTGGTACTGTGTACCCTTAAGTCATGATAGTTGATGTAAAATGTGGCGTCAACAGCAAAGCTGAGCCACTTTAGTGGCTTCCAGGTGGCGCCACCAGCAGGCAAAGTGAGATACGAACCTAAAAATTTGGCTTTTTCAGTACAACACTCATATCTACCTATGTGCCAAGTTTCATTCAATTCTAGGGGGTTCAACTGCACACCCAATGTCAATCTCTAATGAAATGGCTCTTAAAGCTGCAGTTGGTAAGTCTTATAAAAGTAACTGTTTGTCATTTTTGCTAAAACTGTCACTGTGTACAGACAGTATTACATAAAACTCGTACTCTGTAATTTAAAAAAAAGGCTCCTTTAAACCCACTTACTGCTCCTACTGCAATTAAAAAGAATCGTTCGGACCGACCAAACAGAACCAATTAGAGCCAGGATGGTGTCTGACAGCCGTCAAACAGTGCACATGCACGCGCTGCAGACAGCCTCCTCCCCCTTCCTCCTCAGTTCACGCCAGTGCTCAGTCAAGCTCAAATCTCTGAGAGCGGGTTCGGGAGCTTAGAGAAACTAATGGCGCAACAACAGCCATCAGCGAGGAAAAAAAAATACCGATTCCCCCGTTACCGGCAAAAGCACACACGGCTAAGACAAGTAAAAAGATGAAACCAGAAGGGAAAAAAGCACAAAAGAAAGAATTTGACAAAGCCCGGGATAAAACCAGAGTGAACATCGCAGTGGCTTTTTAGAGGTGGAAGGAACTCCGTGATCTGGAAGGATTAAAAACCGACGCAGAGTTGGCGACTTTTCTGCTTGACAGGTAAACCCCTGCTTTATTCGTTGGTTCATTTTTGCTCCGCAATGCTCTGCAAATAAGCGAGTTGGCGTCGCTCACATGCACAGCTAGAACTAACCCCAGCCCTAACCGGCATCCATTCATTCTCGCTAATAAGTGAGTGAACGTCGCTTGCAAGTACTGTCGCTGTTCGAATAGCCAGCGTCTTGTAATTGTTACAGTACTCCGTAGTGCATGTGATGTTACTGTCGAGCTAACGTTAGCTTGTTTCCGATGCTAGGGCTAACGTTACTGGAATCGTTTCATTAGAAAGTAGCAGAAAATATCTTTATGAAGTGACCTGGCAGTCTTATCGTTTGTGTTGTTGTCCTTGTAAATATGTGTAACGTTTCTGTGCTCTCACAGCTAAATGCTGACATACATGGTTTACTGGCCATTCAGCAGGATTCACGACAGTTTCTGTACTCAAAAAAACGGGTAACTTACTGAAATAAGCGTGTGCTGGGTTTTTACTGAATACATACTGCTGTAGATTACTTTTCATATCGACATGATTTATTTCTGCTCGTTTGTTGGCAGGCGCGTCGTTAGACCTGAAAATTCCGGGGCTAATATCCCTCCCTTTATTGAAAATAATTAGTCCTGGCTAATTCTAGATGGTTTTCCTTTATTAACGCGTTTTCCAATTCAAGAATAATTAAGTGGCAATTGAAGTCCCGGCTTCTCTCCCCCATGCGATCTAACAGCGACAAAATAATGGGCTACATTCAGTACAGAAAAATAATTTAATTATAAGTAGGCCTACGCACCGTCACTCGGCGACGGCATAGGTAAGGTAATTTTGGTGACTAGTACGTGGTTTCGTCTATTTACATTTTCCAATCGGACAGCTGTCTATTTTTTTTTACAGCGAGTTGAGTGACCGTTCTGCAAAAACAGGTGTACGTACTTGTCACCGAAATTACCTTCATTCAATGAAGTGTTCTGAAATGCCGTCGCCGAGTGACGGTGCATAGACCTAATTATAATCAAATTATTTTTTTGTACTGAATGTAGCCCATTATTTTGTTGCTTTTAGATCGCATGGGGGAGAGAAGCCGTGTCTTCAATTGCCACTTGATTATTCTTGAATTGGAAAACATGTTAATAAAGGAACCGGCAGGCAACCTCTCATGTTCCCCCAAGCAACATCCCCAAAGCTCACTCCCTCTGCTGTTCCGTAAACTGTGGCATTCTGACACTGATGCTGATGAGGATGAACCACTGTGCCTTTTATGCGTCCAATGTCTTGCTTTACACTTGCATGTCATTCAAGTGATGCATTCAACCTGCTGCTAATGGCATGGCAAAAGGTGTGTTTTGGAATTGTGATCCCCTGACAGACACACAAACTGGGATTAAACCTGGACTTGCACAAATTCCAGCTTCTAACCTCCATACCACTATATTTCTTCTGTGGTAATTTTGATGGTTCAAAAAATCAGCTACGATTTAAAAAAATTAGGCGTTGCGTTTTCACTGTGTTTCAGTATAGTTAGCTGCCAACTGCACAGTAAACAATCTGCTTCCTGTTTACATGGGCATGCTCATGTGCGTGAATGGTTACGTGATATGCGCTTTCAGGCATGTTGACAGATGATGATGTTGTATGAACTCAAATGCTTTTTTGAAAACAGATCAATTTAATTTTTTTAGTTCTGTTTAACAAGCAAAACAAATCCCTGTAGATGCATGTGACCCTGACAGCTCCATGAAAGTGCTGAAACAAAAGAAAGTAACATGAGCAGAGTCGAAACAGCCACTGACTGTTAGAAGAACCAAGCAAGTGGGCTAAATCTAAAATGTTGCTAAATTGGAGGCGTTTTAATTTTCTTTGACATTATCTCTGTTGTCTCGCTCTCACCCTAAAAAACACAGGAACTTAAACAACACACTGAGCGATATGTGCGTCGTGTCCCCCCACCATCTTTGATTGTCCCTCTGAAAGTTGATACATTTGATCTTATTGTTGACAGTCTCAGCACTCAAGTTGCACACAGCCTGCGTTTTTTTTTTTTTTTTTACCCTCAGACTGTGGCTCTGCTTAGAGCAACCAGGTCACTTTGCTTAGTACTGATTCAATGCAACTGAGGCTGATGATTTTGGCAACTTTTTAAAGTGCCGGAAGGTCTCATAAACCATTGCTGGTTCAGTCAAGTTCACATAAAGTGAAACCGGCTTAAGCTCGCACACCAGACTGGACTGGCAAAACCAGTAACAGACTCAACTCTACTTGCAACCAACAAGTCAGCTCTCCTGTGTTTTGAATTACAACAATATTTTGAGTTATAATAAACGTTGAGGAGTAACTTATGTAACTAGTTGCTGTAACTAGTTGGCTCATCGGTCTAAGCGCGTGTACCATAAAGGCTGTGTCCTTCCCGCAGCGACCTGGGTTCGATTCCAGCTCAGGTCATTTGCTGCATGTCTTCCCCCATTCTTCTCCCCAACCTTTCTGTCTCTCTACACTGTATAACTGTCAAATAAAGGAAAAAGTACCCAAAAAAATAATCTTTAAAAAAAAAAAATTACAGTTACTACTAAAAATGTTGGTGGTTACATGAATATATTATTTTGGGTTAAAAGCTTATATCTAGAATATAACATTGATTTTCATCTTTTCTCTTTTCTCCCTTTCCTTTTTTGCAGACCTCTGGACAATGTGACTCAATGAAGCCAAGGTTACAAATTTCAGTGCAACACCATCTAGGGTAAGATGTTTTACAAAGACTGAAAGATTTCTTCGAAAACTAATCAAATCAAATACTGTATACATGTTTTAAAGTGTAACCTAATAAAATACATTTTGCTCATGTTTATATTGTATGGTTATTGAGAGAGAATTCCAAGGGGAAAGCCATTCCAGAAAACACAACAAACAACATAGAAAACTTCTAAAAATCAACAGATAAGAAAAAAATGACCATATACTGTTGCCTGTATACTTAAGAGTTGCTATAAATATGGAAATAAATTCATAAACTTTTGACAGCCTGTCTCGAGTATCAAATTTTTTGAAGTTTATGAGCATATAATGCGTAAAATTGCTGTCACCGTCATGGCTAATAGCTAAAAGAAGCTTCACACTTGTTATGGCCCCAATTTGTTATGGCGTCACGGACAGCAAGGGATGACAGACAAAATTCTTCAACTTCAACAGATTTAATTAAACAAACACTTGGAACTACTCTACTATCTACCCTACTGACCAAGATTGAAATCAAATAAAAAATAAGATATTTACAGTTCCTTTGTACTGGAGATGGGCTGCTATATTGCGATGTCTTGGGACAGGAAAATGCTCCAACACAGGCAAAAATCCACAAAAAGCTTCACAGGTCTTGAAAAGAGTGACAGGTCTGGTCAAATGTATCCTTCCACTATTTCTCCTTGCAATTTCTCCTACTACTCCTCCACTCTCTCAATTTTTTCCTTATATACTCTTGTCCAGCCCCCTCTGAGGCATGCCCAGGACATGCCCAACCTAGCTCCAGACTGGGCTTAACAAAAAAAAAATTGTCAATACTGCCATCTAGTGGCTTTTTTTTTCCCCCCATTACACACTGCAATTATGTCAAAATTACATAATTATAATATCAATTTCTGAGGAGATTGATATTGAAATGATGTCAAAATAACCTCAATAACGTCATCATAACATCAATTTTTAAGCAAATTTGACATTGAGATGATGTTAAAATAACATCATTGAGATCAAATTTTGATATTTGGTTGAAGAAGCTTGACATTGAATTGATGTCAAAATAAAATCAATCACATCATCATAACATCAATTTTTGAGCAAGGTTGACATTGAAACGATGTCAAAAATCCACTAATAACATCATCATTTGACATCAATTTTTGATGCTAAATTGATGCCAAAATTTTGGTGTCAAGTTGATTTCCATTTTTAAACAAATTTTGACAAAAATCAGTGTTTGATGTCAAATTGTTGTTAATTAACATCAGGTGCCCACTGGGCCCACACGAAACTCATTCAATGTCTGTTCATATTTTCTCTTAAATGTGTAAATACGCCTACCAAAAACATACATGATTTTTCCCCATATGTTGTGAGCGGTTGTTCTACGTGCTGAAATTGAGCCTAATGTCTGCGTCTATGACCTCACATGCACGCGCACTACGGTCACGCAAAAAGTGTCCCGGTTTTAGTTTCAGGAAATCTGGTCACCCTATACAGTAAGCAAAAGTAATTGTACTTATTAATTTATGCAGTTATATTGTGCACTGATTTAAGTTAATGTTCTCTTGCTTCGATTGAATATTAGTTGCAACTTATAATTGTTTTACTGGGGAAGAAGGAGCGTGATGGGGAAAAAGGAAGTAGCAGAAAAAACGATTGAGTTGAGCTGTCCGTTTTGTTGGATGTAATGTTAGCTGTACAGCAGGCCTACTGTATTGGTGTGATTAACGAAGAACGAAGATTCAAGATTTATTTGTGTACCACCAATTGTAGCGCTCATTCCCACAGCCCAGGGACCTGGAGCACGCAACCTGAATCGAGAAACGAGGGTTACATGTATCAAAATCGGGGGTGTTCAAGCATTTCTTCAGTTCTTTCCCAATTTCGAAGATGAATGGACCCGATGCTGATTTGATTCAACTGGCTCTGCTCCAAAAAGAACGGTGCTGCGTTTTTATTACGACTACAGGGATCTCACCACGATGCTATCACGCTGCTTGTCCGATAATGGTGTTCTAACTACGTTCTTAATAAGACTTTGCCCCGCTTTTTGTTGGCCATGTCCCGGCTACGCTTATTTTGTGCACGTTCAAAATAAGCGTGGGGAGAGCGTGCAGCTTCCCGACCTAGGAGATCCCACCCCGACCAAACCACGCTCATGGAGATCCTCCCACGTTTGGCCCACGATTGGCCACGCTCTTGGGCACTTTTCCATCATAGTAGAAGTGGTGTCTATGTGAGAGCGGACCTTAAAGGTGCACTATTCAAGTTTGTTTACTTTCTGCGCGATTATATTTTTGTCTCAATTCGCCGACATCTCTCCACGATCCGCTAGCTGCCTGCTCCTAAATTCACTGTTAAAAAAACCTGGGCCCTGGAGACCGCACAGGCGTCACAAACTGCAAATAAACACAAGGGGCACAGGGTGTGCCCCATAACATAACAAACCGTCCCGGCCAATCACTGACAAGAGCTGACAGTTATGGAAGCATGGGAAGGAGGGAACTATGGAAGGGAGGGGCGGGCTATCTCTGTTTTGTTTGAGTTCGAATGTCAACAGAAGTGAAAGTAAACAAACTTGCATAGTGCACCTTTAAAGATGTTCAGAAATGGCAGTTTGTCCTGTTTGTCCCGCCTCCTTCTACAAGTTTCCCCGAGTTTCCGCACGAGTTTACACAAGTAAGGAAAACAATTTGATTGGGCGTTATCGAGCAGGCGGGATATTCAATGTTTGGGGCAGGACACAGTGTTTCGAAGGAATTTGACTGCTTGGTGGGAAATCTTCACATCGACCTGTTTTAAATCTGACACCGTACGCTTGACTATGAAACCTCAAACATCCATGACAGTCTTGCTTGGAGCATAGACTGTATATAAAAGAGGTATATAGTTTGAGAAGCAGGACTGTGTGAAGTGCCTTCCACACACCCTGGATCTTAGTGACATCCCGCTCTCGTCGAAGTGCAGGAATTCAAGCCATCCGGCTCGTATCCCTGCATCTGAAGGGAGGCTGAACAAAGTAGTTTGGATGGACGGACACCCAAGCAAACACCTCCTTCGTCCCCCTCCAGCCATGCTAGCTCACGTATGCTAGGCTACCTAGCTACCGCTACTAACACCACTAACACTCACAATCTCACCACACACTCACTCACCCAAACGTGTCCCTCACTCACTCTCTTGCAACTGCACACTAGATAATAACTCTCTACAACCCACAAAACCGCTCACTAAAACTCGAAACCACTTACTCCTGCAAAAACCACTACTACTACTACTGCTACTACTAAGCCGCCCACACTGGTGAGGCACCCTGTGATGGCTTCTGCATGATCAGATGCTGCCAGGTCTTTCTGTCTGCGGCCAGTCTTCCGGCTGGTATCCAGGTGGTATGGATCTCTGCTCACAGTCCCTGACCAGGCAGTAACGCCATTTCTTTGGTGGACGGCCTCTTAGTCTGTTGCCCTGGACTCGTCCTTCTAGTGCTAGTTTTGGGTAGCGGTGAGGAGCCATTCCTGTTACATGGCCAAAGTATTTTAGCCTCTTGGTGGCTATCCTGTCAGTGACACTTGTGTCGATGTTGAGGAGGTTTTTGATGTGTGTGTTTCTGATCTTGTCCAGTCTGCTCACTCCAAGAATTCTATGGTGGCATGACATTTCAAAGACACACAGTCTATTTTCATCTTCCTTCTTGGTTGTCCAGGTTTCAGCCCCATATAGCAGAATTGACAAAATTAGTATCTGGTAAAGTTGTATTTTTGTTGCTTTGCTGATATCTTTTGAGATCCAGATATTGCTCAGTCTTTGGAAGGCTGCCCCTGCTTTCTGAATTCTGGTTTTAATGTCATCTCCACTAGTGCCATTCTCTGCTATGGTTCCCCAGGCACACAAAGTTGTCCACCTGGTTCAGTTTGTCGTTGTTTATTTTGATGTTGATGACTTGCTTTCTTTCGCTGGTAACCTGGACCTCTGTCTTCTGGATGTTTATTTTGAGTCCAAAGTCACTGCTGGAGTTATGTACCCTGCCTACCAGGACCTGGAGTTCTTCTGGTGACTCAGCTAACAAGACGATGTCGTCTGCGAATCTTAAGTTGTTCATGCAGTGCCCTTGGATAGTTGCGCCAATATCTGTGTCCTCCAGGGCTATTGACATGACTAGTTCAAGCAGAATATTGAAGAGTTGGGGCGAGATGACACAACCCTGTCTAACTCCCAATGCTGTGGCAAACCAGTCTGTACGTTCCCCGTTGACTCGGACTGCACTTTGTGATCGTTTGTAAAGTGCCTGAAGCAACCTGATGATCTTGGCCAGGTAGCCAAAGGTAGCCATTGCTCTCCATAGTCCATCTTGCCATATGGAGTCAAAGGCCTTCTGGAAGTCGATGTAGGCGCAGTAAAGGTGTTTGTCTTTTTCCAGGCATTTTTCTGCAATTTGGCAAAGGGTGAATATTTGATCTACTGTTGCTCTTCCCGGTCTGAACCCTGCCTGGGCTTTTGATAGGATTTGCTCAGTCTTTTGTAAGATTCTACGTTGTAAAATAATTGACATAATCTTCCCAGTGTGAGAGAGCAAGCTGATGCCTCTATAATGTCTTCAATCCAGTTGGTCCTTCTTTTTATAAATTGGTGTTATGACAGCCTTTCCCCAGTCCTCTGGGAATTGTTCAGTTTCCCAAATCTGGTTGCATAGGTTGAAAAATATTTCAATTCCTGTCTGCCCTGCAGCTTTAATTTCCTCTGCACTGATTGCATCAAATCCTGGTGCCTTTCCATCACTCAATCTCTTAATGGCACTTTCTACCTCTTCCTTCAGAATCCGAGGTTCTGGATCGTCTGAGGTGATAACTGGTTGGCTTCTGGCTGCTTCCGCATTTCCTGGGTTTTGCTCATTGTACAGTTCTTGATAATTTTCTTTCCATCTTTTCTTCACTTCATCCTGTTCTGTAAGCACTTTTCCTGCTTTGTCTTTAACTGATTGCATCTTGGTGGTAGAAGATTTGGTTATCTTCTCTACTGTTGAATACACTTCTTTTGACTTTGCAGCTTGGTGCGCATTCTCCACTTTACTGCAAAGCTCTTGGAGCCACTGTTCTTTGCACTGTTTTGTCTTCCTGTGAATTTCTCTGTTCAGGAAATTATATCTTGGCCTGAGTGATGGATCCTTTATCTTCTCTTTTTTCAGCTTGCTTCGCTCGTCGCTCAGTTGAAGTACTTCCTGTGTAATCCAAGGTTCCTGCGGTCGCCCCTTTTTCCTCCTGAGTATCTCTTCTGCTGACTGGTTAAAGGATTCTGTAATTTTAGTCCACGTCTCATTTGCGCCCAGGCGGGTGTCTGGGGGTCCAGGAGGGGCCTGAATCTCCCCCGATTGTAACCTGGTATTTCCTCCTGACTGAGCCTATTTTCAGTTTGGAAGCATCGCATCTCTTCATTGAGTTGATCTTTGGCTTTGTCTTGAATCTGAGGTGAATGTTACATATGACCAGCTGGTGGTCAGATGCTATATCTGCTTCGGGAAAACTCCTGGCATTTTGGATGCTTGTTTTCCATTTTCTGTTCGCCATAATAAACTCTATTTTGTTCCTGGTTTGTCCATCTGGGGACTCCCACGCCGATTCCCTGCTGTCTTTCTTCTGTTGGAAAATGGTATTAGCTATGATAAGATTGTTGGCTGAACAAAAGTTGAGAAGTTTTTCACCCCTGCTGTTCATATCACCATATCCATGTTGTCCTATCACATGCTTCCATTGGTTCCAGTCTCTCCCTACTTTTGCGTTCAGATCACCTGACACTATCAAAAGGTCTTGGTTGGGAGACTCATCGATTGTGTTCTGCAATTGATCGTAAAATTCATCAGCTTGATCTTCTGGGTCTGCCATGTTTGGTGCGTACACCTGGATAACTGTCAAGGCCCCAGCCTGAGTTTGGAATCTGGCTGACATCATTCTTGGGGATATAGTCTTATATCCAAGAGATACTTTCTGTGCAGTTTTGTTCAGGATCATCGCAACACCTTTTCTGTGTTCTTTGTTGTCACTAGAGCATAAAATCTTGTGTCCATCTACGGTGAAATCTCCAGTTTGGGTTCAATTGGTCTCACAGATTCCCATGATTTCCCAGTCGTATTTTGCAAGTTGGTGCAATAGAATTTCTAGGTTGCCATCTTTGTTAAGTGTTTGCACATTCCATGTGCCGATACCAGTTCTTTTCTTTGCTGTAAGCAAAGCCACTTTTTTCTTCGGCGTGTCAGCAGGATCCCTTCCAATTTTGTATCGATATGATGCCGACCCTGCTTTAGAAACTTCACCATCTCTTCCAATTGGGTTTGGAGATACTGTGTCATGATGCACTGCGGCACACAGGCCCGATGGTTGGAATGGCTGATAAGTCTTGTCAGGGGCTTTAACCCTGGTGCTGTTTTGTTCTTTCATGCAGTTTTCGCTCAAAGAAGTTACACTAGGTGGCTGAGACACTCCTCTTCTAGCCGCCCTAGTCTGTCCGTCACCAAGTGAACAAGTCACATGGCAAACAACCCCTACCACGAGAAGGTAGACTTAGGACGTTTACCCGGATCCTCACAAGTTGGTCCTTCCCTCACACTGCATACTACTCGCTATCAAAGCTTCCCGGTTTTTCTCAGACGTTTATATCGCAACGACGGTAGCCATTTGATTGACGTATGACAGATCCTGATATTATTGGCTGATGAATCGTGAGCAACGTGACGCATAATTTGCGTGTCTGCATTATCCAATGCGAAAAAAAACTACCCCACTTTCACCCTGAATTTACTCGAAAATAGAATTTTGCACAAAGTTTGGGCTACATTGTCTGATAGATGAGTGATTACACTAATTTTAAGACCCATAGTGGGATCAAATTCATGTTTCTTTTCTGAACACCTTCAAGGGCAAAGGCCAAAGATGCCTCCAACCAGCAGTCGAATTCCAAAAACAGACTGAGGGTTGACATCATTTCGCTTAGGATAACATGAAAGGGTAAAACAATTTTAACTTTTTTACTAAACATTCTGTCTTCATGTACACGGTTGTGTGACTAAGATTCTTTTTCAGAGTTCAAATTATGGACTGTTATTTTATACAAGTGTAGCCTACTTATACTGTTGATGCATGTCTGCTTGCGTACTTATGGTGGTACGCCTTTTACATTAGTTCTTTTTTGGCATTTAAAAATTTTGGACTGGTCATGTCTAAAATGGGCTGTACATTTCTAACTGTGCTGTACCTGTATTTGGTAATAGTACATGTATTGTGCTTTGTAACGCTCACAATGACCACCAGTTGACAGCCAATCGCGCTTTATTCCAAAAGGGATTACAAATTTTATGTATAACTGTGCATGTACTACATATATTTCAAAAGAAAGAACTTTGGTATTTGTCTGGGAATATGGAATATTACGTCAGCAGAACATTAGCTCTTTAGAGTGCCAGAAGACTATCTACCCAGCATAGTACCAAACCAAACTCTTCATTTTCTGAGAAAACCAGCTCTATGCACTAGCGCGGGAAGTGGGGGGCTGCCGGGGTATTTATTCATTTATGTATTGAGGAAACGCTTTCTCAAAGAAGCGAAAGGCGCGGACACAAACGCATTGGCAAGCAAAAAACGGCGAACAGCAAGCAGAGAGGGATATCTGATTTTTTTTCCTCCAAACAATATTTCAGAGAAAACTAAAGTAAGTGCTACAAACACTTATATTAGAAACATTACATTCAGATCGACTAAATTCCTGGGCCATGAAGGAATATGGCTCAGAGGGCACCATCATCGCGACACGTACCGCAGCTGCTCGTGTGACAGAATGCACTTATTACCGAAAACTCGAGAATGGCTTTAACTTACCCGCGGTAAAAATATGTAAAAAAATTGCCAGTTTGGGAGAATTTTAAGAATGCTGATTATGATCCCAAAGGGCACGATTATTTTCGCCTTTTATGGGATTAGTCTGCTGCCTGTATGTTGGCGAAACTGACAAGCTACATTCATTAAGGATAGTTGATTGAATTAAAAATTACTAATGCGATGAATCACTTTATTCAAATGGGGGATTTTGTCCGAGGATTATTTGTTTATTTTGGGGCTGACGACCTCCTGTAGCTTATAAAACGGCACATAATAGCTAGACTTACAAAGTGAAGTCCTTCTGCGCCAATGTTTTATAGAGCGCGACGGGAAGATGTTTCTGTTCTAAATGTAAAAAGAGCTGAAACGGGAGATGGAATTCAGAGAAAGGGAAATAATTCCATATCCAACCTAAAAAGCTGAGTTTATTTCCCAGAACAATTTTAAAAGGGGGCTCGCCTTTATATTTTGGAGGGTTTTATTTGTGAGAAGGTGGGGTAGGCTACTTGTCATCCCTACAATTATGTGCGCGTTTTCAATGTAGCCCGTCGGTGGTTTCTTGGTCATTTCCTCATTCATAATTTCTTAATCATTATATGATTATGTATTGGTCTTGTTAATTCAAATAATAAATTGTTTGATTGTGAATCATGCGATATCAAACTGGGAGGGGTTGTGAGCCATCATGTGTGAGACAGGCAAATCCCGGCAGTATTACCAGGAGTTGGGGTTGAAGAGGATGAAACAAATAAGGCAACAAAAGCATGATAGCTTTTTAAATGACACATGCGTACAAAACAAAGGAACTTATTGGGATAAAACGTAGAAAAAATTCAGGCCCCAGGACATCAAAACGATTATAAATTATAATTTTTTGTAATCGGTCATGATTTATATGACGAGTATTCTTTTATTCCAGTACTTGTTTGCACCCTTAGTTGCTATGACCGCTGTTGCAAAGACCAACATTGTCATAACGCCCTCATGCAGCGCTATTTAAAAACAAACAAACAAACAAACAAATAAATAAATATATTTTCTTAAAATGACGTCACTCTTCTACTTTCGGTTGGCAGCCCCCCCCCAGTTCAAACATCTTCCCGCGCGCCTGGCTCTATGTATCACAATTCAAAAAATATTTCTTTGGTACATTGCTGGGGATAGCCAGTGCTTGCATCCAGCCTACAGTGCCTCTTGGGGGTGAAATTTTCCCTCGTTTGATGTTGAATATCATCTACACTGAAAATACTACCAGTGATATTTTACTAATGCTTTAATGTATCCCAAAGGGACTATATATCCATTGAATTTCAGATCTCTATCTTGCTGGGTAAACAAAATAATGCCACCTAAACATAGGATCAATCTGCGATGAAATGATCTGTTTTGAGTTTTCCTCCAACTTTGGCTCCGTCTAGCTTGAAAGTGTGGATACTACCAAAGAAATGCTTTGTATTCCTGAAAATAGAGTTCCAAAAGCACAACAAATGGCATTTACCACCACAGTACACATTTGGGTTACTGAGAAAATATACTGCAAACATGCACCAAAATCAAATTCGACCATCTTTCGGCCATCCATTGCACTAACCCAGCAAGATACCAAGGTACTAGTCACTGAAAATGATAATCTTGTTGTGAGCAAATACATAAGAAACTATTCTAGATTGGTATATGTCTGGGATATAATTTTATTCCCATTCCCATTTTCAGTTTTTACTGTTATTTCTCAAATAAATCCAGCTCAATAACGTAGTTACCCAGCTTGGCGCTGATGTGGTGCTGATGTCTATCCAGACTTGTCACAGGTTATGATAAAAGTATAACATATTTGGTACTGTGTAGCCTAAGTCATGAAAGTTGAAGTAAAATGTGGCGTCAACATACAAACTGAGCCACTTTAGAGGCTTCCAGGTGGCGCCACCGGCAGGCAAAGTGAGATTTGGACCTGAAAATTAGGCTTTTTTCCGTGAGACACCCATATGTACCTATGTGCCAAGTTTTATTCACTTCCAGGGGGGGTCAACTCCTCAACTTCTTCAAAAAGTGCCATTTTCTCATGGAAAGAAGTGCGCAGTTTAAACTTAAAATGTGGAGGGACGACGCGCTACACAATGTCCGGACATGCCGAGACAACAAGCCAAATTTTCCCTCAGTCGGATTTGCAGATTTTGGTGTGGGCACACAAATATAACTGTGCGCGAAACTCAGACCGTTTTATTTTTGGCAGTTGCTACGGGTACAGCAGTTTTCCAATGCATTTCAATGTAGAGAGGTATGGCAGTCCCAATTTCAAACTCTGCCCTAACCTAACCCTGTCCCTAACCCCAACCCTAACCCTAATCCTGACCCCTGACCCTAACCATAATCCCTAATACTTATCCCATTCCCTTTAAAACGGCTGCCATACCCATAAATCTGCTGTATCTCTAGACACTTCGTTTATTTTTCGACGTGTCTAGAAATACGGCAGCTTTAATTGGTACAGCAGTCGACTTGAAGGGATTAGAATAAGGGTTTGGGATAATGGTTGGGGGTCAGGGTTAAGGTTACGTTAGGTTAGGTTAGGAAGGGTTTGAAATTGGGACTGCCGTACCTCTCTACATTGAAATGCATTGGAAAACTGCCGTACCCGTGGCAACTGCCTTTATTTTTCCAATCACATGTGCCGTATTAGCTGTACTGGGTCTTATCGTCAGTGTTATGTTGCGAGGGCCCCCCTCAACGTGGCTCCTCCTCCCCGCGTCGCTTCTAGCCGCCCCCTCTCGGCTCAGCCACGGATCGTCACTTCTCTTTCACTGAGCTCCGAGCACCGGACTACCTTTCTCGATTACACAGCCATGGCAGAAAACGCCGGCTTGGAGAACCACCGCATCAAGAGCTTTAAAAATAAGGGGCGCGATGTCGAGGTAAGTGGAGATCGGCGGATCGTCTTTGTGACTCTTCGACCGGCGTCTTCAGGAGCTAAAATAATGTTGCAACGCTCTGATGTGCCCCGGGCCTTTGTGACAAGCCTGGGGATGGGGGGCGGGTTGTGTGCGCTGGATATTAGGAGCTGGTATTTCGGCAAACCCCTGCACCCTCGCCAGATATTACTACCGTAACCCGCGCGGGCTTGTAAGTTAATGGCTGCTTCTCCATGCGGGTCGGGCGCGGCCTACAGAAAGGCCTCCAGGCCGTGCTGTGAAACCGAATTCCCCATGTTTTACCGGCTTTAAAGTGAGATCTAACTGGCTGGCAGCTGCGCTAGCTAGCTAGCTAATGCTGAAATTCCACATCAGATAGAGTCGCGCCTCTGTTCCCATAGTCACCCCGATCAAGGCAAGGACTGCCATGAACAAGCTTGCAGCAGATGTGGCGCCGCTTCACAGGTACAGATTCGGACACTATCTGACCGGAAAGCGCTTTGATAGCTATTGCAGCCTTTCACGACGGCCTTGCATTAGATCTATGGATGAATGTCGGGGATTCACTGGCTTGTTGGCTAATTATTTCCAGTTTGAAGTTGTTCTTGGTGTGGTTAGCACGTTTGCTGGCTACTGAAAGAGTGAAAGCTGTTTGTCGAATATTTGTAATGTACTGGCGCTGAATTCATCGGGTGCTGTTTGAAACTTCTGTCCCAAGGCCTATGTGCATGGCCTAGTTATTGTGGTGCCGTTTATTCGCCCCAAGCTGTGTTATGAAACGGCCTTTCCACTCTCTATCTGCGTATATTATTTTTTCTGAATGCTAACTGCCTAGCACCGGGTGCCGTGCCACTTTATGACGTCGTAGTTGGCTAAAGAATGCAAATAGTCAGCGGTTTATAGTCATTAAACTATAACCGCTTTGCCTGTGTTGCATATTACCGTGTATTGTATGTAACCTCGGTAAAGCACATTTTAGACGGTGCTTGTTTGTCCATATTACTCATACCGCATTCATTTTTACAGCCGGCATATTGTCATGGTGTTACGACTGAACACTGTCACAGAAAGGCGAAGTTGATTAAACTGTATTCGCACTGCTAAGAGAGAGCGAGCGCTGTCACAGGCTTCTGCATTATATAAAACCAGCAGTTACAGTTGCTTTGGCCATTATTTAGCTCGCTTTCCATTTTCCAAATGACCCGCTCACTTTACGTTAGTCGCGTGACAGTTTCAGGATTCGGGCGAACGCTGATCAGACGTGTTTTATACTCTGGGTGCTTCAGTTCAAGCCCAGCAGTGTAGTTGCTTAGGGTGAAGTCAGGTAATTTGGGACACTGTTTAGTAGATAGCCAAGGAAACGACATAAAATTCCGAATACTACCGTGTAAAATTTACTTTTAGGCCTTGTTGTGGATCTCTGATATTTTTTTATAAAAGTATGGTGCTAAGTAAAATCCTTTTAAAACTTTGGACCTTCCATCGTATCAAGAACCCCTACCTCACTCTGATGTCTTTCATGTCAAATGGGACAGCTGGTAAGGGGTTATTCCGTGTCAATTCACCAAATTTCAGAAACTCTTATTTTGATTTCCATTTTCAAGCTTCAGTATCTTTCCATATACTAGTGTGAATGTGACTAATATGTATTTAAAGTTAATGTCAAATGGTTTATGAGAGGCACTGCACAAAATTTGAGATCTCTGACATAATTACAGAGCTGTCCACAAGACTACGAAGCTATAATCGAGAATTAGCATTCCAATATGTAACATAATTTTAAAAATTCATATTGGGGAAAAAGAGAAAGAACACAATCATAATTTTTTGGATATATCATCAACAAAAACCTGCTCTTTAAGGTGAACTTGATTTGGATTTGATACATGGTGTCATTCAACGGGAATATAGCTTCAAATTAGCAGGAAAATGTGTTTTTTCTCATTTTTGATCAGCAGTAACTCAGATGCTATTTACTTCACATTGGTAATTTTTCAGAAAACCATCTACCTAGTCCAAAAGACCCCCCACACACACACACACACACACACACACACACAAAAATATCAGCCCCCTGTCATAGAAACTGATGAGTTTACAGGCCCTTAAAAGCGCTGCCGCAGTTTGAAAATAGAAATTTTCGACAGAATCTAGGGGCCTATTACTGCATGTTACACATGAGCCAGACTGCTGAAATTTAAATTATGTACAGATGTAGCACCAGATATTTGACATACAAACGTTGGAGGTCCTAGCTCAAGTACTTCTTAAGATTTTCCAGCTCAAAATTAGGACTTAAGAAGGCGATGCTAAAAAAGGCTAAAAATTGCCCAAATCTTTGTCCTTTAATAATTTTTTTGTGGCCTAACTATTGGCAGTAGAGACCTACAATTTTGGGATTATTCTATTAAGAAGTGAATCCACCAACATGATTTTTTTTCAAGAAAATCTGAGGGGGTCATGCGGGAGCCATTTGCTGAATTGACGCGGAATGACCCTAAGTGGTAAGGTCACGGTATTTGTTTTCTTGTAGATGGGACAAAAACAAAACTCATTGTCTTCTGCACATCCCTACTATAGTTCTGTGAAATGTTTTGCATTTATTTGGAAGACATTACTATGAACTACAATTGTGCTGAAGCAAAATGATTTCACTTTTGTGTAAGTGACTCTTTTGTCTTAAGGAAGCTTTATAGTAGACGGGACGGCTTGTGACATTGTTTTTAGACCCTTCTTGGAAAATCAAAATCCCTGATCTGTTAAATATTTTCAAGGAACTAGTTCAATTGATCTATGAGGTAAAGTAACTGCCCTACAACATGGGGAAAAAAATTTGTTAAATCATCAATATTAAGATAATGAGACCAAGTAATGAGATTTGTAGATGGGACACCCCGAAAGTTTGTAGATGGGACAGATATGGGACACAGGAAATTCTACGAGTTAATGGGAGTTGATAAGAGTATAAAGCACTCAGGTTAGTGCAAACAAGATAACAAGAACAACATCAACTTAAGAGTCCAAAAATCAATTTATTGTAGAACAATCGACTAATTACAACAACTAATTAGGCTGAATTAGAAAATAAAAAATACATGTCATTTTCTTCTTGATGACACATAACTTGCTCACAATACAATACAAACTAATAAATGTACGTACGGGCGATTTTCAGCCAAGTGTGCAAGTAACATGAAAGACACTTTTGAAAAATCAAACCTATTTTTTCCCCATAATTTGGCCTGGTTTTGTTTTCTCTGTGAATTTCTAAGGATTCTACAAAGCTGCAATGCAAGAACTATCTTTAATTATGAGAAAATGCATTGTTAAATTTTTCATTTTGTCTTTCATGTTACCACAGTAACATGAAAGACATGTCTTTCTTGTTACCATGTTTTTTTGTCAAAATACTATTAATATTTAAAGTGAATTGGTTTGTTTACATTGACATCTTTGGCAGTAAGGTGTAATTGCAGGTGCGCTTCTGGACCTCATTTCCCATAACTCTTGTCGAGACCCAACAGTGTCGCCTGTATGACGTCGGTAAATTGATGGCTCTTACCAGTTCCACGCCTCCTCAACTCTCATACATACGGGAAAGATGCTCTTTGACACGGCAGTTGAACTCAATAAAAGTAAAAATTATGTGACGTTAGTCATCCATTAGCGTCATCTCATTCCAGTAACATGTTAGGCTATTATGATAAAACGATTAACTTAAAGGGCTGCCAACTCTCCTGCATTCGCCGTGAGAATTTGTGCTTCATTCGCGTTCCCGTGCTGTAGTCAGTAATTATTCAACCAATGAAATGCGTGTGTTTCACGATCGTTCAAATTGTTTCAATGAAATAAGACCATTTGAAACATTTTTATGCAATTCCACTGCTTCCAACCCCTGAGTGAAGAAACGCGTGAGAATTCCAGAATCATAATTGTTCTCATATTACTAGTGGCGAAATCTCACCGTAACACATGTGAAACTGATAAACTTCAATGCACAAGGACTTCAATTCCACCTGAGAATCTCTACAAACGGTCTGATAGAGTAATTTCTGACGACAGCACAGGAACGTGAATATTTCGTTTAAACTCAAGCCGAATATGTGAAAGTTGAGAGCCCTGTGTAAATAATGAAAACGGTACTTGGTTAACAGGTAACGTTATAACTTTTTTTTTTAATAAAAATGATTTGTCGAGGCGGTTAACGTAGCTTTTTTTCCCGTTTGCTTCCTGAAATTACGTTATAATTTTAGTTTCAGTAGTAGCCTCAACAGAGACTCGGCTAACGTTAGTTTCTACTGTGCACAGTATAGCTACACAGTATGGTATTTGCCATTGGGTAGACGTCAAGGGATCCAGTAGCGGTACTTTCCGCTTCTTGGAAGGCTGCATTTTTAACGGTCCTCCCTTAATTCCATCTGTAAAACTGACATATAGTGTAAGGGACAAGTTAGATTTAGGGTTAGGGGATAGAGCCAAGGTTCAGGTTAGGGGAAGTACCGCTACTGGATCCCTTCTGACGTCTACCTTGCCATTGCTTCTCCCGGGGTTCCTTACTTCCTTCAAGCTAGCTTGCGGCTCCTCCTACCTTCTGGACAGACCAAACACTGCTTACTGACGTAAAAAGCGTCACTAGATGTGCGCCTGTATTTGAATATAGCGCAGGAATGTCGCCACAGACACAATGATTGCTTTACCTGGCAAAGAATGAAATACAAGTGCTTTCATCAGTGGGTCATAGGCCCAATCACCGTTGTTTTATTCCCCCCTCTCTGCCGTTGTTTTATTCCCCCCTCTCTGATAGACACTGACTTAACAGACAGTAACGAGACGGAAATCTTATGGACTACCACTTTTGAGTTTTAACCAAGTTTTGAGATAAAATGGTTTCAGATGCACTTTACTTTGTTCCTAAAGTGTTTTACAAAAAGATTTAAGGGAAAAGGCTTAATATCTGCAGAGTAACAAAAAGGACCTATATGGTAACAAAAGAGAACGCGTATAAAATGACCAAAAGCTGATGGTTTCATATGACAATTTAAAAAAAAAAAAAAAAAGACGTTTCCAACATTGAAAGAAGTTTAAAAGGATTCAGAGAATTGGGGGGGTTGGTTCACAATGCATAAAACTTTCTTTAAATAGTACAGCCCCTTCCATCCACCAAAACACTACTGGAGGGTTCAAGCATTCTCTCCCATTGTTAGCATCATTTGAGTTCAAGTTTTGACCCTTTCGTTATCAAGGGTGAAAGGTGGAGGGCCCTCAAATATCACCTTATCGATTATGAACTTCCTTTCAGCTATTAAAATATCATCTCTCCTTGGCCAGTCATAGGTATACTGGGAACGGCTGCCAACACGTTCTAGGAATTTTATTTTGATATTTTTCTCATCAGTAAGCCTCCCAATATAGAATGAGCGCGTTTTCCCTCGTGTGAATCAGTTGTATGCGTGTTATACTGTATAACATTCTGTAGGCCTACTAGTAACATTGTGGTCCATTGGCAGTAACAAAGGCCTTCGGAAACCTCACGTTTCAATACTTTATGACCCAAGTCTCTCGCAGTTTACTTTTCCCAATTAACTACAGTTGCTCAGACTGCGGCAGTCAAATTTATTTGTGATTTGTTAAACATTGCACTACAAAATTATGAGGCGTTTTCTTCCGCATATAAATGACGACGTAAAATATCAATGTCTTATTCTGCGCTCCTGTCACTCATGCAATGGCACAGATGCGTGAATTAGTTTGCGAGGCTCATGAAGCAGTAAGCCATAAGAATCCATTCTATATTGGGTCATTCCATGCCAAGTGGGTCAATTTTCAGAAAATTTCCCAGGTTACCGACTCGGATTTTGCCAGAAAAATTCTTAAAATTTGCTCGTCATGTATAATGAACACCTGCAAAATTTTAGGGCCTAATTCTTACCGGTTTTAATTTTACATGGGTTCAAAGTGTGGGACCCACAAACCCGCAAATGGCAATTCGCAATTTCTGTGGTTTTTGGAGGTCAATATCTCCTAGAAGGAAAGTCCCAGGAAGCTGAAAACGTGTAGTCTGGGTAATTCTGGACCAGAGATTCAGAATTTGGCATCGAATGAGTCCTATTTAACCACTTGGGTGTTGTGGATGTCACAAAATGGTCATTTTTATGGCGCTGTCATGAGGGCTTCTGGTATCGGGCAAGCCCCCAGACCTCAGCAGACAAGCCATAACTGGAATTTGCCATTCATTCAAATGTCTGGCACTAGTAGTATGCCTACAAGTAATTGCAGACCTCTGAGTGTTTATATGAGTGAATGGTGGAGGTCTGAAAAGTGTTCAGAGGACCAAAACCCCCAAAATGGCCCCTATTGGGGGTAAAAAGTCATGTGGGACTATAGCCAGGGTTACCAAACTTTTTCCCCTTGTACGTACACGTTATCTTCATTCTCATGACAGCGCCTTAAAAATGATCATTTTGTGACGTCCACAACACCCAAGTGGTTAAAGATAGGACTCATTCGATGCCAAATTCTGAATCTCTGGTCCAGAATTACCCAGACTTCAAGTTTTCAGCTTCCTGGGACTTTCCTTCTAGGAGATATTGACCTCCAAAAACCACAGAAATTGCAAGTTGCCATTTGCGGGTTTGTGGGTCCCGCACTTTGAACACCTGTAAAACCAAAGCCGGTAGGAATTAGGCCCTAAAATTTTGCAGGTGTTCATTATACATGATAAGCAATTTCAAAGATTTTTTTCAACAAAATCCGAGTCGGTCACCTGGGAGCCATTGACTCACTTGGCATGGAATGACCCTATTCTGATGGTAGTTACACTACAATGCAAATGAAAAACAACTGCATAAAACAGGTGATTGGTGATGAATACTGAATATACCAGTGTTCCAAATATAGTGTAGTTTAAAATGTAGTCATCTCTATATTTGTAAACTTGGGGACAGATTTTTATTTTTAAAATTTCAATCAAAAACTGCTAATTTCTGCAGTACTAAAAGGTGGTCTAACAGCTGACGTAGGTGACATCGATCAGAGTGTTGGTGTGGTTTCAATGCTGTGAAAGGGAGTTATGAACACAGCTGTTTTCTGCAGGTCAGTCTTCCTATATCTGCTCTGTATGGCTGAGAGTGGAAAATAAGTGGCCTCATAACTGTCTTTCATGTTACCACTTTGTCTTTCTTGTTACTCGATGATGGTAACAAAAAAAGACAAACTACGGTAACAAGAAAGATGCATCCAAAAGTATTTCAGGGTACTGTGGGCACCTGTCCACACACAAACGTGCCTTAATTATGGCAATCTGGAGCAGTTACACTATTACAGGTCACTCTTTCAATTTCTGCCTGGAATCATCCATTATTTTGTAGTAACAAGAAAGATGTGCAATTTGTGAGACACGCAATTTGGAAAAACTTAGAGCTGTCTCTTCCTCCCACAGTTTCTTCAAATTGTAAAATGCAGCCGAAATAGATTCCTTACATCCTGGTATTTAAAAAAAAAAAAAAAAAAAAACCATGGTAGTGATACCTATTGGAGACAATGTTAATTATTATCCTCAGATGTGATGGTGGTAACAAGAAAGACAGTGACTGAACCAAGTTTGCAACATAGCTTTGTTGACTAATATTTCTAGAGGGAAAACTAGGAAAAGGGGAGACAAATCTGTCTTTGAGACCTAAAATACAAAGAAACATAGAAAGTTTTGTAAGTGATAGGATTTCTCATGGGAAAAGGGAAAAAAATCAACTTGAGTAAAAGTGACCCCATTTGAGATGGGTAGCAAAATGGACATTTTGACCATAAAAATTCTGCTATTTTTTGTTTTTTTCCCCCCTCAGACGTGACCAAACAATTTTTTTAAACAAGAAAAAAGTGTACTTCAACATACTAAATTGCTTCCTGGGTGTTTATTTTGAATTAAATAAGTTAAATGCGATAGGACATTTTTTTTTTTACCCCTAAATTGCACACTTGCCTGAAAATTGCCCATATATTCCATGATTCTATATTTTGCAAGTGACTAAACTCTGTGGCGCTAATTGCTTGTTTGCACCGCATAAGTATGTTTGCCACATCTCCATTCATAAGATATGATTTGATCCAGTGCACATACTTTCCTGTTCAGTGAGTTTCTTTTATATCGAGGTGAAAGTCGATGAAAATAACCCTTTTGATCTGATCTTGAGTTAGCATCAATAGTACACAAATCAATAGATCAATCAGTGGTCAACATTTCGTCTGATAGTCTACTCAAAGTCACATCAAAGCTTATTAGAAAACTGACTACGTCAATGAAAAAATTATTAGTCATTGTATTTAGCCTAATTAGTATTCGGTAATTATACTAATTAGCAGTGTTCTAGTAGTATTGCATGTGATCAGGTCAACCATAAGCTGAAAGAAGAAAAAAAAGTCGAAAATTGAGGAAAAGCTAATTAGTGATTACTAATTGGCCTAATTAGCATTTACAAATTAGACTAATTAACGTTGTAGTAGCACATATCATCAGATCAACTAAAAGCTGAAATATCACGATATGAATATCTTAACACTCCTAGAAACTAGCATTTTAAAATTGTCCCATCTACAGAGATGTCCCATCTACAAGCTTGTCCCATCTACAATATGTAGATGGGACACATTTTCTCTATTGTTTTACTGAAAATGTCAACTATGTCAATTTTATCCATTACATACTCCAGTAAGAAGAAAAAAAAGATCATTTCATTTGAAACCGAATTGTGGCTCTGAGAGAAACTTTTTTATCTCAAAATCTAAATTAGCATTAATTAACCGCTTAAGTCTTTTGTTTAAGCACCTTCCAGTGAATTGTAAACATCAGTTTTTGTATAGAGAATGTCTAATATGATGCCCAATCAATATGCAAAATTTGAAAGCCATAGCTACTATGCCTTGGCTATAAAACAATAAAATCATGTGTCCCATCTACAAATCTCATTAACCAATATTTCTTAATTAATGCTCTTGTATCTTGAGAATGAAACAAGATATGAACAAACAGTTTTCAGATTCAAGAGGTTCAACCATTTTACGTCCCATTAAAAAATGAATACTATCTGACAAAAAAGATTTTGACACTCATGTCGCAAATACCGTGGCTGTACCCTAAGGTAAAATTAGGCATTTTCTTGCTTTCATGCTCTCTTTCAAATTATACCTCCCTCCCCTATCTGGATGTATGTGTGTGTGAGTAAGTGTGATCGAGTGAGACATGCAGGTGTACGTATGCACAAACATTTGCATTGTGTGGGCATGTGCGATATGCATTGACACATGCCTGCCAGTTTGTAGCAATGGTGGCAAATTCTGGGTTATTGTGGCTGACATGGACTCACTGCATCATCTTCAATACTTTCATGTGAAAAAAATGCAACCCCAATTCCGAAATAGTTGGGACAAAGTGTGGATTGTGAATAAAATCGAAACGCAATGACTTTCAAATCACACCAGCCAGTATTTTATTCACAATAGAACAGAGATAACATAGCAAATGTTGAAACTGAGAAATTTAACAATTTTATATCCACAAAATGAGCTCATTTTAAATTTGATGGCTGCTACAGGTCTCAAAAAAGTTGGTACAGGGGCCTGTTTACTATGGTGTAGCATCCCCTCTTCTTTTTAACACAGAGTGGAGGCATCTGGGTATTGATGAGACAAGTTTCTTGAGTTTAGCTGTTGGAATTTGATCCCACTTTTGTTTAATACAGGCTTCCAGCTGCTGGAGAGTTTTGGGTCTCCTTCGACGGACTTTTTGTTTGATTATGCGCCAAATGTTCTCAATCGGTGAAAGATCAGGACTGCAGGCAGACCAATTCAGCACACGGACTCTTCTGCTACGAAGCTATGCTGCAATATGTGGTTTTTCACTGTCCTGCTGAAATACACAAGGCCTTCCTTGGAATAGATGTCATCTGGAGGGGAGCATATCGAGGGCTGACTGCAATAAACAGTTATGTCCAGATGTTTTACATTGGACATAACTGTTTATTGCAGTCAGCCCTCGATATGTTGCTTTAAAACCTTTATATACCTTTCAGCATTCATGGTGCTTTTTAAAACATGCAAGTGTCCCACACCATATGCACTAATGCATCCCCATACCATCAGAGATGCTGGCTTTTGAACTGAACGCTGATAACAGGAGGGGTGGTCTTTCTCCACTTCAACCCAGAGGACACAACGCCCATGATTTCCAACAAGAATGTCAAATTTGGACTCGTCTGACCACAGGACACTTTGCCACTTTGCTACAGTCCATTTTAAATGAGCCTTGAACACGGCGTGGCTTCTGGATCATGTTCAACAATGGCTTCCTTTTTGCATGATAGAGTTTTAGGTGGCATCTGTAGATGGCACGGTGGACTGTGTTTACAGACAGTGGTTTCTTTAAGTATTTCTGGGCCCATTTAGTAATGCCAATGACAGAATCATGCTAGTGAGTGATGCAATGACGTCTGAGGGCCCGAAGATCACAGGCATCCAGTTAAGGTCTTCCGCCTTGTCCCTTACGCACAGAGATTTTTCCAGTTTCTCTGAATCTTTTGATGATGTTATGCACTGTCGATGATGAGACCTTCAAAGCCTTTGCAATTTGACGTTGAGGTTAAAAACATTGTTTTTAAAGTATTCCACAATTTTTTTTTCGCAAGCCTTGACAGGTTGGAGAGCCTCTGGCCATCTTTACTGCTGAGAGACTCAGCCTCTCTAAGACACCCCTTTTATAGCCAATCATGTTACACACCTGATGCCAGTTAACTAAATTACTTACTAAATGTTCTCTCAGCTGATTCTCTTATATATTAATTGCTTTTTCAGCCCTTTTTTGCCGTGTCCCAATGTTTTTTGAGACCTGTTGCACCCAGAAAATTTGAAATGAGCTCATTTTGTGGATAAAAATATAGAATGTCTCCGTTTCAACATTTGAAATGTTATCTATGTTCTATTGTAAATAACATATTGGCCCATGTGATCTGAAAGTCATTGCATTTTGATTTTATTCACAATTTACACTTTGTCCCAACTATTTTGGAATTGGGGTTGCAGTAAGAAAATGCACTTTTTGAAAAATCTAGAAAACATAGGAAACCATGAGTACCAAATTTTTGATATTAGTAAGATAACATTTATATCTGTCAGTGGTGAAAATTTGTTGCTCTTGGCTATTTGCCCACGTGGTGAATTTGCCCCATGAAGTTGGAACTTTTTTCATGTCGACAATCTGCGCAACAATGTTTGTGCCCCCATAGTTGTTGATGCCAACAGAGTTTTATAACTTGTATTTATAGATATTTACCCAAATATTCTACAGAGGGGAAATGGGGAGCCTTGGTCAAGTATGACAGAAATGGGGGCAACTCAAAAACGCAACCGACATTTTATTTGCAAATGAAAATTGAGTTTTCATGGACCTGTAAGAAGATATATATAAAAGAGAGAACAATTCTGATGCCAGATTCTGAAAGCCAGGGCAAGAATTAGTGAGTATGCCAAGTTTCATCCCTTTATCTCGTATAATATTGAAGTTATAGGCCTTTGAAATGGCTTTCGGCTTCAGTGCACCATTCGCGAGTGTCCAAAATCGTCACGACATGCCTTTTTAAAATGCCTGTTTCTCGAAAACTATAAGGAATTAAGAGCTAAAACTTGTCAATTCTTCCTAAAACATGTAAAGGTATTTTAGACATTTTTTTAGGGAAATCTGAGACTACTCACATGGGCTTGATTCCCTGTTTTGTGGGCTGTTTCACAATCAGGGACCAAAGTTTGTCTCGCGGACCCCCAGAAATCAAATGTGGAGTGTAGAATCAAATTGATGCCTATTTGTTTACATATGTTGTTGAGGACACATGCTGAAAATTTTGGAGCGTTGGGTTCACAGTAGGGTTGCACGATAACCGGAATCGCGGTTATCGCAAGCGCAATAAAAGTAACTGCCACTATGAGGCAGACAGACGAGCTTGCATATTACCTTTCTCTGACACATGCCTAATGCGGTCATTTGAAATGCTTCCATTGTATTTCAGTTTATTTTCACAATTTTGGTAGAGAAAAAGGGCAGAAAACACACAAAATCTTCATGAAAATTCAGCATTGAAATTGTAAAAAAAAAAAAACTAATAAAGAGAATTGAAAAATTGCTAGGTCTTAAAATTATACATTTCTGGGAATTTCATAATTTCGTTTCATAACCTCCATGACCACAAGTGCAAGTCATCTGATCGCTGAATTCTAAATTACTTACTCTCTAGAACCTAAATAAGACAGCTATCCAGGTGGCTCCCCGAAGTCAAAGATCCCTCAAAATGGCGCACTGTCAAAACATAAAATAATCATATATTTAACACAAATCAACTTTTAACGCATGAAATTCAATATGAAGTAATGATTTTCTCATTGAATTTGGCATGAGTTTACCAATATAGGTGCAGTTGGACATCAATGGTCACCAGTGACCTCTCAACACAAAACATGCCTTTTCTGCTTGATGCAGTTGAGAATTTTGTCAATTTTTCTTCAGTGTCCCACTAGCCAGCACACATACTATTTAACGGTAAGAATATTCACATTTTTCATACAGTGAAAAGCTAGCAGTTCCCACTTCCAAGCCGGCGACCTTGTATTAAAAAAAAAAAAAAAAAAAAAAAAAAGCTGGCGACCTTAATGAGAATCATCTCTCCCCCCCCACCCCCCCGCTCAATAGAATGAGAATGACCCCCTCCAGACATCAGTCTGCCACCACACATGTGCCCCCATAGTCTCCAAAAATTCTGTGGGAAACACTGACTTACCACGCCTTAGTATAACTCACTAACTCAGTAATATCTGACATATACCTTATTTTAACAGAATAGCATTCCATTACTAGGAATAATCAGGCTATTTTCTACCCAAATTGAACAGAATAGTGCAATGAACATACCAGGGGGTCTACTGAAGTGCGTGAGCTGCTTGCATTTTGAAGAAACGAAAACCTTGGCATTCGATTTCGTTGAACACGGTATAAATTCTAAAGCAAAAAGCCACATTGAGCAAAATGCAAACAGAGTAGAAGGTTACCTTTTTCATTGAATCCCTCCTCCAGAGACAGATGTATCGGGTAGAAGGAACCCTCCAGTCCTGTTTCATTCGGAATAATATTCCCGTTGACCATGTCCGTACCTCATTTAAATCTCGTAAATCTATCTTAACACTTTAGGCCGGTTTTGGATGTCTTTTTTTCTTTGAAATCGCGTCAGGTACAAGTGAACCATTTTATTATTGCGTAAAAACAAAGCCAGCAATGTGCACATGTTCCATTTTTTTCCCCGGCTGGATGGCATTAGCTTATTCTAGAAATAATGCTTCTATAAAATGTACATAACGGGAGCTGTCACCTCAGTTAAAATTTCGACGTCCATTCCAGACCCGAAATCACACAGTTCTTGTCACCCTACCATCGCAAAATGCTGTCAGAGGCCTTCTTATCTAGTCTTTTGTAAATTCCAAAGCTTCACTGAATCGTAGAGTCATTAATCAATCCATAACTATCATTGATGTAAACCAATTCTGATTTCCATCTCCGATTTGTTGTCCATTCCACCCGGTTTATTATTAATTTGCTGCCCGCATTTATTATGGAATGCATCACAACTTGTAAAGGCAAAAGTTCGTAGCTAATGTAAACAAGCTGGCCTTGTCATTTGTAACTTTTAAACTTCGATGAGTATTTCTTCCCAAAATTCCGCATTTCTGATGTCCGTTATTTGAAAACAAAGCTGATTTTATTCAATAAAGCACATATCGTCCGTTGATTCTCCCTGTCAATGACTAACTTCCATTCCATAGAAATTCATAATGTCCCTGATATTGATGGGGGTATGCAGTCTGATGTATTCATGAAATACAGTACCTGTCAAAAGTTTGGACGTGCTTTTCTAATGTCACAGCACTCTGTTTTTAGAGAAATTTAAATGGCTTAACTTCTCTGTATAATCTCAAATGGAATCTTGTAATAGGTAAACAGTTGGAAGTAAAAAGAGAATACTTTACTTGTTTGAATAGTGTCCAAAATTTTGGAATTCTCAAAGAAGCCATATTTTGCGAAGTAAACAGGCAAATAAACTCCTATTTTCCAACAGCGGAATTTAAGTCAAGCGGTTTTGGGACTTATTGGGCGGAAAGGTAGATGAAGAGCACACCTTAAGTGCAGCACGTCTTTGGGAACTTGGACAGCCGTGTCACTGCAAATTAATCACAGTCATATGACTGCCCTTGTTTTAAAAAAAAAAAAAAAAAAAAATGAGAATGCTCTGCAAATATGACAACAAATGGTGGTAAGTTTGATGGATTTAAGTATGATGGATCTTTTTTTTTTTTTTTTTTTTGCAAAATAAAGGCTGCTTATTTCTTTAACATGTATTATAAGAAAAATGCGGGTGTTTCCAGACTTTTAACAGGTACTGTATGTTCACTTTGGGCGTCATTACTTGTGCCTGTTATCAAGGCATGTGTTAGGTCTATCAGCTGAGCGATGACGGCCAGTGGCTATATAAGATACAAAGTTTAATGAAGACACAGCGACACATTTTGACCTTATGGGGTAATCCTCTTTCTGACTTAACTGCTGTTTGGCTATCATGCACAATTTTATTTCCTGAGGTACTGGGAGATGTAGCCAACGATATGCCGATGGGTATGTGTTGCTTCATTGCCTTTCACCGCTTGCCCAGTAGAATCAAAAAGTATGATGGCATCTGTTGACGTATGGGATTGGTGACAGACCAACTCGTGTTGTGTTGTTGCATGAAGGTAAACTATCTTCTCATTGATTTTATACCAAACTTGACATCCCAAAGAGCATAAGAACACTGCTTACTTCATTTTTCACATGATTTAATTTTTGCAAGGCCGTTTCACTAGAGTTTAAACTTGATTCTGGAATGGCCCAAATGGATGTTTCTGCAGAACCCCTTTGGTGTATTCTAGATTGCTTTATTCTGAAAAAATTGCCATTTACTCCAGTGCCTGTTTTCTGCTAAGCAAAATCATCAGCGTGGAAAGCAATGGCTCGTAAAATGGCTGGCAGTGAACAAGCTGCCGAGTTAGCATTAGCAGTTACATAAGCATCTATTTGGGAGGGTAACACGAGCCTGGACCTGCAGTCACAAGGCCAAACAGCATCTTATGCCAGGACTGTTGGATACGTGAGACCTGCCGCCTCTTCCTGCTGCTCTGTCCTGATGTTGGAGGAGTGAGTGTTTTGGTGACTATAGCATCCCAGCAGGCATCCAATACAGTGATGCCTAGTAACGACCATCTATGGTTAAGTGTCCCTCTTCTCCCCTAATTTATCAGTGCTATCTTGTCTAGGACAGGAGTTAAGGATTTATTCCCCTGTCCGATGTGTTTTTGCATTGGAAACGTGCAACATGTATGCTGCTTGGTCACAGGTATGGTGACATGGGATCATTGCCAGGTGTGGCAAAGGTGTGATATCTGGGCACCCCGGTGGCACATCGGTCTAAGTGTGCGTTCCATAAAGGCTGTGGCATCCCGCGGCGACCCGGTTCGATTGCAGCTTAGGTCATTTGCCGCGTATCTTCCCCATTCTTCTCCCCAGCTTTCCTGTCTCTCTACTATGTGACTGTCAAATAAAGGAGAAAATCCCCCCCAAAAAAAAGGTGTGATATCTACTCACTGGTGGTGCAGTATGATCACAGGAGTGCTACAGTATGTGCTGTCCTTGGTCACAGAAAGAGAATAATACGAGCTCACCTCAGTGATGCAATGTGTGCGATCCTTGGTCATTGTGGGGCTACGACGTGCTGGCTTTGGTTCCAGGAAAGGTGTGACGTGCTCACCTCGGTCACAGAAAGGGTGTGATATGTGCTTCCCTCAATCATAAGGGTTAGAGATGCACCGAGTACAAGCACTAGTTTTTCAGATCGAGTACAAGTACTAGTTTGTACATTTCAGGACATTTCATTTCAGGGGAATCTGCACCTGTGAAACGAGCGCGAGGCACAAGCTTGCATCAGCCCGCTGGGCAAAATCCCGTATCAGTGGCAGCAACCATTGTCATACCAACAGTCACAAGCGTCATTGGCAACGCATTGCTTCAGACGCTGTCATGGCGGAGAGACTCATGAATTCCTTAAGCAGCAGTCACACCTTGCTGGATGGCATTAACGGACATCCGACGGGAGCAAAATTTTCAATCTGTTCGTTTCCATTCACATGCGTTTCTGGTCAGGCTAGGTCCGTTCAATCCAGTTTTGTGCATTTTGAGCCTCGAGCAGCGACGGAGACGACTTTCAGCACCGGATAATTTTCTTTCGCAAAGTTTCTATCTGTCGGACGTCCCATAATGCTATCCGGCAAGCTGTGACTGCTGCCTTAGCGGCTGAAATTTCTGAACTGGACTGTTATAAAAAAGGAACTTGATACAGAATTATTCGTAAATAATATGCCGCGTTTTGCAGCAATATTCATGTGAAGGGCTGTAGTAAAACTTTTCATGCGTAAGCTATCGTAGAAATGCGAATGTGTTACCTTAATGGAGAAAATCGCCTGTATATGCTAGCTAGCTAATTAGCCATTTCATTGACTTGAAAACACTGCTGACAAAGCAAATGCAAACGCTACTGGCCTGTAATGATGACAATAATAACCTGAAATAAATGCTTTGGATGAAATGCATCGTAAATTATGGTCAAAATCAGTATATGATAAATAGGACATCATATGCGCATTTTCATATCACACCGTGTAGCCTATCAACCCAAGACCAGTACCAGATACTGGGGTCTTAGGTTGATACAGCGTGTGATATGACAACGCCCATATGATATTCTCTATACAAGTCACGTTCGATACGCTTAAACAAAATGTTTTTCACCTTCACTGTTGGTTTTTTAGACGCTCAAAAGACAACAATTTTACAATGTCATGTTCGATAGGCTACGCTTAAACAAAATGTTTTCCACCTTCACTGTAGGCTATTAGACACTCAAAATTTTGATTAATCAGTTGACTGAATAAATGGCTGATTGCAAGTCTGGCAAAGTACATGGGACTTGATTTAAGGTGAGCTAATTATGCCAAGGCAATGGAGGCTGTCCAACCTCGCTGGTAATTAGCGGACTTCAAATCAGTTTTCTTCCCTGAAGCATTTCAAATGACCTCAACACTGCATTAGGTATGTGTCATCGAAAAGGTAATCAGCAGGCTCGTCTGTCTGCCTCATAGTGGCAGTTACATTTATTGCGCTTAAAATAATCGCGATTCAGTGAATCGCGCAGCCCTATTTACTCATCAGCTGTGTATGTGATGTAGAAATTGGTACATATTTTATCAGAATGCAGCTAGACTCCATGCTGAGCATGTAGCGGTGAGCTGCAGGGAAGAAGGATAATTAAGGCGATTAATAATATGCCTCACAAAAGGTTAACTTCCACGCTACCTTTTTGGCACATCAAGCGATCTACCCTGCAATTTGTGATTGTTTCAATTAAATCAAAGACAAAGGAACACCTTCGCACAATTTAGAATTTGGCTGATTGAAACGCACTAAATTGCGTGACCAGATGAATGATTATCGTCTGACTTTAACGAGGAGAACTTGCAACGCATGATCGTCCTGGGGTGCGTTTCACGAAACCACAGATGCTAACTTACATAGTTGGGCCCATTGACTGTGAATGGATGAACTATGCAAGTTGCTAACCTAGTTAGCAACTGGGTCATTCCATATGAACTCAACCAAAGTACAAGAATCTTCCATGGTCGTAATTTGTAACTTCCAAGTTGTAATTTCGATCAAATAAAGCCAAGATATATACATTCATGTAGAACAAGTTTCATTACCATGGGTAACTGCCCACATGGTGAACTTGCCAATCCAAAATTGGCAAAAAAGTGACTTTTTCAGGTAGGACCCATTTCAGGGTTGCCTAACTCCACTATTATGCCTTCGATGCAGTCAATCTTCCTTGTACAGACAGACCTGCCCTCAAATAGAAGAAATCCAGCACAATTTAGCCTCTGTAAGGGATCCTGGCCTCATGGGGGGCCCTTAAAAACTGAATTTTGATTTCCTCCCATAAAAATTTTCATATTTGAGAGGCCAATATCTTGAAAATGAAAAGAGATGGATAAATTTTGACAAGAGTTTCTGAAAGCCTGCACCCAAAATACCCTGGGTAGCAATTTTCAGCCCATACCTATGATTGGTTCCGAAGATATTGGCCTCCAAAATCCCGATAAATTAATGTTCGCGATTAGCTTGGGGCATGGCCCCTGATTTTTGGGGGACCATATCTCGGAAACCCCTTGGAGCAGAAGCCTAAAATTTTGCATGTCTTCATCATGAATATAGAGGTTCTCCCACAATAAATCTGAGTTGGTGACCCGGGGACCTCTGGTTGGCTTCATATGGAATGACCCAACTACGCTTTTGGGAAACGCACCCCTGATGGTGTGAAGTGTTTTCGAAGTGAATGTATGAGGAAAGATGATTGAGCGCAAACAATTTTTTGAAATGGATTTCTTGCGTCTACCCAATTTTTAGCTCCGCTGTGACGACAGTCACAGTCAGCGGAGCTTTTCTAATGCAGAGTTGTCCGGCGCCCGCCCGTCCGTCCGTCCGTCCGTCTGACTGTCCGGCATCAACTTCTCACTTCAAATCTGAATATCTCAAAAACTGTCTGAAAACTTTTTGTCTAATTTGGTGTGAGCCTTCCTTATGATATTCTGAATATTCACTGTGAAAATTAGAAAATTCTACTTCTCGGTTTATGAGAAATTCAGCATTTTGGACTTGGAAAATCAGTGTTTGTGCTCAATTTTTCACTCTTTCATTCATATCTCAAAAACCGACTGATAACTTGCTGTCTAATTTGTTGTGAGCCTTCCTTATGATTTTCTGATGATACCCCGCGAAAATAAGAAACTCCACGTCCCCATTTTTGAGAAATTCAGGATTTTGGACTTAGAAAATCAGTATTTGTGCTCATTTTTTCAGTCTTACATTAATATCTCAAAAACTGTCTAATAACTTTTTGTCGAATTTGTTGTGAGCCTTTCTTATGATGTTCTGAATATCCCTTGCAAAAATGAGAAAATTCTACGCCCCGGTTTTTGAGAAATCCAGCATTTTGGACTTAGAAAATGAGTGTTTGTGCTCATTTTTTCAGTCTTTCATTAATGTGTCACATGTGTTAACCCATTTAAACCGGGACAGCATGTGTGCATTTTAAGAACGTGTCGTTGCCGACACAGATATGCACATAATTTTGAAAGTACTGTAATTACTGTAAGTTTTGCGCAATAGAAAAAAATTCCAACTGTTCCTGAAAGCTGAGAAGCTGTGCTTCAGCCCAAATACAGGTTACTGTGGTAAACATGATTCTCTGCTGGGATTTTTGCATTAGGCCTTAAAGGGTTAATATCGCAATAGTTTTCAAGGATTTCTGAAATTAAGTTATGACATGGACATTTCAGTCATCCTCAGCGGAGCTCTCTTGGCCGACAGGCCCCTTGTTATTAGTTCTGGCTTTGTCAGTGTGCTTGCCCTGCAGTGGTGTAGCACTGGAAATGAAAAATTGGACAGGCACATAGCATTGAAACAATTATTGAAAACAAGTGAGGACTAATCATTTTTCCTAATTAATAACAAATTTACTTCTCTCCAGAAACACGCCTCACTATCAGATATTGCTCTGTGAATTCCTTCTGTGAAAACGACAATCATTCATTTGTACGAGCAATTTGATGCATTTCAATCAGTCTTATTCAAAATTGTGTGCAGGTGTTTCAAATCTTTGTCTTTGATTTAATTTTAAGCAATCATGAAGCACAGATTATTGTATATCGCTTTACATGCCAAAAATAGGGCATGGAAGTTCCAGAGCAGTTTACCTTTCTTAAGGCGTATTATTAGTAGCCTGGATTATCTTTTTGAACTGAATTAGCCCACTAGTTCATCGCCCTTCGGTTGCATTAAGAAGGAAAGTGCCTTTAATTGCCAGTAGATAATTCTTGTAATTGGAAAACATGTTAGTGAAGAAAAATGGCCTATCACAAATGAGCACTAATGATTGTTGTAAAAGGATTTTCTGTACTACCAACCCGATGTTCAGTTCAGGTTACGCCACTAGAAGTAAACGTAATTCCAAAATGACATCAGGCTGCTCAGCTACTACTGCGTCGACAAATCGTGTGGTCTGCCAACAGTTAGCCAGTCTAGCTGTGGTGGATGTGCTCACACCATATGCACTACCGGTCAAAAGTTTTAGGACACCCCGATTTTTCCAGTTTTTAATCGAAAATTATGCAGTTTAATGTCTCATTGTACTCTGGAATGAAAGCATAGACATGAAAGAACAAATTAACAATCGAAGTTAAAAAAGATATTATAGAATCAATTTATGAAACAAAATGTATTTTAAACTTTTGACTCAAAGTACCCATCTTTGGCAGATATAACAGCTGAACACACTGGTGGCATTCTTTCTACAATGGAAATCAAATATTCTTCAGAAAGTTCTTCCCAACTCTGTTGCAGAAGTTCCCATAAATGTGTGGCACTTGTAGGTTGCTTTGCTTTCACTCTTCTGTCCAGTTCATCCCAAACCATCTCGATGGGGTTTAAGTCTGGAGACTGTGCTGGCTACTCCATTTTTTTTCAACAGCAGTGATGGGAATCCGGCATGCGGCGATCGGCGAGGGAAAAAATAAAATGCGAGATACATGCATGCAGAAAGATTAGACAGTAGACCTAGATGGGCTTTGATAGACCTCTCGCTCTCAGCCTATGGCTTTCGCTCCCAACCAGTCCAAAGCATGGATGTATTATAAGAACTGGATTCTGAACCAAGGCTGAGACGCACGCCGACAAGGGCGTAGTGGTCAAGCTGATATTGCAAGTCACGTGATGCCATTGGGGGCAAAAATAAATTTTTCCATTGGGGACAATTGAAAAAGACACTGAAAAATCCATGAATAATTTTTGACTACCACAAATGATCAATATATAATCTTTGATATTTTTCTGTTAAATCATTGGTGCCTTTTTCACGGCAGCGACAATTCTTTTTTTAATTTTTAATCAGCCTACGTGAACACCAAGGGGACCTTGTCTCCAAGCACGTTCTCGTGAGCAGTGCAGCAGCTGTGGTTCTCTGTGTGTAGCACTGGTCAGGAGATTCCGAGCTGTTGGCTTACGTTATTACCAAGTCGGTAAAGTGAGCAGGTGTAACGACACCAATGTTTTAACTTATTGTATTTGATGAATGGCTTTGTCATGTAGCGACTCGACTGCTTCACCCATCTTTCATGTAACGTTACAGAATATACAGTAAGATGGCAAAGGCTGTTGTGGGCTAACTAAGGTTGGATAACGGGCGTGCATTCGGTAACTATTGAAGGTGACATCCTATAATCGTGCATGTAGCTAACACTTGCTTTGCTTTTTCATATTAAAATGTTCAAGATGCACCTAAACTGAGCTGTATATTTCCATTACTTTGAGTATCTTACACCGATTCACGGTACTGTGTTTTGCTGCTTCATGTATGCTGGCTACGGAGCTAAGTTGCATTAACTACCTCCATATGTGCACTTTCAGCACGGTACAAATTCAGCCCAAAAAACTGCGCAGCTAATCATTTATTTGCTATTGCATGCACATTCTTAATTATTAAAACAATAACAGATGTGCATACTTGATGTTGTAATTTTTCAGCAACTTTCAAGATAAGATACAAAATATGAAGTATTATTTTATGTATGTGCCGAACTTGCATGACAGCACTGCGCAAACAGACAGTATTTGTAGTTCAGCCTTTATTATTATTATTATTATAGTATTAAGCTCCGTCCGTCCATACGTACGAATTGGAATATCTTAAGAACAGTTGACTGGATTCCCTTCATATTTCACATCTAGGTTGATCATAGTAAGAGAAAGGTGCCAGTCATGTTTGGTGACCTTGACCTTCATTTCAAGGTCACAGGGTAACTAACATTTTGTTTACATTTTACCCCTGTCAGCGAAATATCTCAAGGAAGGTTCACTGGATTTTCTTCATATTTGACACCAAGCTTCATCTGTGGAAGGCACAGGGCCCAGTCGATTTTGGTGACCTTGGCGTAATATTCAAGGTCACAGCGAGACATTGAATATTTCAGTATGTTTACTTGCATGTTAACCTTGTCAGCGAGATGGCTCAAAAACTTTTTACAGGATAGTCTTCATATTTGACACCAAGCTTCATCTGTGGAAGGCACAGGGCCCAGTCGATTTTGGTGACCTTGGCATAATTTGCAAGGTCACGGCGACACATTGAATATTTCACACGGTGACTTTAATGTTTTTTTGACATTTTACCCTTGTCAGCGAGATATCTCAAAGGCTCACCGGATTTCCTTCATATTTGACACCAAGCTTCATGTGAATTCTGTTGAATGTTTATCAATAAGCAGTTTCTTTATTACTATTTTTACTATTCATACACTATGACATTCATGTCAAGGTCACAGTAAGTCTTGAAAATATTTTTGTGTTTCAACAACCACAGTGCAAAATATCAACGGATGTTGACTGGATAATGTTTCTGTTGACATTTAGCGTCATCTTAGCGTATCACCATCACTTCATACCTCTTAACTTTTGAATTGATAATTTGCAGCGGGGGATGATGTCACCTTAGTGACAACACTTGTTAGCTAGAAGTGTTGAGAGGGTTGGAAACGCTGGACAAGATGAGATGTGAACGGCACACTGTTGGTGAGCAGCATCAGTGTATGGGAGCGATGCTACAGAGATTCGCTGATGCGGCTGAACTCCATCTGCGCAGAGAAAATGCGCAAGTCTCAGAAGAACGAAACAGATGAGAACGAAACGAAGATCGAGACTGTATATTTTGTAACTTGGCTGCTGATTATGTGAGGACTTAGGAATTTACTAATCCTGTATAAGGGAAAGGGAAAGAATTCCATATTCAAACTCCACTAATATCAAATAAAATCGGCACTTTTTCGGCTTACCTTGATGTTTGAGTACCCAGCGAAACATTCGGGTATGTAAAAACGTCAAGCCTACATTTAGTCAAGAAAATTCAGAGTTTAATTTCTAGTGCAAACAGATGTAATAGCATATAACGGCAGCAGCTATGTTACTGATGTCACATATGCATTCGCGGTATTGAATATTAAAATTAAATTCTAATGAATGGTGTGTGCTCCCTGCGAAGGATTGGCGAGCTGTCCTGAGTGGGTCCCTGCCTTTCGCCCAGAGTCAGCTGGGATGGGCTCCAGGTCCCCCACGACCCTAGTAGGGAAGAGGGGGTGAGAATGGATGGATTTAATGAGCTTTGTGCATCCGTACGCTAAAAGTAATTTCGCTTGGACAGAATTGGCTTGGTACTTTAATTAACGTCATCTACTTTAAAACTTAGTTCATAAAGCACGGGCAGTGCTCTGTGTGGTTGGGTTATCGTCTTGAATCCAATAAGAATAGAGGCGGTTGCAAGCTAACTAGCTCAAAACGTTTCACATTCTATGAATACGTTTAGCTTTGAACTGTGTGGAAAACGAGATTGAACGGTCATCTTATAGAGCAGCAAGTCAACTGTTTTGCTGACATTGTCTGCGACGTAGTGAATAATTTTATTTCCCTGTTAAATAAAAATAGTTTATCAACATTTTATATCCCTATGTATAAACTGTTTTCCTGAACTATATTTAAGCCTTCACTGAGAGCTACGTTTATTTATTATTTTCAAAAAAATGTCTTGCATGTTTTAAAAGTGTGTTAATTAGTTGGTAAGTTCAAAAAATCATTCTGGATATCGAGTTAGTCGTCCGATGTGAATTCAACAGCAGAGGAAAAATAAGATTTTCTGTAATAATATTGTGCTGAAAATTCTGATCAATCCTAATAGTGGTGTCCATTGAGGAACTTGGGTTACAAATCCAAGAATAACCCCTCGTGAACCTAGCTTGACTTTAGAACCATTGTTTAGGCCCTGATGTCCTAGTTATGAGGCAGTTAAAGCCCAAACCCAGTGTCATTACATCACTGTTGAAAGCTCAGCTCATACTTCCTCATGCCGACCCACAAAATGCAGGAAGTACGCCCATCAACGACCCATTCCTCTTGACCCAACCTGAAGAAAAATTTTCAGGCTTGAGAATTTTTTTTGCAATCACCCCTGTTTCAAGCTTACCATCTTGTTCTTTTTTCCTAAGGTAGTTCTGACAGAGCTTGGACTTATGTTTTGGGTCATTATCTTGCTGTAGGATGAACCCCTGACCAACTAGGCACATACCAGAGGGTACTGCATGGTGCTGCAGAATGCTGTGGTAGCCGTTTTGGTTCGGGGTGCCTTTCACTCTATAAGTCACTGACCCTGGATCGAGCAAAACAGCCCCAGACCATCACGCTTCCTCCTCCATGTTTGACAGTTGATGTCACACTGAGGAACCATGCTTTCACCTACTTGACGGCGTACAAAAAACCTGGGTAACCTTACCTTTTGTTTAAAACCTCTGACAGTTCACCATTTACCCTTGTACCATTTCAAGCTATTAATTGGACTAGAACTGCATAATTTTCAATAAAAAAGTGGAAAAATTGGGGTGTCCCAAAACTTTTGACCGGTAGTGTAGGAACAAACCTAAATGATTATGGGGTTTACAGGCCGTTCAACTGACTTGGCGGAACTGAATTTTGCGGAAGCTACTTAGTCTGCCAAACTAATTAGCTAATCTCCGCTAGTTAGCGGATTAGCGGAACCATGCCAACCAGTGGTATTGGGTGCTGTGCTGTTGTATCGGGGCACTTAGAAGTGCGAGTACACAGGCACAGTATCGGACCGATACCCGATGCTGGTATCCGTATAGGTGCATCCAAAATAAGGGTGCTACGATATATTCTCATCTTAGTCTCCGGAAGAGTGTGACATGACTTCAGTCTCAGAGGTGGTGCAATATGTGCTCTCCTCAATCACAGCAGTGCCACAGTATGTGCTCGCCTTGGTTACAGGAAAGGTGTGATATGTGCTCGCCTTGGTTACAGGAAAGGTGTGATATGTGCTGGCCTTGCTTGCAGGAAAGGTGCAATATGTGCTCACCTTGGTCACAGGAAAGGTGTGATATGTGCTCGCCTTGATTACAGCAAAGGTGTGATATGTGCTCGCTTTGGTTACAGGAAAGGTGCGATATGTGCTTGCCTTGGTTTCAGGAAGGTTGTGATTTGTGCTCATCTTGGTTACAGGAAAGGTGCAATATGTGCTCACCTTTGTTACAGGAAAGGTGTGATATGTGCTCGCCTTGGTTACAGGAAAGGTGTGATATGTGCTGGCCTTGCTTGCAGGAAAGGTGCAATATGTGCTCACCTTGGTCACAGGAAAGGTGTGATATGTGCTTGCCTTGGTTGCAGGAAAGGTGTGATATGTGCTCGCTTTGGTTACAGGAAAGGTGCGATATGTGCTTGCCTTGGTTTCAGGAAGGTTGTGATTTGTGCTCATCTTGGTTACAGGAAAGGTGCAATATGTGCTTGCCTTGGTTTCAGGAAGGTTGTGATTTGTGCTCATCTTGGTTACAGGAAAGGTGTGATATGTGCTCGCCTTGGTTACAGGAAAGGTGTGATATGTGTTCGCTTTGGTTACAGGAAAGGTGTGATATGTGCTCACCTTGGTTACAGGAAAGGTGTGATATGTGCTTGCCTTGGTTTCAGGAAGGTTGTAAAATGTGCTCGCCTCGGGTACGGGAAAGGTGCAATATGTGCTCACCTTTGTTACAGGAAAGGTGTGATACGTGCTCGCCTTGGTTACAGCAAAGGTGTGATATGTGCTGGCCTTGGTTTCAGGAAAGATGTGATATTTGCTCGCCTTGGTTACAGGAAAGATGTGATATGTGTTCGCTTTGGTTACAGCAAAGGTGCGATATGTGCTCGCTTTGGTTACAACAAAGGTGCGATATGTGCTCACCTTGGTTACAGGAAAGGTGCGATATGTGCTCACCTTGGTTACAGGAAAGGTATCATATGTGCTTACCTTGGTTACAGCAAAGGTGTGATATGTGCTTGCCTTGGTTACAGGAAAGTTATGATGTGTGCTGGCCTCAGTTTCAGGAAAGGTGTGATACGTGCTCACCTTGGTTACAGGAAAGGTATCATATGTGCTTGCCTTGGTTACAGCAAAGGTGTGATATGTGGTCGCCTTGGTTACAGAAAAGGTGTGATATGTGCTTGCCTTGGTTACAGAAAAGGTGTGATATGTGCTTGCCTTGGTTACAGGAAAGCTGTGATATTTGCTGGCCTCAGTTTCAGGAAAGGTGCGATACGTGCTCACCTTGGTTACAGGAAAGTTGTGATATGTGCTCGCCTTGGTTACAGGAAAGGTGTGATATGTTCTCGCCTTGGTTACAGCAAAGGTGTGATATGTGCTCGCCTCGGTCACAGGAAAGGTGCGATATGTGCTCACCTTGGTTACAGGAAAGGTGTGATATGTGCTCGACTTGGTTACAGGAAAGGTGTGATATGTGCTCACTTTGGTTACAGGAAAGGTGTGATCCGTGCTCGCCTTGGTTACAGGAAAGTTGTGATATGTGCTCGCCTTGGTTACAGGAAAGGTGCGATATGTGCCTGCTTTGGTTACAGGAAAGGTGTGATTGGTGCTTGCCTTCATTACAGCAAAGGTGTGATATGTGCTCGCCTTGGTTACAGCAAAGGTGTGATATGTGCTCGCCTTGGTTACAGAAAAGGTGCGATATGTGCTTGCCTTGGTTACAGGAAAGCTGTGATATGTGCTGGCCTCTGTTTCAGGAAAGGTGCGATACATGCTCACCTTGGTTACAGGAAAGTTGTGATATGTGCTCGCCTTGGTTACAGGAAAGGTGTGATATGTTCTCGCCTTGGTTACAGCAAAGGTGTGATATATGCTCGCCTCGGTCACAGGAAAGGTGCGTTATGTGCTCACCTTGGTTACAGGAAAGGTGTGATATGTGCTCGACTTGGTTACAGGAAAGGTGTGATATGTGCTCACCTTGGTTCCAGGAAAGGTGTGATTTGTGCTTGCCTTGGTTACAGGAAAGTTGTTATCGGTGCTTGCCTCAGTTACAGGAAAGGTGCGATATGTGCTCTCCTTGGTTACAGGAAAGGTGTGATTTGTGCTCGCCTCGGTTACAGGAAAGGTGTGATTTGTGCTTGCTTTGGTTACAGGAAAGGTGTAATTTGTGCTTGCCTTTGTTACAGGAAAGGTGTGATTTGTGCTTGCCTCGGTTACAGGAAAGGTGTGATATGTGCTCACCTCGGTTACAGGAAGGTGTTATATGTGCTCACCTCTTTTGCAGGAGAGGTGTGGTATGTGTTCACCTTGTGATATGCCTCGGTGCTAAATGTAATCTCCTCTGATACCTTTCCGAGTCCCAGATGTGATTTAATGTGTTTCTGCTGTAAACACTGCATTAATGTCGTGGGGGGCTGTGCATCTGCCACATGGCTGGTTTGCTGATGTAATGACATGAGAGAGAGCATTTCCCCCATCTAGGGTGGCGGAGTTAAGCAAATACTGGTCACTAGCGTTGGTGCAGAGTGCTGCTTGGAGACTCCTGCCGATTAAGCACTACAGGAAAGGAGCTCACCTGTGCTCTGTGCTGCACCTGATTTACAGAGAACGTTCATCTCAGCCACAAGTACTTCTATGACCTTGTGAGTACACTCACTCCTGCGTCATCCAGACTATCCATATTCCAGGCCGCTTCCTACCAGTGTTTTTTGATGAGGGATAACTGGGATTAGTCCGGCTGTTGTGACCCCAGTCAAGCTGCAGTTTACTGGGTCGAGTTGTAGTTACAGGACTGCGATGTCCAAACATTGCTGTTAAGAGCAGTGCTGTTTCACTCGAGTGTTGGACCAAATTTAGGTTTTTCTTCCCGAGGTGCAGATGCAGTCTGCAGCTTTAGCTCAGGAACATCAGGTGTTGGAGTGAAATTGCCCATCTCCTGAGAAAGTGCTGATTTTTAATGTGGATTTAAAAGCAACCAGTCAGTTTGATGAAACTCTGTTTCTCCCCCTCAGACTATGAGAAGACATCGGAATGAAGTGACCGTAGAGCTGAGGAAGGTAAGTTCTCTACCTGCATCTTGTCATCCGTACATGGTTTTTTAGGATGACCTGAGACCAGTGATATTTGGGCTATTCCAGTGTTATGGTTGTTACATTTGGACACAGAATGACTAAATCAATGGCTAAGAAAAAAATTGCTCTCATGCTCTCCAACTTCGATGAGTAAAACCTTTCATGTATATTCTCATGGCTCTAACATTGATGAGTAAAACCTTTCATGTATATTCTCATGGCTCTGACATCGATGAGTAAAACCTTTCATGTATATTCTCATGGCTCTAACATCAATGAGTAAAACCTTTCATGTATAGTCTCATGGCTCTAACATCGATGAGTAAAACCTTTCATGTATATTCTCATGGCTCTAACATCGATGAGTAAAACCTTTCATGTATAGTCTCATGGCTCTAACATCGATGAGTAAAACCTTTCATGTACAGTGCCTGACAAAAGTCTTGTCACTTATCCAAGTTGTAGGAACAACAAATAATAACCTGACTTGTAGTTGATCAATTGGAATCAAAAATGGCTTATATGGAAGGCAAAGCCCTCTAGATTATGCGAAATATACCAAAATAGTTTTGTGTCATTGACTGAGTTTTATAATTTAATTTGTACAGAAAGGTCAGATTTTGCTTAGACAAAAGTCTTGTCGCATTGAAAAAAAAATGTGGAAATTATACATACACTTTATTTTGAATAAACAAATATGCCACTATAATATCAGAACATAAAGCCATGGTGCCTTGGAAAAAAGAATTAATATTACGTATGACTCCCATGAGCTTGGAGGACTGCATCCATACGTCTTGGCAATGACTGAGATTACTTGATGATGAAATCATCTGGAATGGCATAGAAAGCAGTCTTGCAGGACTCCCAGAGTTCATCAAGATTCTATGGTTTCATCTTCAAAGCCTCCTCCTTCATCTTACCCCTGAAATGCTCAATAATGTTCATGTCAGGTGACTGGGTTGGCCAATCCTGGAGTACCTTCACCTTCTTTTGCTTTCAGGAACTGTGACATGGAGGCAGAAGAATGAGAAGGAGCAGCAGTATAAGTAGGGCAGCAAGAACTTCTTGATATTTCAGGCTGTTGATGTTGCCATCCACTCTGCAGATCTTTCTCACACCCCCATGCTGGATGTAACAACAAACCATGATTTTTCCTCCACCAAACATGATTGTTTTCTGGGAGAATCTTGGGTCCATGAGGGTTCCAACAGGTCTTGTACGGCGACTGGCATGCAGTTCAATGGATGATTCACCAGAAAAATAAACTTTCAGCCACTTTTCCAGTATCAATCCTTTCTGCGAGCTGTGGGCCTTGGCAAATGCAATGCAGGTTTTTTGTTTTCTGTTTAATGCAGACTTCTGTGTACTAATTCGCTATGAAAACCACTTTGAGAGAGAATTTGACAAACTCTTCTTGTAGATACCGGATTTTTGGTGACATTTCCTCATGTAGCTTCACTGTAGTTGAAGAAGGGCTAGCCTTGTACAGTTGAAGCAACAAATGGTCCTTTTCAAACAGTTGGTATACCGGGTCTGTCTGACCTGCGCTTGCCATTAACGCCACCAGTTTCTTCAAATCTTTTTTCTCATCCCCTCCACTTGACATTTGGATACATTAAAGATGTCTGCCACCTCAGCCGCAGACTCAGTCTTCAGGCTCTTGATGATCACCACTTTGGTCTGTGGTTGAATCTTTGGTATGTTGTCAGAGGTCTAGTCGCACCTCATATGAAAGTCTGGTGTGCTGGGGTTATTTCTATACACATCTGGGAATGTGTTAATTACAGTATTTGTCATAGGTTAAACTCCAATCTGCGATTTGTTGCATCCTCTGAAGAGACGACAAGACTTTTGTCCCAGCAAAAACAGATGTTATGGGCTTAGCCAAGCTGTGAACATCAGAACACTTTTTGACGTTAAAATGGACCATTTATTGTAACAATTGATTGATTAGAAATAAAGTTATTTGCTATTTTTAGTTACTATGTCCTTATGCGACAAGACTTTTGTCAGGCACTGTATATTCTCATGGCTCTAACTTCGATGAGTAAAACCTTTCATGTATATTCTCATGGCTCTAACTTCGATGAGTAAAACCTTTCATGTATATTCTCATAGCTCTGACTTTGATGAGTGGGAGAATACAACCCCAATTCCGAAACAGTGGGGACGAAGTGTAAATAGCGAATTAAATCAAAATGCAATGACTTTCAGATCACATGAGCCAATATGTTATTTACAATAGAACACAGATAACATTACATATGTTGAAACTGAGACATTTTACATTTTTATCCACAAAATGAGCTTATTTCAAATTTTGTGGCTGCAACAGGTCTCAAAAAAGTTGGGACACAGGCAAAAAAAGGGCTGAAAAAGCGATTAATATATAAGAGAATCAGCTGAAAGAACACTTAGCAAGTAATTACATTAACTGGCATCAGGAGTGTATCATGATTGGCTATAAAAGGGATGTCTTAGAGAGGCTGAGTCTCTCAGAAGTAAAGATGGCCAGAGGCTCTCCAACCTGTGAAGGCTTGGGTTAAAAAATTTTGGAATACTTTAAAAACAATGTTCCTCAACGTCAAATTGCAAGGGCTTTGACGGTCTCATCATCGACAGTGCATAACATCATCCAAAGATTCAGAGAAACTGGAAAAATCTCTGTCCGTAAGGGACAAGGCCCAAGACCTTTACTGGATGCCCGTGGTCTTCGGGCCCTCAGACGCCACTGCATCACTCACCAGCATGATTCTGTCATTGACATTACTAAATGGGCCCAGGAATACTTCAAGGAACCACTGTCTGTAAACACAATCTGCCGTGCCATCCACAGATGCCACCTAAAACTCTATCATGCAAAAAAGGAAGCCATTGTTGAGCATGATCCAGAAGCGCTGCCGTGTTCTGTGGGCCAAGGCTCATTTAAAATGGACTGTAGCAAAGTGGCAAAGTGTCCTGTGGTCAGACGAGTCCAAATTTGACATTCTTGTTGGAAATCATGGGCGTCATGTCCTCCGAGCTCAAGAGGAGAAAGACCACCCCTCCTGTTATCAGCGTTCAGTTCAAAAGCCAGCATCTCTGATGGTATGGGGAAGCATTAGTGCATATGGTGTGGGACACTTGCATGTTTTAAAAAACACCATGAATGCTGAAAGGTATATAAAGGTTTTAGAGAAACATATGCTCCCCTCCAGATGACATCTATTCCAGGGAAGGCCTTGTGTATTTCAGCAGGACAATGCAAAACCACATACTGCAGCTATTACAACAGCATGGCTTCGTAGAAGAGTCCGTGTGCTGAAGTGGCCTGCCTGCAGTCCTGATCTTTCACTGATTGAGAACATTTGGCGCATAATTAAACGAAAAGCCTGTCAAAGGAGACCCAGAACTCTCCAGCAGCTGGAAGCCTGTATTAAACAAGAGTGGGATCAAATTCTAATGGCTAAACTCAGGAAACTTGTCTCCTCAATGCCCAGACGCCTCCACTCTGTGTTTTAAAGAAGAGGAGATGCTACACCATGGTAAACAGGCCCCTGTCCCAACTTTTTAGCTCCACGTCACAGTCAGTGGAGCTTTTCTAATGCCGAGTCGTCTGGCGTCTGTCTGTCCGGCATCAACTTCTCACTTCAAATCTGAATATCTCAAAAACTGTCTGATAACTTTTTTCCTAATTTGATGTGAGCCTTCCTTATGATATTCTGAATATTCACTGTGAAAATTAGAAAATTCTACCACCTGGTTTTTGAGAAATTCAGCATTTAGGACTTAGAAAATCAGTGTTCTCATTTTTTCAGTCTTTCATTCATATCTCAAAAACTGTAACTGTTTTGCTCCGCTGTGACCATAGTCAGCAGTCAGCAGAGCTTTTCTAATGCGCAGTCGTCCGGCGTCCTTCTGCCTGTCCAGCGTTAACTTTTCACTTCAAATCTGAATATCTCAAAAACTGTCTGATAACTTTGTTCTAATTTGGTGTGAGCCTTCCTTATGATATTCTGAATATTCACTGCGAAAATTAGAAAATTCTTCGTCCCGGTATTTGAGAAATTCAGCATTTTGGACTGAGAAAAGCAGTGTTTGTGCTCATTTTTACCTCCACTGTGACTATAGTCAGCAATCAGCGGAGCTTTTCTAATGCTGAGTCATCCAGTGTTCGTCTGCCTGTCTGTCTGTCAGTCTTCTCTGCCTGCCTGCCTGCCTGCCTGTCCGTCCGGCGTGAACTTTTTACTTCAAATTTGAATATCTCAAAAACTGTCTGGTAACTTTTTGTCTGATTTGCTATGAGCCTTCCTTATGATGTTCGGATGATCCCCTGCGAAACTTAGAAAATTCTACATCCAAGTTTTTGAGAAATTCAGCATTTTGGACAGAAAATCAGTGTTTGTGCTCATTTTTAGCTCCACTGTGACGATGGTCAGCAGTCAGCGGAGCTTTTCTAATGCTGAGTCATCCGGCGTCTGTCTGCCTGCCTGCCTGCCTGTCTGTCTGTCCGTCCGGCTTGAACTTTTTAATTCAAATTTGAATATCTCAAAAACTGTCTGAGAACTTTTTTTCTAATTTGGTGCAAGCCTTTCTTATGATATTCTGAATATTCACTGTGAAAATTAGAAAATTCTTTGTCCCTGTTTTTGAGAAATTCAGCATTTTACACTTAGAAAATCAGTGTTTGTGCTCATTTTTTCAGTCTTTCTTTAATAGCTCAAAAACTGTCTGATAACTTTTTGTCTAATTTGTTTTGAGCCTTCCTTATGATGTTTGGATGATCCCCTACGAAAATGAGAAAACTCTACGTCCCGGTTTTTGAGAAATTCAGCATTTTGGACTTAGAAAATCAGTGTTTGTGCTCATTTTTTCAGTCTTTCATTAATATCTCAAAAACTGTGATAACTTTTTGTTTAATTTGTTTTGAGCCTTCCTTATGATGTTGGGATGATTCTCTGTGAAAATTAGTAAATTCTACGTCCTAGTTTTTGAGAAATTCAGCATTTTGGACTGAGAAAATCGGTGTTTGTGCTAATTTTTTCATTCTGTCACTAATATCTGAAAAACTGATGACTTTTTGTCTAATTTGTTGTGAGCCTTCCTTATGATGTTCTGATGATCCCCTGTGAAAATTTGGAAATTCTACATCCTGGTTTTTGAAAAATTCAGCATTTTGGACTTAAAAAATCAGTGTTTGTGCTCATTTTTTCAGTCTTTCATTTATATCTCAAAAACTGTGATTACTTTTTGTCTAATTTGTTGTGAGCCCTCCTTATGATGATCTGAATATCCCCACGTTGTTCCCGATCATTGTTCTGGATCATGTTGTTCTGGATTAATTGTTCTGGATCATATTGTTCTACATCATATTGTCCTACGACAGAGTTAGGGTGTTTTCACACATATTTGGGTCGACCCAATATACAATGTATCAATTTTCAACTGGAGAGGCTCGGTTTCACATATGCTTTTTATCGCCGTGCCAAGTCCACCGTTCTACAGAATGGAGCGTCATGTATCCATGGCAACCAGACGGAAATGACGTGTGTAGCACCATTCCATCTGGAAAAGAAGGTTGAAATGAAGCCTCGAGATGTAAACAGAACACACGTGAACGATGGAGACTCAACAGCAACGCCGTCTGATATGCCTAACGTTACTGCTTTTGGCAATCTATATAGTTTGTCTCGTTCAGAGTCGGGAAGTCATAACGTTTGAATTTGAAAACGAGGCACGGCTGCGTGTGGAGAACAATGTTTTCTTGCACTGGAGACGGCGAATGCGAATTGCCAGACAAACCTGAACAAGGCGCAGATTGATTCTGTTTAACCAGGCCCCCCTCACCATACGCAGATATCGGTGAACAACCAGATAAGTTGTAACGTTAGACATGAACGAACCATTAATGTTAAATGCAGTTACGTTTGCTAGCAAATGGCTTGGGCCGACCCCGGGTTCACTACGCGTTCACACCACTGGTTTGGTGCGCCGCACCGAACGAAAGGGCTTGGTGCGCCGCTCCGAGACCACCCCTTCCAGCCGCTCTCGGTACGGCTATTTAGGTCGACCTTGGGTGCGGCTAGTTGTGTTCACACTACCCGCACCGCACCAATTAGGCCGGCCTAGACAGTTAGGTCGACCTAAACACCCTATGTGTGAAAACACCCTTAGAAAGATTGTGACTGCTGTATTTGTGATGTGCTGGGGGGGAAGGGTATTTGTTGGTTGAGAGTATTGCTTGCTGGTAAGATGATTGAAATCAATGAGTGCAATTTGCAGTGTGGTTCTATTGTTATACTCGTAAAGTCCAGACACCAATCTGGTTCACAGCATATTCTGGTTTCCAAATGTGTCATACGTGTTAATATTGCAATAGTTTTCAAGGATTTCTGAAATTAAGTTATGACATGGTCATTTCACTCATCCTCAGCGGGGGTCTCTAGGTTGACAGGCTTCTTGTTTGAGACCTGTAGCAGCCATCAAATTTGAAATAAGCTCATTTTTGTGGATAAAATTGTAAAATTTCTCAGTTTCAACATTTGCCATGTCATCTCTGTTCTATGGTAAATAAAATACTGGCTGGTGTGATTTGAATGTCATTGCATTTTGATTTTATTCACAATTTACACTTTGTCCCATCTATTTCCGTATTGCGTATTGAGGTTGTTATAAAAAGTCATAATTAATCACCAAAGACATTAGAAAAGTGATTACAGGTGTCATTTAAAAAAAAAAAAAAAAATCCTGCATTATGGATGTGACGCAAGGCCAGGCTTTTTGGGAGCCAGGTTTTTTAGATTTCTGCAAACTTTAAATAGTTTGATATCTGCATATTGTAGGAGGACTGGCTGAACATAAAAATGGCAATTTTAAAAGTATTTGTATTTTTTCATGTTTATTTTGTGAGGGGGAGAGCAGCTTTATGGATGTGACTATACTGCTTTATGCCACCTCTTTTTTCATCATTACAGTGAACAATACTGTTATGGTATTAACGCGCAGTCTTATTAATACAATAGTTGAATTAAATTTAATCTCCAAAGTATACAGCCTATGTGTACATATACAGTGCATTCAGAAAGTATTTCACCACCTTCACTTTTTTCATATTCATATCATTTAAATTCATTTTTCACTCATCTCCACACTTTTGAAATTCCCTGTCTGTACTGTAAATTGTTGGTCTCTGCCGAGCGTAGTGTGACAACAAATTAGCTGGGGGTCTGGGGGCCAGGATGTCGAGACACTTGGAAATGTATACTCAGAGATTTTAAGCACTTGCAGAATACACGCAAAGTAATCCCATAATCATTGAGATCTACAGTGAATATTCATGGGAATTATCAGTCATGAATTAAGTTCGGAATCGCGCGTTTCCCGTCACTGCATTCATTGAGGACTAGAGGTCTATCTGGCAGTACAGTCAGTTGTGGACGCGGATCAGAGTTGCAGCGAAACAGAACGTGGTTAAGAAGACTGCACATTGGAAACACTAGACAACTCTGTCTTTGAGTTGACAATAAATATGTCCACTACCGTTAACTATAAAAAAAATCACAAAAAGTTTTTTCTTGAAGCACTTTCAAGTCAGAATCGCCAGCGTGAGGAAATGAAATCCTGTTAAATCCAGCTCACAAATGTCACTGCTTTCTGCAAGCCAAGACTTGTGAAGACATTTCCACTGTTGATTGTTTACGAGATAATAATTTTATTCTAACTTTATAATGCAATGTTGGGATTCACGTACCACTTGCCTACTTGCATTGGTGAAGCTGAGTTTGTTGCATTGTTTCTGCTGTTTCAAGCTTATGGAAAGAATAGCTCGCTAACTAATTAGCTATGTTACATTAGCCGGCTGGTTACATATTCTAATGTTACCACATTATTGCGAACATCAGTAAATTCATGTGTTGCAGAAGGTTCGTGGGGCTCCCACTGAAGTCCAGTGATTTTGGTAGTGTTAACTAGCTGGCTATCTAGCTAGCTTGATTAGAATTTTGCAGAAAATGAAGTGATTTGTTTTATCCGTTGTTTCAGATGACTGGTAGTTACCTTGTCTATTCTTTGTAATCAACGATATGTAGATAGTGCTCATTGAAAGCCATGGTAACAGACATTAAAATTTGTTGCAAACGGAGGCTTTGTGCTTCTTAGCAATTGTCATAGTGAAAAGGTTTATCTGTGTCTCCAGAGTGCTTTGCCGTTATGCGGCTGACATGTGCTGTGACGCATTTCTGCTGCAGAATAAGAGGGACGAGCACCTTCTGAAGAAGCGTAATGTACCACAGGAGGAGGGCCTCGAGGACTCTGATGTTGATGCTGATTTCAAAGGGGTGAGTCTGCTATGCGCCCTCTGGCGTGTGTTTTGTTTCTGTGAGTGAGGGTGTGTTTGCTTCTGTGAGTGAGGGTGTGTTTCTGTGAGTGAGTGTGTTTGTTGCTGTGAGTGTGTGTGTTTCTGTGAGTGAGTGTGTGTTTGTTTCTGTGAGTGAGTGTGTTTGTTTCTGTGAGTGAGTGTGCATTTGTTTCTGTGAGCGAGTGTGCATTTGTTTCTGTGAGTGAGTGTGTGTTTGTTTCTGTGAGTGTGTGTTTGTTTCAGCGAGTGTGTGTTTGTTTCTGTGAGTGAGGGTATGTTTGTTTCTGTGAGTGTGTGTTTGTTTCTGTGAGTGAGGGTGTGTTTGTTTCCGTGAATAAGTGTGTTTGTTTCTGTGAGTGAGGGTGTGTTTGTTTGTGTTTGTTTCTGTGAGTGAGTGAGTGTGTGTTTGTTTCTGTGAGTGTGTGTGTGTTTGTTTCTGTGAGTGAGTGTGTGTTTGTTTCTGTGAGTGAGTGTGTGTTTGTTTCTGTGAGTGAGGGTGTGTTTGTTTCTGTGAGTGAGGGTGTGTTTGTTTCTGTGAGTGAGGGTGTGTTTGTTTGTGTGAGTGAGGGTGTGTTTGTTTCTGTGAGTGAGGGTGTGTTTTTCTGTGAGTGAGTGTGTGTTTGTTTCTGTGAGTGTGTGTTTGTTTCTGTGAGTGAGTGTGTTTGTTTCTGTGAGTGTTTGTTTCTGCGAGTAAGTGTGTTTGTTTCTGTGAGTGAGTGTGCATTTGTTTTGTTTCTGTGAGTGAGGGTGTGTTTGTTTCTGTGTGTTTCTGTGAGTTTGTTTTTCTGTGAGTGTGTTTGTTTCTGTGAGTGTGTGTTTTTGTTTCTGTGAGTGTGTGTTTTGTTTCTGTGAGTGAGGGTGTGTTTGTTTCTGTGAGTGAGGGTGTGTTTGTTTCTGTGTTTGTGTGAGTGAGGGTGTGTTTGTTTCTGAGTGTTTGTTTCTGGGTGTGTTTGTTTTGTTTCTGTGAGTAAGTGTGTTTGTTTCTGTGAGTGACTGTGTGTTTGTTTTTGTTTCTGTGAGTGAGTGTGTTTGTTTCTGTGAGTGTGTGTGTGTTTTTGTTTCTGTGAGTGAGGGTGTGTTTGTTTCTGTGAGTGAGTGTGTGTTTGTTTCTGTGAGTGAGGGTGTGTTTGTTTCTGTGAGTGTGTTTGTTTCTGTGAGTGAGTGTGTGTTTGTTTCTGTGAGTGAGGGTGTGTTTGTTTCTGTGAGTGAGGGTGTTTTGTTTCTGTGAGTGAGTGTGTGTTTGTGAGTGAGGGTGTTTGTTTCTGTGAGTGAGTGTGTGTTTGTTTCTGTGAGTGTGTGTTTGTTTCTGTGATTGTTTTGTTTCTGTGAGTGAGTGTTTGTTTGTGTGAGTGAGTGTGTGTTTGTTTCTGTGTTTGTGAGTGTTTTTTGTTTCTGTGAGTGAGGTGTGTGTTTGTTTCTGTGAGTGAGTGTGTTTGTTTCTGTGAGTGAGGGTGTGTTTGTTTCTGTGAGTGAGGGTGTGTTTGTTTCTGTGAGTGTGGGTGTGTTTTTGTTTCTGTGAGTGAGGGTGTGTTTGTGTGTTGTGTTTGTTTCTGTGAGTGAGTGTGTGTTTGTTTCTGTGAGTGTGTGTTTGTTTCTGTGTTTTGTTTCTGTGAGTGTGTTTTGTTTCTGTGAGTGAGTGTGTTTTGTTTCTGTGAGTGAGTGTGTGTTTGTTTCTGTGAGTGAGTGTGTTTTGTTTCTGTGAGTGAGGGTGTGTTTGTTTCTGTGAGTGTGTTTTGTTTCTGTGAGTGAGGGTGTGTTTGTTTCCGTGAGTGAGTGTGTGTTTGTTTCTGTGAGTGAGTGTGTGTTTGTTTCTGTGAGTGAGTGTGTGTTTGTTTCTGTGAGTGAGTGTGTGTTTGTTTCTGTGAGTGAGTGTGTGTTTGTTTCTGTGAGTGAGTGTGTGTTTGTTTCTGTGAGTGAGGGTGTGTGTTTGTTTCGTGAGGAGTGTGTTTGTTTGTTTCCGTGTGTTTCCGAGTGATGTGTTTGTTTCTGTGAGTGAGTGTGTGTTTGTTTCTGTGAGTGTGTGTGTGTTTGTTTCTGTTCGTGAGTGTGTGTTTGTTTCTGTGAGTGAGTGTGTGTTTGTTTCTGTGAGTGTGTGTTTGTTTCTGTGTTTGTTTCCGTGAGTGTTTGTTTCCGTGAGTGAGTGTGTGTTCGTTTCTGTGAGTGCGTGTGTGTGTGTTTCTGTGAGTGAGTGTGTGTTCGTTTTTGTGAGTGAGTGTGTGTTTGTTTCTGTGAGTGTGTGTTTGTTTCCGTGAGTGAGGGTGTGTTTGTTTCCGTGAGCGAGTGTGTTTGTTTCTTTGGTTCTCACTGTTATTATGCCTGCTGCATTGATGGAGGCATTAACAGGTCCAGTTCTAAACACCCCCCCCACCACTCACTGCAACTTTGTGGTGTTGGGGTCGTACTTCATGTTGGGTTCTTAGCATAGTGCAGTGGCTCTCAGCTTTGGTCCTCGGGGCCCACTGTGTTTGCCAGTTTATGGCTGTGCCACAGCGAAGCAGGCCCTATGAACGATGAAGTTTGTCACTGCACGAGTGATGAAGTTACACCGCCGGTAGGTTGAGTGTTGAGTGTTCCCCACTGGCCTTTGCTCAATAAAAATGAATGGCCGCGAACAGGTTCCAGCCAAACAATTGGCTTTGACGTGCTCTTGCTGTTCTGACCATAATTACAATCGTAGGATTTCAAAAAGCCGCTATTTTGTCTTAATCAGACGCATTGAATATTTAAAGCTGTTACTTGCTTTTTTTAAGCCACATTTTCACAGAAATATCCATGATTTTAAAATATTTTTTAAAAATCTTCGAAAATATGTGTTGTCGATTTATATTTGGTGCGAAACATGAAGTATGTCAGTATTTAAATTTTCTTGCACTTACTTGACTTTTTTTTTTTTTTTTTTTTTTCCCTCTTCCCAGCAAAATGTCACACTAGATGCAATATTACAGGTAGGTTTCAGCACTGTTGATGGTGTGACTTACGCCTGAAAGCACCTTAATGCATCATTGCCGGGTTTAATGAAGATCCTGACAGAACCTGCAGACCTGTCTTAGCAATTCACAATTAATTTACATGGCACATTTTACAAACAATTGTCACAACACACTTCACAGAAAGCTGTGGCTTAAACCCAAACAAAAGAGTGCCAATGAAGACTGTATCGGCTTGTTTTTACCTTTGTGCACTGAGTCAGCAGGCCAACCTGAAATATGTATTGCAAATATTTTGGTTAGTTAACTCAGTAAATTAATATGCGGGTATATGTATGTTTTAAATTTGTGCTGATCTCTATCAGCAATTTTTTAAAGGTAGCCAATCTGTTCCTTTTTTTTTTTTAATATCATTTAATAGATATGACAGAAACAAACAGGAATAAAACTCTACAGACTTTGTAGCTTACATGGCTATTCAGACTGCAATGAATATTCAAAATGTTCAAACTCTTTGCTAGGCAAATATGTGGTAAAAATATTACTCATAGTGATCCAAAAGGGTCTTTGGCAGAAAATGGCCGAAATGTTTACAGGCATTGAAAATTTCTGAAATTGCAGGCAGATCAAAGTTGGCAGGAAATGGTCACAGGTCCCAAATAACCCCTGGTAACTGAAAAGGATTATATGTTTGCCTCAAATATCTAAATTGTTTTTGAAAATAAAAAAAAATCGTGAAAGTGGGACTGGATCGAAGTTAGCCCGAAATGAGCCCTGGTGACGCAAATGGGTTGTAATTTGACCCAAAATACCCAAAATGTTGATCAAAATTGAAAATTTGTGAAAGTGGACCCGGTTCAAAGTTGGCCGGAAATGCTCCCACATCATCCCTTGTGACCCAACATGTTTGTATTTTGGCACAAAACACCCCAAACGTTGACTCAAATTGAAAAATTGTGAATGTTGAGCTGGATTGAAGTCAGCCCAAAATGGTGCCAGATGACCCCTGGTGACCCCAAAGGTCACATTTTGGCCCAAAATGCCCAAAAAGTTGACCAAAATAATAATAATAAAAAAAATGTATGACGGTTGAGTCTGGTCCAAATTGGCCTGAAATGGTGCCAAATGACCTCTGCCGACCCAAAATGGTGATATTTTGGCCCAGAATACCATAAAAGTTGACAAATATGGAAAAATAGTGAAAGTGGAGTCCAATCTAAGTTGGCCCAAAATGGTCCCAAATGAAGCCTGGTGAGCCAAAACGGTCTATTATACACCACAACACCGCAAAAGTTGATCAAAATCAAAAGATTCAACACAAAATTCACTTATTTTAAACAAAGCGACAAGGTTAATAGACCGTTTCGGAGTAAGCACAAGATTTTTTATGCGCATGTGTAAGACGAAGTTTGTATGGCAAGAAGAAGTGTGTTGGCGTCTGTCAAAACCTATGTTAGGGAGCAATAAGCAATTTCACGGCTTAAAGTGCTAGAATTATGGCAGATGTGCAAGGCTTTGAACATAAACCGCGTGGAAATGAAAAAGGTTGAACTGATTGAAGCGATTGTTGACGAACAGAGCCTCACAAAAGAAAATACGGGCCACACGACCGAGACTGTAAGTGCTACCGCAGCCTTCGAGGAGGTCGGATACATCGCCGACTTGACCACTGATTTAATACTCCCAATTGAATTTCTTCATGTGTTTGATCATATCGTGGAGAAGAGTGGCAGAAAGAACAAGTGTTTAGACCAGGGTATTAAACACTTTGTTGGAGGTGACATCCAGGAATGGTGCTACAAACAGGTAGGCATCACTAGCTGTCAGTGGACATGTTGGATAGCAGTGATAATTATAAGTATACAGCAGAGGTGGACAATCCAGGTTCAGAAAGTAAAACTCCTCCCCAGTATTTAGTTCCAACCTCCTGGATTTACTAAATAAAACAGCCCTTCAGACCAGAGGTTGGACTAGTCAAGAAAATCAGCTGGTTGAGTTGATGGATGGAAGTAAAACATGGTGGGACTTTTACTTTCTGACCCCTGGAATGTCCACCTCTGGTATACAGTTACAGCCTGCTGGCTGTTAAATCCCTTTGAGTAGATATAGACGTCCGCGGACACGGAGGCGTTCTATTAATGCACGCAGTTAGAAAATTAGTCAAGTTGATAGCACCACATGTACCAAATAAGTAATTAACCTCACTGTGGCATGCAGTAATCATGAAACTGGACAGACGTATTTAGCTCTCCTGTGATCTGGAAAAACCAAGTATCCGCGATCACTTTTGGTAGAAACTGAGTTTAACCTTCATTTGCAGTCATTAAAAGTGGTAAAAATCTTAAAACACTAGCTATAAGTGTCATTTGAACTTTCAAAATCAAGTTTCTATCATTTTTTTCTGTTAGGAAAAGTCCAGAACCCAAAAGTTTTTGTTCAATTGCAAGATCTTTGCCACTGATAAACTTACTAGGTTTTTCCAGATCACAGGAGAGCAGTGCTTCAACAAATCGTTGTTGCAGGATCTGCTTCTTCAAATGTCTGAAATTATCGACAACAAAAATAAGAACTGAACTAATATATATAAATTTTTCACACATTAACAAATCATATCTTGTTCTCTTTATTAACAACAAATCCTAATTACAAGAACTGCAGCAGTAAAGAGTAATTTTTTAATTGTAAAGCGTAACCAACAAACGTAAGCTTTTAACGCTACAACAACAGCACACACTCAAGATGTATAGCAACGCAGGATTACATTTTGAACTGCAGCTCGATTCCCTGTCACTTCTAACAAAATCCAACACTTACACTAATGATATCTCGCCTCACTTGTCGATCTCGTGATGTTGGACGGGAGATTTTCTTTGTCAGAAAAGGCCGATGGCGGGATGTCGACATCTTTCGGGTCTGTGTAATCAGGCCAACCACTAACAAAATGTGCACTGCAAACCCTTGAATGGTCCTTCGTTGCAAAATCTTTTCGGTTGATTGCACGTATCCATGCTCTTTGCTGTCTCTTTCCGCCTTGGAAGCGGAAAAAACTTAACTGAATCTCCCTTTTTAAACTGGTTAGTGCACCTCACAATACAACATGAAACCACCATTTTTTTTTTTAAATCATACTAGCTATTCACCTTATTCCGCGCGTCAACAAGGGCGGCGCCAGGTTGTTCCGTTTTGTCTTTGAACTTCCGGTTGAGCAACTCTGTCCATTGCGGTTGTAGTACTTTGGCACATTAGCAAATCAAGTTGTCGAGCATTACTTGTTCAGTGAGGGGCTGCCAAAACAACTGGAAGAAAAGACGCCTGTTCTTGGAACAATCCTGTGTTTTCCACGGGAAAACCAGGGCAGAATGTTGTGGGGCACCTTCCAACCTAAATCCTCCGCCATCCAGCGATGAGGGCCGGCGTATGTGGCTAAAGGCGCTACACCTAAAGAATCCACCAAAAAAGCCTTACGTCTATTCGTTTCATTTTGTGGACGGCAGACCATCAGAACATCACCTATACCCCAAGAAGTGGTTCGGATATGTTACCCCTCTGGCGAAAAAGGCTCATCAGATGCTTGTGAGGCTCCCAGGTAAGATAATATTTTGCCAGCGATAACAGCTATCAATATTGCTAGCCGTTAGCCAGCTACTCGAATGAGTATGATCAGCATTATCACATTAGTGCCTTTTTTCACAAGTATGTTCAGTTATGCTGTCTAACAGATGAGTAACTACATTTATAGAGTCAGACGATTCTTGCTTGTCTGCATGTGAACTCCATTATCTTCTCCAGATTCAAGACGATAAACCGAACCCACAACGCACTGCACGTGCCTGATAAACCGATATGTTTTAAAGCCAATTCTGGCAAGCTAATTTACTTTTAGCTAATGTAACTTAGCTTCGCGCTAGACTCATAACCATTCCGTGGAGTATAGTAAAATGTGGGTCTACCCTGAAATGTTACGCACATTGTACTGCGTTATTTTACCTTTGTTTTAACGCTCCTTGTTTCTGTCCTTCCCCTGTTATCTCATAATCACCATCTCTGTTCTAAAATGAACATCTAATCGATCTCATGCTCAACTGTTGCTTTCTCTTTTAGGACTCATTATCTTTGTTCAGATGAAAATCAGCCACACCGTCCACCTGCATCACTCCCATTGATCTCAGATGCTGCTCACAAACTGATGCTTGGATTTCACATACTCTGAAGTTTCCACCTACCCAAAACTTCGATCTAATAAAGGCTGTACCACAAATAATGTGTATGTGTGTTCAGTGCTTTTCATGGAAGTTCGGATCATGCACAAGCAATAGTTATCATTCTGGATCTCATCTGTCAAGTTGCTGAAAAGTTTCGTCATCAAGTATGAAGGTCTGTAGGCTAACTAATTAGGAATGAAGAATGGTTAATAAATGGTTCGCTAAGCAGTGTTCGAACTGAATTTATGTAGTGCTATAAATGCACTCATATGGGCATTACGTTAGATGCTACTCAGCTGATTCATGCATAACGCATCAAAATACAGTAATGTGAATTGGTGCTTTTCAGAGTAATGGAAATATACAACTTAGTTTATGGATATATCCATCTTATTTTAATATGAAAAAAGTAAGGTGTTGGCTGCGTACATGGTTCTAGGATGTCACAACAGCGGCCTTAGCTTACTGTATATTTTGCCACGCTATAATGAAGTGTGGCAATCGAGTTGCTACATATTACGGCCATTCATCAATTAAAATAAAATGGCTAAAATATACTGAGCAACAAAACAAACGCAAGTTAGCTAGTTAGTTAATGTACTCTTATGGACACTCAGTCAAAGTGACCGCAGAACAAAAAAGTTTGATGAAACGAAGTGTAAATGTGCATACGCTCGCAATTAATTTGATTTTCGATAATAATTATGCGCAAACTTATCTTCCGTTTGCCTTTAATTAAGACTGCCAACTACTAGATAACTCTTAATGGCGGGTCGGGCCGGCGCTAGACCTGAAAATTCGGGGGAAAATATCTATCCCTTTATTGACAACAATTAGTCTTGGCTAATTCTTGAAGGTTTTCCTTTATTAACACGCTTTCCAATTCAAGAATAATCAAGTGGCAATTGAAGACCATGCGATCAGCAACAAAATAATGGGCTACATTCAGTTTAGGAAAATAATTCAATTTTAAATAGGTCTATGCACTGGCACTCAGAAATGGTAATTTTTTTTCCAGCGAGAGCGGCTTTTCAGAACTCTTGCGAATGAAGGTAATTTCGGCAACAAGTACGTACACCTGTTTTTGCAGCACAGTCGCGCAACTTGCTGTAAAAAAAATAGACAGCTGTTTGTTTGGAAAATGTTAACGGAGGAAACCATGTACTTGTCACCAGAATTACCTTCATTCGCTGAAGAGTTCTGAAATGCCGTCGCCGAGTGCCAGTGCATAGACCTAATTATATACTACTCAAAATTTGATAGGGATCATAGGAATTTTTTTGTGAAATGACATGCAAATTTGGTAACTGCCACTGATGAACAATATATTGGATAAATGACATGCAGTCAGACACAAAACACATTTGCAAGTGCATTTAATGACATTAAATGAGCGTGCAGCCTCACACTTTTTTATTTTCACGAACACTTCATGGTTTCACCTCTGACATGTAAAGTGAAAACAGACAGTGTTCGTTTGATGTTTCATTACCACAGTTAATGTCAATAACGGGTATGGCCTCCCCTAGCTTGAATGACGGCTTGACAACGCCGGGTCATACTGTCAATCAGAACCCGGATGCTTGCAATTGGAATGTTGTTCCATTCTTCAACAAGGGCATTTCCGAGCTCTTCTAGAGTTGTGGGTTGTGCCCTACGACCGAAATGGCGACCTGCAGCATGTTCCACACATGCTCGATAGGGTTTAGGTCCGGCGAACGCTGGCCAGTCCATGCGGACAATTGTCTCCTGCTCTAGGAATTGATTCACCACCCTAGCATGATGGGGAAGGGCGTTATCATCCATCAAGATGAAATCAGGGCCAACAGCACCAGCGTATGGTCTTACGCGCACATTGAGGATCTCATCTGTGTACCGTACCCCTGTCATCGCCCCTCTCCCCATGACATGCAGGTCCGTTCTGCCGCTCCTGCTTATTCCTCCCCAGACCCTAATTGATCCGCCACCATAACGGTCGTGTTCGTTGATGTAGGCATCATTAAATCGCTCACGTTGTCTTCGCCACACCCGTTGCCTCCTGTCAGTAAAGTCCAAGCAATATCGGGACTCATCAGTAAAGAGAACTGGAGCCCAATCGCTGTGTGTCCATGTGACATGATCGTGAGCCCAATCCAAACTGTCACGCCTATGACGCACGGGTCAGTGGGATTCAACACATGGCCTTCTTGAGTTGAGGCCGGCAGTATGAAGACGATTCCGTATCGCCTGAGTGGATACCCTGACCCCGAGGCGTTATGAAGGTCATTTTGTAGGGTGGTGGCTGTCAGAAAGGATGACGTCGTGCCTGAAGTGTGAGAAAGTGGTCTTGTTGTTGTGTTGTCGATCTCTGACGACCACCCCCATGACGGTGTGCTGCTGTACCAAACGTTTGATGCCGGTTCCACGCTCTGTTCACAACGCTTTGGCTGACGTTAAGTGCATTAGCAACGTGACGTCGTGAGAAGCCAGAGTCAAGCATTCCGATGCATCTTCCCATTTGCTCTGAAGTCAATCGACGTCGAAGACGTTGAGGAGACATTGTTATTGTTAAATGTAATGCAAAAAATTTGGGAACTTCCAAATTTTCACCAACAAGCAACACACACGTCTGAGTTGAAATGGTGAAGTGTTAGTCAAAGCCAAAATGTGAGGCTGCACGCCCATTTAATGTCATGAAATGCACGTGCAAATGTGTTTTGTGTCTGACTGCATGTCATTTATCCAATATATTGTTCATCAGTGGCAGTTACCAAATTTGCATGTCATTTCACAAAAAAATTCCAATGATCCCTATCAAATTTTGAGTAGTATAATTCATTTGCATTTTTTTTGTTGCTCAGTATATTTCTACCGTAACGCCAGCTCACTTTTTCATGGCCGCCCCATCGACGCCCACCGACAGCACTAAATAATAAAAAATATCTCCATATGACACCTGAGGCCACCGCCGCATGTCATCCACCCACTCGGTGGAGTTCATTAACCTCACTTGTACAAGAACAATCCCTCCATCCGACCTTTTAATATTTAATTTTGACTCTTGTCACTTAGCCTCACCATCCTAATTCGCAAGGTTTTTCAACGTAGCTAACTAGCCGTAGCTAGCCGACTGGAAGTTTCAAGACAATTCCGGAAGACAAGAAATTTTAAAAATGGGCGTGGCTGAATAGGGTGAATACACATCGGGGATCGCCGGTGTTCTGTCAATTTTTTACTACCTATCAAAATATGTCACCTCGCGGTTCTGGGCTTGTGCCTACCTAAAATCTTGGCTCTATTTCTTCGCTCACATTTCAAGCATCTTCAGATATCATAAATATACGTCTTTTTTCGGTGCGCCTTTCGACCTTGTATATATATTTGCATGTACACGCTGGGTTTTTCTGAAAACGCAGAGATTGGATGATAATGGCATGCGGCATATATCTTTAAACAAACCTATCCAACTTATTATAACATCTGCTTATTTTACAATAAGATAACAAAGGACAAAGTTACTACTGTACACTGATTCATATTGGAATATTACGGCGAAAACAAAGAATTTACGATCGCTTTGCATTACGGTAGCATTTTTTGATAAGGCGGCACAAATTGTCAGAACACCGGCCAAAAAAGGCGTGAAGGGAAAAATAAACTCAGAAAGAGACTGATATTACAACATGGAAAAAAAACTGATACGAGAAGTCCATTCAATTTACATTTTAACTCTTCATTCATTAATTACAAAGTTCTTGGTTTGCAAAATTCTTCGCTTCAGCCAGATCGTTGAATATTTTTACTTGCCCTAGATAGTGTACATGGAGCCTAGCCGGTAAGCGCAGCAAGTGCTGAACCTCCTTCTCTTGCAAGCGCTGTAGCATGTCGCGGAAAATCCCTCGCTGCTGCATCACCTCCGCGGTGTAGTCAGTGAAGATTAGGATGCGGTGACCTCTGTAATCCAGCGAACACTGCCTCCTGAGCCGCAGAATTTTCTCTTTTTCCTGTGCAAGATGCACTCGTGCCATTATCGTGCGAGATCTGGAGCTATCCGGTGTTTTGGGCTGTTCAAGACGATGTGCCCTATTGATTACAGCGGCTTAGTAAAGTTGTCTTCCCCCACCAGCCTGGAAATCAACCTAGAGACGAATCCAGACTAGCTTGGTTATGGATAATAATAGCACTTGCTGGTGGGCGAGCAGCTCCCTTTCCACCTCGTTCAGCTTTACTTGGCATATCGACATTACACTTTTAGCGGCGTGAACAAATGGCAAAGGTTTAATCGTAAAAATTAAAGAGTTTGATCATCAAAAAGGCAGTTTTTAAACAAAAAACCGTGATCCACAAGGCGTTCGAAAAAACCAGTCTACACTTCAGTCGTCTCACTAGCACCCCCCTGTGCATTATTTCAGAACAATCCGTCCAGTAGTTTTGGATATATAGGCAAATGAAATTCCCATAACCTTGAATTTGACCTTTCAAGGTCATCTGAGCTCAGAAGTCAGGGTGCCAGATTGAAGCCCATATATGACTTCCTATTTAAGGTTAATAGTAAGTATGACCTTATCTCTTACCATTTTAAAGATATAGCCCATCAAAAATTTCCCTCCTATTGGGCTCCATTGTAACAAAAATTTAAAAAATTTCTCAAAAGTTCAATTTTTGAAAATTTTCAAAAGCCTTGGACAAACTTAAGTCCCATCCTGATATGGAACATCCAGAAAAAATTTCAGAACAATTCGTCCAGCAGTTTTGGAGAAGAAGACCAAAGTTTACAGACAACAGATGACGGACTGCGCCGGACGGATACCCATGACAATAGCTTATATGGCCTTCAGCCATGTAAGCTAATAGATGAATGTTTTCTCCGAGAACGCTTGCAACCCCCCGAATATTGAATGTGAAAAAGGTTTTAGCGACCCGTAAAAGTTCCCCGTGCCATTTTTTGAAATGCCTTATTAGTATGCAAAAATGATGTCACGCGAAAGCGGATGTGCACGGTGGACGCAGAAATGAAGAGAAGTTGGCCAACAGCAACATGCCGCGGCCAAAGAATTATCTGACTGATTCAGCCCCTAAAAGTGCTAGAAAAGGTCAAGAAGAAGATCGATTGAAGGCCAGGATACAGTGGGGTGCAAAAGTTTGGGCACCCTTGGTATAGATGTCTGTTACAATTAATCTTCAAGTGATTGAAAGCAAACCTGAACACTAAATGCTACAAAGTTAAACATGACCCCTTTTTGCAAATTTAAAAGCAAGGTTTCTTTTTATTTTAATTTTCTGAGTTTTTAAATGATAAGAAAGGAAACGGGCCCTGTGCAAAAGTTTGGGAACCCTTTTGGATTATTCTTTGTTACTCTTTAAGAAGATGATTACTAAGGCCCGACCCAGGTGATTTACTCGTTAGGGCTTCAATGAAGTCAGGTGAATATAATTCTAGGGTTGAACTATGTATTCTGAAGTTACTCCATGCCTTCTAAAGTATCCGACTGTGGTGGCTGTTATGTCTGGTGTTAAAAACCATTTGTTCCTCTAAACAGTTGTCCAAGGATGTCAAAATCAAGATAATTTACTTCCACCAACAAGGAGAGGGCTACAAAAATCTCTTGTAATGTTTCAATCTACTGTCAGAAACATTGTAAGAAAATGGAAAATAAATGGAACAATTGAAGTCAAGGCTAGATCTGGAAGACCAAGAAAAATTTCAGATAGAATGGCCTGAGATCTGGTGAGAAATGCTCAGAAGAGCCCACACATCACTGCAAAAGAGCTGCAAAAAAGAGTAGCAGACACAGGTCTAGTTGTTCACAGGACAACAATACAGCGTACCTTAAACAACAAAGACCTACATGGCAGAGTTGCAAGAAAGAAGCCTTTCCCATGACCTCAACACAAAATTAAGCATCTGAAGTATGCAAAAGAAAACCTTGAGAAACCTCAAGCCTATTGGAACAATGTGCTTTGGACTGACGAAACCAAAATGAAACTTTTTAGCCACAACCAAAGAAGGTATGTTTGGAGAAAAAAGGGTGAAGCATTTGTAGAGAAGAACACGTTGCCAACTGTTGAGCATGGAGGTGGATCCATTATGCATTGGGGTTGTGTAGCAGCTGGGGGCACAGGCAATATTGTGCAGGTGGACGGAAGAAGGGATTCCACCAAATATCAAGACATTTAGAGGCTAATGTTCAAAGCTCAGTCCAGAAATTGAAGTTGAAGAGACGTTGGGTATTCCAGCAAGACGATGACCTGAAGTATACCTTAAAATCCACCATGAAGTACCTCCAGGAAAGACGGATGAAGGTTTTGGAATGGCCATCACAGTCCCCAGACTTGAATATTATTGAAAATCTGTGGAGAGACCTCAAACATGCCATGCATGCAAGAAGGCCGAAGAATATTTCTGAGCTCGAGGTGTTCTGTAAGGAAGAATGGGGAAAAATTCCAAAGACAAGAATTGAAAGACTCTTAGCTGGCTTCATGAAGCGTTTGCAAGCTGTTCTAGCTGCCCAAGGAGGAGTTACAAAGTACTGGCTGACTGGGTTCCCAAACTTTTGCACAAGGCCTTTTTCCTTGTTTTATTATTTTGAAACTGTAAAAAGTTAAAAAGAAAAATTATTCTTGCTTTTAAATGTGATGAAATGTGTCATGATTAACTTAGTAGCATTTAGTGTTCAGGTTTGCTTTCAATCACTTGGAGATTAATTGTAACAGACATTTAAACCAGGGGTGCCCAAACTTTTGCACTCCACTGTAAATATAAAAGGCCTAAGTGATTGCTGGCAAACTTTTGAAGCCAGGTTTGGAGATCTTTCCGATGAAGATGTGGTCAACCATGTGCTGGATATGTAAATAAACTCGATGCCTGGTGCAAAATGCCCGATTTCCCTGTTTCCTAGCACTTTCAGATTGTTAATGTACTTGAATTCGTCCCATATTTGTAACCACATATTTATTGTTATGAATTTCTAATGCGTAAACGTAATTTATTTACTAGCAGTCGAATCTGATGACTGATCTGACGTGACTTTTCATGCAAATCGCTCATGCATATTAAGTAGTTGGCACGTCGAAATGACCGTGGTCCAGCAGCCACAATGGCTGATCGTAACGGTCGAGTGATTGCTTTCCTTCGGAATTTATCCTTGTTAGGGGTCGAGGATGACATTAAAAATTAAACACAAATCTTTTTATTGGAACAGCCTGGCAAATTATGCGATAGAAGGGTAGAAATTAAGGGAACAAATTGGCTACCTTTAAAAAGAAGAGACTACCTGTAGAAGGGCTTTGAAATTAATGGCATATTTCAAAATTATGGCAGCAATAATGCTCAATTTTAAGAACAAAGGAAAAACAACTCCCAGAAATGGTAAATGTCTAAATTACGCATTTTTATTTCTGCTGTTTTTCACTTTTTCCATAAAGGAGAAATTTTCATAGAAAACTTACTTGCATAGAAAAGGGCAAACATAGCTTATTGTTCCTTTCAGCAGCACAGTTTTTCTAAGACTGTGCCAGCAGGACACAGAAATGGGTGAAAAAGCATTCAAATTCAGTTGAATTAAAAATGAATCAGGAAGAAAATTTTAAATTGATTACATTATTTTGCCAGAAGTTTGAAGCATTCCTCTTAGTGACTTTGGCTTGCTGAGGGTTTATGTTTATAATGTTCTCTGGGTTGTGGGGCTGTATTAATTGGTGTTTGGGGTTTCTAGCTGTCATGAAGATTTTTTTGCTGAAATTGGTTTTGTGCTCTATCCTTAAAGAACGCCACCAGTGACAATGCAGTCGTTCAGCTCAGCGCAGTCCAGGCAGCCAGGTGAGAGGCACATGCGACGCATTATGCTCAGTAAATAAAACTGTAGCATATATTTTCTGTGATCTCTTACTGGCAGGTGTTCACAGCTGTCTCAGGTTCAGTTTCATGCCCTGCTGATTCCTGTCCTCTTTTGCAGAAAATTACTCTCCAGTGACAGAAATCCCCCCATTGATGACTTGATAAAGTCTGGAATTCTGCCCATCCTAGTCAATTGCCTGGAGAGGGATGACAAGTAAGGCTGTGTGACATTGTTCATCGGAGGGAGGGGTTGGGAAACTGGGCAGGTGAAGTTATGACACCATCATGTGGGCCTCACTGCACACGCCAGGGTCTGGGAGAAGGTCAAGGACTCCCCCTGTGTTTTTTGTGTATTTGGTTTTGGCAAAAGGCCTTGACAGTTGGTCTTGTCTTGCTGTTGTAATGGTACAAAACACCAGGTAACTGGAAACCAACAGAGGGTTTAATACGGGACTGTATCCCAGGGCTGCCAAAATCTGGCCCTCGAATCCAATCCAGCCCTGGTTTTCTCTCTGATTTTGATCACACCTGACTGCCAGGTGAAGGGAGGATGGAAAACCAGCAGTTCTCAGCCCCCAAGGACTGTGATTTGGGCAGCCCTTCTCTATCCCGCTTCTCCATGTTCTTGGGAAGAAAAAAAAACAGACTAGCCATGAAATGCTCTAATTGTTATTGTCGAGTACAGTGCTGTGAAAGTATTTAGCCCATTCCAATTTTTTTCCATTTTTGCACGTTTGTCACACTTGAATGTTTCAGATAATCAAACTAATCGTAAAATTAGACTATGAATACCCAAGTGAACACAAAACGCAGTGATAAAATTATACGATTTCATTTATTGAAGAAGAAAAGCTATTTAACCCCACCTGGCCCTTTGTGAAAAAGTTATTGCCTCCTTAGTCACTAAATCAACCAATTAAACAGATTTAATTGATAATTAATATCATTTTGATTCAATACACCCAGGCATGATGACTGCCAGCCATGTTGAATGTAAACATTGTTTAACACTAGAAGCGCCGGAATTTTATCACTACTAGAACCGCCACGAACGGTCGTTTAGACCGCTAGGTTCAAAACATTCTAATCCGTCTCTCTGAGCACCTAATTAAGCAATTAATGCATCTTGTATGTTACCATGTATCTCAAAAGAACGAAACAACACCAGCATTACGTTTTAACGTTTTAAGTTTAATAATATATTTATGAATATTTAGGTAATAGAATTATATATAATTAACATGAATTAAGCTGTTTCATTCGGACGAAATTAATTTTTTTCGCAAGACGGATTACATTCAAATTCAATGCAAAGAAATACGCCGCATTTCGCGCGAATTCCCCGCCTTTGCATTGACTTTGAATGTGATCTGTCGTATTGTAAAAATTCGCTCGCGGCCCAGTGTGAAAGCGCTTTATGGTAAACATTCACAACGTTATTTTTGGGTAAAGAAATAATTAAACAATTCAGAACGACAAAAACAACAATTAAAAACATCTATTTTGATTAATACACATTCGGATTCAACATTTATAACAACATAACCATATGGAATATCTTATTTATTATGAAATAATTAATCGGAACAATGACACGGAATTAGAAAACAATAGGTGGGTGCTGAACTTTTTTTTCTGAATACCTTTTTATTTATTGGTGTGGCGTAGCATTTAGTCTACTCGTAATAGTCTGCGCAGGTGGCCTCCGTTCTCCTGATGCAATTCCCACAGACGGGTCTGAGGCATCTGCAGCAGGTGACGAGCGTCTTATTTTGTGAGCAGCTCCTGCGGACCTGGCACTGCCTCCGTTTTGGTGCCAGGGTCTCCCGCTGCTGCTGGCTCAAACTTTTGCCAGTGCTGCCCAATAAAATAATTCTAGACTACCCTACTCTACCAACTCTGACAGTGGCATCGGTTGGTTGCTAGGCAACCAAAAGATACATTTTTTGAAAAAATTACAGCCAAGAAAACTGTACGGTCAGTGAGACCGCTAATGGCAGAAATAGGTAGATTTGGTGATATTTTATGCTCCGTAGGTGTAATCTATATAAAATCAATAGCACGTTAAAATATAGACATTTTTAGGAAAAGTCAGTGACCCTCAAGGTTGTATTCTTTTATTTTGAAAAGTTATGACACAAACAAATTTCAAAACGGTCAAAATGACCGTCATGGCGGTTCTAGTGTTAAATAGAACCCGTGTAGCAATGTGAAGTTGGAAAAAACGAGGTTCTCCACACTTTGTATGTTCTGTAAATAATGGGTTTCTGCCGAGTGCAGTGTGGGGAAAAATTAGCCAGGGGCCTGTGACCTTCCGCCACCGGGATGTCAAGACACTTGGAAATGTATTTTCAGAGATTTTAAGCACTTGCAGAATACAAGCAGAGTAATCCCATAATCAGTCATGAATGAAGTTCTGAAAGGCGTGTTTCCTGTCACCGCGTCCAGTGAGGACTGGAGGTCTATCGGGTAGTACAGCCAATTGTAGTCACGGATCAGCGTCACATCAAAACGGAAACGACAGGAAAGTGGTTAAGAAGCCTTTTCGTGCCAGCAGCAACCAAGCAACTCTGTCTATGAGTTAACAATGAATTAAGGATGTTCCAAAATTTTCTGTAAACAATGGGTCTCATTCATGAAACATTAGTAAATTTGTGTGTAGATTTGCACATAAAAGCCTGTGCTACTAAAAACCTACTCCGGATTCATGAACACCGCGGGAAATGCAGATCTGATCGTAAACACGTGTGTAGATCATGAATGCCAATCCATCGTAAAGTGACAGCGTGCGCCCGGTAATCAGCTATTAGCATAAATCCCCACCCATGAATTGCCAATGACCACCATATAAGGTGGTGTAGATGCATCCAGTCGGCCTGTCAGTCATGGCGCAAACAAAGAGAGAGAGAGAAAGAAAAAGAATTATTCCGAAGCGGAGATAGAAATAATTTTGGGTGAAGTGGAGTTAAGAAAAAACATTTTATTTTCATCTGTTAGCAGTGGTGTGACAGGGACAGGCAAAGCAAAGGCCTGGAGGGAGGTGACAGATGCCGTTAATGTTGTCTCTGTAGTCCAAAGAACCATGTCCGAGGTGAAGCGTAAATGGTTTGACATGAAACTGGAGGCAAAAAAAACGTATAAGTGCACACAAAAAAAAAATACATCAGCCACAGGAGGAAGAGGCTCACAGTCACAACTCGTCCCATGAATAACAAAAGGTCGCAAGTGACATTCCTGATGAAACCTGTTTTTCTGCACCACGAAGTACTACAGCAGCTTGTGTTTGACTATAGCATCTGAATAAACCATCACTTTCAATTGCTTCATTAGATTCTTGAAATGATAATCAGTGTCCCCTGGAATTTCCGTTTGAATCAAACTTTTTTATTTCTTTTGCATTTAAAATCGATTTTGCGAAATTATGGGATAGAACGGCATCATAATCATGTTTTTTGCTATTTCATGAAGATCCTGTACCTTGTTACTTTCATGGTGCAGTTGATTATGTTTCTGTAATTTTAAGAATGTGTATTTTTCATATACAGCATAGATATTTACCTTGAACATCTGCAATCTCCATGTGTCATTATTCCTTCAATATGAAACTGTGTCATTGACTTTAATTAATTTATTAAATACTTTTAATTGCATATCACATTTAACTCAATTATTGCCATAATAAAGAAAACTATCATTTAGTCCCTCAAACTTAGAAAATGGTTTATGTACAGATATCAAGCAAAGTCATAAAGGCAGCAAAAAAATAATTCAAACCATACATCTCGGGGTCACTTCATGGTTAGCAGTTTGCATTTATCAAGGTAGTAGAGAAGGGATGTTGGGAAAATGCCCATGGGACAACAACCCTAACCACCTGACATCCAAAACAACAAGAGGGCACCATCCAGCCTTCAACATGGAGCAAAACTCACACTGAACGGCAAGCTCTTGTTAGCCCCATTAAGGTATACATTAATTATGAAGGGCTCAAGATCATAGAAACCTATCTTGGTACTGACTACCTTGTAGACACAGTGGAACTTTTATTTTTCAATGGTTCTTCATCAAACATGGTTTATTTGCTTGATGCAGACAGGGGTGGCTATGCCCCTTGTAAATAAGTTGAAATAGGGGGCATTTTAACGGAATCTGTAACATTCTTGTTAGCACAATGTACCTGAGTTTGTTTTACCAAATTAAGTAAACACATCTGCATAGATTCGTACGGTCATCTTGGCCAAGGATTGTGGAGAGGAGGGATCAGATTGTAACCCTCGGCTATTGATGACAATAGAGTCTCAAAAATTAGCAGGTGACTAGATCCAGGTGAGCGATTCAAGCTCTCTTGAGCCCCTAGTTTCTTTTACTGAGGCCACTACACATTTTTCCGAGCAGAAGACCCGTCATGTAAGTCGTAAAGTATAACATATTTCTTGTTTAATGCTAATCGTCGGGATTTCGGCATACCTATGATAAACATGTGTGCTACCATCTGCTATCAAAAAAAATTGGGTATGGGTTTTTCTCTAAGCTCTTTAACGACAGAATTCCCAGCGTGCGGAAAAGAGATCATGTTAAAGCCAGCTTGCTAGCGTCAATGCTTTCTGCATACCGAGACAAGTGAAGACATTGCCATTGTTGGCTATCGTTATGAGCTAGTAATTTCATTCTAACCTTAGAACGCGATGTTGGAATTAACATACTATATATCTACTTGCAGCGGTGAAGCTGCATTTGTTGCATTGTTTCTGTTATATGAAGCTTTTTGAAAGAATAGCTTGCTAGAATATGTCATGTTAGCCAGGTGGTTACATATTCTAACGTTAACTAATTTTTGCTAATGTTGGCGAATTCATGTCGCAAAAGGTCCGTGATGCTCCCACTGAAGTCTATGTTCTCGCTTGCCTTAACTAGTTAGCTATCTCGCTAGCTTGGCTACAGAATTTTGCAGAAAATTATTTGTTTAGTTTTAGCCATTGTTTCAGATGACCTTGTCTATTCTGTTATCAACGGTGTGTAGCTAGTGCTTATCTAAAGCCATTGTAACAAATGTTAGATTTGTCACCAGCAGAGACTTTGTGCTTATAAGTAATCTGGCTTTGAAGTTACGCCCTCAGTCCACGATCGTGCGTGACAAGCCCCTGAGCTTCGCTTAACATTGCGCTACCTTTAGCTTCGAGCTAGCAAGCCAGTACTGTTAACTGTGTAATTTTCCGTTGAAGAGGCTAGCAAGCAGTCTTCCTAGACTGGGGTGCATTTCCCAAAAGCACAGATGCTAACTTGCATGGTTGGAGCCACTGACTGTGAATGGATGAACTATATGAGTTGCTTTCTTGGTTAGCGGCTATGCTATAGGGAAACACACTCCTGGTTGGTGCATTGTCAAGTATTAGTTAGACACAGAGCAGTTTTTTTTTTTTTTTTTTTGGTGGAGACTTTGACAAAAACACCTGGTGGCACATCAGGAAAAAACAGCCATATGTAAATGGCCGGCTGTCGGCCGTAATGGAGACCCCTGCAAAAAGCAGTAATCCAAAGAAATTCAAACACAGATGAGAAACAAATTGGTTGACATATATCTGGAAAGGGTAAGAAAGCCCTTTCTTAGGCTCTGGGAATCCTGCAAATCAAGGTGAGATGCATAGTCTTGAAATTAAGAAAACTTGTAATGGCGAAGAACCTGCCTAGGAGTGGCCGGCAAACCGAACTTCCTCCGAGAGCACATCAACGATTGATCCAGGAGGTCCAGTGATCAGATTAAGGAAAAAAAAAGATTAGCATTTTTTGACTCATTATATCAATTGATTTGCAATTGTTTAGCACATCTGAAAAATGATTAGCAAAAATTAGAAAACAGTAGATCAGATTTTAAATGACAAAAGGGCTTTTTTATTCTTTCCTAATGACAAATTACAATTACAAGAGAAATACAACTCCACTCTGAAAGCAAAACAAACTAGAGCTACCTTCGCCAATGTACTCAATGTTATTTTTGCCAGAATTGGCTAGCAACCCATGTTTATGCAGTCCTGTAGTCTTCGCACAAATATGTTTTTAATGTGTTTTTGACCTTTTGCATGCCCTTGACCTTAATCTTTGACCTTGACCTCCCAAAATCGAATTACCTCTTCCTTTAACAATACTTAATCATTCCACCAAATTTCATGAAAATCCATCCATAAGTTTTTGCGTCATCCTGCTTACAAACAAACCAACCAACCAACAGACAAACTGTAATGATCACATAACCTCCTCCAACTTCGTTTGACGGAGGTAATTATTCCCAAATGGCATCAATTTTACCCAGAACAATCTTAATTTAATACAGCTCACTTCTGTTTCCCTGTGAAATTTCTATAAACTACTTGTAACCTGCAGTACAGCTGTCTTATCTACACCTTACTGTAGCATAGAATGTTGTATAACACCTGATCAGAGATGTGAAAGGATCCATACCCATTAAAATCCAGTCACCCAAGGCACTCTCCTACTCAGTCACATTTTGACATCACATCATGTATTTGAATAATCAGAGATCATTGTGCATGTTTCAGGAGATGCCGTTGGCAAACTTGCGATTCCCAAAACCTGATAGCAATGAGAGAAATTTTCATGACTTTGATCGGCGTACCATGATGTTTGGGTAGCTGGAGGAACATTCGGGTGTGTAAAAACGTAAAGCGTACATCCAGTTAAGACAATTCAGTTAAAGCCGGAAAAAGTTGAGATTGGACACGGAATTCTTTCCATTAGGGCCAAAACCAAATCGCCTCGCTTTAGTATTACAATGATCACAAAGATTCCCCTTAACTTGCTTCAGCTAGGTAGAAAGACGGCTATCTTTGTAATCTGAAGAGTAACTTAATACGCGATAACGTGCATAACAAGATAATGCAGCTGAAACTAGCCATGAAATAATACGTCTTGACCCGAACTCTGTTTGCTCTTTAGGTAAAATAAGCGGGTCATCAATCTTAAAAGAGATCCTCTGCGTGCGATGGTGTTGAAAGTGACAAATCAGAGCTATAAAAACTTCTCCAATAGGCATCATGGCTACTATCGGTTCACTAGCCAGCTAGCTGTACTTAAGCGATTGCTTTTGAACTGGCTACCAAACTAGCTAACGTCCCAAAAATGTGGAAGTTCAGCTGAGTCGCACAAAACTGCAGCGAAACCTCAGATAAGTTCATGCCTATGACAGCTGGCAAAGTTAGAAAAGTTGGGACAAGGAACAAATCATATTGCCTTAATATGATGATCATTTACAAAGATTTTGCCTAGTTAACGTTAGTTTACTAGCCAACTATGTGCCTATACCCAAAGAGCAACGTAATTTAATACGCAATGACTCACACTGCAGTCTAGACATCATGACTACACCAGAAAGCCTTCCTCGTGCATGCATGCGCTCCCCAGAAGCTGATTGGTTGGTATGCAAATGAACATCATTTTCCAGCTAAGCAAAGTCGTGGCTCGGGAACTTGGAAGTTTGCCAGCCAGTGAGTCGGGATCAATGAAATATCATTAAGATTTTTTTGAATCGCATTTTTTGCAAAGGGATTGTTATGATGATTAGCATTTTGTCAAAACTGCTGAAATATCATTCGCATTTTGCGATGCGAATCCGCCTAATCTGATCACTGGAGTTCTCAAAAGAACCTAGACTAACATCTAAAGAACTGCCGCGCGTGCCTCAGTTAAGGTCAGTGTTCATGACACCACAATTCGAAAGAGATGGGGGAGAAATGGCAGTTGTAGGAGAGCTGCAAGGGGAAAACCACTGCTAACCAAAAAAAGAGCTGCCAACATTGGGTTTCATAAATCAGGGAGATTCTTACGAGCATGCGAAGCGAGCGAGCCAAGTTGGGTGGGGTCCAGTAGTAATGCCCTGCTGGAGGACCAGGGGGCAGTGCTCCCAGTAGCTCCTGGGTTTTGGCCATTTTCCTCAGCTAATTTCAGCACTTTTACTACTTAAACTTGGTTTTTAAGGCATCAGTCTGCAAAACTAGTGTTTCCATTGATAGTGAACCTTAATGAACATTTGGATACCGTATTAAACATACTTGCAATCATCGATTTTCTGTTTCATGAGTTGTATTATCATTTAACTGGTCATTGTGTGATAAATGTAATTAAAGGAGGACAGTATTAGAATCTTGGTTCCATAAAGTTGATGCCTGTTTAAAATTCCCTGGCTGATGAGGAGTGAGGTCCAACACTTGATGCAGATACAATCCTTGCAGATGCTTGCAATCCTTTGTAAGTAACCAGTTTGGTTGTTGTGAGAAAGTTCTCTGAGAATCCCCTTTCATGGCACAAGATGTCAGCACTAGCAATTTTTTCTGTCAATAAGGACCGCAGTGTGTTAATGTTCATAGAGCCTTTAAAGTCAGTCATGCACGCCCTAACCCTTTTAAGATTGAGCACTTTCAATGCGATCTCACCCACACCGTGTTGTTACGTAACGTTAGTCAGTTACTGCTGAGTCTCAGCAGCAAATTCAAGAATGGAAAACGAATAGAGGTTACAGGGTTGTCCAAAGGAAAATTAATAACAGGTAATCAGACAAACGGAGCCGGTTAGGCATGACATGGCGTGGCCACGCAGTTGCCACCGCGAGCGACAGCGGCATTAGCAGGAAATAAAAATAAGTGGCGCGGAGATGATATTGCCGTTTCGTCTGTCAAAGTGTAAAAGCGGGTTAATCAGCACAGTTAACCCGAGTTCTCTTTGTTCACAGTGTGTGTTTTGCTGTTTTTGTCACATCGATATTGCCTTGAAAACTCCATCGAAGTCGATATTTTTTCACACATGTTGTTGCTATAGAATGTTTTCTCACATACTTTGTCTGTTTGGAACTTCATTATGCAAGGAGCAATGTTTAATCATAAACGATAATTACCGGCTGAGCTCGAAGATTTCCAGTATTCAGCAATGCAAAGTGATGTGCACAGCGAACCGGAAACTGCTCCTGCCGCGAGCAATTATGGGTAATGTTGGATCGGTGGATTGAGTAAGGTAAACTCTCCAATGTTGCCGTCAGTTCAGTCCTTATAACTTCGGAAACATCCCAACAAAGTTTGAGCATGTTTAACAGTGTTTCTTACCTGTAAAGGAGGAAATATAAATGAATGACGCGGAGATGATATTGCCGGTTCGTCAGTGAAATTACGTAAATTGGATTAGCACCAGCAACAGGCTCCCCGTTCCCCTACAGGATGACCCTGAGTTTAAAGTCCCAGCCAAGCGCTTTGGAAACGAAAACTTCACCAGACCCTGCAAGTCAGGTTGGTTTAACTGGCAGCATTAAATAGAACGACAATTAACACAATGCTCTTACGTGCAATTGCTATAGAGCAACTGTCTGCACAGACCTGTTTTGGAGCTAACCCTTCGGTCTGTGAAGGTCATAGGCTGCGAGGGCTACCTATAAGAGGAGATCTGCACCGTGACGGTGTGTTTTGGCAGCTGATGCAGGAGCGAACCTATGCCCTGCTGTTGTTTGCGAGTAGCTTCTCAGATGGGACAACAGGATATCACAGCATCCAAAAGGAAAATTTACAGCTGTTCGCTCATGCTGTCCAGTGCCAAAAAAATGTTGCCCATTCAAAGCAGCCTATCATGAACATGGATTGTATAAAAAGATGGACACAGCACCCGGGTCTGAAAAGTGAGTCCAATGCGGAAATCTCTAAAAATTGCATTCTATTTAATGGCCAGCAGATGGCCAGCAGATGGTGGTTGCAGAAAGAAGTTCAGTGCTATAGAAGTGTATGAGAAAATGACCCTACTTTCCAAACTGATTTATTATTTCAATACTGATTTTCCACATTATTTTATGGTACCGAGCGCAAGTTTCAAGTCTCCTTCGATATATCATGATGTTCATTCTTGTAAATTATGGTCCCAAATAGACAAGAATAAAGGATAAAGCCAGAATATGCTTTAGGGGTGTGGCTATCCTAAACTTTTTTTTTTTTATTTTGTATCCAAATACTTTTGATGAAATTTCTGAATACAACTTAACAACTGTAATTGTACCTCCCCGACGACGATAAGTTCCAGGCTCTAGAAGGGACAATTATTACAGGAATTTCTCTAAATTTCATACAGGCGAAAATATTGATTGGACAGTGCTCAAGACCGATTTTCACGAATTTCGGACGTCCAATATGGCTGCCAGCGGCCATTTTGTCCGAAATTTGGGGATCGGGGAGATACACGACTCGGTCCCTGTGGCGACCGAGTTATCTAGTTTGTTTCAAACATTTCTAATGAAGCTTGGCAAATCTGAACAATTCGTAAAACTTTTAACAATTCATAAGTAAGTTAATTACATGAGTCGTTAATGATACAACATATATTACAATCATTATTTGGCAGTGGCGAAGCCAGAACTGGGAATAGAGGAGGTACAGAACATCCGTTTAAAACAATTATTCGTCCTGACCTGTTCTCAGTCATTTTCATAATTACCAAAAAATTCACTCGGAGAGCACTCCACACTTAACAGGTGCTGCTAGTTCTCTCTGCTTAGGTAAGACGACAATCCTTTATCTGGACGCTTATTTGTTGCATTTAAATCAGCGTTATTCAAAACTGCATAAATGTCTGCTCTCACGCATATGGCTTGAGTCTCACGCTTTTTTTTTTTATAATTGCTGAGTCTCACTTTTTATATCAACCTTCGCTGTACCGAGAGTGAGAGGCGATATTTCGTTGGAACGCGGGTCAGTCACTATTCAATAATGCGTATTTTAGAGATTCTCACGCGGAATTGAAATATCTATGCATGGAAGTTTTTAAGTTTTTAAACGAAGAATTTAAACGATCATGAAATGCAAGTTAAATCACCTGATGTGCAGAAAAGGTAGTCGCGGAAGTTTCAAAGCAGTTTGTCTTTCGTAAAAGTATGGGCCTATTACTAAGTAAATTATGTTTCTGTACTGAATTCAGCCCATTATTTCATCACTGTTTGATCACATGTGGAGTGAAGCCTTGTCTTCAATTGCCAATAGATTATTACGATGATTTAGAAATGCGTCGATAAAGGAAAATGATTGAGAACTAGCCAGGGGTGCGTTTCCCAAAATCACGGGTGCGTTTTCCCAAAATCACAGATGCTAACTTACAATGTTGGACCCATTGATGGTGAATGGACGTAACTATGTGAGTTGCTAACTTAGTTAGCCACTACGGTTTTGGGAAGCTCACCCCAGGATGCGGCCAGGATACCAGGGCTTGGGTCCAAAATGAAAGTTCACTATTCTGACAATACTAGAAGGGGGGAGCATATTTTGGTTCATTTATGTATTATTTCTAGCAGTTTTATTGGACACTGGATGCGCTCATTTTAACTGATCTTTGAAAAAATAGTGCCTGTCAGGAAAAGCTGAGTGGTGGTCGGCGCATTCCGAGTGCTGGCTGGGGCCAACCAGCGCTGACCAGCATCGGCAGAACCCTGCCTAGGGATGCACCTATCTAGAAAATCCTATGTCATTTCATAGATCTCCAACAGATACAACTTCAGTCCAAATTTCAAGTCAATCAGATGAATATGAATGATTTTATGAATGCCACAAGGTTGAAAATCAGTCAAAAATGTGATTTTCGGTAGTTTGCGTTTAAAGTCACAAGTAAAAATTGATAGAGGAAAGACATAGATTCTTGGTTTTTTCATGTCATCTCACTGCATTCCTTTATTTTATTCATTTTATGTGAAAATCAAAAATATTGAAATTTTTACCCTGAAGAGCCCTTAAAGGCAGGGTATGTAAGAATCTAAAGTTAGCAGAATTTGAAAGTAGCATCTCCTGCCCTCGAGGCTACGTCCAAAGCCACACCCCACACATAGTACAGATACACCAGCACCCGGAAACACCTGCGCCCGGATACACCAGCGCCCAGATACACCAGCACTCAGGAACAGTAGTTCCTTGTGATTTTATAGCCGAATAACTTTCCTCCGGCAGCGATTACGCTCTTCCATTCTCCGGAGTTCAAGCCTCCTCTTGTGATTTTATAGCAGAACACGGCCAGACTAGAGTACGCGCGAGGAGGCGAGGAGACGAGGAGACTTGCCATTGGGGTCATTCCGTGCCAAGTGGTTCAGGGTCTGCACTGTACTGTCTCAGAAAAATTTGAAAAAAATCATGGGTGTTTGCCATCATTTCAAATGGACAAATCCCAAATCTTAAGTTCCAACTCCAATTTTTTATGGGGTAATTGCCAATTTAAGGAGGGGCTGTCTAGTCAATCGCAGATATAGCAATGACTTATAAGCATTTTTAAAGGGATACAAATATGCTTTCCAGTGCGCCTCAGTGAATGTCAATGGGTGGATACCGGTAAAATTACCTGAAATTCATGAATCTCCTGTCAGATTTGCCATATCTCATTTCATTTTCCTGTTATAGGCTGTTGAAAATGACAACCAAAATTTTTGTTTGATTTTTAGTTTGTCACCTTGGCCGAAGTATGCATAATCAGGTGCTCATACTGCAGCCTCATCCTCAGCAGCTTTAGCGCACTGGACCCTTAAACCCTATCCAATCTCCTGTCTCTAGTTTTGGAGTAACTTGCTTCTGAAAATGCTTATGATAAAAAAAAAACTCTAAAATATGCCTAAATTCAAGGCATGACCTGGTCATGTGGACACACCCTAAAAAAATCTGAGAAAATTTGTCGAACAGCTTTTATATTAGGGCAGTAAACAGTAGAAAATTCATCTTGTGTTTTCAACTCATTCGAGAAAAATTCTGACATTTTTATTAACCATGCTGTGTTATTAAATTAAATTACTTTTTCACATTGGGCCAGGTAGGTCAGCATAACTTTTTCTGTCAATAAATGAAATCATCATTTGAAAACTGCATTTTGTGTTTACTCGGGTTATCTTTGTCTGATATTAAAATTTGCTTGATCTGAAGCATTTAAGTATGACAAATATGCCAAAAAAAAAAAAAAAAAAGGAAGGGGGCAAAAACTTTTTCACAACACTGTAACTAATTCCGCTAATTTCCTTCCCCCCGCCGGAAAAGAAAATAAAGTTGAACGGGCTGTAAAACCTATAATCATACATGTTTGTTCCTATATGGTGTGAGCACATCCACAACAGCCAGATTGGCTTACTGTTGGCAGACCACGCGATCTGTCAACGCAATAGCAGCTGAGCAGCCTGATGCCATTTTGGAATTAAGTTTATTTCCAGCGGCGTAGCTAGAATTATGAATTGGGTCGGTAAAAAATGATTAGTGCTCATTTTTTTCTCTGTCATTTTGCTCTATTAACATGTTTTCTAATTACCAGAATTATCCATTGGCAATTAAAGATCACTTCCTTCTTAAAGAGGACAAGCAACAGTGGTAAATTTTCAGTGCATCTGAAGAACACTTTCATAAACTAAAGTTCCAATGAATTTTTGATCCCCGAATACCCACCGTTTTGGCCTGGTGATTAAATAAAGCCCACGCTAAAAATTCAGTGGAGGCGCCATAACAAATTGTCACAAGCGTCCCATAGTGCGTGACGTCATTGGTTGGACCAAACATTGAAGCCGAATGGCGACGAACAAAAGTGATGAAAGTTGGAGTCGGATTTCAGCAGCGGTTTAGAGGAGTTTGATTGGTTCAGTGAAGATGAACAGAGTGAAAGGTTGCAGCAGCATGGTATAGAACTTCAAGGGAATTAGCCATGATTTTGAGAGGCCCTGCCAAAATGAAACCTAGTTGACATACAGTTTGTTTTGGGAGGCCCTCTTGAATTTACGGCTAATTCCCTATTGAACAATCAGGGCTCGAATTAGGATTTTTGAAAATGGGTGCACTCGTGCGTGGATAGGTGCACAGTCTAAAACTTTATTTATTCAATAAAAAAAAGCTGCTTTGCAGCAGTTCAAAATGAATAAACAAATATTCTTAAACTCATATTCTTTGAGATGGAAGATGTGTTAATCACCAGGTGAGTGGTCACTCTTGCAGCGCATTTCCCTTTAAGGACTGCAATACCAAAATTGATCTTAGCAAATGGATTGTAAAGTCAATGTCAACAACTACTACAAAATGGCTACCAACTCTCACGCATTGTGCATGAGACAAATGCAATTGGCCCTCTTCACATGCTCACACGCCACACTTGCAATATCTCAGGGAAAAAAAATCTTAACTTAAGGCTTCTTTTGGGGGTTCTGGGATCAACAGCGGACTATGGCTTATTATGAGATTTGGTGTTATTTTATTGTTATTTTGAATAACAATCATCTTGATGAATCAAAAACATCAAATAGCCTTTTCTGTAGCAAAATGTATTTCACCTGCATTGCTACAGTGCTGCTGCGCTTGACGCTTGTCAACTGGTCACGAGCAATACGTTTCAGATCTGAGAATTATTCTAGTTGCTGTGAATCAGTTCCTCGACCACCCACACAAAGGATCGACGAAACCGCGATTTAAGAAACCGCAGCCAATTAAGTCTGCTGAACTGTGATGGGGAACTGAAAGTATTAGAAGAAATTAAAAGAAAGGCTAGAAGAGTAGATTAAATGAACCGCAGCACTGCTCGGTATATTCTAGCCAAACTTGTTGCAAGTGACAGTTGGCTGTAATGTCCCTACAGGGGATGAATTTACTGGGCATGACTGAAACATAACATTAGTCCCAGGTCAAGAATGACCCTATCGCGTTGGTAAATGAAACTTTTTCCAAATTTTGTTGGAAGTACAGCAAACACATCTTTATTGTCAAAAACGTTTGTAACCCGGCATGATTTTGTGCCACAGAAGAAGTATTGAATGTCACAAATGTTGATCGAGGTTTAGGCTGCTCAATCACGCTTGTAAAAAAGGATTATCTTGTGTGATTATCTCTTCTGTGAGGATCGAGGTTTGGGCTGCTCAATCATGCTTGTAAAAAAGGATTAGCTTGTGTGATTATCTCCTCTGTGAGGATAGAGGTTTGGGCTGCTCAATCACGCTTGTGAAACAGGATTAGCTTGTGTGATTATCTCTTCTGCGAGGATCGAGGTTTGGGCTGCTCAATCACGCTTGTGAAAGTGGATCAGCTTGTGTGATTATCTCTTCCGTGAGGATCGAGGTTTGGGCGGCTCAATCACACTTGTAAAACAGGATTAACTTGTGTGATTATCTCTTCTGTGAGGATCGAGGTTTGGGCTGCTCAATCATGCTTGTGAAACAGGATTAGCTTGTGTGATTATCTCTTCTGTGAGGATCGAGGTTTGGGCGGCTCAATCAGGCTTGTAAAACGGGATTAACTTGTGTGATTATCTCTTCTGCGAGGATCGAGGTTTGGGCTACTCAGTCAGGCTTGTAAAACAGCATTAGCTTGTGTGATTATCTCTTCTGTGAGGATAGTGGTTTGTGCTGCTCGGTCACACTTTTAAAACAGGATTGACTTGTGTGATTATCTCTTCTGTGAGGATCGAGGTTTGGGCGGCTCAATCAGGCTTGTGAAACAGGATTAACTTGTGTGATTATCTCTTCTGTGAGGATCGAGGTTTGGGCTGCTCAATCACGCTTGTAAAACAGCATTAGCTTGTGTGATTATCTCTTCTGTGAGGATCGAGGTTTGGGCGGCTCAATCACACTTGTAAAACTGGATTAGCTTGTGTGATTATCTCTTCTGTGAGGATAGAGGTTTGGGCTGCTCAATCACGCTTGTAAAACAGGATTAACTTGTGTGATTATCTCTTCTGTGAGGATAGAGGTTTGGGCTGCTCAATCACACTTGTAAAACAGGATTAGCTTGTGTGATTATCATTTCTGTGAGGAACACGATCAATTGCACGGCTCTGCTGGAATTTAATGGTGTTATTGGGCAATTCACGATTGCGCTCATCAAAAAGCAAGGCCTGCCTTGTTTGCCTGGTGGGGGGTCCTGTTTGCCTGCCCGCCCTCACGCCATTCCTGTATCATTGTAGGGGAAACGCTCTGGTTTTGATTCAGAAAAGTTCAGAGTTTCACGCATTAAGAAAATACCCTGTTTGTCCCCACCCCTCCTCTCCAGTCCTTCCTTGCAGTTCGAAGCTGCCTGGGCCCTGACCAACATTGCATCTGGGACTTCTGCTCAGACACAGGCGGTCGTTAAATCCAGTAAGTATTGTTTGTCCATCATGTTTTTGGTTTTATGTGTCTTGTTTTTGAGGTTTTTTGTCCATGTTGGTCCTGATTTTGTGTGTTTTGCTACAGATGCTGTGCCATTGTTCCTAAGGCTGCTGCACTCTCCACACCAGAATGTGTGTGAACAGGCAGTGTGGGCCCTCGGTAACATCATCGGTGAGTAACCACAGTTAGGAGGGGGGGGTGGCAGAATGTGTGTGAACAGGCAGTGTGGGCCCTCGGTATCATCATCGGTGAGTAACCACAGTTAGGAGGGTTGGGCAGAATGTGTGTGAACAGGCAGTGTAGGCCCTCGGTATCATCATTGGTGAGTAACCACAGTTAGGGAGGGGGGGGCAGAATGTGTGTGAACAGGCAGTGTGGGCCCTCGGTATCATCATTGGTGAGTAACCACTGTTAGGAGGGGGGTTGGCAGAATGTGTGTGAACCTCAGTGGTTTGGGCCCTCAATATCATCATCATTAGCTTGGTGAGTAACTCTTCAGTTAGGAGGGGGGGTGGCAGAATGTGTGTGAACCGGCAGTGTGGGCCCTCGGTATCATCATCGGTGAGTAACCACAGTTAGGAGGGGGGTGGCAGAATGTGTGTGAACCGGCAGTGTGGGCCCTCGGTATCATCATCGGTGAGTAACCACAGTTAGGAGGGGGGGGCAGAATGTGTGTGAACAGGCAGTGTGGGCCGTCGGTATCGTCATCGGTGAGTAACCACAGTTAGGGTTTTGCAGAATGTGTGTGAACCGCAGTGTGGGCCCTTTATCTCTTCTGTGAGTAACCACAGTTAGGAGGGGGGCAGAATGTGTGTGAACCGCAGTGATCATCATCGGCAGTGGAGGGGGGGCAGAATGTGTTCTGTGAACCGGCAGTGGGGGCCCTCGGTATCATCATCGGTGAGTAACCACAGTTAGGAGGGGGGGGCAGAATGTGTGTGAACAGGCAGGTTGGGATGCTCAATGGGGATTAACTTGTGTGAATCCTTCTGTTAGGATAGGGTTTGGGGCTGAATCACGGTATTGTCATCGGTGAGTCACCACAGTTAGGTGGGGGGGAGGGCCGAGTGTGTGTGAGCAGGCAGTGTAGGCCTTTGGACGAATGGCATTTTGACCCTCGTGTCCTTGTCTGCCAGGTGATGGACCGCAATGCCGGGATTATGTCATCTCCCTGGGCGTGGTCAAGCCCCTTCTGTCTTTCATCAATCCCTCTATTCCAATAACTTTCCTCCGCAACGTCACCTGGGTCATCGTTAACCTGTGCAGGAACAAGGACCCGCCCCCACCCATGGAAACGGTGCAGGAGGTGAGCCTCGGTTTTGGGGAATGGGAACCATGTGTTGAGCGGTTTTCATATTTGTGATTTACAGGCAATAATTGTCAACAAAATTACATTTGTTCCGCACTTTCAACGTGCGACATAAACGCTTGCCCGTTTGCCTGGGGTAAGTAAAAGTCAAAGTCGGGCAAGTGTTCTGGTGCATATGAAGAAAATTATTGCCCGAACTGGGCAAGCAGCTATTTCTAAAGTGCGCTAGGGTCCTCTCTCATTCAATCAACTTAAAATTCCATGAAATCAAGTGAATGAAAGTTTCAAGAACATTGTTTCCTGAAAGGAACACAATCTATTTACATATACGTTCCTTCATCCTTGTTCCTGGCACAGTGCACTTTACTTTCAACGACCGGCGACACGCCAGTCCGGTGCATGAGGCGTGCAATTGCACAACTTTCATGTTGATTCATTCCCATTCCTGCACAAGGTATTTGAAACATTGCAGAGCTAACTTCAGCTAGCTCCATGAACAATCAGCAGCATGCTCCGGCAAAGGTGCATTATGCGTTAGCCGTTTGTCAAGCTCCGTGAATAATCATCTTCATGCGGGAGATCATCTTCATCCAATCTAATCCATCAGGATAGAAGGTTAGAGATTGATGGTGATATGAGTTGCAGATGCACGCGTCCAGTGGCAAATGATTTTATTCGAGTAGCTCATAGGGTCATTCCATATGAAATCAACCGGGGCTCCCAGTGTCATGGTCTTGGAACTCCCTTAAATTTTGGTAGAATGTTGTATAGGCAGGGGCCCTCGGTAATGAAACCACTGTTAAATACAGAATTTTAGCTCAATACCCCCTTGGTTTTCATTTTCTGGGGGGGGTCAAAAAAGTGTGTGAACAGGCAGTGGGGCACTCTCAGATGAGGCAAATGAATTGGGGCAGAATTTTCATGGGGCCATAATCATCAAAAACTAATACAGATATGACTTCATTTTTTGAACAGGAATTACTAACCTTCCATAAGTAAACAATTTACAAGTAAAAGGAACAAAATGAACCCATTCATGTCTATGTGTGTGGCAACGCACAGTGTCAAAAACAGGTAGAACCCAAAATTTGGCACATTTCAGGTTGCCCTTTCATCACGAACAGAATGAGAAATCTCAAAATGTTATGTCTCTTAGTGTAAGTGCACATACTCAGGTCTCCATTGGAATATTGATATCTTGGATATATTTTGCAGTGTGTTGTTCTGTGGTGGGGGGGGGCAGAATTATTAACCCGTCGGTATCGTCTTCGGGGGGGTAACCCATTTTTGGGGTGGCAGAATTTCTCAATGGGCCCTATCATCATCGATTTTTATGGGACCTATATGTGTGAAAAAGCAGTTTGTCTGTATCATCATTTCACCACAAACAAGTTTTAAAGTGGTCTCAATTGCTTCATTATTAAAATTGTATCAAAAGTTGCACTTTGGTAAGTTTTGTACCATTGTCATACATATTCATGAACAAAATCAGCACATTTCAGAAGACATTGCAATCTCTGCTGAAAATTTTTGGTATTTACTGTGTCACTCATTTTGATGGCACTCGTGTCCCGATTATCTGCCAGGTGATAATTTGGGGGCAGCACCCACTAATTAAAGCACATGGCCTCAAGATCATTTTGGCTTCAACTTTCCTCCATCCTCCGGGTCTTTATCCACTCCCTGTACTGCTGGAAAAAAGTCAGCAGGTCTACAGATGACTGTCATATTTGTGACACACAATGCAAGGTAAGTGTCTTACAAATGAGGTACCCAAAAAAAGTGAAAACATACATGTATATAGCCACATTTAGGCCTGATACAGTTCACACTGGAGATACCTCCCACTATGGACTGCAGACCTGAACAACTGAGCTGATGATCAGAAAGTGGTCTTTCCTCAGAGCTAACTTTCATTTTGATTTTCAGAAAACTCCGGTCATGACTGAAAATGCTTTTTTGTGCCTTTGATCCAAGCCAAGGAATATTTGTGCAAGAAAACCTGCTCGTGATGGTGGCAAACCGATGCAGTCTCTGTCTCAAGTTCACTTTTCAGAAGATGCTCATCAATACCAGTGTCTTTGAACCTCGATAAAAGTGACTCCAATGACTCTTGTAATTAGGAGTTCTTTTTGCCCAGGATCAAAGGCAGAAAGCATTTCCAGTCAAAGTTTTCTGAAAATCAAAAATGAAAGCAGTTGAGGAAAGACCACTTTCTGATCATCAGCTCAGTTGTTCTGGTAGTCCATAGTGGGAGGTGTCAGAATGTAGTATGTGAACTGTATAAGGCCCATAAATGTATCTATACATATACTTTCAGTTTTCATTGGGTACCTCATTTGTAAGACACTTTTTTGCATTGTGTGTCTTTCGATGACAGTCATCTGTAGAAAGGTAGAACTGACTTTTCCAGCAGTACAGGGAGTGGATAAAGCGGAGGATTGGAAATTGAATCCATAATGTCTTGAGGCCATGTGCTTTAATTAGAACAAATATCTTGCATATATTTTGCTGCCCCAAATTAGAGCATCGGGTCACTTTAGATGGCCACCTAATGAGTGACACAGTAAATGCCTAAAATTTTCAGTAGAGATTACAATGTCCGCTAATATGTACTGCTGAAAAAGGTACAAACACACTGACTGTCATCAAAAACACATAAAAAGTGCAACTTTGGAAATACAATTTTAATAATGAAGCAAATTTGGAGACCACTTTTAAAACTTTTTGTGATGAAAGTACAGACAAAGATCTTTCTAATGATATAGGTCCCATAAAATTGGAGGATGCTCCAATTGAGAAAAAATGGTCCTTGGACTAAAATGGGTTACCCCATGGGGGGTCATAATTGCCCCCACCAATGCAACAGCAAAATATATACGTCTATCAATATTCCAATGGAGACCTGAAGTATGTGCACTTACACTAAGAGACATCATTTTGAGATTTCTCATTCTGTTCGTGGTGAAAGGACCACCTGAAATGTCTCTTGTTTTGGGTTCTGAGTTGTTTTTGAACTTTGAACAGCATAGACATGAATGGGTTAATTTTGTTCCTTTTACTTATAAATTGTTTACTTATGGAAGGTTAGTAATTCCTGAAAAAATGAAGTCATATCTGTATTAGTTTTTGAGTTATGGCCCCATGAAAATGGCTACAATTCATTTTGCCTCATCTGAGAGTGCCACGCCCACTTTTTCGACCCTCCAGAAAATGAAAACCTCTGGGGGTATGGAGCTAAAACTTGGTATTTCCTCATTTGGCCCCATATACAACATTCTATTAAAATTTAAAAGGAATCCATGGCCATGACACTGGGAAGTTCCTGGAATTTGGTTGATTTCATATGGAATGACCCCATATCAACATTGTGAATGGATTCACGCAGCGTATTTGATATTGGTGACTGGTTGGTCCTTTGCATTGGCTGGCTATGTGGGTGCAAGATGATTAATTTTCATAAGAGTACAATAAGGATGCGGAAAGCTGCGGTTCTTAGATTTATTATCTGTTTCTCTTTGGGGTTCCGATAATCAGCCAGCGGTCAGTTGAATAGCATTTTGTCGATTGCAGCAGATGTTCGAAACACTGGTTCAGAAAGCAACTGGTAACGCCTCCCCAATAATGCACTCCAATGACGAGCATGTGCTTACCAGCTTAATGCCTCAGCCAGGAGGCTGTGTTACAAACAGTCTACATATATGGCCGCAAAGCAGACTGTTTTTTGGGCTAATAACGTCCTCACTTTCTGATATCACGAAATTTGCTCTCTGATCTGCAATATTAGTTGCCAAAGCCAAGGCCTAACGAATAGACTATTGAACTTCTGCAGCAGATCAGCTAGTTTAATTGTACAAACCCCAATTCCAATGAAGTTGGGATGTGTAAAACGTGAATAAAAACAGAAGACAATGATTTGCAAATCCTTTTCGACATATATTTAATTGAGTTCACTACAAAGACAAGATATTTAATGTTCAAACTGATAAACTTTACTGTTTTTTTTTTTTTTTTTGGGAAATATTCACTCATTTTGAATTTGATGCCGGGGGTAGGGCTCTGCTGGGGGGGCAAGGCACCCCCCCCAAAACAATGGTAGGGGAAGAACTGAGATCTGATTGGTAGGCCATTCTGAATTGATTGGCGGGCCGGACGCAAAAATTTTTTCTGTACCGGAGTTCCTGATACCGCATGTATTTCATTTACATACAGCCAATCAGAATCAAATTTCTGCACCAGAGTTCCGGATACTGCATTTATTTGGAGGTGTATTTATGCCTCAATCCTGAGCAAGTAATTGGGGATTTTGAGTGCAGAAAAATATATTGTGCAAGCACACATCTTTTTACTCCATATTAATGTACCTACCCAACAAACACTGTGGTTAGCTAGGTAGCACTAATGTTTATTAGTCAAAGATACAGTAACGTAACAAATTCCGTAATTTGATTGGGATATGGGAAGGGAATAAGCCAAGCTTTGCATAGTAGCTAGCTATATAGCAAGCTAACAGTAAAATGGAGTTCGCTAACGTTAGTCCACATATTTGGCTACATCGCTAGCTAGCTACCTTGTTTGTTGAGAATTACGGCTAGCTAGCTATATTATATAGCTAGCTATACAGAAACAAGACAAATGCATTGCAACAATAACCAGCAAGCTAACTAGGTAGGAAGTCTGAAATCATTTTGTTCAGATAGAACAGTGCCGACGAGCGCCACCTTAGCTAACTAGCTAATGAGCTAGCCAAACATGCCAAGGCATGATAACTGCATTAGACTGCTAGCTGGTTAACTTGGGTTCCTAGTAATCGGAGAAAAAGCTGAGGACAATTCTCGGGGGGTTGACCAGCTAGCTAGCCAACTCACATGTTCAGACAGGTTCATTAAAATGCAGGAAGCTAATGTTACCCAGCTAGCCAGCTAAGTTAGTAACTTGTTAGAACTAAAGATGGCATCACTCACAGCTCAGGGTAGGCCCACCTATTAAATTTGATTTTGATTGACTGCATTTAAATGCGGTATCAAGAACTCTGCCGCAGAAAAAAATTTTGCGGGCCGGACTTGGCCCGTTGGCTTTCAGTTGATTATCTCTGCTTTACAGGATGTGACTATTTGGGGTCTGATTACATTGGGTGTGTGTGAAAGTCCTGCGTTTTCTCTCGCCACATTCTGAAAGCACATATGCTATTCATAAACTGTTGGATGAGGCTCCCTGCCTAATGTGGATATAAGCAATTGCACTGATGTGGTGATTGTGTACTCTGTCTCTGTGTCTACACTTCAATCTGTAACAGTGTACTCTGTCTCTGAGTCTACACTTCAGTCTGTAACGGTGTACTCGGTCTCTGAGTGTATACTTCAGTCTGTAACAGTGTACTGTCTCTGTGTCTTTCCTCAGATCCTGCCAGCGCTGTGCGTGCTAATATATCACACGGATATCAATGTAAGTTTGTCATTTACTCTTATTTTGTCTACCTCTGACATAGGGCTGCTTGCTAAATTGAATCGTAATTGTAAATAAAGTAAGAATAACTGCCAGTTTGCGTGGTCTTTTTCTTGAGTGACAGTCAGCTTATCACCAGCCAATTTACTCAAATGCTGATCCAGGATTTTGACTGCCTTTTCATGCATAATTACCATCAATATGTTTGAGTGCGCTTTGCCTGAAAAAAATCTGGTAATTTACTTCACAAGTAATAAAATTCAATATGTAGCAAATAATTAAGAAATAATATTGACAAGCACATGGGGTTAAAGGAATAGTTCACCCAAAAATGAAAATTCACTCATCATCTACTCACCCCAAGGCTAATCGAAGGGTGCGTGAATTATTTTCGTCCTCAAAACACTTTTGGAGTTTCAAAGAAAAAACAGTGTTGAAGACAAATCCAAATCAACTGAAGTTATTGGTGACGACTCTTTCACGCGTAAAAAACAACATTTAAAAAACACAAAATGCCTCCATACTGCTCGTACGATGTAATCCAAGTGTCCATAAGCCCCAACATTCAAATTTGACTCAAAAAGACGTCTTTTCACCATGTTTTTGGCCTAAATGTCCAATGTAGCCGCTTAGCTAGGAGCCCTGTTAATTTTCACGGAAGAGGTTGACCTCACTACGGTGGCCAACGGCGGTAAATAAGCTGTTCAGTCAGTGAAAACTAACATTCAAAACTGCAGCGCATTTCTCCAATTGGAGATGTTTAGGGCCGGTGCAGCGTCTTTTACACCAATGACCACTCGGTGAGTTTCACGACTTTTCAAACGAACGTTTAATGTTGTTTTAGGACAGATTTAGCCATGCCCGTTGACATTACATTGGCAGCTGACGGGGGCTAACAAAACGACCCAAACTTCTCCAAACAGAGCTTTTTGTCGAAATTTGCACCTCAACCATTCTATTTCATGGAAAACCAGCGACAAATGAGGCTTGAAGTGTAAAATAGCCGGAGTATTCCTTTAACATTAAATTCTAAACCCTTTTCTCACTGATAAAACTCCCAAAAATATATTGGCACCCCCTTTTAAAATCGTTCTGACAAATAAAAAGCCGAAAAAAAGGTGGTTGGATACGAAATTAATTCTATTAGCTTTATTAATATGGCCTAAATATACCCAAAGACGCATATCATGAAGTCATAATTTGCACACAAGGCGCTAACCATCCTCATTATTTGCCCGCTTCTTTCTCCTCTACCGCGTTAATTGGGCCACTTAAAATGTCTGGAAACTTTCATTTTTGTGCAGCTACCTCCGTATCTGACATAAAAGGCAGGACACGATAGTGACTTGAAAAACACGCGACGAGACAGACGAAAGCTGCAATATCTAACAATATTTAACTATATTTAAAACAATGCCACCATGCCCCTCAAATTGCCCTGCTAAATATTGTCTGCATAAACCCCATAAAATGATCCATTTACAGCACACAAACAGCCTTATTTCTGCCATATATCCCATATATGAAAATCGACTCTGGACTGAAAGAAAAGTCACTTGTAAGCCTAATGACCAATTTGAATGGCATTCGGCAAGCTTTGCGTTGAGCAAAATATTCGACTTGTCTTGAAATTAATACAATAGCCGCAAACGTTGTCATTATTTAGGATGAACGCTATCTTGGTTTGATCTGCCCGCTGCATTGCTGCTTGAGGGACGGTCGTCCATGGTCCGGCAACTGCTTGTAAGGAGGCCAAATAAACTGAATTTTGGCAGCTTTGGTACCCTCTCCTCCTGTTCTTTCTATTCTTTTTTGACTGCTGCTTTTATGTTTGAATGGAATGACTGCTTCCGAGTCAGTCTGATCTTCAGAGTTTGCGCTTGAGCTATCAGACGTAAACCTGGTCACATGATCAAATCAAATACAGACTTTACATTGGACAACACATTTCCCAGAAATCACCTTTTTGCATATCAGTATGAAAGAAAAATGTCAATTAAAATAATAAAATTGTTGATTGCATTAATAGTCTTTCAAACCAGTGTAGATTAAGCATGAAACTTTGTTGTATAATGCTGTTAATTATTGTTAGAAAAAACCGCGATAGAGATGAGTTTGGCTTCATGAGGGTTTATATTTATATTTATTTATATTTTGCGTATTGTTGGCTTCATCATGCTGTGACCTCCAACGCACACTGGAGCGGTTCGCAGCTGAGTGTGAAGTGGTCAGAATGAGGACCAGCACCTCCAAATCTGAGGCCATAGTTCTCTCCTGGAAAAAGGCGGATTGTCCCCTTCAGGTGGGGGGTTAGTTGTTACCCCAAGTGGAGGAGTTCAAGTATCTCGAGGTCTTGTTCACGAGTGAGTGTAGGACAGACGGATTGCTGCAACGTCTGCAGTGAAGCGGGTGTTGTGTTGGTCCGTTGTGGTGAAGAAGGAGCTGAGCATAAAAGCGAAGCTCTCGATTTACTGGTCGATCTACATTCCAACCCTATCCTATGGTCACGAGCTTTGGATAGTGACCAAAGAATAAGATTGCGAATACAAGTGGCCGAAATGAGCTTTCTCTGTAGGGTGGCTGGGCTGACCCTTAGAGATGGGGTGAGGAGCTCGGACATCAGGGAGCGGCTCAGAGTAGAACCGCTGCTCCTCCGCGTCGAGAGGAGTCAGTTGAGGTGGTTTGGCATCTAGTCCGGATGCCTCCTGGACGCCTCCCTTTAGAGGGTTTCCAGGCATGTCTAACTGGGAGGAGCCCCGAGGCAGACCCAGGACACGCTGGAGGGATTATTTCTCCCGGCTGGCCTGGGAACGGCTTGGGGTCCCCCAGGTAGAGTTGAAGGAAGTGGCTGGGGAGGGGGGCATCTGGGCCTCTCTACTTAGTCTGTTACCCCCGTGACCAGGCCCCGGATAAGCGGAAGAAAATGGATGGATGGATGGGTTTATATACACGGGTGCATTGAATTAGAGTTGTCAGCGATGTTATCTGAATAGCATGAAACAAATGCAGAGGAAATTATAAATATAATCTGCTAAATGTACAGGTTTGAAGAAAAAACTTCGGCAACTGCCGGATTACATTGTCATCCGTTCTCAGTATATCTTCGTCGGTTGCTTTGCCTCTACTTGCCCGGACACTCCGGAAGCTATTAATGCAAAATGGTAATTTTTATTTTTTTTGACCGGGCGGCCGATGCTTATGATTGGGCGCATATGTTGTGAACGGGCAGTGCTGGGGCAATAAGCAATAATGATCAGGCGGCCTGGTCATTAACGACAGTGGAGAACCCTGCCAGTGAAATTTTCCGGCTTTGACTCTGGCTTCGTTGTCTGACTTCGATTTGGCTTTGAACCCCTGCTTGTCGCTTGCAACCTCGGTTAGTTAGTGTTCCCAGCTGGGTTTTGTTAAGTCCTTCCGTCAGGACACTGTTTTATTATTTTGCTTGGTTAGTTTTCCTTTGTAATTTTTGAGGGCTATCCTGGGTGGAAATTTGCTTTCCGGTGGGGGCTACACATTCAGACACTGCGTCTCAGCCTGCAGACACTGTGCTCTGAAGGTCCGTGTGTAAAATCGCCTCGTACTCAGTAACCCTCGAAGACGAGTCAGGAAGGCAGCTTTGGCTAGGCAGCTAGGGACCGTGGTTGTACAGCGGCTCGCAGTTTTTGCTTTCTTTTCCATTTTCTCTGCCTTCACACTAGTCCTTTTTCACCTGTTATGGTCTGACCCAGACCGGGTCGTAACAGGCGAAGACAAACAACTTTCAAACTTTTGACGCAAAAGCGTTGCTAAATTAAACCCCAAAAGACAGTTTCCGTAAACCAAAACTGATATTATCGACATCTGCAATTTTATGACCTTATACGAAAATATTATTAAACGTTGCTGTTCCGCTCTGTCTTCGAGAGGAATAGATTTGTTGTTTTTATTTGGACAAGTGTCGTTTCTGAGTCGCACAAGCCAGCCTGATCTTTACACGCAGTACAGCCCCCAAAATGCCTCTTTCACTGCAGCGTTTAGAGGCTCCGGTCTTCGCTGAAAGAAACTGAGAATTCCCTGAGGAGCCTTTGTTTGGCCGACAGTAAACTCAACTGCCGGATAATCTGTCATTCAAATTTCAGACGAGACTATTGTTGAGCTGTGGGGCTATGACCATTTTTCGATGTATTGGTTTATATGATGTCCCTGTCACAAATTTTACGTCATGAGTAAGTCCATCTTTGTGTTACAACGGTACCATTACAGCTATATGTTGACAACAATGAACCATCAGTTCCTGCAAAAAAAAAAAAAAAAAAAATGTGTAAAACATAATTTGCAAACATTAAATTATGAAGTTAAATAAATAACATATATTTTTACCGAGCTACATTAAAGTCACTGGACTGTCACAGTACGGCTTGGAAATACTAAGTACTGTGACTGACTGCGGCACACACCAAAACTTCTCATGAATTTATTGTTCACTTCTGTGTTGAGACATTGATGTTGTAATTGACTCAGTTTTTTGGGAGATCTAACGTAATGGACCACATCGGAGTTAGCTTTAATACCCATTATCCATTGCGCGTAACGTCACGCATTTTAGGCTGGGGGTATGAACTAAACTGTATCTCATATAGATTTCCATTGACAGCCAGCCACACAACGTTCATTCCTACCATTTATACGCGATATTAACACTCTTCTGTCAGAGATTGCAGAGCAACAACGACATGGAAAGTACGCGATTTGGTGGTGTTTGTTTTATAAAGTTTTAGGGAGTTTAAAAGGTTGAATTACTTGATGAATGAAGAGGCTGCATACATTCACTTTCATTTTGTAATACGACTCTTGGGCTGCGAACCAAACAGCGGGATGGCAATGAAAATTATAGTGCATGCAACCAATGGGGTTTATGTTAAAAATGAATTGTCACAAGTGTAGGCAGAAAAATGGAAAATAACCACTTCGAAAAGCAAAGAAGAGTTAATTTTAATAGCCCAACAGAAACCACTATCTCTGTGAATCAACCTCGGATCGAGCTAAAAATCCGAACGCATACCAGTTCTGACATCAACTCTGTTGACTGCCTCTACCCAGTCTCGTTTAGCTCGTTGTCAGCTAGGAAGTGTAACATTCGGAATGGTGGAGGATAATCACATGCGCCTCAACCGAACAGGCCAGCATGTTATAGGCAGATCTTCCTTTTCCACTTACGAAGATAGTATGTGCCATTTGCAGCCCTTGACAGCACACCATGTAGTTGGCATCTAATTAAGAGAGAAAAGATAAGCTTTACTGCTTTGAATTTGTATATGTACTGCCAGCATGGACAATTTAAAATAAAAGGAAAGAAAAACTTTAACTTTTTTTCTTTTAGAAGTGGTTATTTTCGATTTCTTCTGCCAACAGTCGTGACAATTTCTATTTAACGTAAGCCCCACTGTTTACACGCTAAAATTTTCATTCACATCTAGCTGTATGGTTCGCAGCCCATAGTCCTATTACAAAATGAAAGTGAATGCATGCAGCCTCTTCATTCATCACGTAATTCAACCGTTTAAACTCCCTAAAACTTTATAAAACAAACGCCACCAAATCGCGTACTTTCCAAGTCGTTGTTGCTGTGCAACTTCTGACAAAAATGTGCAAATATTGTGTGTAAATGGTAGGAATGAACGTTGTGTAGGTGGTTGTCAATGGAAATCTATATGAGGTACGACGGAGTTTATACCCACAGCCGAAAATGCGTGACGTCACGTGCAATGGATAATGGGTATTGCTAAGCTAACTCCGATGTGGTCCATCGTTGAACGAACACATGCGTCAGAGTACAGACCGCAGACTGCATAAAAAGATGGACTAAGCTACTGTGATGTCACCCATTGGTTTCAGCATACCATTTAGGAAGCCTCGATTTTGGCAATTTGAACTGCGCCATCTTGTCATTTTGAAACCGGATGTGATTCCTATTGGATGAGAGCGTGATTTGAAGTTCCAGGGAGGAGCGTGGCTCTGGATCTGACAGTTTCGGGCAAAGACCAGAGGATAGCCACGCCCCTAAAGCATATTCTGGCTTTATTTATTTGGGACCATAATTTACAAAAATGAACATCATGATATCTCGAAGGAGACTTGAAACTTGGTGATAGATACCATAAAATGATGTGGAAAATCATTATTTAAATGATAAATCAGGTGGGAAAGTAGGGTTTTCTCATAGACTTCTATAGCATTGAGCTTCTTTTTACAACCACCGACGTCGTCATCTGCTGGCCATTAAATAGAATGCAAGTTTTACAGATTTCCACATCAGCCTCACTTTTCAGACCCAGGTGCTGCGTCCATCTTTTTATACGGTCTGTGGTGCAGAGTACAGACTGGTTGGCGAGATGACAATCACTGCACGCCTTACCCTCTGCTGTCGTCTTGGCAACAGACAGGCCAAAGTTCCACAGCATGAGGCAGGTTTACCAGAGTTCGTATCTTGACACGATGGCTGGACATGTTTTTTATTGGACATGTAAAGCCTCTGTGAATGGCGAATAAGTAGGCCCGCCGTATGTACGCAGGCAAATTTTATTATGGCCTACTACCAGCTGCTGAATTTTGGGTTAACGGCGACTGTTCACGCCAAAAATTAGGCCTACAGGCAAAGGCTCGCGTGATGTGACAATCTAAATGCGAATGATGAGGAGGTACACCTATCAGCCACAAGATTAAAACCACCTCCCTAATGTAGTGCTGCCAAAACAGCTCTGATGTCACATTCCCAGCAGAAGATTTTGCAGAGTATCACACTCCCTCCACCAGCTTGTCTTCGTCCCACAGTGCATCCTGATGCCATCTCTTCCCAGACCTTTTTCAGCTGCTCCAGGGTCCAGTTCTGAAGCTCAGGTGCCCAATGGGATACTTTTAGAGGTGGACTGGGGTCAGTGTGGGCACTTTAATTTGTCTGCAAGCTAAAAAGTGCGATTATGGCAGGATATGATGCACTGTGTGTTGTGACCCATTCCTTTTTAAAAAATTATTGAAATTCTCCAACTTGTGCCACAGTCGCCCTTTTATTGGTTTGGATAAGATGAGATGGCCTTCATCACCCTCATGCATGGATAACCTGTCGCCGGGTCATGGTGTGTCCCTTCTTGGACCACTGTCAGTACATACTCTCATCTGCTGACAGGGAGAACTCCAGAGGCCCTGCCATTTTAGAGATGTTCAAATGCACTCATCAGGCCATAGCCATTTGGCCCTTGTTAAAGTCCTTCAGTTCCCATTTCTCTCACATCTAACTCATTGAATCTGAGCGCTGACTGTTCCCTTACCGTCTCAGACATTGGCACATGGGTGTATATTGGTGAATGAGAAACTGGTGGAATTGTAATATTGGGTCAGTGGTTGGTGATGTAGCTCTGCAGCAGTGCTGCTCCAGGGGTCCTCATGCACATGCTGCTTCTGGTCAGATCCTGGTGGACACGGTGTGGGCCCTGTCTTACCTGACGGACGGAGGGAATGAGCAGATCCAGATGGTCATTGACTCAGGTGTTGTCCCTTTCCTCGTTCCTCTGCTCAGTCATCAGGAGGTCAAAGTTCAGGTTCGTGATGCACCAGGCTTGCTTCGCATTTTGTTCTTACATAGTGCTTTGTCTTAAAACTGTCCCAACACTACCTTATTCTGGACTTCAGCATGTGTCGCGTTGCAGATTGTCTCACATTGTGTGCTATACAAGCGTGTTTTTTAAATGTTCTTGTACATGTTTCTCTGGATTCTTGAGTGTATTTCTGTGGCATTTGTACATTTTGTCAGGAGTTTCCAGATTAGTAAGCCAATTCCTTGCCTGTTTCTGATGGCACTTCCTGTTTCAGACAGCTGCTCTGAGGGCGGTGGGAAACATAGTGACTGGGACGGATGAGCAGACTCAGGTGGTGCTGAACTGTGACGTTCTCTCCCATTTCCCCAACCTGCTCACACACCCCAAGGAGAAGATCAACAAGGTGAGTGGTTTATCTTGCGGTGTGTGCTCATGAAGCCTGCAGAATCCTGACATAATTACCGTATATGACCAAATAATCGCCCGCGTGCAAATACGCGCCTGTGTGCAAAAAGCCGCCGGGGTTCCGACCTCATTTTGCGTATTAAACGCCCGGGGTTCAATTAAACGCCCGGGCGATTATTTGCACTATTGTGTATGAACGTCTGTGTTACCCCGTGTTGCAGTAACACAGACTCTAAAACAAGCTTCGGTTTGTCTTTGTATCAGTGGCGTAGCCAGCGGGGGTGCTAAGACACGTCCCTTTTTGACTGCAATTAGTAGTTCTCAATCATTTTCCTTTATTGACGCGTTTTCCAATTATCTTAATTGGCAACTGAAGACACGGTTTCTCTCCATATGCGATCTAACAGTGATTAAATCATGGGCTAAATTCAGTACAGAAAAATAAGTTCGCTACTTAACAGGCCAATGCTTCGTGATAATTGAACTGGTTCCAATGAAACGTGGACTTTCATTCTCGGTATTGTGTGGGTTGGAAAAAAAAAAGTGGCATTCGGCAGTTAAATAGGCTATAAAAAGCCTGCGGCTCAAGCTATTTGCGTGAGAGTCGACAAGTATGCAATTTTGAATCACGTTGATTTAAATACAGCAAATACGCATCCAGATGAATGATTGTCGTCTTACCTAATCGGGGAGAACTAGCAGCACCTGTTAAGTGTGGAGTGCTCTCGGAGTGAACCTTTTGTTAATCATGAAAATGACTGAGAACAGGTCAGCACTAATAATTGTTTTAAACGGAAGTTTTGTGCAACCCAACTCTGTTCTTGTTCCGTAACTGTACTGAATTTAGCCCACGATTTAATCGCTGTTAGATCGCATATGGAGAGAAACCATGTCTTTGGTTGCCAATTACGATAATTGGAAAACGTGTCAATAAAGGAAAATGATTGAGAACTACTAATTGCAGTCAAAAAGGGATGTGTCTTACACCCCCGCTGGCTACGCCACTGCTTTGTATGTATATCTGATATCAATAAAGATGTGGGGGAAAAAATAGCAGATGGTCTTTGGCACGGAGATATAAAAAAACTGGAGTGGACAACGTCATCGGCTGGACCAAAGCGCGCACGGCAGAATAGCTCTGCCATTTTGTGCATGTATAAATGTCCAATGAGACGCATGTAAACCGTAAACATGGGTGTCGACAATTATTATTTTTGGGGTGGAAGACTTGTTTTCAGTGTTCTTTTTTTTTATTATTTCGTACTTAAAAAAGGACAGGAATAAGGAATTGTAAATCAACAATATTTATGCTCTATTAGCAAAATTAAAGAATAAGCTCCACGATTACCGTACTCTTTTCATAATCACTCAGTTACCTATGTTTTCGTTTGGTTCAAAGAAAAAGCGTTAGCATTCAGCTGTGCCTGTGAGTCTGACTCAGGTCTATACCTGGAAGAAACTAGTTATTATATGCATATATGAATTTATATGTCTGCTTTGTGCATTAAGATCGGAACAACTTCATTCTGAAGTGTTCATACCCACTTGTTGTGTCTTCATTTAGTCCGTCTTTGCCCTGACACGATGGATAACAGGATGATATTGCGTGTTGCCCCAACTGGGATCAATGTAGAAGTCTCAAAACTAAAGTATGTAAATGAAACCGCGCCAGTTTCAGTTTCCGCGAATACACTGTTAATAATAAACAAATAAACTGAAGGCTTTTTTGCCAGGTAATTTAACTGGCATCTTTTAGCCAGTTATTTTAACTGTCATTTTAAATAAGTATACCACAGAGTTTAGTGCATGTTCAGTGTAAACCAAGGTTAAATGCTCACAGGACTCCTCTTACAGTTAAATGACAAGGAGATAATGTGTTAATTTAACGGTTAAATTCAGTCAGTTTATAACACTGTAGGAAAGCTGAACTGGCCTGGTGCAGGTCGGTGCAAAAATAAATAATGGCCTGTTGCAAATACCCGCCTGGTTCTTATAAACGCCTGGGATCCAAGTCGATTTTGCGAAATAAACGCCTGGGCTACTAAATGGTCATATACGGTCGTTGAATTAGTTGGACGGGGCCTGTAATAATATAAGGCTCTGAAGCACAGAGTGCAGCATGCTGGCCAATACAAGCCCTGCTTCTGTCTGCATGTCCCATCCTCTTCAGCAGCTCCCCATACTGCAGCCTGTGCCACTGCACTGCTGCAGTAACACATCTGTGGTAGTGCTGTAAATCAGTCTGGTAAAGCCTCGTTTTGTCAGTGCAGTGCGGATGGAGCCTCGTTTTGTCGGTGCAGTGCGGATGGATGGACCTCGTTTTTCAGTCAGTGCAGTGCGGATGGAGCCTGATTTTCATCAGTGCAGTGTGGATGGAGCCTCGTTTTTCGTTTTGGAGCCTCGTTTTGTCGGCACAGTGCGGATGGAGCCTCGTTTTGTCGGCGCAGTGCGGATGGCGCCTCGTTTTGTCAGTGCAGTGAGGATGGAGCCTCGTTTTGTCAGTGCAGTGCGGATGGAGCCTCGCTTTGTCGGTGCAGTGCGGATGGAGCCTCGTTTTGTCGGTGCAGTGTGGATGGAGCCTCGTTTTGTCGGTGCAGTGTGGATGGAGCCTCGTTTTGTCAGTGCAGTGCGGATGGAGCCTCGTTTTGTCGGTGCAGTGTGGATGGAGCCTCGTTTTGTCGGTGCAGTGTGGATGGAGCCTCGTTTTGTCAGTGCAGTGAGGATGGAGCCTCCTTTTGTCGGTGCAGTGCGGATGGAGCCTCGTTTTGTCGGTGCAGTGAGGATGGAGCCTCGTTTTGTCAGTGCAGTGCGGATGGAGCCTCGTTTTGTCGGTGCAGTGCGGATGGAGTCTCGTTTGTCGGTGCAGTGCGGATGGAGCCTCGTTTTGTCGGTGCAGTGCGGATGGAGCCTCGTTTTGTCAGTGCAGTGCGGATGGGGAGCCTCGTTTGTCGGTGCAGTGTGGATGGAGTCTCGTTTTGTCGGTGCAGTGCGGATGGAGCCTCGTTTTGTCGGTGCAGTGCGGATTGAGCCTTGTTTTGTCAATGCAGTGTGGATGGAGCCTGGTTTTGTCGGTGCAGTGTGGATGGAGCCTCGTTTTGTCGGCACAGTGCGGATGGAGCCTCGTTTTGTCGGCGCAGTGCGGATGGCACCTCGTTTTGTCGGTGCACTGTGGATTGCGTCTTGTTTTGTCTGTGCAGTGCGGATGGCACCATGTTTTGTCGGTGCAGTGTGGATGGCGATTTGTTTTGTTGGTGATTCTAGCTTTTCAAAGCAGTTCGCATGCAACATTCCAGGGTGGTGTACAGCTGCCAAGTCATGTGGCTTGCTTTTCTGAATAACAAGGAAATATGTGCTGTACCCTGTCCACATCATGGAACACCAAACTCAGAGACCTCGGCAAGCCCTTCTTGGCTCTGTGACGACCAGTGAAGGCGAATGCTTTTTGGCGAGATGGTCATCAGCTTCGCTTCATGAGCTTGGCAAAGCTCTTCAGGTTTTGTTTTCTTCATGGTTTGTGAAATCCTTGGTCCCACTGAGGTACATAGATATTCAGAACGCAGCGCTGCTCCATTGAGCCGGAAAAGGAAGGAAAACACCTTGGCAGTGAACAATAGAGGAGAGTGAAATGGTCTGATTTAAAAGTAGTGTGATAGTGGCCTCCTTAGTCTCTCTGCAGATCATCGCCAGGGGCTCATGGGTAATCTCCTGCGTATCTGGAGCCTGCGAACAGGCCCACGGCGAGAGAGGCAAAAGTGGGCCGGCAATGATCCTTTGATGATTTGAGTATCTACGTTCAGATCTGAACATAAAATACTGATTGGCCAATTTAGAACAAGTGGCCGTGAGACATGCATAAACAAATGAAACCGGAAACAGTCCAGTATATTCAATGGGCTCTATGCACAGCAAGCTTTAAGTCCTGTGCTAGTGTAGGAATGCTGGACATTATTTCGTTTAAAACTGCCTAAACTACGTTCATTTTCAATAAATTTTATTTTGTTTCTTTGTGTATTGTATTCCGATTTGTATGTCGATGTTAACTTTATGTCATGACTTCAAAACGAGCGAAATTGTTTTTTCCAAGATGCGAGGACTGCGTTTCAGGACGCTACTGCTGTGTGCTGCTATGTACAGCTTCGGCTAAGTTCAATTCTTTCCTTAGTTTCCTCAAATTTCCCAAAGACAAGCGGATGGTTGAGAAACGACACGACAGTTTCACCATTATGAATCACACCATAGTCTGCAGCCGACATTTTCAGATTACAGACCTGAGGCGCGTTTCCCTAAATCACAGATGCTAGCTCACATAGTTGGACCCATGGACTGTGAATGAACAAACTATGTAAGCTGCTGACTTTGTTAGCAACTACGCTTTTTGGGAAACGCGCCCCTGATCCACGGTATATTACAGTCGCACAATCTGAGTTTGGCTCTCGAACAAACAGCTTTTTCTCTAGCTGACTGTGGTGGAGCTACGAATCTGGGGTTACAATACGTGACCAATGATATATTACAATGCCCCACTGTGACACCAGCGTAAAAGCATTCACACATACCCGACTTACACCAGGAGCACAGGAATCAAATAAATGTTCAACATGACTGGGCTAGCTAAACCCATTTAGTGAAAGAATATGACGCAGTATTTTCAGCTTGAACGCAAACTGTAGTTCTTTTGTCCGAGAGACGGTCGATTATCCAACTGGGCTAACCTACTGCGTTGTATTGAATAGATTAGATCCACAGTCTTTCCATTCACATTTTGTACCTGCTGCTGTGATAGAGCGGGACGAAAGTTAAGCATTGTAACTGGTCCCAAAGACAGCAGTACAGGGATGCGAGGGTGCCTGTCCGAAAGCACTGGGTAACTAAGATTCATTGCGTAGACAGAAGCGTATAAAAAAACATGGGGATGTCCTTGAACAGCAACAACAGCCATTATGCCAGTTTCTTCTGCTTTCAATCTCGTGGACCGAAAGTAGGTGCTCGGCCTTGACTCAAACACGGATCTGATGTCAGTGCACTTGAGAGCCCATTAAACATGGCATCAGTGAGGATGTCCTCGATTTATTGATGGCACGGATCGCTTTTGAAAAAAAGCCGTTGAATTATATCTTCAAGGTCGCTTGAGCCCTGTGCAATTGAAGGCAGAGCGAGGGCTTGCTATTAACAGTTTAATGAACGGCAGAGATGTTCTAGCTGTGCTGCCTACTGGCTTCGGGAAAAGCCTCGTTTTCCAAGTCTTTGTAGTATTTTGTTCTTAAAGAACATTTGCAAATTCTATAAAATTCATCTACTATTTTGAGCTCCTTCGAACATGACAACCGCATGTGTAGACAAAATTCGCAGTGTTTTAACTGCGTCTTGGTTAAGTGAGCATTTGCTCACTTCCGCTAAGTCCCGATTGGCTGATTCTATTTTGACGACAACTCAAGCAGAACGGGGGGCAGAACTCTAATCATCAAAAGATCATTGCAGGCCCTCTTTTGCCTCTCTCGCCTACCCAACTGAGGGCCTGTTTGCAGGCTAGAGTATCAGTAGACTAAAGGTCACGTTCCCCAATTAATCAAACAATCAATCATTCAATACTGTACAAAAAGCGTGCCAAATATTCACCAACCCACTATTTCAAAGGTGGAATTGAAACAATCTATAGAAATTATTATTATTATTATTATTATTATTATGAGAAACCCCAAGTCCGATGAAGTTAGGACCTTGTGTAAAACGTGAATAAAAACAGAATACAATGATTTGCAGATCTTATGAACCCACATTTTATTCACAATAGAACATAGACAACAGATGTTGAAAGTGAGACATTTTACCATTTCATGAAAGATATTATCTCATTTTGAATTTGATAGCAGAAACACATTTCAAAAAAGTTGGGACGGGGCAACAAAAGGCTGTAAAAATAAGTGGTACCAATAAACAACAGCTGTAGGAGCATTTTGCAACTAACTAGGTTAATTGGCATCAGGTCAGGACATGACTCGGTATAAAAAGAGCATTTTAGAGCGGCAGAGGAAGGGCAGATGGGCAGATGCTAAAAACTGCATCAAAAAATTGTGGACCAATTTCAGATATTCAGATAGAATATATATATATATATATATATATATATATATATAGCGCCGTGAAAAAGTATTTGCCCACCTCCTGATTTCTTCTTTTTTTGCATATTTGTCACGCTTAAATGTTTCAGATCATCAAACAAATTTTAATATTAGACAAAGACAACCCGAGTGAATAAAAAAAAGCAATTTTTAAATGATGAGTTCATTTATTAAGGGAAAAAGCTATCCAAACCTACTTGGGCCCTATGTGAAAAAAGTAATTGCCCCTAAATCCTAATATCTGGTTGTGCCACCCTTGTGCAATTAAACGTTTGCAATAACTGCCAATGAGTCTTTCACATCACTGTGGTAGATTTTAGCCCACTTCTTTGCAGAATTATTTTAATTCAGCCACATTGGAGGGTTTTGAGCATGAACGGCCTGTTTAAGGTCATGCCACTGCATCTCAATAGGATTTAAGCCCGGACTTTTTCCAAGGCTACTCCATAATCTTCATTTTGGTTTTTTTAAGCCATTCAGTGGTGGACTTGCTGGTGTGTTTCAGATCATTGTCCTGCTGCATAACCCAAGTTGCGCTTTTGAGCTCGAGATCACAATCTGAGGGTTGGACATTCTCCTTCAGGATTTTTCCGGTAGAGAACAGAATTCATGGTTCCATCAATTATGACAAGTCGTCCAGGTCCTGAAGGAGCAAAGCAGCCCCAAACCATCACACTACCTCCACCATGTTTGACTTTTGGTATGATGTTCTTTTTATGAAATGCTGTGTTAGTTTTTACGCCTGATGTAACGGACACACCTTGCAAAAAAATTCAACTTTTGTCTCGTCATTCCACAGAATATTTTCCCCAAAAGTCTTGGGGATCATCAAGATTTTTTTTGGCAAATGTGAGACGAGCCTTCGTGTTCTTTTTGGTCATCTGTGGTTTTTCGCCTTGGAACCCTCTCATGGATGCCATTTTTTGCCCAGTCTCTTTCTTATTGTTGAATCATGAACACTGACTTTAACTGAGGCAAGTGAGGCCTGCAGTTCTTCAGATGTTGTTATGGGTTTTTTGTGACCTCTTGGATGAGTAGTTGATGCGCTCTTAGAGTAATTTTGGTAAGCCAGCCACTCCTGGAAAGGTTCACCACTGTTCCAAGTTTTCTCCATTTGTGGATAATGGCTCTCACAGTGATTCGCCGGAGTCCCAAAGCCTTAGAAATGGCTTTGCCACCCTTTCCAGACTGATAGATGTCAATTTCTTTGTTTCTCATCTGTTCTTGAATTTCTTTAGTTCGCGGCATGACATGTTGCTTTTTGAGATTTTTTAGCCAACTTCACTTTGTCAGACAGGTTCTATTGAAGTGATTTCTTGATTCAACAGGTCTGGCAGTAATCCGGCCTGGGTGTGGCTAGTGAAACTAGACTCAAAAAATGTGGTTAATCGCAGTTAATTCATGATTTACCAAGGGGGGGCAATTACTTTTTCACATAGGGCCAGGTAGGTTTGGATAGCTTTTTCCCCTTAATAAATGAAATAATTTAAAAACTGCATTTTGTATTAACTCGGGTTATCTTTTTCTTCTATTAAAATTTGTTTGATCTGAAACATATAAGTGTGAAAAATATGCAAAAAAGTAAGACATCAGGAAGGGGGCAAATACTTTTTCACGGCACTGTGTATATCTATATATATATATATATATATTTTTTTTTTTTTTTATGTTTCTGAAATGGTTAATCCACCAGTTTGTGCAAGCTCTTTAACTGAAATGATATTTGTAATGCTGAAATATTAGTGTTGTTATCCATGAATTTTCAATTTTACCGTTTTACAATAAAACAGAAAAAATAGTTTAGCACATTATGATTTTTTTGATTAAGAATTAAAAATTAGTTTTAGTGGTTGAATGCAAGAATGCAAGCTGTTATCAAGGCCAAAGGAAGCCATACAAAATAGTTTTTTTTTTTTTTTTGGTTTTTATGTGTGATTTATGGACTGTAGTGGTTTCAGTTCGTTATTTTCCAAAGAAGTAACAAAATTATTTAGTTTTAAACAAGTTTTTGACAAATTTCTTAAATATTTGTGTTTTCGTTTTTTTATGACAGGTGGTCTAATAAATTTAAGCACTGTATGTCTGGGATATTACTATATTCCCATTCCCATATTCAATTTTTATTTTTATCTCTCAAATAATTCCGGCTCAATAACATAGTTACCCAGCTTGGCGTTGCTGTGGTGCTGATGTCTATCCAGAATTGAAGTGTCACAGGTCATGATAAAAGTATAGCATATTTGGTACTGTGTACCCTTAAGTTATGATAGTTGATGTACAATGTGGTGTCAACAGCAAAACTGAGCCACTTCAGTGGCTTCCAGGTGGCGCCACCGGCAGGCAAAGTGAGATACAGACCTAAAAACTCGGCTTTTTGTAAGACACCCATATCTACTTGTGTGCCAAGTTTCATTGAATTCGGGGTGTCTACTCTTTCCGAATGTCAATCTCTCATGGAGTGGCTCTTAACAACTATGCCTGGGATAAATAAGATGAGTGGCACTCTTTAAGAAAATCATGTCCTCTTATTAGAACCGGTTCTGTCCGTAGCAATGTGGAAACGCATAAATGACCAGATATCTGCCTTATTTTCCTACACATTTTCAGCACTTCTGAAGTACAGTCTGTTTGGTGGACGTACTTGGAAATTGCAGAAGGCAGCTTATCTGGCCTGACAGACTAGATTTTAGCAGATTCCCAGTAACTGCTTTTCGCTTGATTTGCCTGCAGGAGGCAGTATGGTTCCTGTCTAATATTACTGCTGGGAACCAGCAGCAGGTGCAAGCAGTGATTGATGCCGGACTTATCCCAATGGTCATCCATCAGCTGGCCAAGGTGAGTGAGTACACTTTATATTGTTATGACTTAAAAATCACAACAAAGAAAACCAGCAATGAAAACTAAAACAAATTTGTCCTTCACTGAAAAAATAAAAACTTCTGCAAATAATCCTCTGTTTAATCTTATAATAACACTCTAATGCCACTATGTAACTCTGTTGCCAAAACAAAAACTCTGCTCTCACTGACCAAAATCACAGCATTTATATAGACTAGCAATATTCTGGAAAGATCTACAGGATTCCTGGGTAATCCCGCGCCCTCCGGGCAGGTAGATGCCAGAAGCTTCAAGAAAGCACTAGTCTATTACAAAGAAGTGATATTACATCAGATGTTTTGCTACAGACACACCACCAGAGGGTGCTGAAGAACAAAATAAATAGCTGACCAGCAAGGCAGCAAAAACAGCATGTAACAAATCTCCATTTACAAATGATATACAATGCTGTACATAAAATACTCATACATAACAATATTAACTCCGGTACTCCCCAGGTAAACCTCAGGGCATTAATACACATTTACATTCCACAGAACTTGTGAGACACCTTTACATTCAATCCCCAGACAAATCTCAGAGCTACTTACAGTCTTGCAGTGTATACACTAATACATCTTACACACCAATTTCCCGAGCTTTCCTCAGAGCCACTAATGCATCTTTATAACCTTAGATAACTTCTCTGTCTGTCTGTCTCTGTCTGTCTGTAGGGGGACTTTGGCACACAGAAAGAGGCTGCCTGGGCCATCAGTAACTTGACGATAAGTGGGAGGAAAGACCAGGTGAGCTTGTCCTGAGTGCAGGTGGCAGGTGTCATGCATTGGTCTGCTCCCCGCCGGTGGGACTGAATTGATGTAGCTTTGATCTGATGTGTGCAGGTGGAGTATCTCGTTCAACAGAATGTGATCCCACCCTTCTGCAACCTGCTGTCCGTCAAAGACTCTCAGGTGGTCCAGGTGGTCCTGGACGGATTGAAAAACATCCTGATCATGGCTGGGGAGGAGGCCAGCACCATTGCTGAGATCATCGAGGAGTGCGGAGGTAAGGTGGTAGTAGAGACTGATATGACTTCTCTGAATTCATCCTTCATTATAATGGAGACGCTGCCACTTCGGGAAGCTAAGTCACACTTCTGAAATATTGTCGATCATTAATCACATGAATTGGGGATTTTGGGGCATTTTGTTCACCTCAGAATCAAGTTCCATTCCTCTATCTTCTATTGGCTAATGTCGACTTCTCTTCCTGAATTGGTTATTTTCTTTTAACTTCAGCAGTAGCTAAAGCTAAATGAGTTACATGTGTATCTGTCATCATTTTAAGTTTGAAGCCCATAGTCATTACTCTTGTGCAGAAATGACTAATATCAAACTGATTGACTGATGTCACTGGAAATAAGTGGTCGTGATTTGTCTAAATGCATGGTATATGGTCAGTTATGAGCAAATCGTGGTACAAAAAATATTGTTATTGTTTGCTTAAATTCTGAGAATGCACATTTGTGTAGAGTTTAAATGTGTTGCATACAGCCAGGGATTCCATTATCTGAGCTGCCTAACTCTCACTTTACCTGCTCACAGGTTTGGAGAAAATAGAAAACCTTCAGCAGCATGAAAATGAGGATATCTATAAGCTGGCGTTTGAAATCATCGATCAATACTTCTCTGGAGACGATGTGAGTATCTCAGGGGTCCTGTGGTGGCTGGAAATTCTTGGAAACACTTGAATTTGAATGTGATTCACAAGGTTTGCAACGTGCTTGGATTTTGAGTTAATTGAAACTGCTGAACCCCCCTATTATGTTCAAATTAAAAAACCACTTTTGGTTTCAGGTCAATTTGATCCCTGCAGTGAAAAACTACGGAAGATGTTTGTAACGAAAGTGTTACCCAATCTCCTCTTGGCTCATTTATGCCTTTTTACTGCCCATTTCAATAGCTAAGTAACTAAAAAGACAAGATATTTAACGTTTAAACTGAAACCTTATTGTTCTTTTGGAAGTATTCAGTCGTTTTGAATTTGATGTCTGCAAAATTTTCCAAAAAAGCTGGGATAGGGGCTTGTTTACCACTGTGTTACCTCACCTTTCCTTTTGGCAACACTCAATAAGCGTTTGGGAACTGAGGACACTAATTGTAGATGCTTTGTAGGAGGAATTTTTTCCCATTCTTGCTTGATGTACGACTTCAGTTGCTCAACAGTCCGGGGTCTCCGTTGTCATAGTTTGCGCTTCATAATGCGCCACACATTTTCAATGGGAGACAGGTCTGGACTGCAGGCAGGCCAGTCTATTACCCGCACTCTTTTACTGCAAAGCCACGCTGTTGTAACACGTGCAGAATGTGGCTTGGCATTGTCTTGCTGAATTAAGCAGGGACGTCCCTGAAAAAGACGTTGCTTGGATGGCAGCATTTGTTGCTCCAAAACCTGTATGTACCTTTCAGCATTAATGGTGCCTTCACAGATGTGCAAGTTACCCATGCCATGGGCACTAACACATCCCCGTACCATCACAGATGCTGGCTTTTGAACTTTGCGCTGATAACAATCTGGATGGTCCTTTTCCTCTTAAGCCTGGAGGACACAATGTCCATAATTTCCAAAAACAATTTGAAATGTGGACTCTTCAGCTTTTTTGGAACGTGTTGCAAGCATCAAATTCAAAATGAGTGAATTTTTCCAAAAAAAAACACAAAGTTTATCAGTTTGAATATTAAAAATGTCTTGTCTTTGTAGTGTAGCCAGTTGAATATAGGTCAAAAATGGATTTGCAAATCATTGTATTCTGTTTTTATTCACTTTTTACACAACGTCCCGACTTCATTGGAATTGAGGTTTGTACATCAAGCATAGAATTTACATTATAGCAAAATGGATCAGACCAAATGTGAAATGTAAGAAATTAATTTGAACATGGGCTGTTTCACAATCAGGGTATGCATGAGATTTGTGAGCCTTTGAGTGAAATTTGCCAAAATATAGAAGAACTGCTGAATTCTATGAAATTTGTTTGCATGAAATACATCTAAAGCAACTAAAAATGTTGTTTATTTCATGAAGAGAGCTTTATTTTCCTTCGAATGGCGTAAAAATGGCATTTTTTTGGACATTTTTTTTTCTCATTGTTGAAATCAAGAATAAGTAATACATCTGTATGAAATATATTATTAAATGCAGGTGTAAAACATCTCAATGAATTCAGATTCACGTGTTTGGCATTATCAGTCAGCACAGGCACACTGTGAAAAAGTCAATAGAATAAATATGAGCAATAAACTAACCTGTACATTTGTCCACCCAAAATGTCCTCTCCGGAAATAAAATGATTGTGATGAGTTAAATGCCATATAAATACAAATAGGTGATCTGTTTAGGGTATTTTTGTTTGTATTATATATTCTCTCAAAGTGTATACAGTTGTGTTGATATTGTAATATAATAAAAAGCTGTACATTGGTCAGAGAAAAGGCAGAGTGTTTGTCCGTCCAAAATATGTCCACTCCAGAATGCGCATTTCACCTGATAGCTTGAATAGCTATAGCTCGATTCCAATCTTTTTTCATTATTCTTATAATCTAGGACTTCCCCTGAACTGAAGATACTCTTACCTGAAATTTGCTTGACAAAATTTCATGTACTTTATACATATAGGACCCTATCTTACGCCGGAGTCCCTAAACCCGTTATTTGAGGATTTAGCATTGTATAAGAGGCGTTCCCCCGCAAAATTTGGTATCTTGCACACCTGCCTATATCCCTAAAACACCTGCGCTACCCGTTATATTATGCATAGGTGTGGTTTGGGCATTATGCCAGTTAAACCAATCAGTGTGCCTGGTGCCATTTCCTCTAAGAGCAGGCTGCGCTATCCCAAATCCTCAAACCGAAACCCGTGATGGAGAGAGGAAGGTCGCACGTTTCTCCGAAGACGAAGTTAAATTGCTCGTGCATGAGGTCAAATCCAGACGGGAGGATCAAAATCCCATTTTAGAAAATACCCACAGCCAAATAAATGCCTACATTGACTGCAACCATTTAAACTTTTTTTCTTTATAAAGCGACTTTGATTATTTAATAAAACGCTAAATGAATTACATGTATTATTACATTATTAGTAGCCTACTGATCGCACAAATTACTCACCAGGCAGGCTGCAGATGACATGACTAGCGGTGTCGCAGCTCCGCTGCCAGCTGGTCCCTCGTTGCCCCTGCTACTGCTGGTACTATATCAGCATTTGGAGTCGGCACCTGCACTTCAGCTTGCCGCCTTCTGCAGTCCAGTAATAATCTATCCTCAAACTCCAGCATCATTCCATGGCGTAGGGCAATGTTGTGCAGCACACAACATGCCACAAAGAAAGATGCTACTTTCTGAGGACCATACTGTAAGAACCCACCTGACATGTCCAAGTAGCGGAACCGCATTTTGAGCATGCCAAATGTTCGCTCAGTGAACTCTCGTGCGCGTGAGTGTTTTCTATTGAAAGCGAACTCATGCACACTTGTTGGCGTAATGCATGGCACCATGCACCACGTCTTTAATGGATAGCCATTGTCACCCAACAGCCACCCATCCAGAGGGGGGTCCCTCTGGAAGACTGCAGGAATGACCGACCGTTCCATTATAAAAGCGTCGTGGCTACCTCCACGATGATTTGCACATTCATTCAAGATGTAACCCCATGCATCGCAAATCACCTGGACGTTGATGGAATGGGTTCCCTTACGATTCACATAGGTGCCACTGTTCAGAGCCGGAGCCCGAATCAGAACATGTGTGCAGTCGACGGCACCCAGAACCCTAGGGAACCCATATCTTGCCAAAAATCCCGCTTTACCCTCGTTGTCTCTCGGTGTCACAGGGATGCCAGTGATGTACCTACAGGCATGTCGCACTATGCTGGCAGTGACTGCAGTTATAGCCGAGCTTACGGCAGATTGGGTCATGCCTCCAAATGAGCTGAGTGTTGGAATGACCCACTGGCATAGAAAAATAGTGCCACAGTTACCCTAACAGCAACGGGCAAAGCATACGGACAGCTGGCAGCGGTGTATATATCATCTGCAACCAGGTGACATAATTCCGTCACTGCCTGATGGGAGAGGCGCAGTTTTGCCACGCGTTCTCATGCTGTGGGAAATAATACTTGTTTTGTATTATTATAATTTTAGAATATTATATATAATATATATCATTAATATATATTATATATAATAATTATATATTATTATAAAAGCAGAAAAAATAATTGATACAAAATACAAACAATATAGACTTACCTGAAAGGCCCAGGTAGCTGGTGCGCTGGCGATACACGCGTTCTGGGCGTCTTCTATTATTTAACTGGTGATCAAGGCGATTTAGTACTATCCCTGCCATTTTCTCAGGGGTTCAACTGAGGCTATAGCAAGGTGGCTTTTTATAGGTGAGTTAATTCGGGAAGTGGAGCCGCATGTGCACGTGTCCAAATGGACGCGCATTTAAGCCGCCTGGGCGCGTTCTTGTAAAAGCCCAAATGGGTAGCGGGTGGTTTGAGGACCCGCTATACGCTTTCCCTAACCTGTGTGCTCAAGATAGCAATTTTAGGGAAAGCGCATAAACACGCCCACGGGCAAACCTCCAGGCGCAAATAAGGGAGTCGGCATAATGCATAGCGGGTAGTGTGGCCGCAAGATACCGTTTAGGGATAGTGGAAGCTGCTAAATGCATTATTCACGGGTAGCGGGTAGTGGCAAGGGGTAGGGCAGTGTGAAAGATAGAGCCCATAGTTTATGACTCCATAAATGTCCTCTCCAGAAACTCTAGTTTTCATGTAATATTAACCTCTGTCGCAATTCCTGTCTGAATATTTGAATGCTATGTAACTTTGTCATGACTATCACCATGAGCCTCATGATTATACATGAATGTATTGATGTTTTGGACTAAATACATATTTTCTTCTGTTTGATTAATGGTCTAGAACAGTGGTCTTCAACATTGTTCCTGGGGACCCACTGTGTATGCTAGCTTTTGTTCCAACCGCAGTTGCAATCGCAGGATTTTAACAAGCTGTTGTTAGTTTGTATTTAATGTTTAGAGCAGTTATTTTCCCTCGTAACTCACGAGATAACAGAAATAGCTATGTTTGCCATCAAGATTAAAAAAAAAAATGCCATACCCACATTGCAATGTATTGGAAATAACAGCATAAAATGAGAGAAAACAATGTAACCAATCAAATTAAAGATGTAGTAGGCTCCTAATTGATCCATTTTTGATATTTTTGAGTCAAACAGTGCTTACTTATTAACTAGCTTGTTATATAAGCTTATTATTATGTGCATTGTATTGCTTATTCTACTGGAAGACAACACTGATGACAATGCAGTATACTCATTTACTTCTTGTAGCCATTATAAACATATTGTCCAAAATTTGTCCTATCCAGAAAAAATGTCAAACTATTCATACACTTTTCTGTTGTCCACCAAATTGTGTCTAAACCAGATATCACCTGATTTTTCGGGGCAGACAAGAAATGGTTCATTATTCAAAGCAGTGATATTAAATGTAAGACTATCAAGAATATTCATGCACAGTAATAATTTAAATATAAACTTACTGTGATTTGCAGTAAGGTTTTGCATATTAAACAGTATTTTTTTTCATTTTTGGCATTTTCAAAATGTTCTAATCAGTGCATATGTTATTACTCGACACTTACCTTGCAACTGGAACAAAATTTTGTCAGAAATAGCTCCATATATTTATGATACAAAATGAATTTTCAGTATGAGTCTATAAAATATTCATCATTTTACAACATTAACTCCAAATATTTTCCAAACTAAATATCCCTATTGTCTGAAATTTTAGAAATCTGATCGTGTAATAGTATACAATAAACTCACATAGAAACTTCGGACCCATGTCAAACTTTATTTTCACCCATGTGTGAGAGAATTTGTGTACCCTGATTGTGAAACAGCCCACATGCCCTCAGTATTAGGCAGGGGCTCGGAATTAATGAAAATTACTGCTATTGTTTCATGAATCTGTATCTCGGGCTCACGAATTTGCGATCCTGTTTATCCTCTAAATGTCAGCAGTGTATTATTTGGGGGGGAAAAAAACCAAACAAAAAAAAAATTAGCTTCGAGTTGGCGATCTATTCAAGTCAATGCAACGAATAATCCTTTTTGCCATTGAAGTAGTGAGATATACAGTTGCAATCAAAATTATTCAACCCCTGTTGCAAATTAGGTTTACTTGCAAAATTTACAAACTTTCAGCTGTTTGCAATGAACAAATCAAACAAGAACAATTTAAATGGCTCAGCATAACAAATATTACAAGTGGCTTCTCCAAATTCAACTTTAAATGCCACTTTTAATGACTACTGCCGGCTCAAAATTATTCAACCCCTTCATGACAAACATCTTTTTTTTTTTTTTTTTTTTTAAAGATTATTTTTTGGGAATTTTTCCTTTATTTGACAGTTATATTGTAGAGAGACAGGAAGGTTGGGGAGAAGAATGGGGGAAGACATGCAGCAAATGACCTGAGCCGGAATCGAACCCAGGTCGCTGCGGGAAGGACACAGCCTTTTATGGTACGCGCGCTAAGACCGATGAGCCACCGGGGCGCCCATGACAAACATCTTTAATACTTAGTAGAGCACCCTTTTGCCGCTCTGACCTGCTGGAAATGTGATGCATAGGCAGATGTCAGCTTCTGGCAGCATTCGCAAGGAATCTTAGCCCAGTCCTCATGGACAATGGCCTCCGGTTCACTAATATTCTAGGGTTTGCATGCTGCAACTGTTCAAATCTTCAAATCCTACCAGAGATTTTTTCATGAGGTTCGAGTGAGGCGACGGTGATGGGCACTCTAGAATCTTCCCAGACTTCTTCTGAAACCAAGCCTTGGTGAATGTTGAGGTATGCTTAGGGTCATTGTCCTTTTGGAAGGTCCAATGATGCCTAAGCATCAGCTTCCCTACAGGCAGCATGACATTTTCTCTCTGGATATCCTGGTACTTGACTGAATCCATCTTGCCCTCCACACTTTGCAGGTTTCCAGTGCCAGAGGAAGCAAGGCAGCCGCAGAGCATCAAAAAACCCCCACAATTCTTCACTGTAGGCAGGGTGTACTTTTCAGCATTTGCTTCTTTATTCCTCCTGCAGACATACCACTGATTCATAAGCCCGAAATATTCCAGTTTTGTTTCATCACTCCACAGAACAGTATCCCCAAACTTCTGTGGCTTATTCATATGGTTCTGAGCATATTGGAGCTTGTGCTTTTGGATCAGTTGTGGTGTATGTCTTGGAGTTCTTCAGCATTTACTATGCGCCCTACTGTGCAAACTGAAACTTCAGTGCCTCCTGCCTGAAAGTCTTGCTGCAGGTCTCCTGCAGTCACTCGAGGGTTTTTGACCACCCGTCTCCTCAGGAATCTGGTGACAGCCATCGATAGCTTCCTCTTTCTGCCACATCGTGGTTCTGTAGCCACGCTTCCTTTAACTCTGAACTTGAGAACTATGCCTCCAACTGTATCTCTACGAAAATTCAATGCCTGTGCTACCTTTTTGTATCCTTTTCCTGGTTTGTGGCAGGCAATGATCTCCTCTATTAGCTTTTTTGACAATTCTTTTGACAGCCATATTTCCAATATGCAGTCAAATGTCACTGTCAGTAAACCCCTAGCGAGTGCAAGTATTTGATGTGTTCTATCTCAAGCAAACCTGATGCAACTAATTAAGCTCTTGATTAACTGCATTAGGTGTGCTTGAGACAACACCTGATTTGCAAATATGCTCTTATAAGGGATTCTATTCAGGGGATTGAATAATTTTGAGACTGCAGTAGTCATTAAAAATGGCATTTTGTGTTAAATTTGGAGAAACCACTTGTAATATTAGTTGTGTTGAGCTATTTAAAATGTTCTTGTTTAATCTGTTTATCACAAACAGCTGAAAGTTTTTAAATTTTGCCAGCGAACCCAATTTGCAATGGGGGTTGAATAATTTTTATTGCAACTGTAAATATAAATGTTGTGCTTGAAACTTGATTTTTTTATTTAATCCCTTTGATGTGAATAGCCCACCAACTAGAAACCAACGCTTATTTTTTCATTTTCCAAATTGATGCTGACATTCATGGAATAAATAGGATCTCAGATTTGTGAGCCGGACATGTCAAATTTATGAAACTGGAGTAGTAACTCTCATTTTTACCTTGGAATAAATGAAAATTACCACTCTCGTTCAGCAGACGCCTTGCAACCATACCCTATATGCTGTTGCTGCCATCTAGCGGCAAGGTCGGAAAACACATCCCCGAGTGGCCCATCCAGTGATTGCCAATTCCCAGCCAACATGGAGGACTGAAGACTTCTAGTAGGCTTTGCTGCATTGTGAAGCTGGAGTACCACACCCTAGGTTGCACAGAAATGCAGTTTACATTTCACTGGAAGTGAAATCTGCCGAAATATTTCATATGCAGGAAGGGGATGAGCTAGAGAACTACTCTACCAGACAGTTAATTCTGCCACAACTGTTATATTTTAATTACGCCATCCGGTGGCACACTGGAAGCCGCTGGCCAGCGATAGCAGCCCAAGCATTGCCTATTTCACCTGTGCTGAACTGTCTCTTCTCCGATTCGGGGTTTTCCCTCCGCCGTTCTTAGTTAGTAATAAACGTCAGCTATCATGAAGCTTGAATGTTAGCTACCTTACTAACTGGCAACCCAGCAGTTGTGTTTGCGAATGAATAGGGATACATGACACGTGCGTTCGCAATTGGTGAGACAAGATGACCTGCAAATCCTTATGATTTATTTTGCCTGCAAGGCCCGCTGGTCACCTCTTTCCAAGTTGGATGACGCTGGAAGTGTCTTGTCTAACGTCATGGAAAGCAACGTAAGTAAAACAAAAATAGCAATTATAAAAATGTGCCAGCAAGCTAAGGTTAAGGTAAAAAAAAAAAAAAAAAAATAAAGCGGCGTATGGTTTTTTTGCCGTGCTAGCTGACATTAATTACTAGCTAGATACGCTGCTTACCAGCTAACAACTGGGAACAGCAGGGACGAAACCCCGGACTGGGGGAGAGGCAGTTCAGCTAAGGTGTAAATAGGCAATCCTTGGGCTGTTGTTGCCGGCTAGCGGCTTCTAGAGTCCCTTGATACTGAGAGCAGCGACAACACAGTATTTGAACGCCATCTTGATTCCATCTTTCATTGCGCGCACATATGGCACAGTGAGCCGTCAGCTTCCCCCCAGACCAGCACAGATCTACGTACAAAATAATAATAATATTAACAATAAGGGTCTTTACACACTGGATGCCTTTTTGTCGTGCGATTAATGCTCACGAAAAATACGTGCTTTTATTTTCGCCATCCTTACGATTGTCACTCAGCTGCGCATCGTGCCTAACAACGCCCTTTAACCGTGACTACATTCGGAATCGAGTGAGTCACAGAGTGAGTCAAAAAAAAAACTTTACACTTTTTAAATGTCCAATTACTATATTCTGTAGCTATGTATACAACATCTTTTTACATGTACAGGGTTTTCAGCAGCTCTTTCTGCTTCTTTTGATACCAGTTTGTACCTTGTTTGATTAAACCCATGACTGCTGTGGAACAATTTAAGGAGTTAAGTGAAATTTCACTTGTGCCAACTGATCAGGCTCTGATTCAAAGCAAACAAAACAGAATTTCCTCTGTGAAGTTTCAGGTCAACGTAAAACATTTATGGCACATTAGGAAACTGACGCCGAAAACTCCGCTGCACATTTGTTATGTTCTGTGTCATATGATATTCAGTGACCAAGAAGGCCCTTTGCCTGGGGGTAAACTGTGGACGCACCATACTTGGCAGTGCCAGGTCATTATGACCAATGCACAGGCAAAATTCATATGCCTGTTTTTAAGTTAAAATGACTATGCAACCCATTATGACATGCATGGGCAATTTCATATCCAGCCCTGGTCAGTTGGCACAAGTCAGATTTCACTTGAGTCCCTTAATTGTCCTCTGTGCAGTCATGCCTGAAACCTAATGAGGTGTAACTGGTACCAATATCAGCGGAAAGATCTGCGGCAAAAGTACAAAATATGTTGTATACATGTATATTGCTACACCATCACAAAATGACCTGTTAAAAAGTGTATTGTTTTTTTTTTTTTTGACTCTGTTGAACCGATTCTGGTGTCTTATTGTTCTATGACCCTCGCAAACTAATTTACCCAAATCTCTGCTGCTTCACAAGCTAAACAAGCGCAGAATTTAACTAGAGGCACTCCTAGAGTGCAAACCTCCACCAAAGCAGCACAGTCGTAATCTTGCTGAGTGAACATGGCTCTTAAAAATTTAAGGTTCATTGCATAACTGAAATACTTTTTCAATCGCCCAGCTCACAACATATTTTTGATATTACCCTATATCACTTTTGCGAAAATCGCATTGGCTGAAAGCGTGGGGGGAAAGAAATCACTCAGCGTTACATCTCGCCGTTTCTGCTACTGGGAAGCCAAACTGAATACAGAGTGTAATTTTGCTTGAATCGGTATGGCTCAGTGCTGCAGGAGGCTAGTTAAGCGCCCCTGACATTAACTAAGTTGACGTTACTTAGCTAGGCAGCATGCACGCAATACTTTTTCAAAACGAATATTTAACATTAGTTTGTTACCCAGCGAGCTAACATTAGCTAGCTACTCAGTTGGCTGAATTTACAAAGCGTTGCTCGTTCAGCCATGATTGTCTGACTCAGAGACTGAGTAAGCAGAGCGATCTAATTAGCTTAGTGCTAACATACATTGGGCTCTAAGGGAAATTACATTTGCTTTCCATGAAATTCTGCAATTCAGTTATGAGATAAGCAGAATAAGAAAGATATGAAAGTGGTTGAGTAAACTTGGGTTACTCACATACACAAATTTGTTCCATCGTCAAGGCAACTTACCTGATGCAAAAACGAAGATGAAGCCAGTTTCCAGCCGGTTCTGCTAACCTTCATTTCCCAAATCTGTCGTCTTTTTGGATCAGAAGGAAACCTAAACATCTTAAACCCCTTCTCAGATCTATTGGTACACCCGACAGCACAACAACCAGTCATTTTTTCAGTTTTCAAAACACAAAATGCAGGGCCCTAGAAGAATTACTTAGGAAATAGTATAAATTGATCAACCTGATGGATGCAAAATAGATCCACATGTCACGTGAACAACTTATTTTGTTACCCCCTATGTCGCTACTCTCAGTATAAAGGGACTCTGGCGGCTTTCAGTGTGCAGCCAGATGGCTTAATTTAAATAGTTATGGCAGAATTAACAGTCTGGTAGTCTAGTTCCCTGATTCATCCCCTACCTGTATGTGAAATATTTCAGCTTGATTCCTTTCCAGTGAGAAGTAAGTGGAGTTTTTCTGCAACCTACCTTGCGGTATCCCAACTTTGCAATGCAGCTCTGGCTACCGGAGGTCTTCAGTCTTCCATCTTGGCTGGGAATTGGCAATCACCAAAGTGCCGCTTCAATTCATGGAGGAAAAGCGGCAGTTGTGTGGGCTGGGTGTGAGAGGTCAGGTGACTCATTAATCCCCATGCTGTCCTGTCTTGGCCAGATTGACGAGGATCCCAGTCTCATCCCTGAGGCCACGCAGGGCGGAACCTTCACCTTTGACCCCGCTTCCAACCTGCAGACCAAGGAGTTCAAGTTCTAAAAGCGTCCATTCACCCCATCATGCCCTGCCCGCAGGGGTGTACGAGCTGTTCCCCAACTGCTCCGGTTTACCTTCAGATCATCACTAAAGATTTCACCTTACAGACCGTCACAACCCCTCCCCTCCCTCCACAGCAGCCATGCACTGAAGGAGCAAAGACTAATGCAGGTGTAACCCCCCCCCTCTAAAAAAGAAACTACCAATCTTCCCTCTTCCCTGAGCAATGCATCAGAAAACTACAGAAGAGCAAAAAAAGAAAAACCCACCTTCCTGTCACTGTAGTTGCCAAATTTGTGAGCTCTCTCTCTTTCTCTGTCGCTCTCTCTCTCTCTCTCCTCCCCTCTCCCTTTCCTCCCTCTTTCACAGACTAACAGAATAATTGCGCGTGAGCGCTCGTATCAGTCCAGGAGAAGGGAAGTGAATCCACATTGGGGGGGGTGGCCTGGAGAGAGGAAGGAGAACTTGTAGTTTACGGACAGAGCTTCTGTCACCACTAATTTTTCTTTCTAGGTTTGTTTTCTTGCTTATTTTGTTTATGTTGTTGTCCTCTCTGCAGTCATCATGGAAGAATGAATATCTTTGTGGAGAAAAAAAACAAAAAAAAAAAAAAAAAGACTGAACAACTACATGCACATAAAAAACCAAACTGGTTTCTTGGAAAAGATGATTGCTTGCATAAATTCTGCAAAGAAGGAGAAGGAAAACAAAAACTTTATCGTGTTGATCTTTAATTGGTCCAGAAACCAGGAATTACTGATAAAAGAGCCATTTTGTGTGGATATAAAACTGTGCAGGAGCTGAGACCTGTGCAGAAAGGATTTACTGTTATTTTGGGAGACTGAAGCCATGCTGCACTAATGATGTCACTGTCCATGTCCTTATATTGTGACATCACATCCTGCCCTTGAGGCAGTTGTAATGTCACAGCCTGCATGCCTGCTCATTGGTTCGGCTGTAGGCATGCACACTGTATGGGGGAGATCCGGTGTCCTGTTTCTGGCTTTGAGCTGGGGGTCCGATCGATGTGAAGCCCATCTGTACAGGAATAATGATTTTTTCTGAAGATAACTCGATCCTCTGCCAGGCATGCTTTTTGGGCGGTTGTCTCCGGTTTTGTTTTTTATTAATTTTATGATTTTTGTTTATTCCATATGTTTTGTTTGAATTTGAAGATGACAAAACATTCAGCTGTTCTGGTTTGATCTTCCACATTTAGGTTTTTCAGTCTTACAAATACTTGCAAGTAGATCCTTGTGCTTTTTTATGAAAGATGGCAAATTGCTAAAAATGATAACAAACACTGGTGACCATGGCAGTATTCTGTTTTGGTCCCCAGATTTTTCTTTTGCCCTAAATGTCACAAGCCTCATACCTAACTGTACAAAATGGATAATCCTTGTGTCTCATATTTAAAGGCTGTATAAAAGCTAGACCAGCTGTCTCTTCTGCGCTGAGATACTGCAGAAAAAATAGCATTTCATTCACTGTTGAGAAAAAATGAAAAGGGTTTTTTTTTTTTTTTTTTTTTTTCCATCTTGTGACAGCGGACTCTGTTTATTGCCAATGGGTTTCTTGCTGTAGTGACTGGACATTTTCTTTGTTTCCCTGTACATTTACTTTGTAAAGGGAGTTTAAACAAAAGGAAACTGCAATTGGACTCATGTAGTTACATGTTTTGGCTGCTAACTGTTGAAAGTTGTGAGGTATCTGGGGCTCGCAGCCAGAGCGTTCTGGACTAGCCATTTATAACTGATGAACAAAACTTTTGCAGATGTACAGTCATGACCTATTTAGACACTTAGACAGAGCCACTTTAAAGAATTGAATTTTGTCTTGTATCACAACCTGATACAAGCGTATGTTCATCGCAAGATTTTTACTTGCTGAAGAAAACTTGTTTTAAATGAGAAAAAAGCGCTAGATTGTGTTTTGGCCTGATTGTTTGTATCTTTTTATAAATTTTAGATTGAATTTCTCTTTAAGGTGGCTCGCCCTTCCTTTCAGCTCTTGTGCATATTAAAGAGAGGAAATGAGTTGAAATTCATTGTGCCTTTTGTTTTTCATTTCTAAGTAACAAGAGTTTCTTAAACTAAAACAAGTTCTTAGCCGCTACGGTGTTTAAGAAACGGGGTAAAGCGATTGTGCTGTTCCCCCCCATCGCTGCAGTGCACTGTGGGACATTTTATCTGAGTGAGGAATACCCCTCTTGCTGTAGTGCACCGTGGGACAATTCAGAGTGTTTTTTTCTGTGCCTGGAGGCCAGATTGTTCTACTCATTCTATTGGCTGACCGTTGTATTTCACTGACATCACTTCCCCATTCCCTATCCATAACCATTACCACAGCTCCACACTCACTTTTCACCAATCAGTGGATTCTCAGACTCCATGGCAACATGACATCATCACCCCTCTCATCATTCCCTCAGGACATGGTCTCTGTATAAATGATCCTAACCAAAATAAACCTGCTGTTGGCCACTGGCTCTCTACTGCTCTGTGTGCTGATTGACATCCTTCAGTGCCTTTGTGTGTGTGAGAGAGAAAGGGCGATTGTTTGGGTATGAGTTGATGCTGAATTTTTGCGAGGAACAGTCTGTTGTTGACTGTTTTATGTTTAAGAGCCCATTCCATGAGAGATTGACATTCGGTGCGCAGTTGACCCCCCTGGAATTAAATGAAACTTGGCACACAGGTAGATATGGGTGTCTCACAGAAAAAGCCGAGTTTTTAGGTCCGTATTTCACTTTGCCTGCCCATGGCACCACCTGGAAGCCACTAAAGTGGCTCAGTTTTGCTGTTGACACCACATTTTACATCAACTATCATGACTTAAGGGTACACAGTACCAAATATGCTATACTTTTATCATGACCTGTGACACTTCAAGTCTGGTTAGACATCAGTCCCACATCAACGCCAACTACATTATCGAGCCAGAATTATTTGAGAAATAAAAATTGAGCATGGGAATGGGATTAAAATAATATCCCAAACATATACCAATCTAGAATGCTCTATTTTGTGTTTACTCACAACAAGACTATCATTTTCAGTGAGTAGTACCTTGGTATCTTGCTGGGTTAGTGCAATGGATGGCCGGAAAGATGGTCGAAATTGATTTTGGTGCATGTTTGCGGTATATATTCTCAATAACCCAGATATGTACTGTGGTGGTAAATGCTGTTTGTTTGTGCTTTTGGAACTCTATTGTCAGGAATACCAAGCATTTCTTTGGTAGTATCTACCCTTTCAAGCTAGACGGAGCCAAAGTTGGAGGAAAACTCAAAACAGACCATTTCATAGCAGATTTTGCCTATGTTTAGGTGGCATTATTTTGTTTACCCAGCAAGAGAGATCTGAAATTCTCTGGATACATAGTCCCTTTGGGATACATTATTGCTTTAGTAAAATCTCAGTGGTAGTATTTTCAGTGTTGATGATATTCAGCATGAAAAGCCAGAAAATTTTGCCCACAGGGGGCACTGTAGGCTGGATACAAATACTAGCTATCCCCAGCAATGTACCAAAATTTTTTTTTTTTTTTGAATTGTTACACACACAGCTAGCTTTTTTTCAGAAAATGAAGAGTTTGGTTTGGTACTATGCTGGGTAGATCGCTTTCTGCCGAAAGGTGGCGCTCTAAAGAGCTAATGTTCTACCGACCTAATATTCCATATTACCAGACATACACCAAAGTTCTGTCTTTTAAATATATGAAGTACATGCAGAGTTATACATGAAATTTTTAATCCCTTTGGTATAAAGCTCTGATGCTTGTGAACTGGTGGTGATTGTGAGCATTACAAACACACAATACATGTAAAGTGAGATACGGACCTAAAAATTTGTTTTTTTTCATGAGACACCCATACATACCTATGTGCCAAGTATCATTCAATTATAGGGGGGTCGACTCCTCAGCTTCTTCAAAAAATGCCATTCTCTCATGGAATGGCTCTTAAATTGTTAGCAATGTGTACAGTTGCAATCAAAATTATTCAACCCCATTGCAAATTGGGTTTGCTGGCAAAATATAAAAACTTTCAGCTGTTTGTGATAAACAGATTAAACAAGAACATTTTAAATAACTCATTACAACTAATATTACAAGTGGTTTTTCCAAATTTAACACAAAATGCCACTTATAATGACTACTGCAGCCTCAAAATTATTCAAACCCCCAAATAGAATTCGTCATAAAAGCATATTTGCATATCAGGTGTTGTCTCAAGCACACCTAATGCAGCTAATCAAGAGCCTAATTAGTTGCATCAGGTTTGCTGGAGATAGAACACATCAAATACTTACACTTGCTAGGGCAGGGATCACCAACTCCGTCCCTAGAGGGCTACCATCCTGTAGGTTTCTGCTCTACCTCCTATTCGGCACACCTGATTCAACTAATTAGCCACTCTATTGCCCAGCTTAGTGATCTTGTTAAGTAGCTAATTAGTTGAGTCAGGTGTGCTGAAAAGGAGGTAGAGCAGAAACCTACAGGATAGTAGCCCTCCAGGGACGGAGTTGGTGAACCCTGTGCTTGGGGTTTGTTGACAGTGCAATTTGATTGCATATGAGAAATATGGCTGTCAATAGAATTGTCCAAAAAAGCTAATAGAGGAGATCATTGCCCAGCAGAAACAAGGAAAGGGATAGAAAAGTCAGTAATTTTGTTCGTCTTGTTTGTTCGTAATGTTCATAGAGATACAGTTGGAAGCGTAGTTCGCAAATTCAGAGGTAAAGGAAGAGTGGCTACAGTACCAGGATGTGGCAGCAAGAAGACACTGTCAATGGCTGTTACCAGATCCCTGAGGAGGAAAACCCTCGAGTGACTGCAGGAGACCCGCAGCAAGACTTTGAGGCAGGACGCACTGAGGTTTCAGTTTGCACAGTAAGGCGCATACTAAACATTGAGGAGCTCCATGCCTGAACTCCAAGACACAAACCACAACTGATCCAAAAGCACAAGCTCCAATATGAAACAAAACTGGAATATTTTGGGCTTATGAATCAGTGGTATGTCTGCAGGAGGAATAAAGAAGCATATGCTGAAAAGTACACCCTGCCTACGGTGAAGAATTGTGGGGTTTTTTTGATGCTCTGCGACTGCCTTCCTCTGGCACTGGAAACCTGCAAAGTGTGGAGGGCAAGATGGATTCAGTCAAGTACCAGGATATTCAAGGAGAAAATGTCATGCCTTCTGCAGGGAAGCTGCCGCTTGGGCATCATTGGACCTTCTAACAGAACAATGATCCTAAGCATACCTCAACATCCACCAAGGCTTGGTTTCGGAAGTCTGGGAAGATTCTAGACTGCCCATTACAGTCGCCTCACGAAAACCCCATAAAAAAATCTCTGGTAGAATTTGAAGAAAACAGTTGCAGCATGCAAACCCTAGAATATTAGTAAACTGGAGGCCATTGTCCATGAGGACTGGGCTATGATTCCTTGCGAATGCTGCCAGAAACTGACATCTGCCGATGCATCACATCTCCAGCAGGTCATAGCGGCAAAAGGGTGCTCTACTAAGTATTAAAGATTCTTATCTTGAAGGGGTTGAATAATTTTGAACCTGCAGCAGTTATTAAAAGTGGCATTTAATGATGAATTTGGAGTAGCCACTTGTAATATTTGTTGTGCTGAGCTATTTAAATTTTTCTTGTTTGATTTTTTTTCATTGCAAACAGCTGAAAGTTTGTAAATTTTGCCAGGAAACCTAATTTGCAATGGAGGTTGAATAATTTTGATTGCAACTTTAGTTGTTCATTTGAACTGCCTGTACTGCACAGTCATGTGTTTAATGGTCTTTGTCGTGTCTAAATGTGGCCCATTCTCTGGCTGTGTCACATCCTGGGTTTAGTCTGCTGTGAGTCAGCTCCTGCAGTGGGGTTTAGTCTGTTGTTAGTCAGCTCCTGCAGTGGGGTTTAGTCTGCTGTGAGTCAGCTCTTGCAATGGGGTTTAGTCTGTTGTTAGTCAGCTCCTGCAGTGGGGTTTAGTCTGCTGTGAGTCAGCTCCTGCAGTGGGGTTTAGTCTGCTGTGAGTCAGCTCCTGCTGTGGGGTTTATTCTGCTGTGAGTCAGCTCCTCCTGTGGGGTTTAGTCTGCTGTGAGTCAGCTACGGCAGTGGGATTTAGTCTGCTGTTAGTAAGCTCCTGCAGTGGGGTTTAGTCTGCTGTGAGTGAGCTCCTGCAATGGGGATTAGTCTGCTGTGAGTGAGCTCTTGCAGTGGGGTTGAGTCTGCTGTGAGTCAGCTCCTGCACTGGGGTTTGGTCTGCTGTGAGTCAGCTCTTGCAGTGGGATTAAGCCTGCTTTAAATCAGCTCCTGCAGTGGGGTTTAGTCTGCTGGGAGTCAGCTCCTGCAGTGGAGTTTGGTCTGCTGTGTGTCAGCTCCTACAGTGGGGTTTAGTCTGCTGTGTGTCAGCTGCTGCATTGGGGTTTAGTTTGCTGTGAATCAGCTCCTGCAGTGGGGTTTATTCTGCTGTAAGTCAGCTCCTCCTGTGGGGTTTAGTCTGCTGTGAGTCAGCTACGGCAGTGGGATTTAGTCTGCTGTAAGTAAGTTCCCGCAGTGGGGTTTAGTCTGCTGTGAGTGAGCTCTTGCAGTGGGGTTGAGTCTGCTGTGAGTCAGCTCCTGCACTGGGGTTTGGTCTGCTGTGAGTCAGCTCTTGCAGTGGGATTAAGCCTGCTTTAAATCAGCTCCTGCAGTGGGGTTTATTCTGCTGTGAGTCAGCTCCTCCTGTGGGGTTTAGTCTGCTGTGAGTCAGCTACGGCAGTGGGATTTAGTCTGCTGTTAGTAAGCTCCTGCAGTGGGGGTTTAGTCTGCTGTGAGTGAGCTCCTGCAATGGGGATTAGTCTGCTGTGAGTGAGCTCTTGCAGTGGGGTTGAGTCTGCTGAGAGTCTGCTCCTGCACCGGAGTTTAGTCTGCTGTGAGTCAGCTCTTGCAGTGGGATTAAGCTTGCTTTAAATCAGCTCCTGCAGTGGGGTTTAGTCTGCTGGGAGTCAGCTCCTGCAGTGGGGTTTGGTCTGCTGTGAGGCAGCTCCTGCAGTGGGGTTTAGTCTGCTGTGAGTCAGTTCCTGCAGTGGGTTTTAGTCTGCTTTGAACCAGCTCCTGCAGTGGGGTTTAGTCTGCTATGAGTCATTTCCTGCAGTGTGATTTATTCTGCTGTTAGTCAACTCTTGAAGTGGGGTTTACTCTGCTGTTCGTCAGCTCCTGTAGTGGGGTTTGGTCTGCTGTGAGACAGCTCTTGCTGTGGTGTTTAGTTTGCTGTGATTCAGCACTTGAATTGGGATTTAGCCTGCTTTCAATCAGCTCCTCCAGTGGGGTTTAGTCTGCTGTGAGTCAGCTCCTGCACTGAGATTTAGTCTGCTGTGAGTTAGCTCCTGCAGTGGGGTTAAGTCTGCTGTGAGTCAGCTCCTGCATTGGGGTTTAGTCTGCTGTGAGTCAGCTCCTGCAGTGGGATTAAGCCTGCTTTGAATCAGTTCCTGCAGTGGGGTTTAGTCTGCTGTGAGGCAGCTCCTGCAGTGGGGTTTAGTCTGATTGTGAGTCAGCTCCTGCAGTGGGGTCTGCTGTGAGTCAGCTCCTGCACTGGGGTTTGGTCTGCTGTGAGTCAGCTCCTGCAGTGGGAGTCTGCTGTGAGTCAGCTCCTGCAGTGGGGTTTAGTCTGCTGTGAGTCAGCTCCTGCAGTGGGGTTTAGTCTGCTGTGAGTCAGCTCCTGCAGTGGGGTTTAGTCTGCTGTGAGTCAGCTCCTGCAGTGGGGTTTAGTCTGCTGTGAGTCAGCTCCTGCAGTGGGGTTTAATCTGCTGGGAGTTTAGTCTGCTGTGGGGTTAGCTCCTGCAGTGGGGGGTTGGTCTGCTGTGAGTCAGCTCCTGCAGTGGGGGTTTAGTCTGCTGTGAATCAGCTCCTGCAGTGGGGTTTAGTCTGCTGTGAGTCAGCTCCTGCAGTGGGGTTTTGGTCTGCTGTGAGTCAGCTCCTGCAGTGGGGTTTAGTCTGCTGTGAGTCAGCCCTGCAGTGGGGTTTAGTCTGCTGTGAGTCAGCTCCTGCAGTGGGGTTTAGTCTGCTGTGAGTCAGCTCCTGCAGTGGGGTTTAGTCTGCTGTGAATCAGCTCCTGCAGTGGGGTTTAGTCTGCTGTGAATCAGCTCCTGCAGTGGGGTTTAGTCTGCTGTGAGTCAGCTCCTGCAGTGGGGTTTTAGTCTGCTGTGAATCAGCTCCTGCAGTGGGGTTTAGTCTGCTGTGAGCAGCTCCTGCAGTGGGGTTTAGTCTGCTGTGAGTCAGCTCCTGCAGTGGGGTTTAGTCTGCTGTTAGTCAGCTCCTGCAGTGGGGTTTAGTCTGCTGTGAATCAGCTCCTGCAGTGGGGTTTGGTCTGTGTGAGTCAGCTCCTGCATTTTAGTCTGCTCAGCCTGCAGTGGGTTTAGTCTGCTGTGAATCAGCTCCTGCAGTGGGGTTTTAGTCTGCTGTGAGTCAGCTCCTGCACTGCAGGTTTAGTCTTTGGTCTGCTCCTGCAGTGAGTTAGCTCCTGCTGTGGGGTTTGAGTCTGCTGTGAGTCAGCTCCTGCAGTGGGGTTTGGTCTGCTGTGAGTCAGCTCCTGCAGTGGGGTTTGGTCTGCTGTGAGTCAGCTCCTGCAGTGGGGTTTAGTCTGCTGTGAGTCAGCTCCTGCAGTGGGTTTAGTCTGCTGTGAGTCAGCTCCTGCAGTGGGGTTTAGTCTGCTGTGAAGTCAGCTCCTGCAGTGGGGTTTTAGTCTGCTGTGAGTCAGCTCCTGCAGTGGGGTTTAGTCTGCTGTGAGTCAGCTCCTGCAGTGGGGTTTAGTCTGCTGTGACTCAGCTCCTGCAGTGGGGTTTCTGCTGAGTGTCTGCTCCTGCAGTGGGGTTTAGTCTGCTGTGACTCAGCTGCAGTGGGGTTTTTGTCTGCTGTGAGTCAGCTCTTGCAGTGGGGTTTAGTCTGCTGTGAGTCAGCTCCTGCAGTGGGGTTTGGTCTGCTGCTCCTGCAGTGGGGTTTAGTCTGCTGTGAGTCAGCTCCTGCAGTGGGGTTTGGTCTGCTGTGTGTCAGCTCCTGCAGTGGGGTTTAGTCTGCTGTGAATCAGCTCCTGCAGTGGGGTTTGGTCTGCTGTGAGTCAGCTCCTGCAGTGGGGTTTAGTCTGCTGTGAGTCAGCTCCTGCATTGGGGTTTGGTCTGCTGTGAGTCAGCTCCTGCAGTGGGGTTTAGTCTGCTGTGAGTCAGCTCCTGCAGTGGGGTTTAGTCTGCTGTGAGTCAGCTCCTGCAGTGGGGTTTAGTCTGCTGTGAGTCAGCTCCTGCAGTGGGGTTTAGTCTGCTTTGAACCAGCTCCTGCAGTGGGGTTTAGTCTGCTATGAGTCATTTCCTGCAGTGGGATTTATTCTGCTGTTAGTCAGCTCTTGCAATGGGGTTTTCTCTGTTGTTCGTCAGCTCCTGTAGTGGGGTTTGGTCTGCTGTGAGTCAGCTCTTGCTGTGGGGTTTAGTTTGCTGTGATTCAGCACCTGCATTGGGATTTTGTCTTTTGAATCAGCTCCTCCAGTGGGGTTTTTTCTGCTGTGAGTCAGCTCCTGCACTGGGGGTTTGGTCTGCTGTGAGTCAGCTCCTGCAGTGGGGTTTTAGTCTGCTGTGAGTCAGCTCCTGCAGTGGGGTTTAGTCTGCTGTGAGTCAGCTCCTGCAGCACTGTGAGTCAGCTCCTGCACTGGGGTTTAGTCTGCTGTGAGTTGCTCCTGCAGTGGGGTTTAGTCTGCTGTGAGCTCCTGCACTGGGGTTTAGTCTGCTGTGACTCAGCTCCTGCAGTGGGGTTTAGTCTGCTGTGAGTCAGCTCCTGCAGTGGGGTTTAGTCTGCTGTGAATCAGCTCCTGCAGTGGGGTTTGGTCTGCTGTGTGAGTCAGGCAGTGGGGTTTAGTCTGCTGCTGAGTCAGCTCCTGCAGTGGGGTTTAGTCTGCTGTGAGTCAGCTCCTGCAGTGGGGTTTGGTCTGCTGTGAGTCAGCTCCTGCAGTGGGGTTTAGTCTGCTGTGAGTCAGCTCCTGCAGTGGGGTTTGGTCTGCTTTGAGTCAGCTCCTGCAGTGGGGTTTAGTCTGCTGTGAACCAGCTCCTGCAGTGGGGTTTAGTCTGCTGTGAGTCAGCTCCTGCAGTGGGGTTTAGTCTGCTGTTAGTCAGCTCCTGCAATGGGGTTTGAGCCAGCTCTCTGCTGTCTGCTGTGTCAGCTCTGGGGTTTTAGTCCTGTAGTGGGGTTTGGTCTGCTGTGAGTCAGCTCTTGCTGTGGGGTTTAGTTTGCTGTGATTCAGCACCTGCATTGGGATTTTGCCTGCTTTCAATCAGCTCCTCCAGTGGGGTTTTGTCTGCTGTGAGTCAGCTCCTGCACTGGGGTTTAGTCTGCTGTGAGTCAACTCTTGCAATGGGGTTTAGTCTGCTGTGAGTCAGCTCCTCTAGAGGGGTTTGGTCTGCTGTGTGTCAGCTCCTGCAGTGGGGTTTAGTGTGCTGTGAGTCAGCTCTTGCAGTGGGGTTTAGTTTGCTGTGAGTTAGCTCCTGCAGTGGGGTTTAGTCTGCTGTGAGTCAGCTCCTGCATTGGGGTTTGGTCTGCTGTGAGTCAGCTCCTGCAGTGGGGTTTAGTCTGCTGTGAGTCAGCTCCTGCAGTGGGTTTTAGTCTTGTGTCCTGCAGTGGGGTTTAGTCTGCTGTGAGTCAGCTCCTGCAGTGGGGTTTAGTCTGCTGTGAGTCAGCTCCTGCAGTGGGGTTTAGTCTGCTTTGAATCAGCTCCTGCAGTGGGGTTTAGTCTGCTGTGACTCAGCTCCTGCAGTGGGGTTTAGTCTGCTGTGAGTCAGCTCCTGCAGTGGGGTTTCCTGCTGTGAGTCAGCTCCTGCACTGGGGTTTGGTCTGGGGTTTGGTCTGCTGTGAGTCAGCTCCTGCACTGGGGTTTGGTCTGCTGTGAGTCAGCTCCTGCACTGGGGTTTGGTCTGCTGTGAGTCAGCTCCTGCACTGGGGTTTGGTCTGCTGTGAGTCAGCTCCTGCAGTGGGGTTTTTTTCTGCTGTGAGTCTGCTCTGCTGCAGTGGGTCTGCTGTGAGTTAGCTCCTGCAGTTGGTTGGTCTGCTGTGAGTTGTGGTCTGCAATGGGGGTTTAGTCTGCTGTGAGTCAGCTTTGGGGGTTTGGTCTGCTGTGAGTCAGCTCCTGCAGTGGGGTTTAGTCTGCTGTGAGTCAGCTCCTGCACTGGGGGTTTGTCTGCTGTGAGTCAGCTCCTGCATTGGGGTTTAGTCTGCTGTGAGTCAGCTCCTGCAGTGGGGTTTGGTCTGCTGTGAGTCAGCTCCTGCAGTGGGGGTTTATTCTGCTGTGGTCAGCTCCTGCAGTGGGAGTTTGGTCTGCTGTTACTCAGCTGCAGTGGGGTTTTAGTCTGCTGTGAGTCTGCTCCTGCAGTGAGTCTGCTGTGAGTCAGCTCCTGCAGGGGGGTTTAGTCTGCTGTGAGTCAGCTCCTGCAGTGGGTCTTTGTGTCTCAGCTCCTGCAGTGGGGTTTAGTCTGCTGCTCAGCTCCTGCAGTGGGTTTTATTCTGGGTTTGGTCTGCAGTGGGGGTTTAGTCTGCTGTGAGTCAGCTCCTGCAGTGGGGTTTAGTCTGCTGTGTCAGCTCCTGCAGTGGGGTTTAGTCTGCTGTGAACCAGCTCCTGCACTGGGGTTTAGCTCCTGCAGTGGGGTTTAGTCTGCTGTGAGTCAGCTCCTGCAGTGGGGTTTGGTCTGCTGTTGGTCTGCTGTGAGTCTGCTCCTGCAGTGGGGTTTGGTCTGCTGTGAAATCAGCTCCTGCAGTGGGGTTTAGTCTGCTGTGAGTCAGCTCCTGCAGTGGTTTGGGGTTTAGTCTGCTGCATTGGGGTTTGGTCTGCTGTGAGTCAGCTCCTGCAGTGGGGTTTAGTCTGCTGTGAGTCAGCTCCTGCAGTGGGGTTTCAGGTCTGCTGTGAGTCAGCTCCTGCAGTGGGGGGGTTTGGTCTGCTGTGAGTCAGCTCCTGCACTGGGGTTTGCAGTCTGCTCTGCTGTGAGTCAGCTCCTGCACTGGGGTTTAGTCTGCTGTGAGTCAGCTCCTGCAGTGGGGTTTGGTCTGCTGTGAGTCAGCTCCTGCAGTGGGGTTTGGTCTGCTGTGAGTCAGCTCCTGCAGTGGGGTTTAGTCTGCTGTGAGTCAGCTCCTGCAGTGGGGTTTAGTCTGCTGTGAGTCAGCTCCTGCATTGGGGTTTTTGTCTGCTGTGAGTCAGCTCCTGCAGGGGGTTTGGTCTGCTGTGAGTCAGCTCCTGCACTGGGGTTTAGTCTGCTTTGAGTCAGCTGCTGTGGTTTAGTCTGCTGTGAGTCAGCTCCTGCAGTGGGGTTTAGTCTGCTGTGAGTCAGCTCCTGCAGTGGGGGTCTGCTGTGAGTCAGCTCCTGCATTGGGTTTGGTCTGCTGTGAATCAGCTCCTGCAGTGGGGTTTGGTCTGCTGTGAGTCAGCTCCTGCAGTGGGGGTCTGCTGTGAGTCAGCTCCTGCAGTGGGGTTTAGTCTGCTGTGAGCTCCTGCAGTGGGGTTTCTGCTGTCTGCTGTTGGTCTGCTGTGAGTCAGTCCTGCAGTGGGGTTTAGTCTGCTGTGAGTCAGGGTTTGGTTTGCTGCTGTGAGTCAGCTCCTGCAGTGGGGTTTTAGTCTGTCTGCTGTGCAGTCAGCTGCCTGCAGCTGCAGGGGGGTTTAGTCTGCTGTGAGTCAGCTCCTGCAGTGGGGTTTGTCTGTTGGGTCAGCTCCTGCAGTGGGGTTTGGTCTGCTGTGAGTCAGCTCCTGCAGTGGGGTTTGGTCTGCTGTGAGTCAGCTCCTGCACTGTGCTTTAGTCTGCTGTGAGTCAACTCCTGCAGTGGGGTTTAGTCTGCTGTGAGTCAGCTCCTGCAGTGGGGTTTGGTCTGCTGTGAGTCAGCTCCTGCACTGGGGTTTGGTCTGCTGTGAGTCAGCTCCTGCAGTGGGGTTTGTCTCTGCTGCTCCTGCAGATTTGTCTGCTCAGCTCCTGCAGTTGGGCTTTGGTTGCTAAGTCAGTCCTGCAGTCCTGCAGTGGGTTTTAGTCTGCTGTGAGTCAGCTCCTGCAGTGGGTTTAGTCTTGTGAGTCAGCTCCTGCAGTGGGGTTTAGTCTGCTGTGAGTCAGCTCCTGCAGTGGGGTTTAGTCTGCTGTGTCTCAGCTCCTGCAGGGGGTTTGGTCTGCTGTCAGCTCCTGCAGTCTGCTGTGCTCAGCTCCTGCAGTGGGGTTTAGTCTGCTTGATCAGCTCCTGCAGTGGGGTTTGGTCTGCTGTGGAGTCAGCTCCTGCAGTGGGGTTTGGTCTGCTGTGAGTCAGCTCCTGCACTGGGGTTTAGTCTGCTGGGCTCCTGCAGTGGGGTTTAGTCTGCTGTGAGTCAGTCTGCAGTGGGGTTTAGTCTGCTGTGCAGCTCCTGCAGTGGGGTTTGGTCTGTGAGTGAGCTCAGCAGTGGGGTTTAGTCTGCTGCAGTGGGGTTTGGTCTGCTGTGAGTCAGCTCCTGCAGTGGGGTTTGGTCTGCTGTGAGTCAGCTCCTGCAGTGGGGTTTAGTCTGCTGTGAGTCAGCTCCTGCACTGGGGTTTTAGTCTGCTGTGAGTCAGCTCCTGCAGTGGGGTTTGGTCTGCTGTGAGTCAGCTCCTGCACTGGGGTTTAGTCTGCTGTGAGTCAGCTCCTGCAGTGGGGTTTAGTCTGCTGTGAGTCAGCTCCTGCAGTGGGGTTTTGTCTGCTGTGAGTCAGCTCCTGCACTGGGGTTTGGTCTGCTGTGAGTCAGCTCCTGCACTGGGGTTTAGTCTGCTGTGAGTCAGCTCCTGCACTGGGGTTTAGTCTGCTGTGAGTCAGCTCCTGCAGTGGGGTTTAGTCTGCTGTGAGTCTGCTCCTGCAGTGGGTTTTCTTCTGTGGTCAGCTCCTGCAGTGGGGTTTAGTCTGCTGTGAGTCAGCTCCTGCAGTGGGGTTTAGTCTGCTGTGAGTCAGCTCCTGCAGTGGGGTTTAGTCTGCTGTGAGTCAGCTCCTGCAGTGGGGTTTGGTCTGCTGTGAGTCAGCTCCTGCAGTGGGGTTTAGTCTGCTGTGAGTCAGCTCCTGCACTGGGGTTTGGTCTGCTGTGAGTCAGCTCCTGCACTGGGGTTTGGTCTGCTGTGAGTCAGCTCCTGCACTGGGGTTTGGTCTGCTGTGAGTCAGCTCCTGCAGTGGGGTTTGGTCTGCTGTGAGTCAGCTCCTGCAGTGGGGTTTTGTCTGCTGTGAGTCAGCTCCTGCAGTGGGGTTTGGTCTGCTGTGAGTCAGCTCCTGCAGTGGGGTTTGTCTGCTGTGAGTCAGCTCCTGCAGTGGGGTTTAGTCTGCTCTGCATTTGGTGGTGTTTAGTCTGCTGGGAGTCAGCTCCTGCAGTGGGGTTTAGTCTGCTGTGAGTCAGCTCCTGCAGTGGGGTTTAGTCTGCTGTGAGTCAGCTCCTGCAGTGGGGTTTGGTCTGCTGTGAGTCAGCTCCTGCAGTGGGGTTTAGTCTGCTGTGAGTCAGCTCCTGCAGTGGGGTTTAGTCTGCTGTGAGTCAGCTCCTGCAGTGGGGTTTAGTCTGCTGTGAGTCAGCTCCTGCAGTGGGGTTTGGTCTGCTGTGAGTCAGCTCCTGCAGTGGGGTTTGGTCTGCTGTGAGTCAGCTCCTGCAGTGGGGTTTAGTCTGCTGTGATTCAGCTCCTGCATTGGGGTTTCAGTCTGCTGTGAGTCAGCTCCTGCAGTGGGGTTTGGTCTGCTGTGAGTCAGCTCCTGCAGTGGGGTTTAGTCTGCTGAGTCAGCTCCTGCAGTGGGGTTTAGTCTGCTGTGGAGTCAGCTCCTGCAGGGGTTTAGTCTGCTGTGAGTCAGCTCCTTTACTGGGGTTTAGTCTGCTGTGAGTTTAGTCTCCTGCAGCTCCTGGGGGTTTAGTCTGCTGTGAGTCAGCTCCTGCAGTTGGGGTTTGGTTTGTGAGTCTCCTGCAGTGGGGTGCTTGGTCTGCTGTGGGTCTCTCTGCAGGGGGTTTAGTCTGCTGTGAGTCAGCTCCTGCAGTGGGGTTTATTCTGCTGTGAGTCAGCTCCTGCAGTGGGGTTTAGTCTGCCTGTGATCAGCTCCTGCAGTGGGGTTTGGTCTGCTGTGAGTCAGCTCCTGCAGTGGGGTTTAGTCTGCTGTGATTCAGCTCCTGCAGTGGGGTTTAGTCTGCTGTGAGTCAGCTCCTGCAGTGGGGTTTAGTCTGCTGTGAGTCAGCTCCTGCACTGGGGTTTGGTCTGCTGTGAGTCAGCTCCTGCAGTGGGGTTTAGTCTGCTGTGAGTCAGCTCCTGCAGTGGGTTTTGGGCTGTGAGTCAGCTCCTGCTGCTTTAGTCTGCTGTGATTCAGCTCCTGCAGTGGGGGTTTAGTCTGCTGTGAGTGAGTCAGCTCCTGCAGTGGGGTTTGGTCTGCTGTGAGTCAGCTCCTGCAGTGGGGTTTAGTCTGCTGTGAGTCAGCTCCTGCAGTGGGGTTTAGTCTGCTGTGTGAGTCAGCTCTTGCAATGGGGTTTAGTCTGCTGGGGTTTGCAGTGGGGTTTGGTCTGCTGTGAGTGGGGTTCCTGCAGTGGGGGGTTTAGTCTGCTGTGAGTCAGCTCCTGCAGTGGGGTTTAGTCTGCTGTGAGTCAGCTCCTGCAGTGGGGCTTAGTCTGCTGTGAGTCAGCTCCTGCAGTGGGGTTTGGTCTGCTGTGAGTCAGCTCCTGCAGTGGGGTTTAGTCTGCTGTGAGTCAGCTCCTGCAGTGGGGTTTAGTCTGCTGTGAGTCAGCTCCAGCAGTGGGGTTTAGTCCACTGTAAATCAGCTCCTGCAGCGGGGTTTAGTCCGCTGTGAGCTGCTGCACTGCGTTTTAGTCTGATGTGAGTCAGCTCTTGCAGTGGGGCTTAGTCTGCCGTGAGTCAGCTCCTGCACTGGGGTTTGGTCTGCTGAGTCAGCTCCTGCTGTGGAGTTTGGTCTGCTGTGAGTTAGCTCCTGCATTGTAGTTTGGTCTGCTGTGTGTCAGCTCCTGCAGTGTGGTTTAGTCTGCTGTGAATCAGCTCCTGCAGTGGCATTTATTCTGCTGTGAGTCAACTTCTGCAGTGGGGTTTAGTCTGCTGTGAATCAGCTCCTGCATTGGGGTTTGGTTTGCTGTGAGTCAGCTCCTGCAGTGGGTTTTAGTCTGCTGTGAGTCAGCTCCTGCAGTGGGGTTTAGTCTGCTGTGAGTCAGTCCTGCAGTGGGGTTTAGTCTGCTTTGAGTCAGTTCCTGCAGTGGGATTTAGTCTGCTTTGAACCAGCTCCTGCGGTGGGGTTTAGTCTGCTATGAGTCATTTCCTGCAGTGGGATTTATTCTGCTGTTAGTCAGCTCTTGCAATGGGGTTCTCTCTGCTGTTCGTCAGCTCCTGTAGTGGGGTTTGGTCTGCTGTGAGTCAGCTCTTGCTGTGGGGTTTAGTTTGCTGTGATTCAGCACCTGCATTGGGATTTTGCCTGCTTTCAATCAGCTCCTCCAGTGGGGTTTTTTCTGCTGTGAGTCAGCTCCTGCACTGATCTTTAGTCTGCTGTGAGTTAGCTCCTGCAGTGGGGTTTAGTCTGCTGTGAGTCAGCTCCTGCAATGGGGTTTGGTCTGCTGTGAGTCAGCTCCTGCAGTGGGGTTTAGTGTTTAGTCTGCTGTTTCCTGCAGTGGGGTTTAGTCTGCTGTGAGTTAGCTCCTGCAGTGGGGTTTTAGTCTGCTGTGAGTCAACTCCTGCAGTGGGGTTTAGTCTGCTGTGAGTCAGCTCCTGCAGTGGGGTTTTAGTGCTGTGAGTCAGCTCCTGCAGTGAGGGGTTTAGCCTGCCTCAGCAGTGGGGTTTAGTGTGCTTTGAGTCAGCTCTTGCAGTGGGGTTTAGTTTGCTGTGAGTTAGCTCCTGCAGTGGGGTTTAGTCTGCTGTGAGTCAGCTCCTGCACTGGGGTTTTATCTGCTGTGAGTCAGCTCCTGCAGTGGGGTTTAGTCTGCTGTGAGTCAGCTCCTGCATTGGGGTTTAGTCTGCTGTGAGTCAGCTCCTGCAGTGGGGTTTAGTCTGCTGTGAGTCAGCTCCTGCACTGGGGTTTGGTCTGCTGAGAGTCAGCTCCTGCAGTGGGGTTTGGTCTGCTGTGAGTCAGCTCCTGCAGTGGGGTTTAGTCTGCTGTGAGTCAGCTCCTGTAGGGGTTTGGTCTGCTGTGAGTCAGCTCCTGCAATGGGGTTTAGTCTGCTTTCATTCAGCTCCTGCAGTGGGATTCAGTCTGCTTTGAATCAGCTCCTGCAGTGAGGTTAAGTCTCCTGTGACTAAGCTCCTGCAGTGGGGTTTTAGTCTGCTGTGAGTCAGCTCTTGCAGTGGAGTTTAGTCTGCTGTGAGTCAGCTCCTGCAGTGGGGTTTAGTCTGCTGTAAATCAGCTCCTGCAGTGGGGTTTAGTCTGCTTTGAGCTGCTGCACTGGGGTTTAGTCTGCTGTGACTCATCTCCTGCACTGTGTTTTAGTCTGCTGTGAGTCAGCTCCTGCACTGGGGTTTAGTCTGCTGTGAATCAGCTCCTGCAGTGCGGTTTGGCTCTGTTTGCAGTGGGGTCTGCTGTGAGTCAGCTCCTGCAGTGGGGTTTGGGGTTTAGTCCTGCATTGGGTTTTGTCTGCTGTCAGCTCCTGCAGTGGGGTTTAGTCTGCTGTGAGTCAGCCCTGCAGTGGGGTTTAGTCTGCTCCTGCAGTGGGGTTTAGTCTGCTGTGTGTCAGCTCCTGCAGTGGGGTTTAGTCTGCTTTGAATCAGCTCCTGCAGTGGGGTTTAGTCTGCTGTGAGTCAGCTCCTGCAGTGGGGTTTAGTCTGCTGTGAGTCAGCTCCTGCAGTGGGGTTTAGTCTGCTGTGAGTCAGCTCCTGCAGTGGGGTTTAGTCTGCTGTTTAGTCTGCTGTGAGTCAGCTCCTGCAGTGGGGTTTAGTCTGCTGTGAGTCAGCTCCTGCAGTGGGGGTTAGTCTGCTGTGAGTCAGCTCCTGCAGGTCTGCTGTGAGTCAGCTCCTGCAGGGGGTTTGGTCTGCTGTGAGTCAGCTCCTGCAGTGGGGTTTAGTCTGCTGTGCTGTGAGTCAGCTCCTGCAGTGGGGTTTAGTCTGCTGTGAGTCAGCTCCTGCAGTGGGGTTTAGTCTGCTGTGAGTCAGCTCCTGCAGTGGGGTTTAGTCTGCTGTGAGTCAGCTCCTGCAGTGGGGTTTAGTCTGCTGTGAACCAGCTCCTGCAGTGGGGTTTAGTCTGCTGTGAGTCAGCTCCTGCAGTGGGGTTTAGTCTGCTGTGAGTCCTCCTGCAGTGGGGTTTAGTCTGCTGGGTTTCCTGCAGTGGGGTTTTAGTCTGTTGTGAGGTCAGCTCCTGCAGTGGGGTTTAGTCTGCTGTGAGTCAGCTCCTGCAGTGGGGTTTTAGTCTGCTGTGAGTCAACTCCTGCAGTGGGGTTTATTCTGCTGTGAGTCAGCTCCTGCAGTGGGGTTTATTCTGCTGTGAGTCAGCTCTGCTGCTGTGAGTCAGCTCCTGCAGTGGGGTTTAGTCTGCTGTGAGTCAGCTCCTGCAGTGGGGTTTAGTCTGCTGTGAGTCAGCTCCTGCAGTGGGGTTTAGTCTGCTGTGAGTCAGCTCCTGCAGTGGGGTTTAGTCTGCTGTGAAGTCCTGCAGCTCCTGCAGTGGGGTTTAGTCTGCTGTGAATCAGCTCCTGCAGTGGGTTTTAGTCTGCTGTGAGTCAGCTCCTGCAGTGGGGTTTAGTCTGCTGTGAGTCAGCTCCTGCAGTGGGGTTTAGTCTGCTGTGAGTCAGCTCCTGCAGTCTGGGGTTTAGTCTGCTGTGAGTCCTGCAGTGGGGTTTAGTCTGCTGCTTTAGTCTGCTGAGTCAGCTCCTGCAGGGGTTTTGGTGGGGGTTTAGTCTGCTGTGAGTCAGCTCCTGCAGTGGGGTTTATTCTGCTGTGATCAGCTCCTGCAGTGGGGGTTTTGGTCTGCTGTGAGTCAGCTGCAGTGGGGGTTTAGTCTGCTGTGAGTCAGCTCCTGCAGTGGGGTTTAGTCTGCTGTGAGTCAGCTCCTGCAGTGGGGTTTAGTCTGCTGTGAATCAGCTCCTGCAGTGGGGTTTAGTCTGCTGTGAGTCAGCTCCTGCATTGGGGTTTAGTCTGCTGTGAGTCAGCTCCTGCAGTGGGGTTTTAGTCTGCTGTGAGTCAGCTCCTGCAGTGGGGTTTAGTCTGCTGTGAGTCAGCTCCTGCAGTGGGGTTTAGTCTGCTGTGAGTCAGCTCCTGCAGTGGGGTTTAGTCTGCTGTGAGTCAGCTCCTGCAGTGGGGTTTAGTCTGCTGTGAGTCAGCTCCTGCAGTGGGGTTTTAGTCTGCTTTGAGTCAGCTCCTGCAGTGGGGTTTAGTCTGCTGTGAGTCAACTCCTGCAATGGGGTTTAGTCTGCTGTGAGTCAGCTCCTGCAGTGGGGTTTAGTCTGCTGTGAGTCAGCTCCTGCAGTGCTGTGGCTTTAGTCTTAGCTGCTGTCCTGCAGTGGGGTTTAGTCTGCTGTGAGTCAGCTCCTGCAGTGGGGTTTAGTCTGCTGTTCCTGCAGTGGGGGTTTAGCAGTGGGGGTTTGGTCTGCTGTGAGTCAGCTCCTGCATTGGGGTTTAGTCTGCTGTGAGTCAGCTCCTGCAGTGGGGTTTTAGTCTGCTGTGAGTCAGCTCTGCAGTGGGGTTTAGTCTGCTGTGAGTCTGCTCCTGCAGGGGTTTGGTCTGCTGTGAGTCAACTCCTGCAGTCAGCTCCTGCATTGGGGTTTAGTCTGCTCCTGCAGTGGGGTTTAGTCAGCTCCTGCAGTGGGTTTAGTCTGCTGTGAGAGTCAGCTCCTGCAGTGGGGTTTATTCTGCTGTGAGTCAGCTCCTGCAGTGGGGTTTAGTCTGCTGTGAGTCAGCTCCTGCAGTGGGGTTTTGGTCTGCTGTGAGTCAGCTCCTGCAGTGGGTTTAGTCTGCTGTGAGTCAGCTCCTGCAGTGGGGTTTAGTCTGCTGTGAGTCAGCTCCTGCAGTGGCTCCTGCAGTGGGGTTTAGTCTGCTGTGAGTCAGCTCCTGCAGTGGGGTTTAGTCTGCTGTGAGTCAGCTCCTGCACTGGGGTTTAGTCTGCTGTGAGTCAGCTCCTGCAGTGGGGTTTAGTCTGCTGTGAGTCAGCTCCTGCAGTGGGGTTTTTCTCTGCTGTGAGTCAGTCCTGCAGCTTAGTCCTGCAGTGCAGGGGGTTTAGTCTGCTGTGAGTCAGCTCCTGCTGCAGTTTTGCTGTCTGCTGTGAGTCAGCTCCTGCAGTGGAGTTTGGTCTGCTGTGAGTCAGCTCCTGCAGTGGGGTTTAGTCTGCTGTGAGTCAGCTCCTGCAGTGGGGTTTGGTCTGCTGTGAGTCAGCTCCTGCAGTGGGGTTTAGTCTGCTTTGTGTCAGCTCCTGCAGTGGAGTTTGGTTTGCTGTGAGTCAGCTCCTGCAGTGGGGTTTAGACTGCTGTGAGTCAGCTCCTGCAGTGGGGTTTTTCTGCTGTTCCTGCAGTTTAGTCTGCTGTGAGTCAGCTCCTGCAGTGGGGTTTAGTCTGCTGTGAGTCAGCTCCTGCAGTGGGGTTTAGTCTGCTGTGAGTCAGCTCCTGCAGTGGGGTTTGGTCTGCTGTGAGCTCCTGCATTGGGGTTTAGTCTGCTGTGAGTCAGCTCCTGCAGTGGGGTTTGGTCTGCTGTGAGTCAGCTCCTGCAGTGGGGTTTAGTCTGCTGTGAGTCAAGTCCTGCTTTGGGGGGTTTTCTGCTGTCTGCTGTCTGCTGTGTCAGCTCCTGCAGTGGGGTTTATTCTGCTGTGAGTCAGCTCCTGCAGTGGGTTTTATTCTGCTGTGAGTCAGCTCCTGCAGTGGGGTTTAGTCTGCTGTGAGTCAGCTCCTGCAGTTGTTTTTAGTCTGCTTTGTCTCAGCTCCTGCAGTGGAGTTTGGTTTGCTGTGAGTCAGCTCCTGCAGTGGGGTTTAGACTGCTGTGAGTCTGCTCCTGCAGTGGGGTTTAGTCTGCTTAGAGTCTGCTCCTGCAGTGGAGTTTGGTCTGCCATGAGTCAACCTCTGCAATGGGGTTTAGTCTGCTGTGAATCAGCTCCTGCAGTGGCATTTAGTCTGCTGTGAGTCAACTTCTGCAATGGGGTTTAGTCTGCTGTGAATCAGCTCCTGCACTGGGGTTTAATCTGCTGTGAGTCAGCTCCTGCAGTGGGGTTTACTCTGCTGTGAGTCAGCTCCTGCACTGGGGTTTGGTCTGCTGTAAGTCAGCTCCTGCAGTGAGGTTTAGTCTGCTGTGAGTCAGCTCCTGTAGAGGGCTTTGGTCTGCTGTGAGTCAGTTCCTGCATTGGGGTTTTGTGTGCTGTGAGTCAGCACCTGGAGTGGGGTTTGGTCTGCTTTGAGTCAGCTCCTGCAGTGGCGTTTAGTCTGCTGTGAGTCATCTCCTGCAGTAGGGTTTAGTCTGCTGTGAGTGAGCTTCTGCAGTGGGATTATGTCTGCTCTGAGTAAACTCCTGCATTGGTGTTTGGTCTTTTGTGAGTCAGTTCCTGCAGTGGGATTTAGTCTGCTGTGATTCAGCTCCTGCATTGGGATTTAGCCTGCTTTCGATCAGCTCCTACAGTGGGGTTTTGTCTGCCCTGAGTCAGCTCCTGCAGTAGCGTTTGGTCTGCTGTGAGTCAGCTCCTGCACTGGGGTTTAGTCTGCTGTGAATCAGCTCCTGCAGTGGAGTTTAGTCTGCTGTGAGTCATCTCCTGCAGTGGGGTTTGGTCTGCTGTGAGTCAGCTCCTGCAGTAGCGTTTGGTCTGCTGTGAGTCAGCTCCTGCAGTTGGGTTTAGTCTGCTCTGACTCAGCTCCTGCAGTCGGGTTTAGTCTGGTGTGAGTCAGATCCTGCAGTAGCGTTTAGTCTGCTGTGAGTCAGCTCCTGCAGTGGGGTTTGGTCTGCTGTGAATCAGCTCCTGAAGAGGGGTTTGGTCTGCTGTGAGTCAGCTCCTGCAGTGGGGTTTAGTCTGCTGTGAGTCAGCTCCTGCAGTGGAGTTTGGTCTGCTGTGAGTCAGCTCCTGCAGTAGCGTTTGGTCTGCAATGAGTCAGCTCCTGCATTGGGATTTAGCCAGATTTGAATCCTCTCCTGCAGTGGGGTTTATTCTGCTGTGAGTCAGCTCCTGCATTGGGGTTTTTGTGTGCTGTGAGTCATTTCCCTTAGTGGGGTTTTGTCTGCTGTGAGGCACCTCCTGCAGTGGGTTTTAGTCTGCTGTTAGTCAGCTCCTGTAGTGGGGTTTGGTCTGCTGTGAGTCAGTTCTTGCTGTGGGGATTGGTTTGCTGTGATTCAGCTCCTGCATTGGGATTTAGCCTGCTTTCAATCAGCTCCTGCAGTGGGGTTTTTTCTGCTGTGAGTCAGCTCCTGCACTGAGATTTAGTCTGCTGTGAGTTAGCTCCTGCAGTGGGGTTTAGTTTGGTCTGCTGTGAGTTAGCTCCTGCAGTGTGGTTAAGTCTGCTGTGAGTCGACTCCTGCAATGGGGGTTTAGTCTGCTATGAGTCAGCTTTTCTAGAGGGGTTTGGTCTGCTGTGAGTCAGCTCCTGCAGTGGGGTTTAGTCTGCTGTGAGTCAGCTCCTGCAGTGGGGTTTGGTCTGCTGTGAATCAGCTCCTGCAGTGGGATTTAGCCAGCATTGAATCATATCGTGCAGTTGGGTTTGGTCTGCTGTGAGTCAGCTCCTGCAGTAGCGTTTGGTCTGCTGTGAGTCAGCTCCTGCAGTGGGATTTAATCTGCTGAGATTTTGCTCCTACAGTGGGGTTTAGTCTGCTGTGAGTCAGCTCCTGCAGTGGCGTTTGGTCTGCTGTGAGTCAGTTCCTGCAGTGGGCTTTTGTCTCCTGTGAGTCAGCTCCTGCAGTGGGGTTTAGTCTGCTGTGAGTCAGCTCCTGCAGTGGGGTTTAGTCTGCTGTGAGTCAGCTCCTGCAGTGGGATTTAGTCTGCTGTGAGTCAGCTCCTGCAGTGGGATTTAGTCTGCTGTGAGTCAGCTCCTGCAGTGGGATTTAGTCTGCTGTGAGTCAGCTCCTGCAGTGGGATTTAGTCTGCTGGGAGTCCGCTCCTGTCGTGGAGTTTGGTCTGCTGTTAGTGAGCTCCTGCAGTGTGGTTTAGTCTGCTGTGAGTTAGTTCCTGCAGTGGAGTTTAATCTGCTGGGAGTCCGCTCCTGCAGTGGAATTTGGTCTGCTTTGAGTCAGCTCCTGCAGTGTGGTTTGTTCTGCTTTGAATCATCTCCTGCAGTGGGGTTTATTCTGCTGTGAGTCAGCTCCTGCAGTGGGATTATGTCTACTCTGAGTAAACTCCTGCATTGGGGTTTGGTCTGTTGTGAGTCAGTTCCTGCATTGGGATTTAGTCTGCTGTGATTCAGCTCCTGCATTGGGATTTATCCTGCTTTCAATCAGCTCCTACAGTGGCGTTTTGTCTGCCCTGAGTCAGCTCCTGCACTGAGTTTTAGTTCTTTGTCAGTTAGCTCCTGCAATGGAGTTTAGTCTGCTGGGAATCAGCTCCTCCTGTGGAGTTTTGTCTGCTGTGAGTCAGCTCCTGCAGTTGAGTTTGGTCTGCTGTGAGTCAGTTCCTGCAGAGGGGTTTAGTCTTCTCTGTGTCAGCTCCTGCAGTGGCGTTTAGTCTGCTGTGAGTCAGCTCCTGCATTGGGGTTTAGTCTGCTCTGAGTCAGCTCCTGCAGTGGGGTTTGCTCTGCTGTGAGTCAGCTCCTGCAGTGGGGTTTGGTCTGCTGTGAGTCAGCTCCTGCAGTGGGATTTAGTCTGCTGTGAGTCAGCTCCTGCAGTGGTATTATGTCTGCTGTGAGTCAACTCCTGCAGTGGGGTTTGGTCTGTTGTGAGTTAGCTCCTGCAGTGGGGTTTAGTCTGCTGTGAGTCAGCTCCTGCAGTGGGGTTTAGTCTGCTGTGAGTCAGCTCCTGCAGTGGGGTTTGGTCTGCTGTGAGTCAGCTCCTGCACTGGGGTTTTATTCTGCTGTGACTCCTGCAGTGGGGTCTTGGCCCTGCAGTGTGAGTCAGCTCGGGTTTGTCTGCTGTGATTCAGCTCTGCTGTGAGTCAGCTCCTGCAGTGGAGTTTGTTCTGCTGTGAGTCAGCTCCTGCAGTGGGTTTTATTCTGCTGTTAGTCAGCTCTTGCAGTGGGGTTTACTCTACTGTGAGTCAGCTCCAGTAGTTGGGTTTGGTCTGCTGTGAGTCAGCTCCTGCAGTGGGTTTTGTCTGCTGTGAGTCAGCTCTTGCAGTGGGGTTTAGTCTGCTGTGAGTTAGCTCCTGCAGTGGGGTTTTGTCTTCTGTGATTCAGCTCCTGCATTGGGATTTAGCCTGCTTTCAATCAGCTCCTGCAGTGGGGTTTTGTCTGCTGTGAGTCAGCTCCTGCACTGAGCTTTAGTCTGTTGTGAGTTAGCTCCTGCAGTGGAGTTTAGTCTGCTGGGAGTCAGCTCCTCCAGTGGAATTTATTCTTCTGTGTGTCAGCTCCTGCAGTGGGGTTTATTCTGCTGTGATTCAGCTCCTTCAGTGGAGTTTCGTTTGCTGGGATTCAGCTCCTGCAGTGGGGTTTAGTCTGCTCTGATTCAGCTCCTGCACTGGGGTTTAGTCTGCTGTGAGTCATCTCCTGCAATGGAGTTTAGTCTGCTGGGAGTCAGCTTCTGCAGTTGAGTTTGGTCTGCTGTTAGTCAGTTCCTGCAGTGGGGTTTAGTCTGCTGTGTGTCAGCTCCTGCAATGGGGTTTATTCTGCTGTGATTCAGCTCCTTCAGTGGAGTTTCGTTTGCTGGGATTCAGCTCCTGCACTGGGGTTTAGTCTGCTGTGAGTCATCTCCTGCAATGGAGTTTAGTCTGCTGGGATTCAGCTCCTGCATTGGGGTTTGGTCTGTTGTGAGTCAGCTCCTGCAGTGGAGTTTAGTCTGCTGGGAGTGAGCTTCTGCAGTGGAGTTTGGTCTGCTGTGAGTTAGCTCCGGCATTTGGGTTTAGTCTGTTGTGAGTCATCTCCTGCAGTGGGCTTTGGTCTGCTGTGAGTCTTCTCCTGCAGTAGCGTTTGGTTTGCTGTGAGTCAGCTCCTGCAGTTGGGTTTAGTCTGCTCTGACTCAGCTCCTGCAGTCGGGTTTAGTCTGGTGTGAGTCATCCCCTGCAGTGGGATTCAGTCTGCTGTTTGTCTTTGGTCTGCTGGGGTTTAGTCTGCTGTGAATCAGCTCCTGCAGTGGGGTTTGGTCTGCTGTGAGTCAGCTCCTGCAGTTGGGTTTAGTCTGCTCTGACTCAGCTCCTGCAGTCGGGTTTAGTCTGCTGTGAGTCAGTTCCTGCAGTGGGGTTTTGTCTCCTGTGAGTTAGCTCCTGCAGTGGGGTTTGTTCTGCTGTGAGTCAGCTCCTGCAGTGGGATTTACTCTGCTTTGGACCAGCTCCTGCAGTGGGGTTTAGCCTGCTATGAGTCAGCTCCTGTAGTGGGGTTTGGTCTGCATTCAGTCAGCTCCTGCATTGGGGTTTATTCTGCTGTGAGTCTGCTTCTGCAGTAGGGTTTATTCTGCTGTGACTCAGCTCCTGCTGTCGGCTTTTGTCTGCTGTGTGTCAGCTGCTGCAGTGGGGTTTAGTCTGCTGTGAATCAGCTCATGCAGTAGGGTTTAGTCTGTTGTGAGTCAGCTCCTGCACTGGGGTTTGGTCTGCTGTGAGTCAGCTCCTGCATTGGGGTTTAATCTGCTGTGTGTCAGCTCCTGCATTGGGGTTTGGTCTGCTGTGAGTCAGCTCCTGCAATGGGGTTTAGTCTGCTGTGAGGCACCTCCTGCAGTGGGGTTTAGTCTGCTGTGACTCAGCTCCTGCAGTGGGGTTTAGTCTGCTGTTAGTCAGCTCCTGTTGTGGGGTTTAATCTACTGTCAGTCACCTGACCCCACACAGTGTGAGAGTTTGTGGGGTGGGTTGGTTACCTGACCCCACACAGTGTGACAGTTTGTGGGGTGGGGTCGTTACCTGACCTCACACAGTGTGAGAGTTTGTGGGGTGGAGTGGAGTTTGTGGGATGGTCACTTATGAATTGCTCTCCCACCATTTAGCCTTTTATTAGTTTGATTTCTGCTCCCTTTCCCTTGTTTGAAGAGCCATTTCCATCTGGCGAATGCCTTCATTATGGTCCCACTCAGGGTCGTTTGCGTGTCGGTAGGTATGTTTGCACAGCAAACAACACCGATTTCTCCGAACAGATGCAAAAACCATGAGTTTTCCTGATGTTTGATGCATTACCATTTCCATGAAGTGATTGCTCTATTGTAAATGGGATTAAAAACATTGCCTTTTTGGATTCCTGAGCGCATCCCTGCCAGATTGGGTATTTTGGTCAGACCATGGTGTGTTTGCTTGATTCTCATTTTATAGAAATGCAGCTGTGTTCAAATTTTCATTTTTGTGTAGAAAAGTTCCCAACTCATAGAAAATGGCCTGGAAGTATTTTTCATGGCAGCCATTATAAGTGTGTTCAAATTCTGTAAATGTAAAGGAAAGGTGCTTCAGTGCCTCTGAAGTTATCATTCCCCCCCCCCTTTTCTGTATGTGTGATGTACCACAAATGACAAGGAGCAAGTATGGAAAAATTGAAGACAAAAATCTAACCTGAATGGTAGAAATGAAACTGCATCAGCCAAACAAACATAAAACAACAAAGGGGTCATACTGAAAATCAGAAAAGGATAAAAGTGAAGGTAAAATAAATAAAAACAAAAGCATGATGGAGCAAGGTAAGAAAATATTAGAAGAGACAAATGTATGTGCGCAATTTTTTCGGCCTTTTTTTTTTGTAATTTTCAAAGACAAAGTAGTTGGCAAAATTATTCATGAACAGTATGAGGGAATGAATGATATTCTCCCAGAATGATCACAAGATTGACAGTATCAGAAATGTTTGTATCCAAGTTGTGCATTAAATAAATATTTTACGTAAATGGAGACCATTTTCATTGATGACCAATTATGTATTTTGGACCTGAACCAAGGCACACATGAACATTTAAAAAAGAGATTATCAATATTTTCAGCCTCTGAAGAACAAAAGACATAAGGATCAATTGCAAATTTCAATCTTTGGTGCAGAAAACCATTTACAGGGTACATTGCTGGTGCTAAACGGCACTAAAAGTGGTTATTTGGCTCTTTATCATAGGGGAACCACTTTTGATGCTATACATGGTGTATCAGAAAAAAAGCAGACTCTCAGAAAAATCACCATGAAACTAAAATGTGAGGATATTTAGAAAATTTGGTCATACGTGTTGATAGACCCTGGAAAGTTCAGTTTTCACGCTTCAGTGACCAATGCTAATTTGAATTTTGTAAAATAAATCTCTGTTGCGCATAGAAGTGCAAGGGTTCATATGAGATCTGTTGCCATGGATGACAAGTTCTCTTGGTGTTTTACTTGCATGCATAAAACAGGGAAAAAAAATGATTACATGTTAACCCCCTACCCTTGATACAAGGATTTCACATATCTGTGAGAAGCTAAATTGAATAGCAAAATTTGCTCAATGAGTCAAGATTGGGATAGTTTTACTTCAAGATTTTAACTGAAAGACAGACACTTCAAATGTCAAAGGATTGCAGCACGTTTTGTCCTCCACATGGGCCCTGTTCTTTGCCACACAAAGTTGTGCCCTCCTCAACATATCCCCGACGGTACGCCTAATCATGGCGTAGTTTGGCCTCTGGAGTTCAACTTCAGCCGTGATTCTCCTCTGCAGGTCATCAACATCAGCCGGTGGAGTAACGTACACCTTCGACTTCAGGTGGCCCCAGAGCTAGTAATCCAGTGGGGTCAGGTCGGGGGACCGCAGGGGCCACTCCACCGGCTGGTTCAGTGTCACAACTCTGTTGCCAAACAGTTCAGTCAGGCGGTCAGTAAAAGTCCCCCTTCTGTGTGAGGGAGCCCCATTTTCCGCCCACCGGGCATGCCGAAATTGTCCATTCCAATGATGCTGAAACCTGCGGATGTGGGTGATTTCTGGAACCACGCGTTCGCTCAATATTTGGAGGTAGTCTTCCCCATTGAGGTTTTGGCAAAAAAAGACCAACAATGGACCCACTGCCCGCCAAACCAACCCATACAGAGACCTTGTGCCTATCATCTTTGCGCCGGTAATCAAAATCAAGCAGCTGTTCTCCCCGAAGTCGGTATTCCCTGATGTTATGAGAATTGACCACGGCATTCAAGGCGAATCCTGATTCATTGCCAAGTACGAAATCCTCCAGGAAGCGTTGTTGCAGTGCAAACAGCCATCGGCAGAAATTAAAGCTGCACTGCATATCACCCGGAAGAACTTGGTGTCGCTTTATCATCTGATATGAATGAAAGCGCAAGTCGAGGCGGGTAATGTGATTAAAGGTTGAAGAAGATAACCCAAGACCGTTCCGTCGGCAGCTGATTGTTCTCACTCTTTGCCAGCATGATGTTCCTCAAGAAGGTTTCTCACTGTTTCGATGTACTTTTCGTGCAGTACGACGTCGACCGCTCTTTATTGAGATTTCGGCTGGTTCCACTCACAAGGTAGTTCTGTGCATTTTTAAAGATGGTTGCACGTGATGAAAGGCGAACATTTGGGTCTTCTCGGTGGAACCACTCAAGGACAACAGGGACACTTTTACTTAGATGATATTTGGTGACCGTGAAAGATCGCTGCTGGGGTGTTTACTGAGGTCTGAACATCTATCTATCCACATGGACATCCAGAAGAACAGAAAAGCCATTGCACAGAACTTGCACAAATTTATACCCATTATGCAATTTTGAGGCAATTACCGAGCGGGCATACCCAGATGATGCAATGATTTATGCTGACTGACCTGTTTAAATTTCAAAAGGGCAACTCAAAACAAGCTTACAGAATGCTCACTAACAGCTTTAACCCCTTGTGTTTGGCTGGATACACTCAAACCTGTCAAGGGTAGGGGGTTAACATGTAATTATTTCTTTCCTGTTTTACGCTAGGGCTACACCAACGTTTGCGTGTGTGGTGCGCGCGCAGCCCGTGAAAATATTCTCGACCGTAAATTTAACCAGCTACACCAGGAACAACGATTGCGTGAGCGATTGCAGTACTATCACTGAAGAGCGTTCATCTCGTCTATGCGAATATATTACAGGATATTGGCTACATCATAGCCTACACTAGTTAATAATCAGTATTGACCGTTCTGATAACTCAAACTCTGATGTGACTATACGAGTGGCATTGTCGACACCTTCCACATGCTTTTGCTAAAGTTGTAGTTTTTTTTTTTTTTTTTTTTTTTTTATCAGTTCCTTGGAATTCAGTCAACTCAATAGTAACTTGATCCTAAATATAAATTACATGAGTTTTCATTCTTCAATACTATGAAAATAAGTGGATATGACACACTATTTAATACTTTGGACACGGTAGATGCATGCGTACCAGGGAAAAATAGACTATTCCCATTTTTTAGCAAGCGTGCGCAACCTCGAACACACTCGAGCGCCTGGTGTAGCTGGTAAAATTGATGACAATTGGAGCTCTACAGTCGCGCACTATACGCAAATAGTGAAATCCGCGCGCGTAGTGACTTTTACGTGCCTGGTGTAGTTTGGGGACTATGCATGCAAGGAGAACACCAATGAAACTTGTCATCTATGGTGACAGATCTCATATGAACCCTTGCACTTCCATACGCAACAGGCTTTTATACTGACACACAGTGAAAACACCACACCCATATTTAATAACCGAAAACAAGAAGCAACCAAAGTTTTTCGATTCAATTTTAATACGAATAGAAAAAAGTATTTCATTGTCCACTGTGCCTTTTATGCTGATGGGGATGAATTGCTTTGCACTTGCATGTCATTCATGTGATGCATTCAACCTGCTGCTAATGATATGACAAAGTTGCGTTTTGGAGAAGTGATCCCCTGACAGACACACAAATTCCAGCTTTTAACCTTCATACCACTATATTTCTTCTGTGGTAATTTTGATGGCTTTAAAAAATTAGCTACAATTTCAAAAATTAGGCGTTGCGTTTTCACTGTTTCAATATTTTTTGCAAACTTCAAATTAGCTGTGTTCACTGATGCGTGAACCATGACACTGGTGTCAATCAAGGGAGAATTACATGGTCTATCAACATGTATGACCAGATTTTCTAAATATCTTAACATTTTAGTTTTATGGTGTTTTTACTTTTTTCTGATACACCCTGTATAGCATCTTCCTTCAAAGGTACTCTTTAGTACTTTAGTCAAATGTTACTATGTAGTACCTCTAGAGGTGCCATATAATACTATATTGCATTCAACAAGAATAGTTCAAGAGTACCCAAAGCTGGCTCTTTTGCTTGTAATAATATAGGGAACCTTTGGTGCTGTGTTGCACCTGTTTTTGAAGGTGCTACATACATTGTAGAACCATTAGAGGTGTTATAAGGCACTATATTGTGTTTACTGTTTTGAGCTGAAATAATTCCATTTACCAGACAATTCATTATGCTTCTAAATAACACCTGTGCTTAAAACATTAATAATTGTTTACAAATGGTGGCTTAAGATTCAGAATCCTGTACTGAATGCTCATTGAGAAATATAACACATTATCCTTTCAAAATCATTCTTTCAGCCAGTAAATTCAATCCCAACAAATCGGGGGGAAGAATAAACACTCCCCAATCCGAAACACAACACAATACAAAATACAAAACATAAGTACAAAAAAACCAGCTGCTGTCCTCACTGCAGCTGCTGCCACAGCAGCATTTTTTGCCAAACATTTCCACATGTAAGGCCCTTGTAGGGATGAAAAGTTATGGCTCTTTAGAGCGATCCAGTGTGTAAGACTGTGCCCTCTAGGATGCCCTTCCAGTGGGGAAAACATGCACTGGTACCCCACTGCATACTGCCAGTGCTCTTTTTTTAATTTTATTTATTTTTTTGATCCTGCTCCTCAAATAGCCTGAGTCCACCGCTGGGCTGACAACAGCAGCAAAAGTCTAATTTAAGTTCTAATACTATAAAAGAGAGATGGGATAGCTAAAGAAGGAATGAAAACAATTTTAATGTTGAGAGCAGAGATGTAAAAAGCTGGTACATTTACATGTGAAACAGAACACCAATAACTCAACACCAAAATAATTCAGTCACAGTTCACATGTTGAAAGTTTCAAAGATGTGAGATTGAAGGATTCGCTGACTGAATTAAAGGTTACCAGTCAGATGTGCTACACCTGTAAATATTCATGTGTTTGTTTGTTCAGTTCAGTTTTCCAGCAAAAAAGGAATTTGGATAATTTTTCAAAACTCTCCAGTGGCCATAAAGTTGCGCCAGGTGGAAAAACAACTTCGTCCGTTCGAGACATCTAATGGTGAGTAATGGATATACAAATGATAGTTTTTGGGTGGACTATCCCTTTAAAATTGTCACTGAGCTGCGTATCGTGCCTAACAACGCGCTTTAGCCGTGACTACATCCAGAATATAGAAATGATTCTCGTGGCTTTTTGCTCAATGAGCCCCGCAAATCTGTGCTGTTTAACAAGCTACACGAACGCAGAAATTAAAGACAATTTGATATGTTATGTCGTCATTTATGTGCGGAAGAAAACGCTTCATAATTTTGTGGTGCGATGTACAACAATGCTATCAAAAATAAATTGGACTTTGGTTCCCAAAGGGCTTTGTTACTGCCGACCAGTGGCAGATCTAGAACTGGGAATTGAGGGGGCAGAGACACATCCCTTAATGACGACAATTAGTCCTGGCTAGTTCTCAATCATTTTCCTTTATTGACGCGTTTTCCAATTATCGTAATTGGCAACTGAAGACACGGTTTTTCTCCATATGCGATCTAATAGCGATGAAATCATGAAATTAATTTTTAAGATGTTCAAACGAGGAAAATGGCTCATTATAAACAGGCTGACTGTATCTACAATTGCGCATGCATTGTCTTTCCAAAATTTCAGTCAGCACAACTGGAATTATTCATATAAAAGAGTAAATTAACGCAAAATGGTGAGCGGTTAAAATGAATAGCCAACCGGCGTTACATTGTCAGCGGTGAAATGTGTTATGCTATCCAGCCATTCATGCTATTTAAATGAAATGAGATGACCTCTGTGATGTCAGCAAGGTTTGAAATCCTGTCACCAGTAAATATCTGCAGTACCCTGCTGAGCTGGAGGCCACGTTCAATCTTTTTCTGATGGAATCCGATTGAACTCTGAAAGCAGTATATCTATTTATTTAGATAGTTTTTGACGCTTTTCTGATTCACTTATGCGAAATAAATGTATTTGCAGGAGAGCTGCTCCTAACCTGACAGCCGAAAAGCCAGACTGTATGTGTTAGGCAAGATTAATGGTGTTTCTCACAGCCTTACACCATGGGCGTAAACCGACTCATGAGTGGCAATAGTTGAACTAGGGGCTGTATTTTGAGGAAAATTGTAGGTTTGGTCATAACGAGGCGATAAAATTCATTTGACAGCCGAAATATGGTCAAATGCGCAAAAATCGAGTGCCATTCTGGCAAGGCTCGGGGGAATGCTGGGAATTCTCAGAAACCCTGACAGTGAGAAGTTCATAGCAGATTGGCCCTGTCACAGGCGTGGTGCCGAGCATCATGCAGCAGAAAACATGCTCTGCTGTCAAAGCCGTTTCATCCGGGGTGAATCTTAGCCAGGAGTCTCCGACCATACTGATCCATCGATTCTAAGAGAGCCGTCGTATCAGAATCTGGATCAAATCTACCATGCCGTGAATTTAGATGCATGATTATTCTGCGTACTATGTTACGGCCATTCGGGTTGTTGAAGCAGTCGGACAAGACGAAGAACATCCGCAATTCAGCACGAATTTCTCTCAAGTGACACCAAATAAAAACGACATTTTATTCTACTCCTCGTAATATGAAATCCAAAGAAATTAAAATGGATTTAATTTTAATGGAAGCTATTTTGCTGTTTTGTATTTATTGAATAAAGGTAAACTCCAAATTTAAAATATCAATTCATTATCTCGAATTTGTCATGGAAACCCAACCCTCCAGACTAACTTTTGGACCTAGGAGCGCATGCGCTCCCAACCTGAAAAAGGTGGGCGCGCAGGCCAAAATTTAGGCGCGGAGGCCAAAACTGTGGTCACGCAAAGTACCATGATACTTTTCTGAATATTTACTAGCGCAAATAAAGATACCTGAACAGACTATCAGTTGTTGCTGCATTTATTTAATAAACATTATCAGAAAGCACTTTGTGAACTGAAAAGTAGATATTGATGTTCACAAGAATGTTTGAAAAATGTATAAATGCGTTATCATACAAGTCTAAATGTATGTACAAGTCTCCATTTCTCCAAGGGACAACATTTCATCAAACCCTCCCCAGTACATAAACTGAATCATTCATAGAAAAATTATTGCCAAATTTAGATGAGCACCCCCCTAAAACCAACATATGGGGATAAATCAATGAATAACTCCCAATTATCACAGTGCTAGTTCTAAAATTTATAACTGTTATTGTTGCTGCCATCCCAAGGAACAATTTGACACCAAACATGGCTTAATTGCTTTGAAAATATGAGACCCAGGAGGAATTGAAGCCATAAAAAGCATAATTTGGCAACATTTTTTCATCACAAATTGAAAGTTTAACATTAAAATTAATATAGTTCCCAAAGTGATCCACCCTAAATATTTAGTAAAAAGTAGGTGCAGTATGCCAAGTTCGTTAGCACAAAGTTTCAAGAAATTCTTTCACCGGTAACAATGTAGTAAGACGGCTTATTCTAATAATTATTATTATTATTTACCAGTTTTTTTTTTTTAAATTTCGCTATGTAGATTTTTTACATTTCGAAGGGCAACGGAAACGCACACAGAGAGTTATTAGCCCCCAAAAAACAGTCTGCTTCGTGACCGTACACTGTTCGTGACACAGACTATGGTCGTCGTTGGAGTACATTGGTCAGGCGTCACCAGTTAGTTTTTGAATCAGTTTTGAACATTTGTTGCAATCGACAAAATACTATTCCTCTGACAGCTGGCCAATTATCGGAACCCCAAAGAAAACGGACTATAAATCTATAAGAACCGCAGCTTTTCTCATCTATATCGTACTCCAATAAAAATAAATAATCTTGCACTCGGACCAACCAGTCACCGATTTCATACATACTGCATGAATAATCATGTACATGCAGAACTTCAAATCAGAGTGGAAGTGCGCATCCAACCTAATCCATCAGGATAGGAGGTTAGCGATTGATATTGAAACGCTAAATAAAACCATTCGCCACGCAAGCACCCATAGCTGGTATCAACAAGACTCAAAACTGCCACGAACAGTCTACGGTCAGAAAGCAGACTGTGTTTTCGGGCTAATAACGTCGGACATCGTTCTCACTCTCCAGGTGCGTTTCCACTACCCTTAGAAATGCGCAAAATCTAAATAGCGAAATAAAAAACCGTAATGAAAACACTTTCTGATATCATGAAATTTGCTCTCCGATCTGCAGTATTAGTCACCGAAGCCAAGGCCTTCTACGTAGACTATTGGACTTCTGCAGCAGACCAGCTAGTGTACTGGTAATTTCGCGTAGTGTGGAGCATTCACATCGTTATTGTCAGACAAGGTTTTACAATTTTGCCGCGCGCACTACTCAGCTGACAGTGACAATGACGAATGTTTTTCCATTATCATCGATGCATGAGTACAGCCGAGCTGTGATTGGCTGATGGCACCAGCCGATCTGTGATTGGCTGATGTACGTAATGGTACCAACCGACCTGCAGAAAAAAAATTCCCGGCCGGCGGCTGATAATTAGGGAGTGAATCGCTGCCCAGAATAGGCGCACAGTGCATGAAGTGTTGGTCGCGCAGAATGTAAGTCGCAAAACGTAAATCTTGGTCGCAAATGCGACGATTTTGGTCGCAGTCTGGAGCGCTGAAACCTTTTCCTTATAGGTGGAATGAGATGTCGAATGAATTATTGTTTCAGATGGCTTTGGCAATGACCTTGTTAGTGAATGTGATTCCACTGTACAGTTTTCTAGAAATTCAAAAGGAAATTGTGCCTTAATGACATTATATTCTTATTTTACGCATTTACGCATTAAATAAAAATTCTTCATGAGGTACATGAAATTTCCAGTGGATTCCTGTTTATGATGAACCTGAATGTGCCTGATTTAATGTCATTTTACTGTTAAGCTTCTGAGAAATATACTCAAAGGCAATGAAAACGCAACACTCTAAATTTGGGTTTATTTTTGCTCAGGACCTGAGTGGTCCAATTTGAGTTCTTAAGTGACCATTGGGGTCACAATGTGTACCTCGTTACACATGAATGATCATCATGTAACTCAACAGTGTGAGTTGGACTCTCATCAATCCATATTGAGTACAACATATGGGATTAGGAGTTGTGCAAGTACAGTGGTGGAAATGAAGGAGGGGTTGTCTTCCTTATACAAAGGCATGATAAAAGCCACACAAAAAACATTTTTAAGTGTCATAATGCCATGTCTGTCGACTGAACAACGGAACAGGGCCCTGGGTATGCTAGAGGTGGGAGTAAGTGCCCGGCAAGTGGCTCACTGTTTTGGGTGTAGTACGTCCAGCATCAGTACGTTTTGGGTGTAGTACGTCCAACTGGGACGAGCTCTTTCATCAAGAGTTCCCAGACCTCAAACCAGGCAGCAACTCCAGAATGCTCTACAGGCAGAGTGGTGACAACTTCCCCAAGACAACCTAAGACGCTTAGTCAGGTCCATAAGGAGACGTTGTACTGCCTGTGTGGATGTTCGTGGGGGTCACACCCGATACTGACTGTTCTTTTGAGTTCATTTTTAAATGTGTGTTCCGTTCAGTCTTGTTGTGATTTTTCATTTTCAACTTTTGCTCGTTATGTTTAATGCATCTGTTTATTATTGTCCAAATCAGCCCATTAACACATTTAATTCATCAAAGTCAACCCACCCGACATATTTGAATTGTTCAAATAAGAAAATAAATTTGAGTCACAAAATTATTTGAATCCAAACTGGTGTTGCGTTTTCACTGCCTTTGAGTATATATAAAGACCACAAATAACATCATTGCAATGTCATAATTTCCTCATGCTTAAAATGTCATTTTAAGTAAATCTTTTGTAGCTTATATAAAATTTTTAATGGATTCCTGTTCAAGATGATGCTTACAATGACCATGTAAAATTTTACGTCATTTTAGTGTGCAGATTTTGAGAAATAAAAAGGGGTCAGCTCAAGTGACATTATTACAAAATAATTTTCCGCATATTTGGACTGTCATAAAAAATAAAAAAATAAAAAAATACTGTGGTAAGTTATGATACAGTACTAGTCAAAAGTTTGGACATACTTTGCTAATGTCACAGCGCTGTTTTTACAGAAATTTAAATGGCTTAACTTCTCTATATAATCTCAAATGGAATTTGGTAAGAGGTAAACAGTCAAAAGTTAAAAGAGAATAATTTACTTGTTTGAATAGTGTTCAAAATTTTAGAATTCTCAAAGAAGCCATATTTTGCAAAGTAAGCAGACAAACAAGCTCTTTCCATTTTCCAACAGCCAAATTAAAGACAAGCTGTTTTGGAACTTATTGGGCAAAAAAGTCGATGAAAAGCAAACCACAAGTGCAGCACATCTTTGGGAACTTAGAAGGCCGCTCAGCAGCAAACTCATTATATCCATACAACTGCTCTTGTAAAAAAAAAAAAAAAAAAAAATGTGAGTATGCTTTGTAAATAAGACAGAAAATCCTGGTTAGTTTGATGGATTGAATAATTAGATCTTTTTTTGAAAAATAAATGGTACATATTTCTTTATCTAACATGCCTTGTAAGAAAAATGTGGGTGTGTCCAAACTTTTGACTGGTACTGTATTTCTGATGGATTCCAGTTCAAGATGACCCTGGCTCTGCCTGTGTCAGGTTTTATATAATTTTACCTTTCAGCTTTTGAGAAATTTTATGTAAAAGTTACCTCAAGTGATGTTAAAGCACAGTTTTATTTTATCAGATATTACACTTAAAAATCTTCATAGGCATATGAAACTTATTATGTATTCTGCTTGAGACATTGTGTTCTGTTCAATAGAAGCAGTAGGGCACAGAATGTGTCTTCTGATCAGTGAAAAATACTGAAGGGCAGCACAAGTGCTGCAGTATATCGGTGTGTGGTGTTTAAAAAGAAAGAAAACAAACATCTGAGACACACAGTAGAATGAATGCACAGAGCGTCTTGTGGCTACGATAAAAAGACCTGGCATCAGCAGTGAGACAGAAAATGAAGAACTGGACCATGAGTCTGTGACAAACAACATGCCCCCACTGTAAAGGAGTTTTTACGCAAGCAGGCAAAGTGCTTTGGAGAGAGTGTCACTGAGCTCTTAGTGGTTAGTGATGCTCTCCGTCTTTTATTATATTGCTGCAGCATTTAATAAAGTCTTAAATGGACATCCATTGTGTTTTTATGGTCTGTGGAAGTGCCAAAATTTCCCCAATAATTCCTGTTTAACAGAACCCTGATACCATGGTCAGGGTGAATACTGGATTCTGATTGGCAGAAGGGTCAACATCATTTTTTGATATACGGGCATCTACTTAGTAATTCCTGTGAAACTGTTTACGATTCAAAATTCTGTGACCTGAGTGTATCAGTGAAAAATGGAGTTACAGCTTCAGAAAACTCACATTTAGATAGCAAAATGCATTAAAATGTGAATAAATTGTCTTATTTTTTTTTCTTTGGCAATTGAGCATGCTATAAGTCTCCTGTGATCTGGAAAAACCTGGTGAGTTTATCAGTGGCAAGGGTCTCATAATTAAACAAAAACCTTTTTAGATTTTTGACTTTTCCTAAAAGAAAAAAAATAATAGAAACTTGATTTTGACAGATCAAATTACACAAATAGCAAGTGTTTTAAGATTTTTACTGCTCTAGATTACAGCAAATGAGGGTCAAACTCAGTTTCCACCAAAAGTGACATACGTACTTGGTTTTTCCAAATCACAGGTGTGTAAGCGGGACAAAGCCCTGCAAGGTATCCATAAAGGAAATCATGGACTCTGCCAAGTCAACCATTCTCCGCAATGCATTGTATGTTTCTCCGGCCTATTCTTTGTCTATTACTTCCTGACAATGGATACCTTATGGGGAATTATCCCTTACTGATACACCATGCAAAATTTCATATTTTACTGTATGTTTTTGAAAAATTTGAAGGGAACATCATCTCAAATAACCTTAAAACACATTCATTACTAGATATTAAAAAAAAAAAAAAAAATCTTAATATGAAGCGTTGAGTGGATTCTTGAAGACTATCCTGACTATGGATTCCAAATTTCATGTAATTTTACAGTAGTTTTAAAATTTCAGGAGTAAATCAGCTCAAATGACATAACATTGTTAATTTTGCAATATTTTAATTTTTTAAAAAGTTTTGCTAAAATATTCATTGTAGTCCTATTCATGATGTCTCATCATACGCCGATTTGAAATGTCATGTTGGCTACTTTCACTAGTGTTTTGCAGAAGAACAAAATACATTACACATTTACAAATTCTGCACATTTTGACGGAGCTGATTAAAAGTCCAGCATTTGTGAATTTGAAATGTCTCTGCCTTAAATTTCAAATAGTCTTATAGGAGCTAAGTCTATTACTTAAGCTACTGAGGTGATTAGCCTCTGGAGTGACCTGAGTGATGCTCTGTTGCTTGTTTGATGTTACCTTGTTGTGAGTGTGTTGCATTCATTGACCAGTCTTCAGGCTGCCTCTGATTTTCAGAAAAACAATCCATTTATTTCTTCGCCATTCGAAGGTGAGTAAAGTCTAGGTTCCATTCTGATAAACCAAACAAACTTGCAAACACCATCATCGCTTGTTAGCACCACAGCAGTCAAAAACCCTTTGCCCGTCAGGGGTAAACACCTGACACCAACAAAGAAATTCCTACCTATATGCACCTGAGCGCTCAATAATAAACACAGCGACACCCCCATACATGCAGTGAATTACAATACCACCCTGGTTACTTTAGTATCATGTTTGGCTCCTACATACCGGCCCCTAATTGAAGACCTGAGTGCAAGAAGTACTTAAGTCACATTTTCCAAAAAATGAGCTGACACTACTACCATAAAGTAGAGTGTCATGTGCATCATTTAAAGCCAAAAAAATCAAATATAAGTACTCAAGTCCTCAATACTGATATACGGCCTTCCCTGAATCTACTGAATTTTTGTGCAAGAAATATTCAAGTCTTTGCAGAAGTACTCAAGTCCTTGACGTCATCAGGAACAAGTGCCTAAGTCCATGACTGTCCAATCAGCTGCTAGTATGTGTCATGTGACAAGCGTAGCAAAAATGACTGTTTGGCAATCAGAAAATGATTGAAACGGCATTTGTGTGGTAAAAGTACCGAAGTCCATGCATTTTATGGCAATAAGTACCAAAGTCCAGGCATTTTATGGTAAGAAGTACCAAAGTCCAAAACTGATTTTCTTGTTTTTTTTCATAATAAAGCATTATTTTTCCACAAAAACGTGTCTGTCTACTTTGTATAACCCCTGGGACTAGCAGCAGGCGCCACTGAATGTTATCTTTGAAAAAAAATTTCTGCAGCATGTTTTCAAAACTTTGACCCTTAATATCTCAAAAGTGTTATTTTGTGACTAAAGTACTTCTTGCACCCAGGTCTTCAATTGTTATGGCGGGTAGACATGACAATTCAAACAAAACGACAATAATAACAATAGAAAAGGAGCCAAAATGTTACAATACACCAAGTAATAAATCTATACTGGACAAATAAAGTTAGGGATCACCCCAAATTTTGAATTTGAAATATTTGATAGTTTGTATTTTTTCCCATATCATATTTTAATATTGAAAAGTTGGGTGATCCCTAACTTTCTTTGTCCAGTATACATTCCATGTAGCAAACAGAGTTTTGTCACTGGTCTTTCAATAATGTTGGCCTCCTTTGTCTTTAGTTTCACAGAGCGTACTAGGCCCTGTTTGTCTGGAAAAACCTCCAGAACCTTGCCCAAAAAAAAAAAAAAAAAAACTGGAGTTAAAAACGATGCAGGTCACGCGATATATATATATATATATATATATATAGATACATATATATATAGATACATCAGCGTCACTGACAGTTTTATAATTCAGTCATTTTCCCACCACGTAAATATTTAAAATTGACATTTGTTTCCGATTGGAACCACTAGGTGTCAGGAAAAAACAAAAAAAAAAAAAAAAAACAGACTTTAGGAACTTTAGGAAAGTCTTTATTCACTTGAAATTTAAATCTTTAGAGAAAAACACTGCAGTATGAAAGAAGAACAAGAGGGTAGTCCACATGCTCAATGGGATGCAACCTGGTATGATGCATCATGGCTGGGGCAACAGTTTCAATACTTGAGCACAAGCTCGTTGGTAGGGCATCAAAAAGTTGTGTCAGAAGTGTTTGCTATCCCCTGCAGCACAGCAAACAGATTGGTTCATGCCATGCACAACATGATGGCCTTCTTTCCAAGAATTATCAAACTCCTCAGTTTAGGGAATCTGAAAGCCAATGGCGTAAGGATCTGCTAGCTAGCAGGACACTGCATTCTGGAAGGCTGTGGGAGCCATACATGAATAAAACCACCTGTAAGGACCACAAGACAGTGCAACAGTAATAGAAAGATTTATCTGTCAAATAAAATGCAGAAAGTCTGCAGACCCTCAAGGAAATTTCTTGGATGCATTTGTCAGTTACCCTGGGTCTCTCCATGACTTACAGTCTTGTGGAACAGCCCCATCTATGTTCAGCACCTGTTATCTTCCCATGGCAATGTACTACTAGGCAGCAGAGGGAACCCATGTCTAGAGGATCTGACCCAGATCACCACCACCTCCTGCAGGGAGCCTGTCAAGGGGCCAACTGAGACCCACTTTGGCTGCCGAATTTCAAAGTTATATCCACAATCAAGTGAGCCTTTGGTCAGATGAAAATCAGGTGAAGGAACTTCAAAGGTTTTCAGTAAAGCTGGCCACAGCCTGTACTGTCCTCCTTAACGTATGCCTGGGTCCTGAAGACAGAGTGCTCCTCATGAGAGAACCTCCCAAACCCAGAGGCCATCCTCATGCTGGAGACGACTGGACAGCACCTGAGGCAGAGAAGGTAGAGCAGGTGTCAGCCCTCAACACGCTACCTGCAGACTGCAAGATCACTTATTATAAATGTAGCACATTGAAAAGCAATTTTCTGCCTATGTAAGAGCATTCTGATGTTTTTGCTTTAGTTATGCAAATATTGGCACCCTGTTTTCATAGTCAGTCCCAAGTGCTGGAAATAAAATCAGCCATTGGAGATTTAAAAAAAAAAAAGCTCATTAACCGAAAGAGAACTCAGGTGAAATAAAACTTTGAGATAACGTAGTTTTTCAATTGTGTTGTACAGGTTCTAGGTCACATTAAAGGTGGAAAAAGTTCTGAAATGATTTATCTTGGTCTCATTTTTTTACATCACAAAAACCAGGCATTTTAACAGAGGTGTGTAGACTTTTTATATCCACTATATATATATATATATATATATATATATATATATATATTTATTTATTCATTTTCCTTTTTATTTATTTATTGTTGTCAATGAGGAGACGTCATGTGAATATTCATTTTGACGTATTTTATGCTGGTGAGTCGGCTGATTCGTTGACCCTGGGTAAAATAATTTGAGCCGAGCAAACCATTGTTTGTGGCCGAGTTGGGTCAAGGTTGGGGTTAGGGACAGGGATAGGGATAGCATTCCTTATGAGTTAGGTTAAGGTTAGGGTTAGGGACAGGGATAGGAATAGCATTACCTATGAGTTGGGTTAAGGTTAGGGACAGGGACAGAGATAGGATCACCTACAAGTTGGGTTAAGGTTAGAGTTAGGGATAGGGATATGTCGTAGAACCGAGAGATTATGACAAATGGTCTTTTATCAAGTTTATTGTACTGGCAAAATTGTGAACAAGTGGTGAATCATATCAATAAAAACCAACTGCTGAAGTCTGTGGCTCTGTCTGGTACCAGCACGGTAAGAGCCCCTAAAGATGGAGGCCGAGAGATTTATGCTGAAACAAGGTGGGCTGTTCTTTACAGTAAAGATGGAACTGATTGGATACAAAAGGACAAATGGCAGAGAAAACCAATGAATGATCAGCAGAGGGGGGTTGGAGGGACATTCAAAAGATTGGTTGACTAGCCAGGTGCGGGGGGGGGGCGGAAAAGCTTTTTGGATAATAACTCGGCCCTGCAGCGAGCTATGGAGATGGGGTTTGGAGGGTTGCAAGGCGGGGGAGAGCCCTTTCAGCTGATCCCCATCTGGACTCGGGGCCCAGCGGCGTTCCGCCGCGGCAGGCGCGAATGCGTTCCGGCCCCTGGCCTGCCGGGCGGGCGGGCCCAAGTCACCGCCTGGCTGGGTGTCTCCGGGGGGACGGGCCGGACGGGACGAGGCCCCTGGAGGGGGGCTGCGGCGCCGCAGAGGCCCGGGGCGGCCCGCGGAAGGAACCCGCCCCGTCCGATGACTTTTGGGCGCCACCTTCCCCTTCCGCCCTGCGCCTCTCCGGGGGTCCGGGCCTGCTCCCCGGTCGTTCCCCGGGCACCTCCCCGACACACCAGGCTCGGTCCGCCCCCTCCCGAGCTCTCAGGGCCCCGCGCTGGGCCTGGGGACTAGGCTCTGACCTTTAGGCCCGGGCTGAGCACTGAGCCCGCTGCCCGGGCCCTCCGCTCCGCCGGGGGTCACTGGCCAGCTCCCCTGCGCCTCCCTGGGGACCTCCTGGACGCCCCGGGCTCAGCTCGGCCCTGCCCGAGCTCTCAGGCCCCCCGCCCGCTGGGCCGGGGTCGAGGCCGTGACCTTTAGGCCCGGGCCCAGCCCTCCGCCTGCCGCCCGGGCTCACCGCTCCATTTTCACGCACCCGTTGGCTCACTCAGGTCCTCTGACACTGGTCTGCTCTCCGTTGCCCGTACGCGACGGTCCGCTTTCGGAGCTGGGTCAACTACTGCCATTGGTCCTGAACTGTGGAACACCTTACCCCAGCGCCTCCGCGAATCCACCAGCCTCACACAGTTTAAGACTCAGCTGGAGACGCATCTCTTCGCCCAGCACTATCACTCCCTCCCAACGCAATCTTAGCGCCTTCTGACTGGGGCAGCACTACCGAATGCTGCTTGGCCATTGACTTTTACGCCTGTCCAATTACTTGTGCTCCCGTTTTTTCTTTTTTCCATCTGGCTGAATCTTTATGCTCATTATATGCGTTTTATTCTTTGTTCCAGACTTTTTATTTGCTGTTTCTTTCCATTGTAAAGCCACCCTGGCTCTGAGAAAGGCGCCAGCTATATAAATAAAACTTGGGATTACTTATGCTTTTTATTTGATCCTTCACTTCCCACTCTCCTGGACCTCTCCTTTTACTTTCACTACCACTACCACCATCATCATTCTTATTGCCAAGCACTTTGTCTCCTTTTTTGAACTCCCAGAGGAACTCCCTCCCTCCCTGCCTGCCTGCCTGCCTCAAACCCTCCATCCCTGCCTCAATTAACTCTGCCTGCTCCCTAGCTCTCTCTGACCTTAAGGCCTGGGTCCAGCCCTCCGCCTGCTGACTGGACTCACCGCTCCGCTGGGGGACCTGTCCAGGAGAGTGTGAAGTGAAGGATCGAATAAAAAGCATAAGTAATCCCAAGTTTTATTGACATAGCTGGCGCCTTTCTCAGAGCCAGGGTGGCTTTACCACGGAAAGAAACAGCACATAAGAAGCCTGGAACAAAGAATAAAAAGCAGACAATGAGCATAAAGATTCAGCCAGATGGAACAAAGAGAAAAACGGGAGCACAAGTAATTGGACAGGCCTAAAAGTCAATGGCCAGGCAGCATCCGGTAGTGCTGCCCCAGGCAGAAGGGGCTAAGATTGCATTGGGAGTGGGTGACTGACAGTGCTGAGCGAAAAGATGCGTCTCCAGCTGAGTCTTAAACCGTGTGAGGCTGGTGGATTCGCGGAGGCGCTGGGGTAGGTAAGGTGTTCCACAGTCCAGGACCAATGGCAGTAGTTGACCCAGCTCCGAAAGCGGACCGTCGTCTACAGGTAACAGAGAGCAGACCAGTGTCAGAGGACCTGAGCGAGCCAACGGGTGCGTGAAAATGGAGCGGTGAGCCCGGGCGGCAGGCGGAGGGCTGGGCCCGGGCCTAAAGGTCACGGCCTCCACCCCGGCCCAGCGGGGAGGCCCTGAGAGCTCGGGCGGGGGCGGGCTGAGCCCGTGGCGTCCAGGAGGTCCCCAGGGACGCGCAGGGGAGCTGGCCGGTGAAACCAAATTTTGGGCACACATTGGGCACGCATTTGGCTGTGATTTTCTGTTGAGCTCTGGCTTTTTTGGGTGATTTCAAATTATTTTGAGCAAGTCCTGGAAAATACGCACACACATACACAAAACAAAAACATATGTAATACAGAGATAGGTAGCAAGGAGTATTTGGAGATAAAGTTTGTGTCAGTTAATAGGTGTGCAGGAAGCTGCATTGGGTTGTCTGTGCAGCTGAAATCTACCATGTTGACAAGTACAAAGAAGTGCTTGTCAGCAGGCTGGGCCACAGTCATGTACAAAAAAATATACAAAATGTATTTATTGTGCACTATGGGTGTAATCTGTGTCTCACCCACCAGGAGGCAGTGTGTGGCCAGAATTTGATCAAAGTTTTGAACGACACCCATCTCCCTCACAGATCCTTAGTGCAGGTGAGGGGTCTGGGGGGAGGGGAAGGGTGTTGCAGGTATTCCTTTAAGGATTCATTTAAGATGAGAATTCCATCATGTGAAACCAAATTTTGGGCACACATTTGCCTGTGATTTTCTGTTGATCTCTGGCTTTTTTTGGGTGATTTCAAATTATTTTGAGCAAGTCCTTGAAAATACACACACACACAAAACAAAAACATATGTAATACAGAGATAGGTAGCAGGGAGTATTTGGAGATAAAGTTTGTGTCAGTTAATAGGTGTGCAGGAAACTGCATTGGGTTGTCTGTGCAGCTGAAATCTACCATGTTGACAAGTATAAAGAAGTGGGAAACACTTCATAATAACCATCATTTATAAATGGTAAGTAGACCATCTATAAATGGTTAACAGATAGTTTCTTAATGTTTAATCATCATTTATAAACAGCATAAATGGTAAATAGACCATTTATAAATAGTCTATTTACCAAATAATGGTTATTGTAAAGTGTTAGCAAGAAGTGTTTGTCAGCAGGCTGTACCACAGTCATGTACAAAAATATACAAAATGTATTTATTGTGCACTATGGGTGTAATCTGTGTCTCACCCACCGGGGGGCAGTGTGTGGCCAGAATTTGATCAAAGTTTTGGACCATACCCATCCCCCTCACATTCCTTAGTGCAGGTGATGGGTCTGGGAGAAAGGGTGTAGGTATTCCTTTTGTGTGGGTGAGAGGTGTGAATGGGAGTTTCTCAAACCTGCAGTAGAAGCCGTTCAGGTGGTTTGTTTTAATACATTTCAAACACAAAATAAAGAAAAAACAAAATCAACTTTTATATGAAAACATTTTTACTCCATGATGAAGGCATACTCGGACCTCAGTCTGTCTGCCATGTGTAGCCCAGAACAGTGTTTTCACAGCGAGGTGGATCTGTGCATCAGCTCGGTGGCATCAAACTGCAGCAGCGAGGGCAGTGTTAGCTGTGCAAGCAGCTCCGACTCGTACAGCGGAGGCTACAGCGAGCGGACCTGCATGAGCTCTCCGGACTCCCTCCTGAAGGAAAACCTAAAGTGCCACCATCACCACCACCGTCACTACCCCAACACGGCCAGCGCCCTGCTCCAGCAGCCCTACCAGAACATCCACCCCCGCTCTCACCCCTACATGCCCCAGCCCTTCACCCATGGCCCACCGAGCCTCCCACGGGTGCACAGCTTTGGATTCAAGGGTCCATCGGACAACCACTTCAAACACCTCCCACCTTACCTGTCTTCGCATGTCCAGCATTCACCGGGGGGATTGAGGTCCAGCTGCCCTGGAGACCATCCCTCTCAACCCCAGAACTCTCCCCGGTCTCAGGGTTCTCCGCTGGGCTGCAGCCTGGTGTCGCCTCGGGTGGACAAAGCTTCAGATCTGGGGCTGTACGACCGGTCCCCCCTTCACTCCAGGAAGCCCTTCCCTGGGCTGGAGCGCTTCAGCGGCTGGGCTGGGTATCAGCAGCCCTGCCATCAACAGTTCAATTTCCAGACCTCACCCGAAAGCCGACAGCAGGCCTGGCGCCTGCCGTGGGGACACCCAGCCTACCCCCCGGCGTGCCCCGCTCCCGCTCCTCCTCCTGCCCCCCTCCGGTGCAGCTCGAGCCCCCCTCCCTAAGCCGCTACCACGACGTACGCGATAAGGTTTACGTGAACTTGTGCAACATCTTCCCCGCGGAGCAGGTGCGGTACATGATGGAGAGGAACCCACACATGACCGATGCCCAACAGCTGGCTGCTGCCATCCTGGTCGAGAAGTCCCAACAGGGCTACTGACCAGGGACCTGCTGGCTGGTGTCGGAGCTTTGGGCCCTGGTGCACTATTTCCTCTCAGCCACCAACATGCAAGATGCTTGTGAGCTGAAGGAAGGTTTGCTACAGTAGCATAATTATCCTAGTGCCAGTTCTCTGCAGTGAAGTAGTCTCATCAAATGCAGAATCACCTGGGAAATCTATTGAATATTTCCATTTTGCTAAGGAAAATGGTTGAATCCATTATTTTTTCTTTCAAAGAGAAAAGCAAGGATTTTTTTTTACTCAAAATTAATTTTGACCATACCTGCTGTTGAAATATTTGTGGCATCTAATTTTGTGCAATCCTACAAGTGGACAACAGCTCTCACCAGTCAGCAGCCAAGCCAGTCTTTCATGTATTTTTTTTTTTTTTTGCCTTTGATTAAAAGGATCCCAGTTGTACCCAGAGAGTTTGCTGCATTACACTCATTTTTTATTATTCAGATGGAGGGCTACCAATTGCGTTTGAAACTTGAATTTTGACTCAAGTGTATGCTGGGGCCTATTGCACAAAAGTCGGATCCTGAGATCCTGGATCAACGCCAAATTTAGGATTACCATATCCCAAACAGCGCGTCGCTGGCTTAATTGATTGCACAAAGCCAACAGCGAGTGGAGGAGAATTGGCTAACTTTTGCGCTGATCCTGCTGAGTGCGCGCACCCGGCTATCTCAAATAGACCCCAGGATCGATCACAGAATCGCTGATCATCACCATGGACAGTAAGTAGATGCGGCAAACGCATGCGCCAGCAACACTCAAAGACCACGTTCAAACAGAGAGACGATGGGATCGCTGAAATGCGTCTGCTTGCTATTCCTTTAGTTTCTGTCTGAATGGTGCGAGACGTTTGACAGGAGTATTAAAGTTAGCTAAACTCAAATGAGAGTAAACTCGGGAGGTGTTTCAGCGCCGTCAAAAAGGAGTTGCTGATGCATTTCAGCGTTACCGTGATCGAGATAAGCCGTCGCTGTCAGACAGATTTAAAATCTCGCAAACTTCGTTTTAAACGAGTTTGTGTGTGAGAAGTACATGATGTCTTTGATGGTAGAATTGTATAAGACAAATTTATGGAAATATGTGCGGTGTCAATTGGGTCTCACTAGTGCATGCAGGGGTCGACAGTATAAACGGCCCGGTGGCCCGGGTGTACTTTCAAAACCGTCAGGGCCACCAGAACGCTCCAAGCACTGGCCCAGTGAAAAATAATGCCTTGAAAATAAAATAACAAGTAAAAAATGTAATAAATCTAATTTCACATTAATTCCCTGTGGTACTGTGTCTTCTAATAATTTCTGTTAAATCCTCTCGGTAATTACCGATAATACATAGTGTTACGAGATCCCGATCAAAGACAGAGACATCTACTTCCTGTGCGCAGCGCGCGCTGTGCCCTGGGACGTACTGTAAGCACACCACCTGCGAGCAACTGCACTGTGCACAGCTCGCTCGCTCCCGCTGAACGCTCGCCGCTCGCTCACTGCTGCTGATTGAAGACGCATCCTGACATAGTTTTCATCATTTAGCTACTTTAAAATGTTTCTAAAGCCCCCAGTACCCGGCCAAACGCCGGGCAAAAAAAAAAAGCAAAAGAAAAAAAAGTCACCGGAAGAGTTGAGGGAGAATGAGAAGGAGTACGAGAAGAAAAGAAGGGAAAGAAAGTTCCAGCCTAAATGGCGAGACCGCTGGAATTGGCTGGGATAGGAAGAAGCCAAAAATGAGGTCTTTTGTGAACTCTGCAGATCAGTGCCCGGGTTTGCAGACAAGTGGGTTGGAGAAAAGTTAACGTGTATGAAAAGAAGTGTATGATAACGAATTGCTGTGGAACTACGGAGAAAATAACGTCGCCATACAACGGGCTCGCTTGAAAACGCAGATCTACAAGCACACAACGTGTCCCATTCGTGACACACTGTGATCTTGTAGATCGGCGTTTTCCGCGTTGTACCGCAGCAATTCGTTATCATACACTTCATTCTCTAAATCAGTGTTTCTCAAACTTTTATATCAAGGTCTCCCCTTTACTCTGACAAATGTAGATATTTCACCCTCCCAATCAGAATAGGGTACTTGGAATTATCATGGTGCAATTATTTTAAGAATCTAATGATAAACACTTGCTTTATATAAATGTATAGTAGCTAGTTGTAGTAGTTATTAAAGTAGTCCGATTAAACAACACCCTTATCGGGTCAGTCCGGAAAAAACCGTCACATATCTGGGTCGAGTTATTGGAAGGGGTCAGGTGCGTCCAGCAATGGCTAAGGTACTTGCTATTCGCGAATATCCTATTCCATGTGATCGGCGTGAATTACGCCGTTTCTTAGGAATGGTAGGTTACTACCGAATTTTTTGCAGAAACCTTTCTTCGGTGGTGTGTCCTTTAACCGATCTATTAAGTCCAAAGGTTGAGTTTGTTTGGGCCGAGGCGTGTCAAAATGCTTTTGAAAATGCCAAAGGTTTGCTCCTCTCTGCTCCAGTGTTGGTGGCGCCAAACTTTGCAGAGCCATTTATAGTGGATGCGAGTGCCAGCGGCGCATACTGTTTTGCTGCAGTGTGGAACTGACAACATTGAGCACCCTGTATGTTATTTTTTGTCAAAATAATTCACGCCTTCACAAAAAGGGTACTCTACAATAGAAAAAGAAACGCTTGCCTTAATAATGGCAATCCAACATTTCGAAGTATACCTCGTTGCGTCACCCCGGCCAATTACCGTTTATACAGATCATGATCCCTTAAAACTCCTTGCTCACATGCGCAACCATAATCAACGACTAATGCGTTGGAGTTCGATACTGCAACCCTTCGACCTTAAAATTTCACACATCCGTGGAAAAGATAATATCTTGGCGGATGCCTTCGAGAATTGACCGTTAACTTTAAACCTGCTAAAAGTACATCTGTAAATATTGCTGTATATACACATCTGTTTGATTGTAGGCCATTTAACTTTCTATAATGTAGCACTTTGTTTGACTATCATGGTAAGAAAAATTGAAGGAAAAGTCTCACGCTGATAACGCGGCCCGCAGATTCATTAGCTTGCGTTAGGCCTACTAGAAATTGATGCTGTAAACTGGTGAGTAAAAAATAAAATAAATAATTAAAATATAATGGTTATATTTAAATATAAAAAAAGGTTGCTGCCTTAGTTTTTTTTGAGAAATGTTTAATGGTCTAGTTGTCTTTTGGTTTTGGCTACCTCTGCTGGTAGTGGTCTGTCTTTTTAATTTCCCCTTAAACTGCAGGTAATGCAGAGCACCTGCAGTGGCTTGGCCGTGCCCACAAAAAATCCTCTTGGACCCCGAGGTTGGCATTCACCGGGGCTGGCAGGGACGCACACAGTTCCATGCGGAACGGTTTCCTCTTTATGCAAGACTGGTCGTCAATCCAGGCTCCGCCTCATTTATTGTTAAAGTTTTTTTCCCTAGACCATATCCTCTGTTAAATGTGAGCAACAAAACTATTGTTATGCGTGCCAACCGGTGTTGTCCACCCTTGTGTTGCGTTCAGAGGTGCCCGGCACAACATCATTGTTTAATCGTTATTATGGGGATCGATACCTGACATTGTCCTGGGCCAGTGGTTACAATGGTGGGGCCAGTGATCTTCAAAAGCCACTGGCCCGGAGGGCCAGTAACAAATTTTCCTTATTGTCTACCCCTGGCATGGTAGGCCTTTTTTGTCCTGTACGAACTGAATAAAAGTCCGGTCTAGAAGACGTTGTCAGATTAATTGAGTTTAATTGCTGCTATTAATCACCTCTGATGAAGACATACTTAAATTTAAAAGTAGAATGTTAGCGTCAGAAAATTACGTCAAGGAGCCTCCTGAAAATGTTTGATTCCAGTATCGCGAAGAGAGCGACATTGCACTCGTGTCCAGCATTAAGGCAACAACTCTACCTTAACCGTCACAGTCTGAATAAAGACGGAGAAAAGTAGCAGCAGTGCTGTAGGTAGGGGATTACCGCAGCGATTTAAAACCGCGCTGAAACACGGTAACCTACTTCATTCAGCACTGCTCATTTTCTACTCTGATGGAAGTCTCAACTTGGGGAATAAGGACAAATCCGATAATGACGGATTCTAAATATGGTTAAAATGTGACATGGAAGGGGGACTGATTTAACTGTGATGGTCACTGTCACATGGATAGGCCTACTTGAATATAATGATCGAACATTGGCTATTTTACTGACATCAATGGTCACAAGTTTCTAAAATAATTACTCTGGGCCTATTATAATTGAGATTGCAACGTGTAGTGGACAATTCAGAATGACTGTTAAGGACGTTGATTTTCAATTTGGACGACTGCTGAATGAGGAGAGGTGAAATTGGCTGTAGACAGGAGCTTAGCTAGTTCGTAAGCTTGCTCCGGTGCTGGCTAGCTCCACAGACTTTGTTTCCTTAGAAACTAGTGCCATGGCTTAGCTCACACGCTCTGTGCAACCGAAATGGGGCTTGAGATCAGGCTAATCCCGTGCCGATCCTGGGCTAATCCCTTATCCTGCCTTTGTGCAATAGGCCCCTGGTGCTTACGTTGTTTTGGTGTAAGGAAGTAGGCAGGGGAACACCAGATGCAGGAACTGAAGTGCTTATTTAAACACAAAACACTAGGAAAAAATAGGCACACAAGCCAGAAATAAAACACCGTGCATATGCACTGAACAAATGGGAAAACTCAGGTACACTGGCCAAGGCAGGGGGAAACAGAAGGACACACTCCAAGAGTGGCTAAACTAGAAAAACAAAAACTGAACCTAACTAGACTGACGGAAATACTGGGAGACTTAAACAAGGGGCAGACAAGACGTGGGCGCAGCAAAAAACAAGACTCGGGAATCATACACAGGAAAAACTCGGAAGGCACAAGGAGCTGAGATTTCACCACGCAGAGAAAGTCTAGCAAAGTTCTGTCTGATGTCTCCTCCCATCTCTGCCATATATATAGTCACGAGAGGAGACGGGGACTCGGAACGCAATCTCGACTGGAACAGAAACACATGGGATTAATAAACAAATTAACGAGGACCGGGTAAACCATAATGACTCGAGACAGGACGCTGAGACCTTCAATCAAACTAGACAGTTTAGATTAAGGTAATCTACACGTGACGAGTAAAAAGCACCACGAGAGAAGCAAAGGAAAGCACAGTTTTAAACGCAGTTAATCAGGGTAAGCTTAGGCAGGAATTACAAAAGCTAGAAACACTCGCACTCGCTAATGAGTTAATAAAGGTTAATGCTACGTGACGAAATATTTACAATCACCCTCAAATAAGTGCTGGTTAGTACGGTTAGTAATTATCCTATCAGAGAACGCATTCACTGAGTTTAGCGAGACCCAGAATTAAGCACAGGTGGAAACGATGAATGAAATACCACAGCCGAAACCGAAAGAGGAAACGTGATTGGACAACGAGACGCAGGCATGCTGAAGGCTGTCACGCGACATCACTGGAGATTGGCAGAGAGGGAATCGATCATCAGACGGCAGAAAGAAAGCTGAAAAATAAAACGAAAGTAAGCACAAGCACAAATAAGCACAAAGACAACACACATGAGGCCGAACTATAACATTTGGTTATATTTATTTAATATATGTGTTTTATGATTTAATGTACCTTTGTTGTTAACTTTAAATGAGGAGGCACTGATTTTAAAGATGAAATTCTGGAGGCAAATCAAAAGAGAAATTACAAATGGATGTGGGCAGAGAGGGTCACAAAGGCTGACTTTGGGGAACTTTAATCCCAAATCAAAGCTAAAATCAATCTTCAGACATGAATCAATCTGAAGAGGAAAATTAAAGGAGCTGTATGTAAGTTTGTGGCCAAAACTGGTACTACAATCACATTCAAAATACTGCAGAGCGCAGTATCCCTTCTCCCTCTCCCCCAGACGAGAGGTTGCCAGCTAGGTTGCCGGATCCAGCAAGAACGTCTACTACACGGAGCTACCATGGCTACATTTCAACATCACCAATCATTTGCTCTCAAAGGGTTGTGTTCAGTTCAGTTCAGAAAAGATCGAGACTAATGACTTACTAACTTTAGCAATGGTCATATTGGTCAGCTTGCTCGTCACTCTTCTGTGTGGATAGCCCACTAAAGTCCATACTATAATATACGTAAAGAATGAATGAGGACTCATTTGACCGATGTACTGTCTCAATTACATTTAATATTGCCATAATGGCTGTGCTAATGTTGGAACGGTTTCCACAGCGTCTCAGCATAATGCCAGAGAAACTGACTCTAATAATGCATTGCTAATGTCAGCAATGACGAGTCGCGGTTTTTATTTCTCAAACAATTTGTTACCTAGTCAATTCGATGACCCACCTGCATACGCACCAACGTACCATGAATGAACCTACATAACGTTATTCGACTGTAGAGAATATTTGAAATGTCCGTGCCTACATTAAATAGAATTAAGTTAGCCAAACTTAGCTGAATCTTACCTGTCCAGGAGAAAATTAGCAACTTCGGCGTCGGTCTTCAAATTATTCTCCGCTTTCATCCGTCTCCATCTTTCAAGGGCATGTCCTATAAAATTCCTTGTTTTGTTTCTGACTTTGTCACAACGTATTTCGGAATCATAACGAGGCCTTCTAGGTTTAGTAACGTCAGACATTTGTGCTCCGAAACGCTGGGAGCTGCAGCTCAGCGGTAACTGGCAACCTGGATGCCGAAATGCTACTGACTTCGTGATTGGGAGATAGGTGGAGGGCGGCGCAACAGGCCAAAACACAAAATGACAACATCAACATTAGTTGTGGGCTGCAACTTCGCTTTTGTAATGAGAATATTCTGGCAGGACTACTGTTGTCAGTGATATAAGTATTTGAAATTAACATCATTCCTTAATGTCTGGTGATATATCAGGGCCATTTCATGATTAATCAACATACATTTCTTACATATTGCTCCTTTAAGAGAAGAATGGGTAATCTGTCCATTATACCTCTCTGGTAAACTAAATTCTGTTACTTTCATGCCCAGGTTTTACTAAACAAATCATTTAATATAGTAATTTAGGTTAAGATGCAGCCTTGATGCAGTAAGACTTGTGCAGAGAAACATGATTTCTTATCTGAAATAACTTACTTTATTTCCAAACAAATGTGAAGAAAGAAAGGCTGTGGCTCATACATGTGAAATATGTGACCTTATTAGCAATTCAGCTTGTATACTGGCATGTATTTTACCCTTATACTTTGCATTGTGCAAGAGCAGCATTGAACTGGGAAATTGAAATTATTTTGTCTAATTATTTTGCTAAAAGCCTACAATCGGAGAAACAAAATGATGACCTTTATACCGAGGGTTCAGAACCAGAATGGTTGGGCATTTTGGGTTAAGTGCAGCTACAAGTTACAAATCATGTCTAGTATGTGTGGAAAAAAGGTTTATCTCCATTTGCAAATTTGGAGATAAATCATTCTGGCTCTGAACCCTCGATACTTTTGAATTGAAATTCAGGTGTTTTCACAATAGCCTTGAATCATATTCAAGTGAAACCTGGGTAAAATAAATAAATGGGACATTCAATCAGCTAACCAGACTCCATAGTCCTTGAGCCTAAGTGGGAGCCTTGATCAGAACCCCTGCACAAGGAGATTAACCCAAACTGTGTGAGGCTCTCGGCCTACACCCAAACCATTATTTTATCTTTATAAATCAACCTCATCGTCCATTTTGCATCGTTAATCTCCACAAAAACCTGACACCATTGAGAATCACACAACAATGGTTTTTGAGGACATGCAGAATAGCATGTTTTTCAATGCACTGTAGAGTAAAAGTGAAGTTATTTTATTTATATAATTTTTCTTATTCTTTGTATTGTTTTCTTGAGTTGCGTGCGTGATGTGTCTATCACAGTGGGAGATGGTTGTAATGCAGTTATGTAGCGCAGCTTGAAGTATAGCCAGAATCATGTCACAGGGGTAGAAATAGACAGAGGCGCATGGTTTCAGTGTACATGCATATTAGCTTTAGTAAGGGACGTCTCTGGCTCGACTCACGGGGGTTTCTCATGGAAGCTGGCAAATATTCTTTAATTAGCCTGCTAATCAGCTCAACATAGCTTAGCCCAACCCAATTGATTCAAGCTCATCAAGAACCCAAAATTGCTCGTCATCCTGGTCTAGTTACGAAACATGGATTTGTTGGCAGGGATGATATTTTCTAAATAAAACCCAAAGAAAAAAAAGCTCACACTCAACAATTGCATTCTGAACTTTAATGAAAACTATCTGGGACTAAATTTCATCCAGTGAAAATACAGTCGCATTTCAGTCTGATTGTGATCAGTTCATAGTTCCTCAGTTTTGTGGTTCTGCTCATCAGTGCCACAAAACTACTACTATGACAAAGCTATCCAAAAAAATAGACTTATTTGAAATTAAATTTAATAGCTGTCAGTAACCGGCGCAATCCTTGGGGCCAGAGAATACCTTTTATCATTGATACAAATTGTATCTTATTAAATTTAAGAGAGATTTTATATAAAAATGCATGGAACGATATATACCTACAAATATATGAATTTACGTGTAGTTGTTAGTCGTATTTGTAAGTATTACAAGAGATATTTTTGGGGACAATGTTAATGCTGAATTATAGCAAGGAACACCAAAATTGTCGAATGGGCGATGGAGTGGAGAGAGCATGAAATGCTTCTTCTCCAATAATCGTATGTAGCATGAATTCGGGTTGGTTAGCAGGTTGCCAGCCGACCAAAAAATTAATTCCTGCAGTAAGATTAAATAAGATGGAAATTAAGCTGTGTGTGATCATGCTAGCAGATGAGAATACTTTTTTCCACCAGTGATCAAAATTTTTCTTTCTGTTGAGATTTCAATTTTTTTCCATGACTGAATCATTGATCGTGATCACATTGATGATTATGTGCCAAAATGCATAAATATAGCATTAGGAATTTTTGGTGCACCTCCATCATAAAAGCAACTTGAGGCAACTGCAGTGACCGTCTTAGCTGGCCTGAGCTTTTCCTGAACCGTGATTATTGTAACACTGGTTTAGTAACAGCGACATACAGAACAGCTAAACCACAGTAATTGCAACAGGTGCAAGCCAGCTATTATAGCCTTTTAAAGCATTCTCTATACTCTGTAATTATTTACCTTGTTTAAAAAGGCTTAATTTTTCAGTTGGCTGGAGGCACAAAAAGTAAGTTGGCAGCCCTGGTCAATCGACTTGAAAACTTACAAGGGCTCTGGATACTTCTGTTAAACTTGAGAAACATTAATGTTACGACACCATACTGTTCACATGCTGGCCCAATGGCCATTTAGGGGAAGAAAAAAGAAACTTCAAAGTAGTAGATCTGATTGTGTGGCCAGAGGTGATGCTTCAAATCCAAAACATTATCTCAATAATTGATTTTTTAAGAGGAACAACAGATGATAAATACATTACCAGTTTCCACCATTTACGTCGTAGAACAATAGTATGTTTGTGAAATAGATTAGAGATGTACACGACATTCTTAGAACATGAAGGACAGACAAATGTGAAAACTTAAGGGATCAACAAGGAATTTCCTTATGGCTGTAGGATTCACAGCATAGATAATGAAGAGAGATGACCATTTAGTACTTATTTTGTCCCTATGATATGCATTCTGTGGCCTTTCTATTCTTGGTATTTGAGGGAAGATGCAGACTGGCCCTGTGCATGAATGACACAGGAAGTGAAAGGGCTACACGCTGCCCGAATCAGGATGTCTGAGCACCTTTTGAAATGAAAAGCCTTCGCTCGGACTGTGGAGCACTGTGTGTTGCCATGGGCAGAGATGTAGGTATACAAGAGTAAATGCTTCTTCTTAGCATTGTGCTTATTGACATATCCCCTTATAATCTGAACCATGTTCAGCAAACAATTACTCATGTTCCCTTTTCCTTTTACAATTTTATTGCTGTTGGAAATGTGTGAATTCTACTAACAGCTTGATGCTGTGAATATGATTCTGCTGAATTTAAACATTTTTGATTTTGTGGATTTTTTATAATTCAACCCGGTGCTGTGACAAGTGTAACATTTTCATGTTATTGTAATGTTTATGTGTTTTGCAATAATTTACATCAATTTTGTTGAAATTGACGCAAAGTCATTGATAATTTTTTTCATTGCATTCACCATTCGGAAGCAGAGAAAATCCTCAAATTCTTTCTGTTTACGCAGCATTACATCTGCTCTGAAAATGATCAGCTAAAATACCTCCAAATTTTATGTTTTGAAAGGGATGATAAAGAGATTCAGGATTTTAAGACCATAGCCAAAGGAAGAATTTTGTTGGCAATAACTTTATGATGCTATCATCACCATTATGCAGAGCAGATTTTAATTCTCTTCAGCTATGTTTTTCTTGTCAAGCATTAAAACTTTTTTTGTAAAATAAATTAATGTGTATTTTTAGTAAAATGGATAAAAACAGGACTACCTTAAAAATAGTTGTAAAATTTCATAGACAGTAAACACTTCAGGGTATGGATATTACAAATTATTGCAGTTCTTCAGTATGACATTTCAGACATTTGATGATACAATATTTGAGTGCAAACACTGAGATATTTTTATTATCGTTCCTAAAGTGACTTTAGACTTGGACAATAAATCAGAATCTACTTTTCATTTAAAGGAAACCTCTGAAGGAACAATGTCTTCATAATGCTGCAAGACTATACTTTTTTTTACTCTTGAGTATGATTAGTTGTTCAAGGGCACATCAAACCAATTGCAAACCCATGCTTTCCATTCAGAAATTTAGCGCAGCAATGCAAATCAACTCAAAGATTTATATACCATTGAGGATGGAGCAAGTTTAAACAGAGGTGTAATTTCAAGACAGCAGAAGAGCACAGGTGCTAAAGCAACCACATATCATTGCTTAAAAGAGAGAAAGTGTGTCTAACTTCACTGTCAAGAAAACAGCTGGTACAAAACAGGCTTCGGTTTACTATGTTTAAATAAAATGATGCTGTGTTCTTCAAATGCAATGGGATGTTTCTGTATTCAAAAGCAGGAGAAATTAGATGTGCTTTGGATCAAATAAAATAAATTTTACAATGTTCAAACTGTGTCAATTGTTATAGTTTCCTCAGTTTTATCAAAAGCAGAACATCAACCAAAAGATTATGCAGGGCACTTAAGCAGAGGAGACAGCTTAATTTTGGGTCATTCCATGCCAAACACCTGACGGTGTGCCAGTGACCTCCTCTAATTTTGCTGAAAAAAAGACTGAAAATACCTTGTGGTGTTTTATGAAGAAATCGAAAGCTATAGGCTCCACGAGTCAATAATTTTTGAGTTCTGGCATTTTTAAAATAGGCTGGAGCCCCCCTTTTGGTACCCGTGATACCCCTTATCTTTTGGGTGAGTTTTGGGAGGTCCATAACTTCCTTGGAGGTAAATGTACAGATATGAAATTCGGTATTCTGGGTGATTCTGGCTCTGGCTTTCTGAATATGCCATGAGAAAGGGAGTAGAATGCACCATCTGCCAGATATAGATATTTGAATTTTGAACGTACACTTTTTTCTTTTTTCCATTTTTCCCAAACCCCCTAACCAGCAGCAGCTGCTCTAAGGCTCCAAAATCACTTGTTTCAGATTGAAGGGGAAAAGGACTGTGGGCAGGAGCAATTATAGCTTCATTAGAGGGTAAATAAATGTTTTGGGGGGCACCTAAATTTGGTCACGGATGGAAAAAAAAAACCTGTTTGTACCCTCCTCTTTGGGTAACTGGTTCACTGTGTCGCTAGTTAATCGTAATGTTTTTCCCACTCAAATACACATCTATTATCTAAATCTGATCAACTTTTTAAGGATTTGCAAATCCTTTTCAACCCATATTTAATTGAGTACTCTACAAAGACAAGATATTTAATGTTCAAACTGATAAACATTATTGTTTTTTTGGAAATATTCACTCATTTTGAATTTGATGCCTGCAACACGTTCCAAAAAAGCTGAGACAGGGGCATGTTCACCACTGCATTACATCACCTTTCCTTTTAATAACAATCAATAAGCGTTTGGGAACTGAGGACACTAATTGTAGAAGCTTTATAGGTGGAATTCTTTCCCAGTCTTGCTTGATGTATTACTTCAGTTGCACAACAGTCCGGGGTCACCATTGTCGTATTTTGAGCTTCATAATGCGCCACACATTTTCAATGGGAGACAGGTCTGGACTGCAGGCAGGCCAGTCTATTACCCGCACTCTTTTACTACAAAGCCATGCTGTTGTAACACGTGCAGAATGTGGCTTGGCATTGTGTTGCTGAAATAAGCAGGGACGTCCCTGAAAAAGACGTCGCTTGGATGGCAGTATATGTTGCTCCCAAACCTGTATGTACCTTTCAGCATTACTGGTGCCTTCACAGATGTGCAAATAACCCATGCCATGGGCACTAACACATCCCCATACCATCACAGATGCTGGCTTTTGAACTTTGCGCTGATAACAATCTGGATGGTCCTTTTCCTCTTTGGCCCGGAGAACATGACGTCCATAATTTTCAAAAACAATTGAGGATGCTAGTGCTAAAAGGGGATCAAGTGCCATTTTGATGAAATTTGAGTTAGTGCCATTTTTTAACACTAGATGTCTCTCTGCATCTTCCCTGTAAGTCTCATTGAGCTAGCAGCATGTCTACCTGGTTATTTTAGAGGGATTTCACTTGTGCCAGAAGGTAGTCAACTCCATGCCTGGACTTAGCCCCGTTGTTGCATTGAAAGACATTTAAATCCAAGATGGCGGCCTCCATGAAAAACATGTGAAGTGTGCAACAAATGTCCAAAATGGCCCATCTTGAGGAGGAGGAAAAGTAAGTATTTTGATTTTTCTGATAGTAAAGTCGTAAAATGAATAGTCTGAACCATTGTTGAAACATGATTTTAAAAAGGGCCCCTCTTTTTCAACCCTCTGGACTTGGCCCCCTTCTTGCATGTATCACAAATGTACACAGTATGTACACAGACCTCCAACACCCACTAAGATGGTGCATGAAAGAGATTTCTTTTTCAAGGTTTGGATTCTGAGTCTATCATGTTATGCCTATATTGCGCATTTTATATTTCTGACACACCGACCCATTTCCTTATCAAGCTGTAGCCTGTGCCTACTGGGTAGATAGGCAGGCAGGTCTTTAACAAAGCCATAGCTACTGGGTGGACCAGAAAAAGTCTCCTGAACAAGAAATCCATAAATTTTGAAAAACACTCAAATTAATCAGGGATTTTGGCAAAATAAGCTTGAAAATCTATTCCTGTACATGTATAGAACTTTGTGAAAGCATGAAGGGGGTCAAGTCCAAAGTGGACTTGACCCCCTTCTTGAATAATCAAATTAGAAAAGGTGTCCAAAAAGTATGAATTTTTATGATTTTTCACCAGAACTCATGCTCTTTATGCTTAGAATGGACAACTCTAATGAAAATGACCATGCATTGAGCAGTTTCCCCACCTTGGTGAAAAAAAGTGTTTTTCCTCATTTTCTCAAAATGTCAATGGCACTTGACCCCATTTTAGCGCTAGCATCCTCAATTTGAAATGTGGACTCATCAGAACACAGCACACTTTTCCACTTTGCGTCAGTCCATCTCAGGTGAACTCGGACCAAGAGAAGCTGGCGGCATTTCTGGGTGATGTTGATATATGGCTTTTGCTTTGCCTGGTAGAGTTTTAACATGCACCTGTAGATGTAGTGACGAACTGTATTAACTGTCAATGGTTTTTAGAAGTGTTCCTGAGCCCACATGGTAATATCTTTTACAGAATGATGTCAGTTTTTAATGCAGTGCCACCTGAGGGACCCACTGTCGGGTAATCAATGTTGGTTTTCGGCCTTGCCGCTTACATGTAAGAGATTTCTCCAGATTCTCTGAATCTTTTGATGACAGCATGGACTGTAGATGATGAAATCCCTAAATTCCTTGCACTCGCACGTTGAGAAATGTCGTTCTTAAACTATTGAACTATTTGCTCACGGAGTTATTCACTAAGTGGTGAACCTCGCCCCATCCTTGCTTGACTGAGCCTTTTAGAGCAGGAGCCCATGAGGGTCAGGGCAGCTGGAGAGCTAACCAATGTATCTTTGTAATACAGTGCTCCACACGTACTTCTGTTCAAGGAAATGGACGTCTGCCGGGCACACTGTGGTGGGTGCAGTCAGCAAAGTCAAGAGTATAGCATCCAAAAATTATGCTAGATCAGCTCATGAGCTAATCAAATAAAACCAAGGGCAAAATGTTCAGTACAATGCCCTGTATCATGAATCAGCAATGCTGGACAATTTCCGTGGTGGGGTACCCCTGCCAGGCGTCGCCAAAGAACCACACCCCTTATCGAGCTAGATCAGCTCATGAGCTAACCGAATGAAACCAATGGTAAAATGTTCAGTACAACTCCCTGTATCATTAATTGGCAATGCCAGACAATTTCAGTGGTGGGGTACCTCTGCCTGGCTTCCCCAAATGATCACACCCCCTCACTGACCTAAAGTGAGCAGTTCCTTCTACTAGTGGGCACCAACATACTCTGTCTGCTCATAGGTGATTGTGAAAAGACGGGTGGAACACAGTTCTTGAACTCCTTACCCGTTCAGTCTAACTGGGCAATGGCATATTCGGAGTGCTTCAAGCGGCTGAAGCCCAAACCAGGGAATGTTAAGACTTTGCTTGTCAGACTCAGTAGTAAGGTGCCAGTGCGTATAGGAAAGGGTGAGGTGGGTGTGCTTAAGGGAATCTGTCACTTCAAACCCAGTGAGGACAAGTTAAAAGCCCTTGTCGGTGAATCATGCAAGTCCCCTATTCCAGGAGGGTTTCTTGTGTACGATCAAACAGAAGTGAAACCAGAGTCCCACAACAATTTCAGACTTTCAAAGAAAAATGTGTCACAGTGTGATACTACACTTCCCCCAAGGTCTGTTATTGCTGAGTGCTCACTCACTGACTGGGTTATTCTGTTGACCTGCTCTACCCCTGGTGATAGTCAAAGCTCTGATTCACAGAGGGCCCATTCTCTACTGATTACCGAGAAAGAAAAGCCAAGCTCTATGGGAGAGGGAGACCTTTTTCTTGACTTTGGGGACAGCCCCATTCCCCCAAAACTCAATGAGCACATACAGGCTGGGATTAATAAAGCGGTACCGCATGCTTTCTCAAGACATGACCTTGACTTAACTCATCGTGTAGAGCTGGAGTCACATGTTCCATTTAAAGTGAGAACAAGACGTGTTACCCCTGCTGATTTCGAGGATCTGAAAAGACACTTGCAAGAACTGTTAGTTTGTGGCATAAGTGAGGAATCAAACAGCCCTTATGCCTCACCAGTTGTGCTTGTGCGAAAGAAAAATGGCAATCTTAGAATGGTTGTTGATTATCGTTGACTGAACAACTTAACTAAGAAAGACGCATACCCCCTGCCTCGTATCGAGGAGACCTTTGCCCTCCTATTAGGTTCCAAATGGTTTTTTTATTACCAGCTTGAGGTGGAGCCATCTGATCACCCCAAAACAGCATTTACGACTCCATTTGGCACATGGCAATTTAAAAGGATGCCTCAGGGACTCACCAACTTGCCAGCCACCTTTCAATGAACAATGGAGAAGGTGAAGGAAGGGATCAATTTGCTGGAGGTTATAGCATTTCTTGATGACCTGATAATATTCTCAGACACAATTGAGGAACATGAAAAAAGGTTTAAGAAAGGTTTACTGAAGTGGATTTCCGACTTTGGGCTCAAGTTTTCCCCTTCAAAATGCAATTTTTTTTTCAAACATCCGTGAAGTACCTGGGACATGTAATATCAGCTCAGGGAATCCAGACAAGGTCTCTGTTATCATGAAATAGCCGAGACCTCAAACAATGTGGGAATTAAAGTCATTTCTGGGCTTCACCGTTTATTACCAATGGTTTGTCTGTGATTATGCCAAGGTTGTCAGACTGCTCAATGACCTCTTGAAACGAAGGGGCTCCAACTACAAGCAGAGAACCAGGTCACAGTCCCTAGGGGACAGATGGGATGAAAGGTATGAAGCAGCTTTTGAGTCAATTGTGGAGAAATTGACTTCCGCGCCTATTCTGGGCTTTGTGGACTGGCAGCTCCCTTATGTGCTACATACTGATGCCAGCACTGTAGGATTGGGTGCAGCTCTGGACCAGGTCCAAGAGGGAAAGACCAGAGTTGCAGCATATGCTAGTCGAGGCCTCTCCAAAAGCAAGAAAAATTATCCAGCCCATAAACTTGAATTTTTAGCCCTTAAATGGGCTATCAGTGAGAAATTTCACAATTACTTGTAAGGGGCTAAATTTAAGGTGTTAACTGATAATAACCCTTTAACATATGTACTTACACGTGCTAAACTAGATGCCTCAAGTCACAGATGGCTTGCTGCCATTTCTATGTATAACTTTGAAATCCACCACAAGTCAAAAACATAACGCGTTGCTGAATACCCCTCGGCCCGGACAAGATTTCCTGCCTCAAGGTCACAGCGCTAAGGTCAAAGGTCAAATCCAGCAAAAAAGCTGACTTTGCACATCTATGTGCCACAGTGAGTTACCATACCAAATTTGGTGAAGCTGCGATTAGTAGTTGCTGAGTACTGACCCATACAAGATTTCCTGCCTCAAGGTCACAGCAAAGGTCAAAGGTGAAAAAAAGTGACATTGCAAATAAAAGTGACATTGGTGAAGCATATATGTGACCCGACAAGTTTCCAGGGTCAAGTTAAGGTGATAAATCCAAAAAAACCTGACGTTTGGGTCATAAGTTACCATACCAAATTTGGTGAAGCTGCGAATTAGTTGTACTGACCCGTTCTGACCTAAGGTCAAAGGTCAAATCAAAGAAACCTTTCATCTATGGGTCAAGGTTACCATACCAAATTTGGTGAAGCTAAGTTGTGAAAGGTCAAAAGATCCAAGCAAAAACCTGAAAACCTGACGTTGCACATCTATGGGTCATAGTGAGTTACCATACCAAATTTGGTGAAGCTGCGATAATTAGTTGCCCAGTACTGACCCAGACAACATTTCCAGGCTGAAGGTCACAGCGCTAAGGTCAAAGGTCAAATCCAGGAAAAACCTGACATTGCACATCTATGGGTCATAGTGAGTTACCACACCAAATTTGGTGAAGCTGTGATCATTAGTTGCCGAAAATGTACTGGCCTGGACAAAATCATGGAAATCCAGCAAAACCTAACGTTGTCTATGATATTGACGACGGATAATTACAGACAGACACGGCTGAAGGTCAGGTGACAAAATCCAATACCCCTCATAGGGCCGGTGAGTCGGCCGAGGGGTAAAAACGGAACGCAGATGCTAACGGACTCTCCCGGAGGCGCCCTGAACTCCCAGAGGAGAATGATGATCCAGAAGAGTTGGACCAGAAGATGGCTCACCTGATGAACTGTGCCAGCTTCTCCCCAGAGGAGTTCAATGTCCTTAGTGAACAGTCTCTGGAAACCATATGCATGCGCCACAGTGTAAAAGTCCTTGCGAACCTGGAGGGAGAAAGTGCAGGGGGTGATGAAGAGGAGATATCCTTGATTGAAACACTTCTGTTTGACCAAGATGCCATCCCCGATGACCTTGAGCAGGGGTGTCAAACTGACCCGTAAAAGGGCCAAGAGGCTGCAGGTTTTCACTCCAACAATGCTGAAGCACACCTGATACAACTAATCGGTTGTGCAGGCCTAGATCTGTTGATTAAATCAGTGGTTTGAGGTGCTTGATTGAAAATCTGCAGCCTCTTGGCCCTTTTTACGGGTCAGTTTGACACCCCTGACCTAGAGGAACCAGAACCTTGGCCAGGACAAACAGCGCTCCCTGGTATGACCATTAAAGACTGGCAGAGGTTACAGCGGTTATGTCAGTTTAGCCCTTATGATTAGGATCATGGAGGGGTAGACATGGAAAGTACTGATAGAAGAAAGGAGCTTCCAGAGGTGGGAGTGCTCCTGAGGGAGAGGTCCAAACTTCTGTTGAGAGAGGGGGTTCTTCATTGGAAAAAAATCTCAAATCTCCGAGTTTACTGCTTTTATCAGCTTGTGATACCTCATAGTCAGAGGGAGAGAGCTTTTCAGGGCATTCATGATAAGACAGGCCATATGGGGTTTGATAGAACTGTGGAATTAGCCAGAGCCAGGTTCTAATAGCCTAAGATGGCTCAGTATATCGAAAGAAAATGCAAGTCCTGTGAGCGGTGCATAAAGAACACATATCCATGGAAATGCTTCATGCTTCTTGTGGTCGGCGCGGTCAGCATGGCCCACACGGTGAAATGACGCAATTGCGGCCAAGGCGACAGAGCGCGGAGGGTCCGCGGAGGCTCTGAACGCCGAGCCGCGCACCTGGAGGATTTTGTGACAACGCGGCCGGGGTCGCACTGACCGCGTTGCAATGATTGGCTAGCTTCAGGACCCGGAAGTACGTATACCTATTAAAATTAAAAATGAAAAGCTTCAAAGAAAAGCCAGCTGTACGTACAAACAGCTGAAAATACGAACATCTTTACTACAGTTCCTGTCGGATCTACAAGGATGATCATTGCCAGACATCGGTGCAGGAACTGCCAAAATGCAAACCATGTCAACTTAGTTTTCGAAAGTTTCAAGTGACCCAATTATCGTAATAGTGGAGAAAGAGCGGCCAGTAATATTTGTTTTGACAGCGACGCACTGTCTAATCTAATTCAAAATAATCAAGCCGTGTGCTTGGTAGTAATAATTATAATAATAATAATAATAATAATAATAATAATAATAGTTACAATATGATAGTGAAAATAAACGTATTTATCATAGAAATAAGATTCAGTAGCGCAACTGCAGAGCAGGTCCGTTCTTGGAGCCGCTTTGACCGCATCAAGCATGAAATGACTGGACGTTCGTGGGGACCGTGTGTGCCGTCCACACCGCTGAAACCGCGCTGACCGCAAGAAGCATGAATCAGGCTTAAGACGAAAGAGTAGAGCGCAAAAGGCAGCAGAGTTGGTAAACACCAAAGTCAGTGGCCCGCTTGAGCTAGTCTGCATGGACTCCCCCCCCATGGGAGGTCAGCTTTATTTTATTTATTTTTTCAGTTTATCATCTTTATTTATTCAAAAATAAGAGAAATAAGAGAGAGAGAAAGAAGATAAACCCAGTCAAAATGGGGGGGGGAAGAGGAGTACATAAAAAGAGGATACACTGGTAGACAGACAGGGGACCGAAGGACATACAAGTATGCTGCGAGGGTAAACAATGCGAGAGAAAGAAAAAAAAGAAAACCAAGAGAAAAAAAGGAAAGAAAGATACAGCAATAAGATGAAAAAAGAAACCATGAAATGAAACAAGTATCAAATGGAAGCATTACAAGCGATATGGTGGGAAAGATGCCAATAAAACAAAAACAAAAATAATATGATGACAATAACAGTCATAATAATCACAACAAAAACCACCAGAAAAACTATAAAAATAATAATTGCCGCTCAGAAAATTTTAAGAAATCATAGATGGCAAAAATGAAAATATGCTGGTGTTTACAGAGCATAGAGACTGCGTTTCAGTGCTTCTGGGGTTGGTGTATGAGAACATTATTTTGAGGTACTGGGATTAGTTAACAGGCAGATCTAAAAGTTTTATGAAAGGTGCCCACATTTTTTCAGACAGTGATGATTGTTGCTTGTGTGTTGTAATTTCCATGGATATGTGTTCTTTGAGTAGACTTAACCATTGAGTTATGTTCACCTTTTTTCTTGTTTTCCAGTTCAGAAGAAGAGTCTTCTTGGCGACAGCTAGAGCAAAGAGTATGGGTTTGGTGTTTTGGATTGGTGGGTTGATTTCAGACAGGTGTCCCAGTAGACAAACAGATGGGGAGAGTGGGACACTACAGCCCATAATAAGTGATATTCTATCAGTGACTTGCTTCCAAAAATGATGGGTTGGTGGGCAGAGCCAAGTAGAGTGGAAATAATTATCTGGGGAGTTATTTGTGCAATGTGTGCATGTGTCAGAATCTACAAATCCCATTTTATACATCTTGTGCTGTGTGATGTGTGTTCTGTGAATTACCTTATCCTGTATTAGTTGTAGATTAGTATTTTTAGTCATTGTGAAGGTGTTCTTACATATTTGGGCCCAGAAGTTTAAGTCGGGGGATAGTGATAGGTCTTTTTCCCTGGCTTGGATGGGAAGGGACATTGTTAAATCTGAATTTAATATTAATTTATATGATATAGAAAGAGTTTTCGTGGAATGAGTCTTTTTTTAATTTCTTCTATTATTAGGGGAGGTTGTAATTTATTGTCCTTCATTTTGATTTTTGATTTCAGGATAGATTGTAATTGAAGGTATTGAAGATATTGTTTGTTTCCGATGTTATACTTGTGGGTAAAATCTTGAAATGTGATGAAAGAGTCATTATGAAAGATGTGTTGGAGATGAGTTATGCCATTTTCTTTCCAGAGATGAAAGCAAAGGGGTGTTTTCTTGAGTGAGTAGTCGGGGTTGTGCCATATTGGTATATATTTACATGGTGTCATAGTGAAATTGAAGATTTTGTTCAGTTTCCACCAAGCTGTCAGGGTCGCTGAGATTACCGCATTTTTGAAACAGTTGTGATGTTTTATAGAAGTTGAGAGGAATTGTACGTCAGAGATTGAGATTTCTTTACAAACTGACTGTTCTATTTCTATCCAAGAGTTGTTTAATTGGTTGGGGTGAATCCAGTTTGTGATGTACTGTAATTGGTTTGCCAAATAGTAATAATGGAAATTGGGTGCCTCTAGTCCTCCTTGATTTTTACATTTCTGCAAAGTTGAAAGTTGTATCCAGGGTGTTTTATTTTTCCAGTAAAATTGATGATAATGGAATTCAGTGAGTTAAACCATTTAGTGGAAGGGCATGTTGGAATCATTTTGAACAGGTAATTAATTTTAGGTAGTGTGGCCATTTTAACTGTTGCAATCCTGCCGATTAGGGAAAGTAGTAAGTTTATCCAGCGGTTTAAGTCGTCTTCTATTTATTTTGTTAATGGGATGAAGTTAAGGTGGAACAACTCTGACAGCTTGGTGGAAATATTTATGCCAAGATATTTAATAGTGCCAGAGGGCATGAGCGGTGAATTATGAGCTGCAGGGTGCCAGTCATCCCCATCTAATGATAATATTTTTGATTTTGTCCAGTTTATAGCATATTCCGATATTTTAGAGAATAAACTGATAAGCTTGACAGCTTCTGGAAAGGACTTTGATGGGTTTTGAAGGTAGAGCAATATATCATCTGCATAAAGGCTGATTTTGTGGTGAATGGAGGGGGTTTGAATTCCTGTTATGCTGGTGCTTTGACGTATTGCAGCAGCTAGGGGCTCAATAAACAGGGCAAATAGTGATGGAGAGAGTGGGCATCCTTGCCTTGTCCCTCGGTGCAGTGTGAAAGTTGATGATGTTAGTCCATTATTGAAGACTGTGGCCATTGGTGAATTATATAATATTTTTATCCAGTGAATAAACGATTTCCCGTAGCCAAATCTGTGGAGTACTTCAAATAAGAATTTCCAATTTACCCATTCAAAAGCCTTTTCTGCATCTAATGAAACAATTATTGAGTTGGTTTGATTTAGTTTTGATATAGTGATTAAGTCTAATAGTCTGCGCATGTTGCTGGATGAGTCTCTTCCTTTGATGAAACCAGTTTGATTTGTGTGGATAAGGGATGGGATTACTTTCTCGATTCGATTGGCTAGCGCCCTGCTGATAATTTTGAGATCTGTGTTAATCAGTGATATTGGACGGTTGCTGGAACAGGAGGTTGGGTCTTTGTCAGGCTTCAGTGTTACCAAGAGGAGGGCTGTGTTCAGATGTGGAGGAATTTTTGAATTTTTCTTGATATCTACAGTTATTCTGAAAAGGAGTGGTGAAATTGTGTTCCAGAAGTGCTTAGAAGAACTCAGCAGGGAAGCCATCAGGACCTGGAGCTTTATTATTTGGCATTTGTTCTAAAGCTTTATGAAGTTCGTCCAGTGCTCCAGGTGCATTTAGTTCATTTGATACTTCTTTGTTAAGTTTAGAGAGGTCTATACTGTTAAGAAGGGAGTGGATATCGGATTGCTGTGGTTCAATGTTTGAGTTGTACAATTTAGCATAAACTTCTTGAAATGTGGTATTTATTTCTTTTGATGTATATATGGTCTCCCCTGCTGAGTTCTTAATGACTGCAATAATAGATTTGTCTTGGCTTTGTTTGAGTTGATTCGCCAAATATTTACCAGATTTGTTATTGTGTTTAAAGCAGGGGTGTCCAAACTTTTTGCAAAAAGGGACAGATTTGGTGAGGTGAAATGTGTGGGGGCCGACCATTCAGCCTGACATTCTTTGAACCATTAACATTAAATGCAAATGAACTATTTTATGCAATTTTTATTGCAAATGGCATACTTTTCATTTCTTCACACAGAACACAAATAAATCTAAACCAGTTTTTACCAAAATCACTCTGCCATTCATATTTGAAGACCACATAAAATGAAGAAAAAGTCTGTCTGCAATTAAAACTTCGGGGAAGATTAAACATATCTAGGTTAATTTGCAATATTACATATTATTCACTATTAAATGCTCACTGTAAACTTCTAAATTCAAAACGTGAACAGGAAAATAACACTAACAGTTATCTTGTTCAGAAGTACAAAACAATGACGGCCATATGAATCCTTGTATCACTCGTTCTTTCGTTTTTCAATTGACCATCAAAAAACGAAAATACTCTATTTGATTTTGAATCGGATATCAAAAACGAAAAAGGCTGTGTTTTTCATTATTTCAATTTTAGACTCGGATCAAAAATAAGAAATGGAAAAACGGGCTGCCGGACAAAATTTGATTTTAATATTTAATTTGTCGGGTTTTCGAGACCTGGTTTGATTGTCAGTTGAAAAACAAAAGAACAAATGAAACACAGATTGAAAAGATTCAGTGCATATTCAAAAATGAGGTTATGATAATCACAAAAAAAAAAATCAATTCACTGGGATTTTAGAATTTATTCACCTCAGAAGACTAAACAAATAACTTGCCTGCACTAATGTGAAGGGTGATACTGACATCTCGACTGCAGTAAATAAGCCAGGTCTGGCTCAAAAACAGTGGTTTTGATGCGCAAGATGTCACGCAGGTGAGAATCACTTAGTCTCGTCCGCACGCGGTTCGTGTTAATGTTCATAACCGAGAATATCTTTTCACACAAGTATGTCGAGCCAAACAAGCTCAGCATTTTCTTCGCAAATGTTTGAATCTCTTGGAATCTGCCTTTATCCAGCTGGCGGTAAAAGTTGACAAGCGGGAGCTGTTGGTGCCGACTGTGACACTCGGCGTCACACTGCAGCTCAATGAGCTCCAGCTGCAGGTGGTCTGGAGCGTCATCAGGGTCCACGGAGAAAGGAGAGGAAAAAAGCGTGATCTCCTTTTCAATACCATTAAAATCCCGAAAGCGCCGTTGAAACTCTTCAGCCAGAGATAAGATGTCTGCGGCATACCTCCTCATTTGCGCACTGATATTGTTCTGTGGAAAACTGGTCATTATTTCCTGCAGCGATGGGAAATGTGTGGTATTGGGCTGCGTTTGTGACAGGTGCCGTTGGAAAAGTAGCAGCTTGGTCCCAAAGGCTTTGATGTGTGAATACAGCTGGCTTACCACTGCATTTTGCCCCTGAAAACTCGTGTTCAGCGCATTCAGATGTCATGTTGTGTCAACTAAAAATCCAAAATCAGCCAGCCAAACAGGATCAGATAGTTCTGGCATCGGTTGTCCCTTTTTTTTTTGCCAAGAATTGTCCGAATTCCTCCCTAAGAGAGTAGAAGCGCTGCAGTGCAGACCCCCGACTGAGCCATCTTACGTCGTTGTGATACGCAACATCTCCGTATTCAGCCTGGATGTCGATTAGAAACTGTTGAAACTGGCGGTGGCACAGGGCTTTGGAGCGAATATAATTCATAGCCTTTATCATCGGTTTCATTACATGATCATATTTCAGATGTTTGGCACAGAGAACTTGTTGGTGAATAATACAGTGGAGTTTTATAGCTTTGCCTCCTTCTTCGCTGACTTTGTTACAGACTAGGGTTGATAATCCACTTCGCTCGCCAGCCATGGCAGATCCGTAATAATCCCAGTTACTTTATTCCACGGTAGTTTCATGTCATCGACGGCGGAACAAACAGAAACAAATAAATCTGTTCCTCTTGTTTGGTCCTTAAGGCTCTGGAGGTCAAGTAGCTCTTCACTCACGTTCATTTAATTGTCCACTCCTCTCAAAAAAAAAAAAAAATCAGTAACTGAGCAGTGTCGGATGCATCCGTGCTTTCGTCGCAGGCTAACGAAAAAAAGTCAAACTCCACTCCTTTTGCTTCTAACTGTCTCTTAATATCAGATGAAACGTCTTCTATTCTCCTTACCACAGTGTTATGAGCCAGGCAAACATTGGCAAACTCTTGTTTCTTCTCAGGACAAATTTTCTCCACGATTTTCATCACGCAGTCTTTAATAAATTCGCCCTCAGTAAACGGTTGGCAGAGTTTGGCAATCAGCGTTGCCACCTCGTAGCTCGCCTTTCTGGCATTTGACTCACGGGCTCTTGTGAAAAAGCGCTGCTGTGCCGTTAAAACAGCTTCCAGTTGCTTCAATTTTTCGCCGCGTTCGTTCCCAGTTAGCTTGTCGCAGTTAGCATGTTTCGTCTAGTAGTGCCTCTTGATATTGAATTCCTTGAAAACTGCCTCAGTCTCTTGGCAAATTAGGCAGACACAGTTGTTTCGTATTTCAGTGAAAAAATATTCAAATTTCCACTTGTCCTGGAAGCGACGGCCCTCGCTGTCAACTTTCCTTTTTTAGTTACAGTCGCCATTTCAGAAATAGGCTGGAAAGGATCACACAAGGGTCACGCGGCGAGAGTGCGGCCACAGGTCTACTGCCATCTTCTGGTGAAATATAAAACAGGTTTTTGTACACGTGTATTTTATACTGTGGTCAACAGTGCTGGGGCTGCATATTATTGATTTTATGATAGAGGCTGCGGGCCGGTGGAAATTTGAACATGGGCCGCAATTGGCCCCCGGGCCGGACTTTGGACATGCCTGGTTTAAAGGTATCATGTCTGAGTCTTTGTATAAGGAACTGAGTTTTTTTGTTTATGATAATATTTAGTTGAGAGTTGGTTGCTGCAATTTCTTTTAGGATTTGGTCTGTAAGGGTGTTAGCATACTGGTCATTGAGTTCTTTTAACTTTTGTTCTAGATTCTTTTCCATCTCATATTCTTTTTTGTTTTTGTGTGATGAGTATGATATTATTTTTTCCTCGTAGGACGGCCGTAGCAGTTTCCCAAAGTAATGATGGTGAGGTTTCTGGAGAATCGTTTATTTCCATGAAGGATGCCCACTCTTCTGTGAAGAAAGTGTTGAAATCAGCATTTTTAAGCAATGATAAATTGAAACGCCATCTTGTCATGGGTTATTTGATTTTCATATTATTAAGACAGAGGGACACGGGTGCATGGTCACTAATTGTGATGGGGTGGATTTTGCAGTTGGGAATATTGGACATAAATGAGTTACTGGTGAGAAAAAAGTCAATATGAGAGTATGATCTATGAACTGGAGAAAAAAATTGTTAGAGATCAGTGATTTGTATGTTTGTTTTTAGTTAGTTTCTGCTCTTAGTTTGTTTCTTGTTAGTTTTTTAGTATTGCTATTATTTATACATTATATTTTATTCGTTTTAGAGCATGTATGTTTCTGGATGAATGCTTGCAGTCTCATGTCTTACTTTCCTCTTGTTTCTTTGTGTGGTGTCTTTAAAAGATTCTCACTCTTTCTTTTCCATTTCGGTTTGGTAATTCCTCTTCCTTCTCTCTTGCTGTTCTGATTGGACTATCCACACTTAGAGCAGTTCAGTTAGGCACGGGTGATTAGTTAGTTCAAAGTTAGGATCCCACCTACTTCCTCTCTCTCTCTCCCTATCACCGTCCTTGCTTTTTCTAGATCCGCCTCTCCTCTCACCTGTTCTGAGTTTAGCCGGGCCTCCACTTAATTTGTTTGTGTATAAAAGACCCACTTTCCTGTTGCTTCTTGTCGACTCGTTTCTACCACAGCTCGTTCTTGGTCAGTCTCGTTTCTGCGCTATTTTCTCGACGATTGTTGAAAGCTCGTTCTTGTGATTCTCCGTAAGTCTTGTATTTGATTGTTTGTATTGCGTTGTGAGATTGCGGTTTGGTTGATTAGTACTTGTTCTCCCTGATCCCCATTTTGTACCTATCTGTTTAGTATCTCCTGTGTTCTCCTTATCCCATCCAACTCCTTTTTTCCTTCCCTTCCATTCCCTTAGTTTCAGCCCCTTTGTTACTGTCTTTTGTGCGGACTGATTCTCTGGTTACTGGATTATTTTGCTTGTCCCCTGACTTCGATTCTGCCTAGTCTGCATTTGTCTGTTTGCCTGGCTATTGATCCATTTCTGTTTTGACCATGAGCTTGGTTAATCCCAATAAACGCCCTGCCGATGCTGAACTGCATTTGGAGTCTATGCCCGTTCCTTTCAGTACGAGTCAACCAGTACAGACTCCAGCGGATACTGCTGAACTACAACAACTTTATCAACAACAACAGGTTGTCATTCAGCAGCAGCATCGTGACTTGCAGGAGATGAGAGCAACTCTACAGCATCTCACTCGGGGGCCCACCTTTCCCAGTCCTGCAGTCGCACCGGCAGAGGCAGCTCCCATTCGGGAGCCACGCCTTTACTCCCAGGGAGTATGACGGAGACCCCGCCACCTGCAAAGCATTCCTGTCCCAGTGCTCGATCATATTCGAGTTACAGCCCCTAACCTTTCCTACCTCACGTTCCAGAGTGGCCTACGCCATCACACTTTTGACCGGCAGAGCAAGGGACTGGGGAACCTCAATGTGGGGCGCTGGCCACCCCTGCACCCGCACCATTGAAGATTTCATGGCGGAGATGAGGGAGGTGTTTGACCGTCCTACCAGGGCGAGAGGCAGGAAGTGCACTACTAAGTCTACTGCCGGCTGCAGTGTCTCCGATTATGCCATCCAATTCCGTTCGTTGGCCGCCTCTACACACTGGAGCGAAAGACGCCCAGTTTGATGTGTTCTACCGGGGTTGGCAGAGAACATAAAGGATGAGTTGGCGTCCCACGAGCTTCCATCTGATCTGCAGGGGCTAATTAGAGTGGCCATCCAGATTGATTCTCGGATCCAGCAGCGTAAGAGGGAGCGCCAGAGCCATTCAGAGCCCCGACGGTCAGACCAGCGTGGCAACTTTCGATCTCCTCGGGGCGACTCTCCTATCCAGGAGACCGGCGAGCCCCGGGATCGGAGAACCCATGCAGGTTGACCGTTGCCGGTTATCGCCACAAGAGCGAGCTAGGAGACTGCGAATGTCTGTACTGTGGGCTGGCGGATCATCGTTCAATGCTGTCCCCTACTCAAGAAGGAGGGGGTGAGTGGGAGGATCGGACAGCTGGCTCAAGATAACAACGATCCACGTAAGCTGGTTTCTGTCACTCTACTTTTTGGCAAGCGATCATTGGCTACTGATGTTTTGTTTGATTCTGGATCAGACATCAACCTGATCGACGCCAACCTGTGCAACCAGCTCCAACTCCAGCCCCAGAAGCTACCTACGCCATTCCAAGCACTTGGCCTTTGTGGGCAACCGCTAGGTCAGGTGACCCAGGTTACGCCCCCACTCACGCTCATTGTCTCCGGCAACCATCAGGAGCAGATCCGGCTCCATGTCATCACCTCCTCCTCTGCTCCCATCGTCCTGGGCCTCCCTTGGTTGAAACAACACAACCCCACCATCAACTGGAGGACTGGGCAGGTGGCTGAGTGGAGTACTCATTGCCTGCGTTCCTGCCTCCGCAAGGCTCCCGCCAAGCAGGACGAGGAAGGATCCAGTGAGCCTCCAGTCACTCCGGATTTGTCCAAGGTCCCCAGTGAGTACCATGATCTAGCCAAGTCTTCTCAAAGTCTCGTGCCCTGTCTCTGCCCCCCACAGACCCTACGACTGCGCCCATCGATCTCCAACCTGGCACAGCGCCCCCTAAGGGGGGGGCTTTATTCTCTGTCCCGTCCAGAGCAGAGGCCATGGAGAAATATGTGGAGGAGTCACTGGCTGCTGGCATCATCCGTCCCTCTTCCTCTCCTGCTGGCGCTGGATTTTTCTTCGTTAGCAAGAAGGACGGATCTCTCCGGCCATGTATTGACTACAGGGGACTCAATAACATTACTATTAAGAATCGATATCCCCTTCCTTTAATGAATTCTGCTTTTGAGCTGTTGCAGGGGGCCACTATCTTCACCAAACTTGACCTACGCAACGCTTACCACCTCGTCAGGATTAAGGAAGGGGATGAATGGAAGACAGCTTTCAACACCGCTAGGGGGCACTACGAGTACCTGGTCATGCCGTTTGGTCTAGCTAACGCCCCTGCTGTCTTCCAGAACCTCGTTAACGACATCCTGCATGACATGATTAATCAATTTGTTTTTGTGTACCTTGATGATATACTAATATTCTCTCGTTCCAAGGAAGAACACATACGTCATGTTCGTGCAGTCCTGCAGCGCCTCCTGGAGAACCAACTCTACGCCAAGGCAGAGAAGTGTGAATTCCACTTGGACACAGTCCCTTTCCTCGGATTTGTGGTCACTCCAGGAGGCATCCTAATGGACCAGGAGAAGGTGAAGGCGGTAAAGGATTGGGCCACCCCTACTACACGCAAGGAACTACAATGCTTCCTCGGGTTTGCTAACTTTTACCGATTCATTCGCAATTACAGTACCGTTGCTGCTCCATTGACCTCTCTGAATTCCCCCAAAGTTCCTTTTTGTGTGGACCCTTCGGGCGGAGAAGGCTTTTCAGGAACTAAAGCAAAGATTTACCACTGCTCCTGTTCTCCAACAGCCAGATCCTGAAAAAGCAGTTCATCGTCGAGGTAGACGCCTCTAACACCGGCGTGGGGGCAGTCCTGTCGCAGCGCAATGGCAAAGATAACAAGGTACACCCTTGCGCCTTCTTCTCCCGCAGACTTAGCCCAGCTGAGCGTAACTACGACATCGGAAATCGGGAGTTACTGGCGGTGAAGATGGCATTAGAAGAGTGGCGTCATTGGTTAGAGGGGGCTAAGGTTCCATTCCAGGTCTGGACCGACCACAAGAATCTGGAGTACCTCCATTACAGCTAAGAGGTTAAATTCCGCCAATCTCGTTGGTCACTGTTCTTTGACAGATTTAACTTCACCTTAGCTTATCGCCCAGGCTCCCAGAACAAGAAACCTGATGCCCTGTCACGTAAATTTTCGCCTGACGCCCCTCCCAAGGAGCCCCAAACCATCTTACCTAGTCGCGTTGTGGTGGGAGCATTAGTTTGGGAGTTAGAGGATCGAGTCAGAAGGTCACAACCTTCTGGGGGCCACCTACTAACTATCCCAAGAACCGCCTCTTTGTTCCAGACTGCCTCCGAGCGAAGTTCTCCAGTGGGCCCATTCTTCCCGTCTCGCCTGCCATCCTGGTGCTAACCGGACCTTGGCCATGCTAACTCGCAGGTTTTGGTGGCCAACGGTCCGGAGAGATGTAAAGAACTTTACGACTGCTTGTCCGGTCTGCGCCCAAAACAAGGCCACCCACACAGCACCAGCTGGTCTCCTGCAGCCGCTTCCGGTTCCTTCCAGACCATGGGCTAACATCGCATTGGACTTTGTCACTGGCCTTCCGCCCTCCAGAGGTAACACCGTCATCCTGACCATTGTTGATCGCTTTTCCAAGGCAGTGCATCTCGTCCCTCTTCCCAAACTTCCCTCTGCCAGAGAGACAGCTAACTTACTCGTCCAACATGTAATCAGAATACACGGCATCCCCTCTGACATTGTCTCTGACCGTGGCCCTCAATTCATCTCACAAGTCTGGAAAGCCTTTTGTCAAGCCCTGGGAATAACGGTCAGTTTAACCTCTGGGTTTCACCCGCAGAGCAATGGGCAGACAGAGAGGGCCAACCAGCAGATGGAGAGTGTCCTTCGTGCCTCACTTCCCGAGATCAGGGGGACTGGAGCGAACAACTACCCTGGGTCGAATACTCCATCAACAGCCTTCCCACGGCTGCCTCAGGTGTGTCCCCCTTCCAAGCTTGTCTCGGTTACCAACCACCTCTGTTCCCCTCACAGGAGGTCGAAGTTGATGTTCCCAACATCCAGGAATTTCTACAGAGGTGCGAAGGACGTGGGGAGGAAACTTCGTTCCGCTCTCCTGAAAGCTGCTGACGAGATGAGTCGCCAGGCCAACCGTCGTCGCTCTGTTCCACCACAATATAAAGTAGGACAAAAAGTTTGGCTTTCTTCCAAGGACACTGCACTAAGGACTGAAAGTCGCAAGCTAGCCCCCCGCTTCATTGGTCCTTTTTTTGAGAAGATCATTAACCCTGTCTCTGTCAAACTCAAGCTACCAGCCTCTATGAGCCGTATCCACCCAGTCTTCCATGTGTCTTGCATTAAACCTGTACTGTTTTCCATCCACACCCCTGCCCGACCAATCCTCCCCCCAGGCTCATCGATGGAGGAGAAACTTACACGGTGCACAAGTTGCTGGACGTTAAAGAAGGGGTCTCCAGTACTTGGTGGACTGGGAAGGATATAGCCCAGAAGAACGCTCATGGGTTCCTGCTCGTCACATCCTCGACAAATCACTCATCAAAGACTTTCACAAGAGGACTTTTAAGCTTGCTTAGATCGCCAGGTGGCGGTCATAGAGGGGGGGTTCTGTTAGAGATCAGTGATTTGTATGTTTGTTTTAGTTAGTTTCTGCTCTTAGTTTGTTTCTTGTTAGTTTTTTAGTATTGCTATTATTTATACATTATATTTTATTCGTTTTTAGAGCATGTGTGTTTCTGGATGAATGCTTGCAGTCTCATGTCTTACTTTCCTCTTGTTTCTTTGTGTGGTGTCTTTAAAAGATTCTCACTCTTTCTTTTCCATTTCGGTTTGGTATTCCTCTTCCTTCTCTCTTGCTGTTCTGATTGGACTATCCACACTTAGAGCAGTTCAGTTAGGCACGGGTGATTAGTTAGTTCAAAGTTAGGATCCCACCTACTTCCTCTCTCTCTCTCCTATCACCGTCCTTGCTTTTCTAGATCCGCCTCTCCTCTCACCTGTTCTGAGTTTAGCTGGGCCTCCACTTAATTTGTTTGTGTATAAAAGACCCACTTTCCTGCTGCTTCTTGTCGACTGTTTCTACCACAGCTCGTTCTTGGTCAGTCTCGTTTCTGCGCTATTTTCTCGTTTCGATTGTTGAAAGCTTCGTTCTTGTGATTCTCCGTAAGTCTTGTATTTGATTGTTTGTATTTGCTTGTGAGATTGGCGGTTTGGTTGATTAGTACTTCGTTCTCCCTGATCCCCATTTTGTACCTATCTGTTTAGTATCTCCTGTGTTCTCCCTTATCCCATCCAACTCCCTTTTTCCTTCCCCTTCCATTCCCTTAGTTTCAGCCCCTTTGTTACTGTCTTTTTGCGGACTGATTCTCTGGTTACTGGATTATTTTGCTTGTCCCCTGACTTCGATTCTGCCTAGTCTGCATTTGTCTGTTTGCCTGGCTATTGATCCATTTCTGTTTTGACCATGAGCTTGGTTAATCCCAATAAACGCCCTGCCGATGCTGAACTGCATTTGGAGTCTATGCCCGTTCCTTTCAAAAATGTATATTCCCTATTAAATTGATTTTTTAAATGCCAGCTATTGCCAAGACCAAAGTCATTCATGTACTGCTTTGGGATTTCAGTGGAGCGCCAGTTTCTGGAATTAGCAGTGGTTTTTGATCTATCCAAGATGGGGTTGATGACAGTGTTGAAGTCTAATTATTGCAGAGTTCGTGGAGTTATTTAATGAGGAAAAAAATATCGAAGAAATTAGGATCATCTACATTGGGGCCATATATGTTTGCTATTGAGATATTAAAGCTGTTGATTGAGGCACTGATGATGAGGTATCGTCCTTCGGGGTCGGTGATGGTGCTGTTATGGATTAATGGTATTTTTCTGTTAATTAGAATCGATACACCTCTTTTGTTTGATTTAAAAGTTGATGAGAAAACTTGACTAAATTGTGGATGCATTAATTTCTGACAGTCTGACTCAGTAAGATGGGTTTCTTGCAACAAACAAATATCTGCCTGTAACCTGCTGATATGATTAAAAACTTTTATTCTCTTAGCCTGTGAACTAATCCCTTGGATGTTCCAGGAAATAAATTTAAGTTGCATTTGTATTTATGACAATAAATTGATAAATGAGCAGAGAGTGAATTATGTTGATGGAATTAAAACAGTAACAAATAAACTTAATCATAATAATTTCAGTAGCAATACGATGATGCATCTTTCCCCAAGTTCTCGCAGGCTTTTTCCCTTTTCTTTGATTTGCATACATTTTCTCAAAAAAATATATGAACATAGACATACATAGAAGTAAACATTGCAAACGCAGAAGAAACAGGCATAGTAAGACACAGAGATAGACCGATAAATAGACGGACAGACAGACAGACAGAACGATTGTGGGTAGATATACAGCTAGACGAATGAAAGGTAAATGGATAGAAGGATAGGTAGATTATAGATAGGTAGATAGATTGACAGACAGACAGATAGATACATGAAAAGTAGATAGATAAATAAATGAGAAGTAGATAGATAGATAGATGAATAGAGATTGATAGATAGATAGATAGATAGATAGATAAAGGGAGTGTTCACTTAAGACTGTTGGTATCGGGACTGTTACTGGAGGATTAATTTTCAATACATTCTAGCCAAACATAATCCTAAAAAAGCCAGGGTGTAGTTTGGCTATCCCTATAACGATAGCCGTCGATATACAATTTGTCCATGACCAGATTAACGCGCTTGCCCTGATCTCTATTCTTTTTAAAGATGGTCCACAACACTTTACGCCATTCATTTATCTCTCTCGGGAACTGGTCATTTAGCCCAAACTGCATGGACTTTTTGACATTAGAACCTGACTCAAGTGACACAAGAAGCATCTTGGTTATAACTGACTATGTCAGAAAATACGCCCAAGCATCCCCCACACGCGACCAAACAGCCAAAACAGTGCCTCAGGGACAGCTACAGTGCTATGCGAAAACTTTATCAGTCATTATGGCTTTCCATAGAGGTTGCATAGTGACCAAGGGGCAAATTTTGAGTCGGAAGTGGTGTTAGAGCTATGCAAATTTTCGGGAGTTAAATCCTGCACTACGCAATATCACCCAAGGGGAAACCCTGTCAAGAGATACAATAGGACACTCTTGATCTTTTGGGAACTCTCAGTGACAAAACGGAGGAGCAGTGGAGGAAATATGCGCGACCTTTAGCCCATGCAGACAATGGAAAAAAAAAAAAAAATGATGCAACTGGTGAAGTACCTTTCTTCCTCATGTTTGGTGGACAGCCTTGTCTCCCCATTGACCTCTATTTCGGGATCACCCCGCAAGGGTATGACCACAAAACCCATTCTCCCTATGTGCGGGATTTGAAGAGTAGGCTTAGGTACGCGTACCGTATAGCGTCCGAAAATACATAAAAAAGACAGTTGATGAACAAAAGGTACTGGGATGCTAAAATGACTGCCTTACCCATTGATGTGGGCGATAGAGTATTGGTGCGCAACATGAGCCTCAGAAAAAAAAACATAAAATCACAGACAAATGGGAGCCTATCGTGCATATAGTTGTCAAGCAACTAGATGAGGATATCCCAGTCTACATTGTGAAGCCTGAAGATGGTGAAGGGAGACAGCGTGTATTACACAGAGACTTACTACTTCCCTGCGGATTCTTGCCTGTAAAATTGAATGTGGGGGAGCCAGATAAGGAGCCTGATGTGCGGCGACCAGTCGCGACGAGCCTCTCAAAGGCCAGAAGAGGGAGAACAGGAGCTTGGTGAACTTTCATCTGAATGCTCGGAAGGGGAGGAATTTCCAATTCGTGAAGCCTCGCCACACTCACCTGAAGACGTACTCCCAGTCAATCAAAGGGATGAGCATGCATGCAATTCCCAAAATACATAAGCACTGGAGATTTCCAGACGTTCAGGAGGACAGATTAGTTCAAGAGATCACAGGAATTCAGCACTGTGATGATCACAAGGTTTCAGTGATTGCAGATAATGGTGATTTTGACTGTGGTATTGCAGAAAGCCCCACTTCAGGGTGCAGTAGACCTCATCGAAGGAGAGTTCCTCCGGCTTATCTTAGGGATTATGAGGTTGGTCATAGAATCAATAGGGGTCATCACAATGATTGTTCACCTCCTCAGAAATCCGTGATCTGCAAAGCTTTAATGTCCTTGCAGAAGCAGATTACAGGTCTAATGCAGTTAATGTACAATGAACTTGACGAGGACGTCACATTCTAAGTGCGGGAGGATGTAACCCACTTAAAAAAAAAAAAACAGACAATCGTAAATCGTGTCAAGTTTTCAGCATTAATACAGTTTACAGCATTTCTCAGGGAAACTCACTGACATGCATTGTAAGGGGGGCACATGTGTCATAATCTACGAGATACAGAGAGGCTGCAAGATCATGCACTCGGCTGGCCAGAGTAGTTTATTGCTCCAAGCTTCTGTTGGCATAATTTCACTCTGGTTGTACTCCTGGATTTCTGTTTCCTAATGGGAGAGCCCCATGCCACAATAACCCTGCAAAAAATGTGCTATAGGAATCCTATAGGACAGTTCAATAGAATTCTATAGAACTTTAGTACCTCGAGTCCTATAGAAAACAAGTTCTATGGGAAATTTCTATAGGAAACAGTTCCATAGAAAATTTCTATAGAACAGCTCTTATAGTACTATTTTCATTTCTTTTTGGCATCTTCAATCCCACCCGAATCTGGGAAGGCGACAAACAAAGCAACCATGTTATATTACCCTTCCTGGCAAACCTTCCGTGTGTCAGAATCTACGAGATACAGACATGCTGCAAGATCGTGCACTCGGCTGGCCGGAGTATTTTATTGCTCCAAGCTTCTGTTGGCATAATTTCACTCTGGTTGTACTCCTGGATTACTGTTTCCTAATAGGAGCACCCTGATTGATGATCCGGCTAACCGACCATTGCCCACCACCACCATTGGAGAGGGCAGCTGCCAGCGACTACTTCTTCAATTCAACCCAAGTTTATACTGCTCAAAATTTGATAGGGATCATAGGAATTTTTTTGTGAAATGACATGCAAATTTGGTAACTGCCACTGATGAACAATATATTGGATAAATGACATGCAGTCAGACACAAAACACATTTGCAAGTGCATTTAATGACATTAAATGAGCGTGCAGCCTCACACTTTTGGCTTTCACGAACACTTCATGGTTTCACCTTCACACATGTAAGGTGAAAACAGACAGTGATCGTTTGATGCTTCATTACCGCAGTTAATGTCAATAACGGGTATGGCCTCCCCTAGCTTGAATGACGGCTTGACAACGTCGGGTCATCAGAACCCGGATGCTTGCAATTGGAATGTTGTTCCATTCTTCAACAAGGGCATTTCCGAGCTCTTCTAGAGTTGTGGGTTGTGCCCTACGACCGAAATGGCGACCTGCAGCATGTTCCACACATGCTCGATAGGGTTTAGGTCCGCGAACGCGGGCCAGTCCATGCGGACAATTGTCTCCTGCTCTAGGAATTGATTCACCACCCTTGCACGATGGGGACGGGCGTTATCATCCATCAAGATGAAATCAGGGCCAACAGCACCAGCGCATGGTCTTACGTACACATTGAGGATCTCATCCCTGTACCGTACCCCTGTCATCATCCCTCTCCCCATGACATGCAGGTCCGTTCTGCCGTTCCTGCTTATTCCTCCCCAGACCATAATTGATCCGCCACCATAACGATCATGTTCGTTGATGTAGGCATCATTAAATCGCTCACGTTGTCTTCGTCACACCCGTTGCCTCCTGTCAGTAAAGTCCAAGCAATATCGGGACTCATCAGTAAAGAGAACTGGAGCCCAATCGTTGTGTGTGTCCATGTGACATGATCGTGAGCCCAATCCAAACGGTCACGCCTATGACGCACGGTCAGTGGGATTCAACACATGGCCTTCTTGAGTTGAGGCCGGCAGTATGAAGACGATTCCGTGTCGTCTGAGTGGATACCCTGACCCCTGAGGCGTTATGAAGGTCATTTCGTAGGGTGGTGGCTGTCCAGAAAGGATGACGTCGTGCCTGAAGTGTGAGAAAGTGGTCTTGTCGTTGTGTAGTCGATCTCTGATGACCACCCCCATGACGGTGTGCTGCTGAACCAAACGTTTGATGCCGGTTCCACGCTCTGTTCACAACGCTTTGGCTGACATTAAGTGCATTAGCAACGTGACGTTGTGAGAAGCCAGAGTCAAGCATTCCGATGCATCTTCCCAATTGCTCTGAAGTCAATCGATGTCTAAGACGTTGAGGAGACATTGTTATTGCTAAATGTAATGCAAAAAATTTGGGAACTTCCAAATTTTCACCAACAAGCAACACACACGTCTGAGTTGAAATGGTGAAGTGTTAGTCAAAGCCAAAATGTGAGGCTGCACGCTCATTTAATGCCATGAAATGCACGTGCAAATGTGTTTTGTGTCTGACTGCATGTCATTTATCCAATATATTGTTCATCAGTGGCAGTTACCAAATTTGCATGTCATTTCACAAAAAAATTCCTATGATCCCTATAAAATTTTGAGTAGTATATTTTCCGAGCAGCCGAATTTTTACTAACAGCAGGAACATTTTTTTTTGAGAGATCTCTCATTACACAGGTACCCATTTGTTCATTCGTGTGTGGCTCAGTCATCAGTGTTATGTTCTACAAGGGAAAAAAAAAAAAAAAAACGGAGAAACTCACTCAAGTATTTTTTTTTTTTTTTGTGTGCATACGATGCTGCACTGAGGATTGCAGAAAATCCTGATTTTTTTTTTTAATGAGATTATGATAGTATGTCATTGGTTAAGTTTCCTTTCATAGGCACATTTGTCTGAGTTTCCTTTATACTTATTATAAACCTTGATGAGGTATAATACGGTTCAAGGGGTAAAAAAAAATCTCATCTGTTACAAACAAATTGTTTCTAGTATGCTTCAGTTCGACTAGATTTTATTTTTTTTAGTTGTAAGAAAGATAGTATATCTCTATCTGACTCTGGAAATTAAAGAATCTCTTGTTAACCCAAACTTTATTGATGTTTATTTTGTCGTGAAGTAAATCAATCGGTTACTTTACCATGGTGTGAAAATGAGTGTCAGTGTCAGAATCCATGTTAGAGTTGACATTAATTTGCTCGGAACCAGTTCATCAAATTACCAATGTCAAATCCTTTTTGAATTTGCTTGCAAAATTGATCCTTTCTATTTATGAAAACAACATATTATGAAACTTATCTGGGTTTATAGTTTGCTGTTTACAATAGCCTCTACAGCTTAACACCATTGCGAGTTCATGGTTTCACCTCCACACATGTAAGGTGAAAACAGACAGTGTTCATTTGATGTTTCATTACCACTGTTAATGTCAATAACGGGTATGGTCTCCCCTAGCTTGAATGACGGCTTGGCAACGTCGGGTCATACTGTCAATCAGAACCCGGATGCTTGCAATTGGAATGTTGTTCCATTCTTCAACAAAGGCATTTCCGAGCTCCTCTAGAGTTGTGGGTTGTGCCCCTTCGACCGAAAATGGCGACCTGCAGCATGTTCCACACATGCTCGATAGGGTTTAGGTCCGCGAACGCTGGCCAGTCCATGCGGACAATTGTCTCCTGCTCTAGGAATTGATTCAACACCCTAGCACGATGGGGGACGGGCGTTATCATCCATCAAGATGAAATCAGGGCCAACAGCACCAGCGTATGGTCTTACATACACATTGAGGATCTCATCCCTGTACCGTAACCCTGTCATCGTCCCTCTCCCCATGACATGCAGGTCCGTTCTGCTGTTCCTGCTTATTCCTCCCCAGACCATAATTGATCCGCCACCATAACGATCATGTTCGTTGATGTAGGCATCATTAAATCGCTCACGTTGTCTTCGCCACACCCGTTGTCTCCTGTCAGTAAAGTCCAAGCAATATCGGGACTCATCAGTAAAGAGAACTGGAGCCCAATCGTTGTGTGTCCATGTGACATGATCGTGAGCCCAATCCAAACGGTCACGCCTATGACGCACGGTCAGTGGGATTCGAACACATGGCCTTCTTGAGTTGATGGCTGCTACAGGTCTCAAAAAAGTAGGTACAGGGGCCTGTTTACCATGGTCTAGCATCCCCTCTTCTTTTTAACACAGAGTGGAGGCATCTGGGCATTGAGGAGACAAGTCTTTTGAGTTTAGCCATTGGAATTTGATCCCACTCTTGTTTAATACAGGCTTCCAGCTGCTGGAGAGTTTTGGGTCTCCTTTGACGGAGTTTTCGTTTAATTATATGCCAAATGTTCTCAATCGGTGAAAGATCAGGACTGCAGGCAGGCCAGTTCAGCACACGGACTCTTCTACCACAAAGCCATGCTGTTGTAATAGCTGCAGTATGTGGTTTTGCATTGTCCTGCTGAAATACACAAGGCCTTCCCTGGAATAGATGTCGTCTGGAGGGGAGCATATGTTGCTCTAAAACCTTTCAGCATTCATGCTGCTTTTTAAAACATGCAAGTGTCCCACACCATATGCACTAATGTGTCATGGTTTGTGAGGTGTGCGTGTTGTTTGACTTTTTTTTGCAGCTCTCTTCCTGGGACAATATCGAATTCCTGGGCTATCGAATTCTTAACCCAGCTGGTTGATTGATCTGGGGTGGCGCTTTCCCAGAATCTATATAAGCAGGAAGTCCGGCACGCCTCCTTCGCTAGAGTGTCTGTTCTTAGCTTTGCACTATAGCCAAAGATATCTGTAGTCAGGTTTTGTATGACTTTCTATCTTCTAATTATTGGAGTTTCTTCTCCCTTTTTCTATCTCGCTTTGCTTCCGTGGTTCGGACTAATGCATCCCCATACCATCAGAGATGCTGGCTTTTGAACTGAACGCTGATAACAGGAGGGGTGGTCTTTCTCTTTAGCCTGGAGGACATGACGCCCATGATTTCCAACGAGAATGTCAAATTTGGACTCGTCTGAACACAGGACACTTTGCCAAATTGCTACGGTCCATTTTAAATGAGCCTTGGTCCACAGAACACGGCGGCGCTTTTGGATCATGCTCAAAAATGGCTTCCGTTTTCCGTGATAGAGTTTTAGGTGGCATCTGTGGATGGCACGGCGGACTGTATTTATAGACAGTGGTTTCTTGAAGTATTCCTGGGCCCATTTAGTAATGTTAATGACAGAATCATGCCGATGAGTGATGCAGTGGCGTCTGAGGGCCTGAAGATCACAGGCATCCAGTAAAGGTCTTCGGCCTTGTCCGTTACGCACCGAGATTTTTCCAGTTTCTCTGAATCTTTTGATGATGTTATGCACTGTCAATGACGAGACCTTCAAAGCCTTTGCAATTTGACATTGAGGAACATTGTTTTTAAAGTATTCCACAATTTTTTTACACAAGCCTTCACAGGTTGGAGAGCCTCTGGCCATCTTTAGTTCTGAGAGACTCAGCCTCTCTAAGACATCCCTTTTATAGCCAATCATGTTACACACCTGATGCCAGTTAACTTACTTACTTGCTAAATGTTCTTTCAGCTGATTCTCTCATATATTAATTGCTTTTTCAGCCCTTTTTTTTGCCTGTGTCCCAACTTTTTTGAGACGTGTTGCAGCCAGAAAATTTGAAATAAGCTCATTTTGTGGATAAAAATGTATAAAGTCTCAGTTTCAACATTTGAAATGTTATCTATGTTCTATTGCAAATAACATTGGCTCATGTGATCTGAAAGTCATTGCATTTTGATTTTATTCACAATTTACACTTTGTCCCAACTATTTCGGAATTGGGGTTGTAATTGATGGTATTGCTGTTTATATGACAACTCATGTATTCATATCTAAATGTAAAATGGCATAGTACATGATTATACGCACTTCGGTTGCACCGCAGGGACGCATTTAATCCGATAGATTTTTTTCCTTCTTATAATCATATTGTAGGAAAACATTGGCTTATTGAGTTTTTATCATATTTTCCTTGTTTAAGTTAAAATAAACAGTATGTTGAGATTTTATTATTGTAAATACACACATACAACATATTGGCACTTCATTCTGAATAACCTTATTTATTTAAATTCACTTGTTCTGGCTGCTACAACTTTCCCACTTGTGCCAACATACTCCTTACCCTCTGTTCCCCAACTTTTCCTCTTATTTGCCTTCCATTCTTTCTCATTTTTAAATTTTTTTCCATGAAAAAAATCATCATTGAGATCATTCTGAAAATCTTCCATGTTAAACATCTGTGGCATAGACATCTGTTAACAGAGGGCACTATCTGTATCTGTATAACAAAGACCCAAGTCCTGGAGTTGGGCCTATCTTTTATACATGCCAGTTCTCTAGCAGGCTGTAGTAGTTCTTAGAGAGTGGACCTGGGCCCATCATTCATGCACAAGGTAGTTCTGTGTGTAAATGACAATTTTTTATGTTTAACTCGAATTGGCCAAATTATGGACTTGGGCCCTTCTCATATTCAGGTATTCAATTTGATCATCTCCTCTGGTTTCCACGTAACACCACGTATGATATTAACACTGACACTAACATGAATTCTAACACTTACACTCATTTTCATACCATATTAAGAGCCATTCCACGAAAAAAATGGCACTTTTTGAAGAAGTTGAGGAGTTGACCCCCCCGGAATTGAATGAAACTTGGCACATAGGTAAATATGGTCAGGTCCATATCTCACTTAGTCTGCTGGTGGCGCCACTTGGAAGCCACTAAAATGGCTGTTTTGCTTTTGACACCATATTTTACATCAATTATTATGACTTAAGGGTCCACAGTACCAGATGTGTTATACTTTTATCATGACCTGTGACACTTAAAGTCTGGATAGACATCAGAATCACATCAGCGCCAAGCTGGGTAACTATGTAATTGAGCCGGAATTATTTGAAAAATCACAGTAAAAATTGAAAATGGGAATGGGAATGAAATAATATCCCAGACATATACCAATCAAGAATGCTTTATTATGTGTTTTCTCACAACAAGACTATCATTTTCAGTGAGTAGTACCTTGGTATCTTGCTGGGTTAGTGCAATGGACGGCTGGAAAGATGGTCGAAATTGATTTTTGGTGCATGTTTGCGGTATATTTTCTCAGTAACCCAGATATGTTCCATGGTGATAAAAGCCGTTTGTTGTGCTTTTGGAGCTCTGTTTTCTATCAAGCATTTCTTTGGTAGTATCTACACTTTCAAGCAAGACGGAGCCAAAGTTGGAGGAAAACTCAAAACGGACCATTTCATAGCAGATTGTGCCTATGTTTGGGTGGCATTATTTTGTTTACCCAGCAAGATAGAGATCTGAAATTCTCTGGATACATAGTCCCTTTGGGGTACGTTACAGCATAAGTAAAATCTCAATGGTAGTATTTTCAGTGTAGTTGAGATTCAACATCAAAAGTGGGAAAATTTCACCCCCAGGGGGCGCAGTAGGTTGGATGCAAATACTGACTATCCCCAGCAACGTACCAAAGAAATTGTTTTTGAATTGCGATACACACAGCTAGTTTTCTCTGAAAATGAAGAGTTTAGCTTGGCACTATGCTGGGTGGATAGCAATCTGAACAAAGGTGGCGCTCTAAAGAGCTAAACTTCTACTTACCTAATATTCCATATTCCCAGACATATAACACAATTCTGTCTTTTGACGTAAATAAAGTACATGCACAGTTGTGCATAAAAGTTGTAATCACTTTGGTTTAAAGCTGGGTTGGTTGTAAATTGGAAAAGAATGCTGGTTGTGATTGTAGCATTGTGTCAACATGCAAGAATCTTACCAGTAGTCAGTACAGTGTACAATTTTGTAGTGTTGGTGCATTTTCAAAAAATCACAAACGCTCAGCATTTTTCCTTTGCTGTTAGAATTAATGAGCAGGCTTCAGTGTTAATTCTAGGATTTCCTAAGGGCAGGGTGCTTGGGTCAGAAAAAGGGCACAGCAGTCGCTTCGAGCGAGTGGTTGTCCTGAAAATGAGCATAGAGTTCGTAGCAAGTAAGCTGCAGCCTGCCAAGATAAGGGCAGTTCATTTGTAGTGGTAACTTGCGTGCCCTCATTCCTAACACCAGCCCATGATGTCTAGCCTACGGGATGCCCGCTGGGTGGGAGGACGGGGTTTCTTTTACAGACTTCCCATTTTGGTGTGTATCAAGCCATGGGTGTTGACGCAACTATTGTGCCATATAGGCTGTAGCCGGCTATTTAATTCAGAGACAGACAAGCTCACTATCAACGGGCCGTAAACGGCCCTGTAGAGACCCAGGATCTAGTGTAGTAGGCCTTGCCTAGGGCTCAACTAGCTCCAAGGATAACATCGATCCGGATCGATGGCCTTGGATAGCTGCTCAGGGCCAAAGCCAAGGAGCATCTCTGGCACGCACCATCAGGTGCCGCCAACCCACAGTCCAATTCCAAAAACAGACTGGGTTGCTGGGTTGACGTCATTTCACTTTGGATAACATGAAAAGCATAAAACAGTTTTAACTTTTGTGCTAAACACTCTGGGCTCTAATTTCTTGGCGCAGCGCGGGGTGGCGCAGCGTTCACCCACCCAGAGTGTTTTCGGAGCCAGCGCAGTGGTAATTTCAGGTGCAACACCGCAGCCTTTGGTAAAACGTGCGCCGAGATGGGTTTAGTAGGGGAGGTGTCACATATTCATCGAGACGCAGTGACAGTTTCAGACAAAAAGTCTTCGCTGCAGTTCGCAGAAAGCTCGCCAGCTCCAACCTGGTTTTTACTTTCTGTGCAGTGGTAATTTGACCGGCGACAGTTCGTCACCGAAACCTCACAGACAGGTTTCCAGAATGTCAGGCACATTTCAATGCAATAAATAATTACAGCAACCACTATTTAATGTAACTATCTGAATCAGCACATAAATTATAGTATCTATATCGATTGTCCTGATGTCAGATCAGAGAGAGAGAGAGAGATGTGTACATTGGGCGCGTGAGTGCGTGTGTAGGCTATGTGGGTATGTGCCCTTCAGCTGCTTTCACCAATATTTTATCAATGCAAAGACGCAAATACGCGTGTATTAGCGTCTTTGCATTGACTCTGAATGTAATCTGTCGTTGATGCATGTCTGTGGTATTGTCACTTAGGTTTTATCGTTTTTAGTGGGGAAAGGAATACAGCCTGATTGCTATGATCTCGTACTGAGTTAAGATCACATATTGAAAATAAATGTGTAACGATCTTGCATTGTTGTCCATGCGTGTTAATCCCAAAATTTTAAGCGGCAACAGGGTGTAATAATAGGAACACGCTATCCATCGTTTCTCTTCCCAATTATGCAGGCAGAAAAAAATTAATGAGCAACCGTCAGTATTTAATTCCAACTTCATAAGTTTGAATGATCTGACGTAGTTTCGTAGTAATTCCATTCAAGTTCCCTTATGATAATAATTTGCCCTAACTAGCCAGCTAACTCATATTCGTAATGCTTAATATAGACGTAAAGCGGTACAGAAAACATGCCTGAAGCAGCAAAGTAAAATGCAACATTAACGCATCATGCAGATATAGGACAGAGGCTTCTATATTCCAACACATTAAAGGCGAGGAGAGGAGCTCATTTGATTGGTGAAGATTTGACTCGGCTGTGTTATACCCAAACACGCCTTCTTTTTGCCATTGCGCCGCAGGAGGGACAGAGGCGGGATAGAGGAGTACTTGCGCTAGGCTGCACCGGGCACGAGAAATTGCAACATACGCCTGGACACACCCGTTGGCGCGGCGCACCCCCCATTCGCCAGAACGCCCTCTCGCCTGGTCTCACTTAATTTGAGCCCTCTGTCTTCATGTACACGGTTGTGTGACTAAGATTCTTTTTCAGAGTTCAAATTATGGACCATTATTTTATACAAGTGTACGTATACTGTTGATGCATGTCTGTGGTGATACTCCTTCTACATTAGTTCTTTTTTTGGCATTTATTTATTTATTTTTTTTGACTGGTCATGTTTTATAACTAGCTGTACATTTCTGACTGCGCTGTACCCGTACTTGGTAATAGTACGTTTATTGTGTGTTTGTAACGCTCACAATCACCACCAGTTTACAACCAATAGAGTTTTACACCAAAGGGATTACAAATTTTATGTATAACTGTGCATGTACTTCATATATTTCAAAAGACAGAACTTTGGTATATGTCTGGGAATACGGAATATTAGGCCGGTTGAACATTAGCTCTTTAAAGCGCCACCTTTCATCAGAAAGCTATCTACCCAGCATAGTACCAAACCAAACCCTTCATTTTCTGAGAAAACTAGCTGTGTGCATCACAATTGAAAAAAAAAATTCTTTGGAACACTGCTGGGGATAGCCAGCATACAGCGCCCCCTGGGGGTGAAATTTTCCGACATTTGATGTTGAATATCATCTACACTGAAAATACTGAGGTTTTACTAATGCTGTAATGTACCCCAAAGAGACTGTGTATCCAGAGAATTTCAGATCTTTACCTTGCTGGGTAAACAAAATAATGTCACCTAAACACAGCCATAATCTGCTATGAAATGGTCCGTTTTGAGTTTTCCTTCAAATTTTGGCTCTGTCTAGCTTGAATGCGTAGATACTACCAAAGAAATGCTAGGTATTCCTGAAAATAGAGTTCCAAAAGCACAACAAATGGCATTTACCACCACAGTACATATCTGGGTTACTGAGAAAATATACTGCAAACATGCACCAAAATCAAATTCGACCATCTTTCCGGCCGTCCATTGCACTAACCCAGCAAGATACCAAGGTACTATTCACTGAAAATGATAGTCTTGTTGTGAGTAAATACATAATTAACTATTCTAGATTGGTATATCTCTAGGATTTTATTCCCATTTTCAATTTTTACTGTTATTTCTCAAATAATTCTGGCTCAATAACGTAGTTACCCGGCTTGGCGCTGATGTGGTGCTGATGTCTATCCAGGCTTGAAGTGTCACAGCCAACTGACGTTCGTTCATGTGTTTATTTCTTAGAGTTTTCGAGTCAGTGCGGCCCTGTTTGGATCGTAGACAGTAAAAGAAGTGGATGGCGGGATGATGCTGTTCTCAACGGGAGAGCGATGAAGCTCAATTGAACGAGTTTAGTTGGGCACCACACCTACTGTGCAGGCTCGAAGTCAGCTCGCTGACGTAAACCAATGTCCTGAGAAGCGGTAACTCGTCTGGTAGATGTACCCTACACATAATTCCCAGCGAGCAAGCGATTGCGTCTGTAAGTATAGTCTGATTCCGTTCAATGTTATTATGTTTTACGAATTATTACTTTATAGGTACTTCACTTCGTTAGCGATGTGGCTCAATCGTCTACTGTCTATGATTCGTCTATGGGCTTGTGGTCTAAACAGTACGGTTATTTACCTCCTGTGCTGTCGCATTTCACGTCACTTTTAGCCTAGCCTGGGGCCATCGGCTAAAAATGCTTGGTATTAGACCATAACGCTACATACAAAGTAAAGACATCTGCTACAAAATGTAGTTTCTCTGTAGAAAATATTGTCGCTGACATGAAGGCTCATAATGTTTTTAGTGTAAAGTTATTTGATGTCAAAAGTCAGACAAAATGAATGGGGGTGAATGGATAAGCTACTGCTAGTTGGTCATCTGCTATCTTCTAGAGCGTTCAATTGAGCTTTAACTTCCGAGTGTATTCCTACCCCCTTGGTTTGGATTGCAGATAGTCGGCTATGGCTCTGGGGTCGTTGGGAAGGTGGGGGCGGAGCATGGACAGTAGGCTTGATGGGAGGAGGGACTGTGCCATTTCTCAATTGTTACGCTAGGGTAAACCAACTCACTTTCTGCAGGTATACTGCCCCCATTTTCTTTGGACTGTGTAGAGTATGAATTTAATTTTTGGCTGCCATTACACAGGGCACCTTTAAAAAAAAAAAAAAAAAAGTCATTAAATGTCTTTTCATATTTTCTCTTAAATGTGTAAATAGGCCTATCAAAAACATACATGATTTTTCCCCATTAGGCTATGTTGTGAGCAGTAGTCCTTTGTGCTGAAATTGAGCCTAATATCTGCGTCTACGACCACACATGCACGCACACTATGGTCACGCGCAAAAGTCCCGGTTTTAGTTTCAGGAAATCTGGTCACCCTAATATATTTAGAACACTAGATATGGTGATGATGTCATGTTTACATTATCCAAAGGGAAGCACCTGGCCACCATATTGATAAACCCAACTTCTTCATAAAAATGAATGATTTCCTATGAGGCCAATTTCAAATAAGTCAATATAAGCGTTAAAATGCCGAGATGTGCGGCTGCCTTTTGCAGCAATATTCATTTGAAGGGCTGTAATAAAACGTTTCACAACATAGAAACGCAAATTTGTCACTTTAATAGAAATAAATCGCATTTGCATGCTAGCTAGCTAATTAGCCGTCCCATTGACTTGAGCAGACCGCTGACTAAAAGCAAATGCTAGCGATTGATAACGGTCACCAGCGAGTTACCTCGGTACCCTCACCATCGCGGGGACTGCATTGACTTAGCAGTTAATAAAATTAACAAGGTGGCTAACAAGCTAGCTACTTGTACTTGTCATTCAACGGCAATACTTCTTAACTGCATAATAGTTAAAACAGAGGACAAGTCGCTTTGTCTGTTTATATGGTTTCAAAAGACAAGGAGGGGAGAAAGGCTTGGATGTTAGAAATAGTTCTCAATTGTTAAAGGAATTAAATGTGAATAAATGTTAGTGTTGTAAATGGTATGGTGTTGGATATTATATGCAAAATATTGTCAATCACCAGAAGGAAGGTGGCTGTGGTATGATATAGAAGATAGCCTCTTTACGACCTAATTAGAGATGCCACTTTGTGTTTTATGTCTTCATGATTTTTACAAAGCTTTGTTTTTTTTTTTTTTTTTTTTGTTGCTTGGGTTTTTTCGAGGTTTTTTTTTTTTTCATGTTGTGGAAAATTGTTTTTATTTTATCTTGATTTCTTGGGCTGTATGTATCTTCTGTTAAGTGTGGACCCCAGGCAGATTAGTTGTTGCCCTGGGTAATGGCTTATGGGGACCCTAATAAACTAAACCAAACTGAACTCCAGTTTTGTGTCACTCAAGTCTTTTTCCATGGTCTACAAGGAAGTTTTTCATTACCAGGGCCTCCTGTGACCTCCTAAGTTACTGCTTTAACCATGAAGTTGATGTGTGCAACAAAACCTCCAAGATATGTAACTGTTTGGCATGGGGCAATCTGAGGATGATCATTTACTCAAGAAAGATATTGTGCATTTTGCACCCAAATTACAGAACTTAAATGGCCCTCCTATGGAGACAATGATGTAGAACTAATGCATATTGCAGATGGGAGGGGAGCATGACTGCACGCCTTGTGTATTTCAACTAGCAGAAATAATCAATGGCCGCCTTTTAATCCTCTTACATCTGTGTTTTTTGTAGGATGCAGAATATTGTGGGATTGTATGAATAATTCAAGAATGATGTGACATTTGCCTGCCTATGCCAATTATTTGTTCATCTCGATGATACTGCCAAGATTTTTTGGTTATCCACTTACTCAATATCCCTCCAATAAACATTTGTGTCCCGTCTACCCTGCACTATGGCCCCTAAATGGGCCCAGTTAAATGGAGACATTTAAGTTGATGAATATCACAAAAGTCAATGACTTCACATCAGGATCTGCCTCTCCCTAAAATCAAGGTTTAAAGAATAAAGGGCCAAACATAGCAAGTGCAGTGAGTAGGCAAAAGGAAAAACAAAAATGGAATTTGAATAAGATGCAGACTGATGCATCATTGTTTCAGCCAAGCAACATAATGTCAGCATGGACGAATCAACCACAAAAAGTGTTTTACATCTTTAAAAGACTTGACAGTTACACTGGGTAGTTAAGGAAGGCAGAGAATTATTATTTGACATCTGAATATTTGAAGACAGGATGCGAGCAGGAAATCATATGCCGACAACTTTGTGAGACAATGCTGAAAATGACATGCTGTCCAGCTTCTTGAGTTTTATTCCAGTGGACACATCACCATAATGACACTGAATTTCATAGACAATGAAATTGTCCACAAAAACAAGCATTGACAGGAGAAGCATCCTGTCTGATTATGAGAGTCGTTATTATACAATCACCATTGAAGTTATTCTAGAATAAACTTGGAAGATGTACAAAGTGATGTAGAGCAAAGCTGTATGTAACACATGGGAATATTTGCCAGGGGTAGATATGAATTGAATAATAATGCACACAACTGAAGAAAATAAACCATAAAATCAAGGACCTGGATGTTCACTCATGCATAATACTTTAGTCAATTCTTTAATAGGTTTAATTTACTAATATTGAGCGTCAATCTCATTGAAGTAACCCGTCAAAGTGGGGTTGTTACATTTCCAAGCGCAAGTGTAGCCATGTGATATTAGCAACAAATTCAAGTCAGATATAACAACATCTGAAGTTCTTTTTCAAGATTTCAATCAATTACATTGTAACAATTGAAATATTGATTTAACAACATAAATCTCTTCCTTCATTCTCAACGTATTTTCCTACACAATGGAAAATACACTATAGCGTGGGCAACCAGGAATAAGGACAAACAAAAATCAATGAATTAAGTACTGCACTACATTTGTTCTCCATCAAGTGGCGCTATCAGCAGCACTTATCACCTATTACAAATGCGAAACCTCTCTTGCCCTGTGCCGTTCTCATTGTTCGTTTGTAACCTTTGCAGCCGAGCGCAGCACCTCTCCAGGGTCTGCGGAGATGCGCAGATTTTTGGTCGCGCCTTTGTTACATATTTCCTGTCAAAGGTCACGCAGCCGGGGTGCTCGAACGATTAGGCTTGTTCGACTTTATGCGGCGCCGCCACATGGCGCCGCGCAGACACAGCTGGAAGTGATGCACGCCGGTTAGAAATCTTGTTCGACTTCCGTCGGCGCTGCAGACCTTCTACGTAATATCCCCTGTCACATGACCACAAGACCTCGCGGGATCACGGCATCTGCAGCCAAATGGTGCAGTTGTTCTCCTCTGGCTGCAGCAAAACGGATACACCTCTGTGACGACGGAAATGGATCGTAATTGGTTTCAGTTTTGGATGACGCATTTGACGTCTGTTACAGTTAAATTTGACGAACATGAATTCTACTTTACTTACTTTTGTTAAGAAGTGATGTTTGTATGCTTGGTTTTAGTTGGTTTTAGTCCATTCTAGCATATTTCTAGTGTATTTATTGTATTTATATATTTATTCTGAGTTACATGTTTCATGTTTAGAGAATGAATGCTTGCAGTCTCATGTCTTACTTTCCTCTTGTTTCTTTGTGTGGTGTCTTTAAAAGATTCTCACTCTTTCTTTTTTCCATTTCGGTTTGGTAATTCCTCTTCCTTCTCTCTTGCTGTTCTGATTGGACTATCCACACTTAGAGCAGTTCAGTTAACACGGGTGATTAGTTAGTTCAAAGTTAGGATCCCAACTTCCTCTCTCTCTCTCTATCACCGTCCTTGCTTTTCTAGATCCGCCTCTCCTCTCACCTGTTCTGAGTTTAGCTGGGCCTCCACTTAATTTGTTTGTGTATAAAAGACCCACTTTCCTGCTGCTTCTTGTCGACTCGTTTCTTCCGCCTAAGCTCGCTTTGGTCAAGTCTCGTTTCTGCATCTTTTCTCTTGATTTCTGCAAGTTTGTATTTCGTGATTTCTCCCGTGAGTCTTGTTTACGTTGTAGTTTGCGTTGTGTGATTGAGATAGTGATTGTGAGTACCACGTTTACCCTTTATTCCCATTGTACCAACTTTGTTAGAGATTTCCTTTGTGCTACCCTTATCCTCTCCAACTCCCCTTTTCCTTCCCCATCCAATCCCTTTAGTATTTCCCTGTGTTACTGTCTTTGTGCGGACTGACATCCTGGTTTATAGATCTTTCTGCTTGTCCCTTGATTTACGATTCTGCCTTGCCTAAACCATTCCTGTTGCCTGGCTTTGATTTCTGTTCTGTATGACCATGAGCTCACCTAATAAACGCCCTGCCATTGCTGAACTGCATTTGGAGTCTCAAGCCATTCCTTTCAACTTTACTTCACCCCATAGATATTTTATTTGGAATAACAAAGATATTCTCTACAAAAATAAATCACTGTTTTTCAAAAACTGGGTCAACCATGGCTTCGATTTCGTCCATCAAACAAAGCAAAAGCCGCGAGATTGGCCATGTTTCCGACGCTACGGGAAAGTGTTCGACTTGACGGCAGACCTTTTATACTCCTCCCCTGAAGTCGGCGGCAGTTCCCGTTGGCTAAGCAATCAGCCACAGCCAGCCGGCAGTTCAATCCGAACGAGCCGATTTTCTGCAAGATCCTGCAGCTATCACAGGGTTTGGAGGGCATATCGCGCAACTTCGGCAAGATTCTCACGTAGTTTTTCGGGAATCTCGCGCAGCCGGCTTACTTGCAGACGCGCTCGAACGCACCCAGAGTTTCAGCCCGTGAAGTCACAGAATCGTGACGTGAAAGCGGCTGCTGAGAGTGTAAACAAAGCATCCCTGAACAGTGATATGCATTGTACCATTGTGCGAGTTTATAACCCAACGGCGAATTAAATTCCTGTCCTTTGGGAACGTGTGCATTGTCACACTGGCCATCTTCTGTTTAGTGTCGTTGGCACAATCGTATGCCTGACAATGCAGCATTTTCAAAGCGATTTTGGATCTGTTCACTGACGAGCAAATCTCCTTAAATCGAATGCCTCGGCCATGATGCCTGGAAGCGCCAGACCTCCGTGATGACGTCATGATCTCGCGCCCGAGAATCAGACGCGACAGGTGCTACGGATTATAATAGGCTCGTTCGAGATGAAGTGCGCCTCGCCTAGAAAGTAGACGAGAGCAGGCGGCTGCAGCGGGGGGCGGTGACAACAAGCTGCAATCAAGTCGGACAGTTTCCAGCAGCCTTGAGAGAATATACAGGAAGTCACAGAAATACGTACATCCTATTCACCCAGGGTGTCCCCCCTAAAAATCCTCACATCTCACTTACCAGAAATATTTGCGCTGCTAAATACTTCAATAATTAAAACTGCAGTGTTAATACACGATAGACTATATTCAGTTCATGATCTGTGACATGAATCCCAATTAAACGTCACCATCAGCCACACATTTTCTGTAACCAGACTAAAGCTTCAAATCTGACAAATAAAATCAAACTCTCTCCCATTCAACAGAAGTAGAGAGTGTATATAAAACGTCATATTGTTGAGCCAATCTCTAAACCAATCAGCTGTTAGATCAGGTTAGAGCCAGGCGGTGCAGTCGGTGGAGAGAAACTGCAGCGCCTGGCTCTAAATACTGCGGCCGCCTCGCTGTCGTGATTTTATCGACGTCCACTTTTGTAATACGTCAGAGCAAGGCAGGATGAAGTCGGACACAAAACTAACCGGCATGCATTGTGCGCCGATCGCCGGTGGTCGGATCTGCGCAGACCTGGCTCATCTCAAACGAGCCTAATGGCGCTGCCCAATGGGCTCAATTAAATTCCATTTTTTCGTCAATTAGCCAACTGAGCTATATGAATGCAGCTTAACAAGCAGGAGATTAACAAATTGAAATAACAAGAGGGCAGAAATATTTTGATGATAGTCCTCCTTTAACATACAGGTTGTATCACACCTGGGCGAAATATTTATCAGTGGCAGCAGCAACCATCGCCAACAGCAGCAGGACTTACATTTCTGTACCTTGCTAACCAAGCTAGCTATCACGCTAATAAAATTATTCGCAGTTGAATCTCGATGAAGTCTTGATTTTACCAATTATGCAAATGATGTTTGCTTCGTGTTTCTGGACCTTTGCAGGACACTGCACTAACGTCACCTTCGTAGCAAGCTAGCTGGCTGGCTAGTAACGTTACAGGAAAACCGTAGCTCTCATTTGGCAGCCAGTGTTTTACGTATCTCGGTGGCTAGCTTGTTTCTATCAGTTAGCTTGTTAACAAAGATAGCTAGTATCTGTGTAAGCACACAAAGGCGGTGTAGAGTCATCATTGCGGCTGTTACGGAATCTGCGTAATAAAGTGCTTCTTGATTAGCAAATCACTGCTTTACGCTATACTAATTTTCCCTGTTTATAGCTTAGCATCTATAATATATTTAATTCTAGACTTTTTACGAGTAATCTCATCACACTCCGTTTGACTTCCAGAAGAGACGATTTGGAATAGAACAAGATGAGGAGTGAAAAGGTTTTCGTGGATCTTCCTGAGTAAAAAACACGTTAATATATATGTTGTAGCCAAGTGAATTTAAAGCCATTTCATAACCTCTGTCTTGATTTGCATACAATATCAGAAATGATCACTCTACTGACCATGCACAATAGCGATCGTAAGATAGGCTACTGCAACTTTCAGTATTAGGAAAAACAAACATTATTCTTAGTAAGGATGAAAATCAGTGTGATCATAATAGGCACACTAAAAAAAGCCATCTAATGCAGGGGTTCTCCACCCTTTGCCTTATTTCCTTCTTAAAATTTGCCTTTGAGAGCTACCATAAAAATAAATAAATACAAAGAGCAAGAGCAGCTTTTGTCTTACCTGGCCATGATAACCAATATAATAAAGTTGATGAGATATTGTTTCCTCTGTGGTCTTGAAATGGAAATCAAGAATTGTGGATTTCTACTGCTAGTACTAGTAATAACTACCAATACAGTACAACAAATGCATTAATTCATTATCACAGTCAGACGGTAGTCACTGCATGGAGTCCACACCAAGTATCCTAAGGAAATTTCATCAGGTCAAATAAGCTTAGTTATGTCTTAGAAGACGTTTCGCCCCCTCTACAAATGGCTTCATCAGTTCATGCTGTTCACTAGGCTAGACCGGCTAGTCTGCCTATGACCTGGATGAATGAGAATACGCATAGACTAATCCATACTAAGAGTTCTGTAGTTGGAGGGAAATCTTGTTCATCCATGTTGACTTTTTGACAATTTTCAAAACCTTTCAATGATAACATAACACATACAGGCCATTTTTAACACAAGTACAATATACTTTAGGCTTAGTTGAATCAATCCTGACTAAAATATGCATTTAATTCAGTAACTCAGTAATAAAATACATTCACAAAAATAAAGAAATTATTTGAGATCAAAAAGATGCATATGGTCTCCTGGAGCATCTAATATTGTGATCAAATATTGTAAATTTGTTTCCAATGGTATCATTTGAATATTCATCAATGTAAGATGCATATACAGTGTACATAAACACGGTGTTAATGCTTTTCTGCTCTGAAATACACATCTCGGCCGTCCGTGGAAATAATTTGCATAGCGTGGCCAATATCGCGTTTATGTACACAATGTATGCATCTTATATTGATGGACAGTCAAATGATACTATTGGACACAAATTTACGGTATCACTTTGATCACAATATTTGACGCTCCAGGAGACCATATGCATCTTTTGAGAAATAATTTTTTGAAATTATTAAAAGGCATCTCTCCAGAAGAAAATAAATATTAAGGACAGAGAATTGGAAAAATATTTTTAATAGACCAAATTAAGGCACAAGGCAGGAAAACAACAAAAGGGAAGAAATGGGACAATGAAACGAAGTATGGGTCCAGCAGGCTATAAAATCTCCAGGTCTTCAAGGTGTTCCAGGAAACATGGGAATCCTATTAATGAACCTAAAAAAAAAACAAGATCGATGGAAAACCAAATTATATAGCTGCCATAATTTTCACTACAGTAGTATGGTTTTCACAAGCTAGTTTGAACGCAGCATTTATAACATTACACCTCATAGTAACTTTAGAGAATAACTTGATAAGATGTCGTTCATGCCAAAAGAGACTGATGATGATCGATCATTATTAACTTTTTGACTCTAACGGTAGACTATACAATTACTCTGACTTTTTAAGTAGATATGGTATACCTGTAACTACAAAAGAATATGCCATTGTCTTTGATGCCATCCCTATTGGAGTCATAATGCTCTTTAAGGGTAACCTGTTACCATCAGAACCAACTACCCTGATCCCATTATCTCACACTGTTTCTCACACTGAAATTGATGTCTTGTGTATGTCTTCCAAGCATCACAACATCAATAAGAAAATAAGAGCTGTATTCCAAAGTGACACACTCACTGCTCCTCATATAATTCCGTTTTGGAATGGCATCATAGAGAATATACCATGGAAGAAAGTATGGTCATTACCATTCAAATACTTTGTTAGTAACAAAGTAAGAGAAGTTACAATTAAATTAATTCATAGAATCTATCCTATCAAATCTTTTCTCAAGAGATACACGCAAAACATTGATACTACTTGCTCTTTTTGCTGTATATCTTTGGAAAACACCTCACATCTGTTTTGGAGCTGCTCATATACTCAAGAATTCTAGTCAGACATCCAAAAATTTATCCACACTGGTATAGACATGAATTTTTGTTTTTGTTTTAAAGATGTTTTCTTTGGCTTTTATGACTATGGAAAAGAAAATGAATATAATTTTTTCATTATAAACCTTGTTTTCTTATTTGCCAAGTTTTAAATTCATAAATGCAAATTCGACCATAGTAAACCCTACTTTCCAGCATTCCTAATTGAACTCCAAAATTACTTTGAGTCAATACAATATTCTAACAATTCTAAAGCCAAAAGAACGACTCTTTTATGTAAAAAATATCTCTTTTGTAACTTTTTTCTCTCTTTTCTTTTTCCTCTCCCTGCCTATAAACCCTTGTATTGCCTATGTAACTCTCTGAACCTATGTGTAAATAGGCTCGTTCGAGATGAACTGCGCCTCGCCTGGAACGTAGACGAGAGCAGGCGGCTACAGCGGGGGGCGGTGTCAATAAGCTGCAATCAAGTCGGACAGTTTCCAGCAGCCTTGAGAGAATATACAGGAAGTCACAGAAATACGTACATCCTGTTGAACAAATCTGTAGGCTACATCCCACTTGCCAGAAATCTTTGTGCTGATAAATACTTCAATAATTAAAACAGTGCAGTGTTAATATACAATAGACTATGGGCCCTATCTTACGCCAGAGTCCCTAAACCCGTTATTTGGGGATTTCGCATTGCGTAAGAGGCGTTCCCCCGCGAAAGTTGCTATCTTGCGCACCTGCCTATATCCCTAAAACACCAGCGCTACTCGTTACATTATGCATAGGCGTGGTTTGGGCGTTACGCCAGTTAAACCAATCAGTGTGCTAGGTGCCATTGCCTTTAGGAGCAGGCTGCGCCACCCCAAATCCTCAAACCGAAATCCGTGATGGAGAGAGGAAGGTCGCCACGTTTCTCCGTTGACGAAGTTAAATTGCTCGTGCATGAGGTCAAATCCAGTCAGGGGAGGATCTGTTTTTGTTAAGTTAATCATGAATTGTATTATTATTATTATTATTATTATTATTATTTGACATTCACACATTGTTTAATGTTTGGTATGTAGTAAAAAAAAAAAAAAAAATCAAGCCTACCCCTTTTGTGATGGAAACTTCAAAAAAAAAAAAGAAAAAATGCGTTTCGCCATGCACTTCCAACTCCCTCTCCCGCCTGAAATGAAGCATAGAACAAAATCCAATTTTAGAAAAAAATAAAATTAGGTATATGCGCTGGCACTCAGCGACGTAACTTTTTTTTTCAGCGAGGCGGCATTTCAGAACTCTTCAGCGAATGGAGGTAATTCTGGTGACAAGTAATGTGGGTTTCGTCCGTTTACATTTTCCAATCGGACAGCTGTCTATTTTTTTACAGCAAGTTGCGTGACCGTGCTGCAAAAACAGGTGTACATACTTGTCGCCGAAATTACCTTCATTCGCAAGAGAGTTCTGAAATGCCTCTCGCTGGAAAAAAAATTTTCCGTTGCTGAGTGATAGTGCATAGCGCTCTTGTGAAAGCCCAAATGCGGTAGCGGTGGTTTTAGGACCCGCTATACGCTTTCCCTAACGTGTGTGGTCAAGATAGCAATTGTAGGGAAAGCGCATAAACACGCCCACGGGCACACCTCCAGGCGTAAATAAAGTATTCGGCATAATGCATAGCGGGTGGTGTGGCCGCAAGATACCGTTTAGGGATAGTGGAAGCTGCTAAATGCGTAATTCACGGGTTGCGGGTAGTGGCAACGGGTAAGGCAGTGTGAAAGATAGAGCCCTATATGCAGTTCATGATCTGTGACATGAATCCCAATTAAACGTCACCATCAGCCACACGTTTTCTGTAATCAGACTAAAGCTTCATATCTGACAAATAAAATCAAACTCTCTCCCATTCAACAAAAGTAGAGAGTGTATAAACGTCATAATGTTGAGCCAACCTCTAAACCAAACAGCTGTTAAATCAGGTTAGAGCCAGGCGGTGCAGTCGGTGGAGAGAAACTGCAGCGCCTGGCTCTAAATATTGCGGACGCCTCGCCGTCGCGATTTTATCGCCGTCAACTTTTGTAATACGTCAGACCAAGGCGGTATGACGTCAGACACAAAACTAACCGACGTGCATTGTGTGCCGATGGCCGGTGGTCGAATCTGCGCAGACCTTGCTCATCTCGAACGAGCCTATTGTTTGTATGTGTTTGGGTCTTTTTCTGTAAAATGCCATTTTCGTTAATAAAAAAAAAAAATCTAAAAAAAATGATTGATCATTATTAGTAGTTCAAATTACTTATATAACCACGAACATTCATGCTAAGATAACTAACGTTGACGGTTCGCATGGTCAGCATAGCATGCTAGTGTAGCACGGGGATCATTTTCTTTGGGTAGAATTATATGAATTAAGATTAACTATGGGCCGGTGTCAGAAGAACTAGGAACGACTCTAGAGCCTTTGAGAATGAATGGCAGCAGAGAAATGAGACAAAACACGGATTGAGGCTTTACGAAAATGATTTAGTTAGATTAAAGCTCTTTTTTTTATGAAATATGAACAATTGGCATCACAGATAAATCTTAAACGCCTGTACATCAATTTCCCCCCAAAGTATCAAATAAAAGTGCGCCTTGAAAACATAAAATGTCCCTTCAATCCGTAGACCAATCGTTGGGGCCCTTGATGACGTGTGTGTGTACGCAACCAATGAAGTCCATCCAGTGGGAAAACGCGTGTGATTTTCTTTCCTACCGCACCAGTCGCACAGCAGGGAACACAGTTCTCCAATGCACAACAGGGTGTGTGTGTCTCAATCTTCTCCTAGGTTCTTGGGTTGGCTCGCCATCCAGTGAAACACTGGAACAATCTGGAATCTCCTTGAACTGGTCCGTGGATTCGTCCGTACACAAAAACCTGACCTAAAGACAAGGCCATATGTGTCTACCATTTACTATTCAGTAATGAATCATTACAGGCTACAATGGCAATATAAGCACTTAATGTTGCAGTAAACCTTGTTATTCAAATCAAATTATCATCCAATTTAGTTGTACAACAATATTCAAGTTTCCAAACATAAGGAATTGTAATTACACTTAAGAACTTCAATAAACAGATTCAAGTGTACACAGAACTCCAGTTACAGAGGTAACAATAGCCATGGTAAGTAACCATTATATCATTCATTGAGTGGACCACCATCAAAATGGGAAAATAATAAGAAATGCAGCTTTTCAGCTTATCACCGTTACAATGGCACAAAGTGCAAATAAACATTGATTAAATTGCATCTGATCTACGCATAAATTCAGCTCTGACCAGAGGTAATAATATAACGTGCTTAATTATTCTCCACTGCACCATAGGCCTCCTAGCACAATGAAGAACTACACTAAAATTCACCTCCATCATTGCATACGGTAGCTGCACCGACACATAGCAGGTTACACCAAACATTCAACTACAAACATCTTCACCCAGCTATTCAACACTTATCACATGCATTAACAACTCGCGGTTTAAGCGGGTTCATTGTTCTCACTAACAATCACATTTGTACAAGAAACAGTCATCTCGCATTCGTAATCAAGTTGAAAACCAGGCGCTAACAACTTTAGCATTTTCCTATGGCAAATTGCACTGACGGTGCTAGCATGATGGGCTAGCGCATTTCATTAAACTCCATTCAATTAGCTAGCTTACCGCTGTCGAGAATAACACGGCGTTTACTTCACTGCCGTCCGTCAGTAAAACCACAGCTCACGCCTGCTTCACGCAACAATAAGGTAAGAAGGCATATTTAGTGAAGAATATCAGTTTGGATGAATTCTGACTATATACGATATTACTTTGTTCAGCTTACCGAGTGAGTGAAAATGGACGTGACTGCTTGGCTTGGATGGAAACTGCGAAAGGACGTGACATAAGCAATATCCGGAATGTGCGGAACAAGGCAGGCACTGCTGCCTCACTGATTGGTCGCTATCATAGTTTAGAAATTAGACGATTGGATTACAGACAAATACATCAAACATAATAATACGGGTGCAGATAAGATTAACCCTTAGTTACCAAACAAGTGAAACAATTTAAATAATATATTTTGCGAATTAAAACTTGTTTCTTTTCTGATCATGGGACAAATAAGAATGATTTAAAGGATAAATATAAAGATATAATCATCCAATTTGATTTTATTACATGACTTCATAACCTGGGTTACACCCTCCGCCCCTGAATTCATGCACGTCTCGTTGCATGTTTACTCGAGAGTGGGTGTCCTCTTTGGGGGAGTAACACCGCTGTAGCATCCAGGAGTCAATGAAAGCAGTGGTTAAGCTTTGGAACAATGATTTAACTACTGTGACTAAGGGATTTCCCAGTTCGGGTATAGTCAAGTCTTCTTGACGGCTGACGATTCTTTCAGATTTCGGACAGGAATGTTTGTGCTTGTTTGTTCACCCATCTCCTCTTTGCCTGTTGCTTCCTTTGCAACCATCTCATCCATTTTATCCTCCTCAGGTCCACCAAATCCAGTGCCACTCATCTCCTCATCACTCTCTGACATGTCTGTGGGAACTGGAAGACGCTCCTCCAGAATGTTAGGATATTCATCATCAGGTAAGTCTCTTTCTTTCACAGGGTATTCACCATTAGATAACTCTCCTTTTTCCACAGGGTTTTCATTGTCAGGTAAGGTTCTCTCTTCCACAGATTCATCAGATACGTTTTCAGGTAAGGTTCTCTTTTCCACAGGATCGCCAGATACTTTTTTTCAGGTAAGCTTTCAGCTGCAGGTGGGTTGTCTTTATACAGGGTTTCTCCATCAACCACAGTCTGATCGCCATTGTATGGGTTCTGTGTCACATAGCCAGCTGGAGTAACATCAGGTAGGCTATCTGCACTAACTGGAACATCATCAGCTAACTCATTGAGGTTTGTTATCATAGTTTCTTTAGGATAGCTTGGACTATGACTCATTGGGACATTTCGTGACAGTAAATCGGGTTACCTCAGGTACTGGTCTCTCTCTGAACGAGTAGACAGGGGGAAGCAATCATCATCTGAGGATTGACCAACTTCTTCATTGTCATGGTGAGGATTCTGGCGTGTCCTAGGCTTTCTAGTTGGGTTAGTTTTTGTAGGTTCGTCCTCCTTCGTTGCAGGGAGGAACCCACATGGGAGTAGGAGGTCTCGGTGTAATGTGCGGAGGGGCCCTCCCGTTCTCGGTCTGACTGTATAGACAGGGAGGTCTCCAGCCCGTTTCACTACCACATGGACAGTAGACTCCCATTTGTCGGCAAGTTTGTGTTTTCCACGAATGCTGACATTTCTGACTAGCACTCGATCACCAATATCCAAAGTAGAGGGGTTACACGCTTGTCGGTTGTATTTTATTCCTTTCAGCTACTTTTTGCAGCACTCCGTGTAGCTATCCTGTAGCTCTCCTCAAGATGGGATTTGAGGTCCCGCACATATTGGGAGTGTGACTTGTGCTGTCCTTCTCTTACAGGTAGGTTGAAAGCTATGTCGACCGGCAAACGAGGCTGACGTCCAAACATTAGCTCGTACGGCGTGAACCCAGTCACTTCGTTTTTGGTACAATTATACGCGTGGACCAACGGCTTTACAAAGTCCCGCCAGTGTGACTTATCCTGGTTTTCCAGAGTGCCGAGCATGTTTAACAGGGTTCGATTAAAACGTTCCACAGGGTTGCCCCTGGGGTGGTACGGGCGTTGTTCGAATCTTTTGTATGCTGGCAACTTCACACAGTTCTTTGATTAGTCGTGACTCAAAATCAGGTCCTTGGTCACTGTGCAGTTTTTCTGGAATACCATAGTGGACAATGAAATTATCCCACAGGCACTTTGCAACAGTTCGAGCCTTTTGGTTTGATGTTGGAACCGCCACTGCGTACTTTGTGAAATGATCTGTGATCACGAGGACATCCTTTGTGTTACTTCTGTCTGGTTCAATGGATAGAAAATCCATGCAGATCAGTTCAAGTGGTCTTGTCGTCATTATATTCACTAAAGGTGCAGCTCTCTCAGGTAAGGCCTTTCTGTGCACACACCTGTCGCAGGTGTTGACTTTTTTCTCGATGTCTGAAGCCATTTTCGGCCAATAGAACCTGGCTCTGACTAGATCCAGCGTGCGTTCTATTCCCATATGACCCATGTGGTCATGTAGGCTCATCAAGACAGTGTCACGAAGATCTTCAGGTAATACCAGCTGATAGAGCGTGGTTCCTTCTTTTTTGGCGTGTTCTATAGAGAATGTCATTGCGCAGAGTAAGCCTGTTCCATTCTCTTAACAACAGGGGTACATCCGGAAGCTCTTTTCTCAAGGTGGGAGGTGATTTCTCTCCACGCTCAATCTGGGAGATAACGTGTCTTATGCACTGGTCAGCTCGCTGCTTATCCCTGAGATCTGCTTCTGACAGGTGCGGAATGATAGGTAGTCCTCCATGTTTCTCTTCCTGCCCAAAGCTGTCAGGTACAGCATCTCCAGAAATGGCAAGACTTTTCGACAAGAGAAATACTTCGATCATTGTTCAAGTCTCCATCGTTGGCGCAACAGACAAGCTGTCTCTCACAGATAGCATGAATGACCTCCTGATCCACTGCGCCAATGTTATCTGGGTCTGACAGATGATGTTTTGTGAATTGATGTATTCGGTCCTCTCTCTTCCGAGATGATGAGTCATCCGGTAGGTTGCCATGGGGACGACGCGATAGCCCATCAGCATCACCATTCTGCTTCCCGGCACGGTACTGGAGCTTAAAGGAGAAGTTGGACAGGGCCGCTAACCACCTGTAGCTGGTTGCATCGAGTTTTGCCGAGGTAAGTATGTAAGTCAGAGGGTTGCTATCTGTAACCACTGTGAACTGGCAGCCATAGAGATAGTCACTTAACTTCTCTGTTACAGACCATTTAAGCGCCAAAAACTCGAGCTTGTGGGCCGGATAGCGTGACTCACTACGTGTCAACCCTCTGCTTGCGTAGGCAATGACACGCAGCTGCCCCTCCTGCTCCTGATATAAGGCCGCTCCGAGGCCGATGGTACTTGCATCCGTGTGAAGGATGTAAGGCAACCTGGGATCCGCAAAGGCCAGAACCGGAGGTGACGTCAGCTTGTTGATGATTGTTTCGAATGCTTGCTGGCAAGCAGGGGTCCAACGGCCATAGAACGGCTCCTTGGGATTGTAATACTGGCCACTCCTTTCCCTCGACTTGGCGTGCTTCCGAGGAGGTGGATAGCCAGATGTTAGGTCGTTCAGGGGTTTCACAATGCTCGAATAGCCTTTGATGAACCTTCTGTAATATCCACAGAATCCAAGGAATGATTTTAACTGTTTCAGATGTTGAGGAACTGGCCAGGTCTTCAGTGCAGCTGTCTTTTTTCTGGGTCAGTCTCCACTCCACGCTGAAACAACATGCCCCAAGTACCGAACTGAGGTTTGAAAGAATTTGCATTTCTCTGGAGACAGCTTTAGCCCATACTCCCTGAGACGACTGAGAACCTTTGTTAGCCTAGCCTCATGTTCTTCCAGAGTTTTGGAAAAAATTATCAGGTCGTCCAGAAAAAACTACAACTTCCTTCAAGTTCAGGTCCCCATGCACTTCTCCATGAGTCTCTGGAATGTACTCGGGGCATTTGTCACTCCTTGTGGCATGCGGTTAAATTCCCAGAAACCAAGTGGGCATACGAAGGCAGTTTTCGGCTTGTCAGACTCTTCGACTTCAATCTGATAATATCCAGATTTCAGATCGAGTACGCTGAACCACTTGGAACCGAGAGCGCTGAAAGGCATCATCCAGCCTAGGGAGTGCATATCGTCTTTCACTGTCTGTAGATTTAACTTCCTGTAGTCGATACAGAGGCGTATTTGCCCATTCTTCTTCCTGACCACGACAATCGGGTGAGGAGAATGGAGACTCACTTTCACGGATGACCCCAGCATCGAGAAGCTCTCGAAGATGTTTGCGAACAGCTTCTATGTCGCGGGGGGTGTATCGGTCGGGCTCTGAGTTTGAATGGTGTCTCCTCAGACAGTTTGATGTGGTGTTTGACTTTGTCCGTTCTTCCAAAGTCCATATCATCCTGAGCAAAGACTTCAGGCATACTACTCAGTTTTTGAGTGATGCGGTCCTTCCAGTCAGGAGGGATTGGAGACTCTGCAAAATCAAAGTTTAGTTTAGATGTCTTGGATGGGTTAGATTCAGATGGCTCAATCACACTTTGCTTCTGAGATAAAACGGTTTGGACTGCGCTGAGCTCTGCAATCACACTCTTGGCTGGAATGGTAATGTCATGCTGAGACTCGTTGAAGATTATCACCGTAATCTGCATGACTGTCGGCTTGGCAGGTCAAGGAGGCAGGCCTTCACAAACAGCCCTCCAGGCAGGGAGGATGACGAAGGATACTCCATAATGGCAGACCTCTCTGTATGGGATGGTTTGACTGATACAACCCCTTCCAGAACAACAGTTCTTCCAGCTGGAATGATTTCTTTGTCCCTGCCCTGTATCCTCACTAATCCTATGTTTCTGTCAGAACATTGTTCTTGCCGCAGCTCAAGTACCTTTAGCACCATTCTGTAGCCATATGGAACAGGCTGATGGCTGTCAGGGTTAGCCTCTGTATACATCCCGGCACACCACATCAAGGACGTTTGTACCAATTAATATTTGGGACCTTGTGGATGTTTGGGTATCTGGAACTACAAGGGCTAATGTTGGAACTTCAATTTCAGCTCCAAGGAACTCTCTCGGAAAAGTGACACCAACCTCAACATAACCCAGGTAAGGTACAAGCTGACCGTTAGCCCCTCAACTTCTAAAAGGTTATGGAGTGGTTTGATTTGTTGTTCAGACAAGTACTATTAGAAAGACCTGGTGACCGTAGTCACTTGTGAACCAGTGTCAAGAAGACAACTGAATTGTTTGCCTTTGATTGTCACTTGACCTGTACTTTTAGTGCCTATCAAAGTTTTGGGTAGTTTGAAAGAACATTCTCTGACATTAGAGTGTTTCAAGGCAGCATGCACTTTGGGTTTATCTTTACTCTTACCTTTAGTGGGACATTGTTGACCTGCTTCAGCCTCAGTTTGCCCCTCAACTGAGACTGCCGCTAAAAATCCTCATTATCAGAGGGGCATTTTTGCATTTCCCAGAAACGCTGCTTTTCTCTCAATTGTCCCCTTTTTTTAGTGACAAGAGTGGGGTTCGGGTCATTGCTGCAAGTCGAGGAAATGTGGCCGTCCTCCCCACACTTGAAACAATACCAGGGTTTTGGCTGGGTAGTTGGCTTCGGGTTGGCAGGCTTCCAGCTTGCTGCCCCGGCGTCAGGTTCCGCTGCAGCTGCCTCACCTGAAGGCTGCTCAGCATTCCCCTGGGGCTTTGAGACTTTTTTGGTCTTCTTAGACATCAGGGTGGCAAGTTGGCTCTGCAGAGATGCCACTTGTTTTTTAAGCTCTGCTAAGGAGTTGGAATCAGATTGAAGCACTGTTTGTAGTTCGCTACAGGTGCACGTGTCTTGAGAGTGCACCTGAACTCGCTGCCGGGTTGAGCTAAGGTGCTTTTTCATACGCGTGGCTTTAGCTGCCTGTCTATCTTCTTCTGTACGGAGCATTAAAAGAAGCTCCGAGAATGTTGGAGGACGTCTTTTCTTTTCTTCGAGATTGAGATCAGAAAGCAAGGTGTTGTCCCAACACCCGCGACAAAACTGCTTGAGAATATGCTTGTCTGCTTCCTCAGCAGCAATTCCTCCCCTCCTTACAACAAGGTTCAAGGCAACTTGGAGGCGACAGAGGTAAGCGGACGCCTTCTCACCAGGGTCCTGCAGCGTGTTCATAAACTGAGCCAAAAGCTCTTCACCATCTTCAACAGTTCCAAAAGCTGCATCTAACAACTGGAGATAAGCTTCAGGTGTAGCATCAGGACCCAGTCTTTTAACAATGTCGGCTGCGGGAGAGAGCAAGCTTTCAAAGATTTTCCTTGACCTTTGAAGATCGGACATGGCCGGATCTCTTCTGAGAAGTTCCAAATGTGAGCGCCACGTGTCATAATCTGTCTCACCACTGGGTCTGGGGATTTTACCAGAGAATGAGCGAAGTCTCATGGGAGACTGAGAATGTGTGAAGAAGTCATTTTTCCTTACAATGTGCTCAACGATGACTTTTTGAATTTCAGGTGGATTGAGGTCACTCACTGTAACAGACGGACTTCGCTTCACACCAGCGGGTGGGCTTGACTCATCACCACCGTGAGTGGGGCCAACCTGAGACAGATCGGCGAGCAACTGATGGCATGGGACCTCAGATGTGTCAAGAGATGTGTTGAGCTGTTTTGCTCCATCTGGGTCCTCTGCAAGTGGGGTAGAAGGCACGTATTCAACATCAATTTCTGGAATCTCAATTGCCTCACGGATCTCCAACATCATCTCATTCAGCACCTCCTCGAAGTCTTTCCCACTCAGTTTTGCCAAATGCCTTATCTCGCCCAAGTAGGTTTTTGTAGCCCTGCTACCGGCCTTGGTAGCGTAAATACTCGCTAGAGCTTGAACGCAGCGTACTTTTACGTTTGGATTACCTTTCGATTCATGATTGTAAGGCAAAAGAGGCGCTAAAGTTTCAATGGCAGAACCATCTGCATATTCAACGATCAGGTTTTTGAAAAATTCAGAAGTTGGATCAGCAACCGGAACAACTCTAAAAGAGCCATACCTCTTAAGAAAATCAAGAACCTCCTCATCTTCTGGCGATTCAAGCAGACCACTCACAATAACTGCATTGGGAACTTTGATACCTGAGATCATTACAAACTCCATCTTTTAGCAATGGCATGGGGTGTTGCTAAAAGTTGCCACACACTTCAAGGATGTTTCACCGCTGACATTCAAACATGAAAAAGGCTCCTGGCTGGCTCGCCAGCTGTAGCATGGGGATCATTTTCTTTGGGTAGAATTATATGAATTAAGATTAACTATGGGCCGGTGTCAGAAGAACTAGGAACGACTCTAGAGCCTTTGAGAATGAATGGCAGCAGAGAAATGAGACAAAACACGGATTGAGGCTTTACGAAAATGATTTAGTTAGATTAAAGCTCTTTTTTTTATGAAATATGAACAATTGGCATCACAGATAAATCTTAAACGCCTGTACATCAATTTCCCCCAAAGTATCAAATAAAAGTGTCTTGAAACATAAAATAAAATCCCTTCAATCCGTAGACCAATCGTTGGGGCCCTTGATGGCGTGTGTGTGTACGCAACCAATGAAGTCCATCCAGTGGGAAAAAGCGCGTGTGATTTTTTTCCTACCGCACCAGTCGCACAGCAGGGAACACAGTTCTCCAATGCACAACAGGGTGTGTGTGTCTCAATCTTCTCCTAGGTTCTTGGGTTGGCTCGCCATCCAGTGAAACACTGGAACAATCTGGAATCTCCTTGAACTGGTCCGTGGATTCGTCCGTACACAAAAACCTGACCTAAAGACAAGGCCATATGTGTCTACCATTTACTATTCAGTAATGAATCATTATAGGCTACAATGGCAATATAAGCACTTAATGTTGCAGTAAACCTTGTTATTCAAATCAAATTATCATCCAATTTAGTTGTACAACAATATTCAAGTTTCCAAACATAAGGAATTGTAATTACATTTAAGAACTTCAATAAACAGATTCAAGTGTACACAGAACTCCAGTTACAGAGGTAACAATAGCCATGGTAAGTAACCATTATATCATTCATTGAGTGGACCACCATCAAAATGGGAAAATAATAAGAAATGCAGCTTTTCAGCTTATCACCGTTACAATGGCACAAAGTGCAAATAAACATTGATTAAATTGCATCTGATCTACGCATAAATTCAGCTCTGACCAGAGGTAATAATATAACGTGTTAATTATTCTCCACTGCACCATAGGCCTCCTAGCACAATGAAGAACTACACTAAAATTCACCTCCATCATTGCATACGGTAGCTGCACCGACACATAGCAGGTTACACCAAACATTCAACTACAAACATCTTCACCCAGCTATTCAACACTTATCACATGCATTAACAACTCATGGGTTTAAGCGGGTTCATTGTTCTCACTAACAATCACATTTGTACAAGAAACAGTCATCTCGCATTCGTAATCAAGTTGAAAACCAGGCGCTAACAACTTTAGCATTTTCCTATGGCAAATTGCACTGACGGTGCTAGCATGATGGGCTAGCGCATTTCATTAAACTCCATTCAATTAGCTAGCTTACCGCTGTCGAGGAATAACACGGCGTTTACTTCACTGCCGTCCGTCAGTAAAACCACAGCTCACGTCTGCTTCACGCAACAATAAGGTAAGAAGGCATATTTAGTGAAGAATATCAGTTTGGATGAATTCTGACTATATACGATATTACTTTGTTCAGCTTACGAGTGAGTGAAAATGGGCGTGACTGCTTGGCTTGATGGAAACTTCAAAGGACGTGACATAAGCAATATCCGGAATGTGCGGAACAAGGCAGGCACTGCTGCCTCACTGATTGGTCGCTATCATAGTTTAGAAATTAGACGATTGGATTACAGACAAATACATCAAACATAATAATACGGGTGCAGATAAGATTAACCCTTAGTTACCAAACAAGTGAAACAATTTAAATAATATATTTTGCGAATTAAAACTTGTTTCTTTTCTGATCATGGGACAAATAAGAATGATTTAAAGGATAAATATAAAGATATAATCATCCAATTTGATTTTATTACATGACTTCATAACCTGGGTTACACTAGCATCTACATTTTACTTATTAGGCCTATAATGTTACATTAACTATATAGCATTATTTAAAGCTTAAAGTGAACCATATAACGTCAATTCACACATCACAGAGATATGCTATTAAACATAATTATAGCTCAGTGAAACGTTTCATTCACAGGCGTTAAGCACAGTTAGCAAAGACGGACAAAGCCGTGTCAATCTTCGCTAACTGCGTTATATCTTAAAATCCGCTCGAAAGAGACAAGCTATAATGTTTTAAATTACACCGTTAGTTCAGTTAAAATATGCTTATAAAATGGTTATCATAATACATTGACCTGCTACTTCTTACCCTTAAATAATCATTTAAAAGATGCGAGACACGCGACTTCTCCACAGCGATACGGTTTCCCAGGAAGCTTCGTTTGGAACTATCGGACACCTCCATGATCCGCCATTGCAGTGGCCCATTGAAGTCAATGGAGGTGTCGCAACTCTGTTTCTCATGGCTATGGGATCCATGGCTAAAAACCTCCAGCCTCTGGCCGCCTACGCGCGTTTTAATGGCGTCATGAAACACCCCTTGTGGGGAGGCACTCAGGTGATTGGCTGTAAAGGAGTGAGACATCTGATTGGCTAGAGACGATCCCTCTTAGAAAAAAATGCATTTGTGGATCAGGATCACGTCAGAGGAGTCTCAAAAGTCTCACACACAAATGCAGCGAAGTTTACAAATTAAAAGCACTTTGTAAATGCAGATCCAACAGCTCATATATGAATGTAACAAGCTCCACGTATGTATTTGATGAAGATTGCAAATACTTTTACGTGCATATATTTGTGAATTTTTTTTTCTATTTGTGTGTGCATCGAAAATATGCTTATAAATCTTATTTTTTATATGTGAATTTTTTTTACTTATATATGGAATGAAACATATTTGTGTGTGCATTGAAAATGTATTTGTGCATGAAACATATTTGTGTGTGCATTGAAAATGTATTTGTGTTTTGAGTCATATATATATATATAAATCCCCAAATACATTTGTGAATTTGTTCTGTTTGTTTGTCAATTTTGAGACCGTTCTAGCTCCATATATAAAAAGATGGACGAAGCAACAGTGACACACCCATTGGTTTCAGCATACCATTTAGGAAGCCTCGATTTTGGCAATTTGAACAGCACCATTTTGTCATTTTGAAACCGGATATGATTCCTATTGGACGAGAGTGTGAATTGAAGATCCACGCTGTCCACGCTGCCCTGAGTTTCAGGGAAACGGGAAGTCCCTCTAGCGGTATGGGGGGCGTTAGAGGGACAGACCCAATTTCCCTTCCAAACTTTAATCCCCATAGAATTGACTGTGGGGAGACAGAGAATATTTATCGAAGCTTTTGTGGACTCTGGCGCCGTGGACTGTTTTATGGATGCGGAGTGGGCTAAGAGACATTCCATTCCCATCCGCTCTCTTTTACATTCACGCACTGTAAGATCTTTGGACGGTTGCCCGCTGGGAACTGGATTTATAACCAAAGTCTCTGAATTATAGACTATGTTCATCTCTTTTGGTGGTAATTCTGAGGAGGTCCGGTTTTTATTATCAGTTCTCCTGTTTTCCCTGTCGTTTTTGGACACTCTTGGCTACTGGAACATAGTCCTCACATCATTTGGGGGAGTCACAATAACCCGATCGTTCACTGATTGTAGGTCTCACTGTAGGGAGAGTTTGGCGTGTCATCCCGGGCATCAACTTATGGAGGAGGCTGACGCCTGGAGTGATTGTGAGGAGTTTGTCTCACACAACCCTCCTAATCTAGAGAAAGGGGAGGAGGAGGGGTTGGAGTTGGATCCTCAATTTGACTGGCGGCAGCCAGAGGAGGATTGCTATTCGGAGGATTTCTCTGACTCGGAATCAGACATAGAGATGGCAGGTTCCGAACAGGGTGAGAACCCCTCAGTAAACTTATGCTTCCAGCCTGCGTCTATTTGGGACCCAGCAATCTACGCTTCCCTTCTTTGTCCTCCTTTAGGACCCAACAAAACAACACTTCCTGTCAATCATCCACAAGACCCATCAATCTGTCTGCTCCTTAACGCTGATGTGTCAAGGACCCAAAAGAAGAAGAAATAGCCAAATAAATGAATACATATAAAGGTTTCCAGCCCAGACCCACATATGTCTGCGTAAAACTACGTGAGTTTGCCGGCCAGACGGGTTCTGCGTTAAACCACCCAAATCTCAATTCACAAAATCAACAATTCAACCCCAAAGCATAAAAGACAACAATCATTCCACAGTTACAGAACGCGCTCTGAGTTTCACTCAATTACTCACAGTTATTTGTTGCATGCAAAAGAAAAGGCGTGCTTAATTAATTATCCTGTGAAGCTTCGCCGCGCTCACCCACCCCTTACCAATTTAGGATTTTTAGTTCTTTGAATCCAAGAGATCGCTTGCCTCTGGCAGTCAGGACAGGGGCCAGGAGACCAACAGCACCCTTAATAATACCAGCAATATTCAACAAGGTAATGGAATTGCACACCTTGTATTTAACTCGACTGGCCAGCCTTCAAGGAGTGTGTGTGTCTCCAGCACCGTTCCCAAACACCAGGAGACTGCTTCCCTTTTTCTTTGAGAAACAGCAATCTCTACATGGATCCCATCGTCGTCACCAAATGTTGTGGAAAATCTCAAAAATTGATCCGAAATGAGATCACGTGACCTGGGCATGGGTTTGCACGCAAGCAGTTAGGGCTCCGTCTTCCTCGCCCTCCTATTTTTGTCTTTTTCGATATATCTCACTCCCATTTTTCCTAATTGCTTAGGTAATATATTGTTATTTGATGGCTTCTCCTAACAAGCCACATTTCGTGTCACCAGCTGAGTCGCCATCCAAGAAGAAGCCGAGAAACAGTTCCTCTACTGAGCTAGCAAACATGGCCGACCCTGTTGGCAAGGCTCTGGAACAGTTGTTAAGATCTGAGCTCTCGGCCCTCAGGGCGGACTTCGCGGCACACATGACGACCATACAGAAATTGTGCTCGAGAATGGATATGATTATGGACGAACAGAAGAAACAACAAGGGGCGCTGAATGATCATACAACTAGAATAGAGACATTGGAACAACAAATCGTCGACCTACAGGACAGAAGTAGACGCAGTAACCTCCGTCTCATCAGGCTTCCCGAGGGTGCCGAAGGGAATGATCCAGTTGGTTTTGTCAAGCGCTCCATTCCTCTATGGCTACCAGCCTTAGCCAACCGAGAATTTGAAATCGAGCGAGCTCACAGAGTTTACCGTGGGAATTCATCGAACCGGTCCAAGCCTCGTCCCTTCATCTTTAAACTCCTTCGATACACGGATAGGGATGCAATTCTCCAAGAATGCAGGAAGAAAGGGACCATCCTCGCAAGTGGTAGATCGGTGCTATTTTTCTTCCCGGTTTCTCTTCAACTACAGCGAAGAAGCGGAGCGCCTTCACCCAAATCAGGCGCGAACTGAGAGAAGCGGGTATCCAGAACTTTCTTCTCTATCCGGCCGTGCTTAAAGTATCCCATGGAGGGGAATCTCATTTTATGCGATCCCCAGAAGAAGCCCGCCAGTTCCTCGTATCAAGAACAGGTTTGGAGACCGGGGGTATGCAGCGAACTTTTTCGCCATGAATATCTATCCAGCTTTAAGCTAATCGCACAAGGGCAAACATTGGACACTTAAGTTACAAAAGAAGTTTAAGTCAATATTTGTTAACTTTATCTGGCTATTTAACTTGTTAAGCTCTCATAATATTTGCATTTATAAACTATCTTTATGTTGGTATAGTGAGCTCATAATGTTACCATGCCAGTTCGCTATTCGGTGTGCCAGATTCATTTAATATCTCAGTGAAGTTAATATCGCTTTAATTGTTTGGTGGAATATTTACTTTCTTTCTCTTTTTTTTCCGTTTACTCTCATTCTCCATTTCAAATGAATGGATTATGATACCCTGTGTTCGCTGGTTTATGGTGGTGGAGCGTTTTATCTGTCCCTTTGCTGATAATACCCGCTCCTCATGTTAATATGGTTATAAGACTAATAGCTATGCGATTGACATCTTTGTAGACGGAAAAATTCTAAAGTTATCGGTCGTTATGTGTGCTGAGATATTTTATTATGGTTGACATAGTAAGTGGTCAGGCGATCGTTCTGTCTATGTTTATTTAGCCCATTGAAGTGTTATTTAAAGGGAGTGCTTTTATTTATGACTAATCACTTTTCTGGGAGGGGGAGTTGTTTGGGCGCTGACTGGGAAGGCTGACGTCGATGCCACGGATTCATAACTGGGTGGGAGGCGAGCCTGGCTCGGTTCTTAGCCATGTTTGCAATAGTTCTAGTTTTGGGATGGGTTTTGATGTTTTGTTTTCTTTTACTGTTTTGAGTTTGGTATGTGGTGATGCCCTAATGAGATGTATTCATTTAGTCTTCTTAATGCAGAATACTTTGTTGAAGAATGATAGGCTTGCTATAGCTCTGCTTCATACCCCTGGATGGTTTTTTCAATATGTATATTCTTCTGCTCATTTTATTTCTGATAGCCACGGCTAATCTTAATGTTTTAAGTTGGACATAAATGGCTTGAATGGTCCCTCCAAGCGCACCTGTTTTTTAGATATTCTGCATAGGAAAAAAATAGACTTAGCTTTAATTCAAGAGTCACATTTAAAAGAGGAGGACACCTCCAGATGCAACAACAAGTCTTACAAAGTTGCTTCTTCATCTTCTGCAGACAACAAAACTAAAGGAGTTATGATTTTAGTCCGTAGATCTTTACAATTGACCGTTCTTGACAGTGGAGGTGACTCTAATGGTTGAGTGACATACATTAAGACAATCGTGGGGAGCAGGAAAATTGCATTTTTGTCTGTATATGCACCTACAATATATGACCCTGATTTCTTTACATCCCTATCAAATTTACTTCTAGGATTATCAGATTTTGAAATGGTGCTTGGCACAGATATGAATACAGTCATGTGTCCTCTCCTTGATAGATCAGGACATGGAGATCCCCATTCTCAACCTCGTTCCATATCTAAACTCAAACTTTGCCTGTCGGCTGTATCGTTGGTTGATCTGTGGCGATTATTCAACCCTTGTTCAAAATCGTATACATTCTTCTCCTCTAGACATAAAACATATTCGAGAATCGATTTTTTGTTTTTATCCCAATCTTTAGTTCCTGTTGTCAAAACTGTAGAGATCTGGCCCATGTCGCTATCTGACCACCATATCAACTTTTGTAACTTGTCTTTAATTGATAAACCTAATCGCGCACCCCGTTGGCGGTTCAACACCACCCTACTGAAGGATACTGGGTTTTGTCAGCAGTTTGAAACTAGACTGAGTGAATTCCTCTCTTTCAATGTTGGCTCAGTGGAAGACCCACGTATTGTATGGGATGCAGTGAAGGGATTCATAAGAGATAATTCCATTTCATATGCTTCCTTTCTTAATAAGTCTCGCCTTCATAAAATCTCTGTTTTAGAAAATAACCTAGCTTCTCTAGAATGCTCTTGCCAAACCTCCTATTCTGAGGATAAAGCTCTAGAAATAAAACTGGCCAAGGCCGAATTGAATCTCCTACTTAGGAATAGAGCTGAATTTCTCATCCAAAGGTCAAGGCAAAATTATTATTTCAATGGTAGCCGGCCTGTCATTTATTATCTCTTAAACTCCGCAGTGATGAGAAATTAGCTAATATTCCAGCTATTGTGTCACAAGGAATTAGGTTAACCGATCCAGCTCAAATTAATGAGAATTTTAGGTCTTTTTACGCTAGCTTGTATAGTTCTGAGAATTGTGATACTAAGAGTTACCCTTCCTTTTTTCAGTCAGCAGATTTACCTCATATATCGGCCTCAGATGCAACTAAGCTAGGCGAACCCATAACACTATCAGAATTAGAAAAGGCATTGAGAGATATGAACAAGGGCAAATCCCCAGGCATGGACGGTATTCCACCTGAATTGTATTTAGCCTTTTGGCCAGCTTTGGGACCCCTTATGTTAGAAATGATCAATTATTCAATTGACAAAGGTTCTTTTGGGAGACATACTAATACTGCGGTCATATCCCTGTTGCTCAAAAAAAGACAAAGATCCAGTATCCTGTTCCAGCTACCGTCCTCTTTCACTTTTAGGCTCAGATATAAAAGTATACGCTAAGGTCCTGGCACGTCGCTTAGAATCTCACATGACACACCTTGTGCACGCTGATCAAACGAGGTTTGTTAAATCCAGATTAGCTTCTGACAATATGCGCCGACTCCTTCATATAATACACTCAGCAGATCAGATCAAGTCTCCATGTGCAGTTTTTTCTCTTGATGCCTTAAAAGCTTTTGACCGCCTTGAATGGCAATACTTATGGGAAGTACTAGACTCCATGGGTTTAGGAACCAGGTTTATCTCCATGATCAAAGTTCTCTATGCCAACCCATCTGCTGTCGTGTTGATGGGGCGGAACTGCTCTACACCATTCCCAATTGCTAGAGGCGCATGTCAAGGTTGCCCACTATCCCCTTTGTTATTCGCATTATCTCTTGAACCTGTAGCTCAGGCTATCCGTCGATCCAGAGAATTCTCCCCTATAGCTATCAAGGACTCTGTGCATCATATTTCCCTTTACGCAGATGATATCTTACTGTTTATCGACAACCCATCCAGATCTCTACCGCATATTATGGCCCTCTTTGAAAAATTTAACAGAATATCAGGTTACAAGATAAATTGGCAAAAATCATCTCTTCTTCCCCTAAACTTTTCAGTAGACTCTATCCCTCTGCCATCATTGATACCTATTGTCCATTGCTTCAAATATCTGGGTATTACAATATATCCTACCTTAAATAATATAGTAAATAACAACTATAACAATATTTTTAAACAAATTAATACAAACTTATCTAATTGGACATCTCTCCCCAGCTCCTTACATGATCGCATATCAGTTTTAAAAATGAATGTCCTACCACGTATTAACTTTATTGGATCAATTATCCCTTTACCGCCCCCTGTTGGATACTGGGACAAATTTCAGGCTATTTGTTCAAAATACATCTGGAATGGGAGACGCCCACGCATTAAATTGTCAGTTTTACAATGTGAAAAGTCGGTTGGGGGCTTGTCCCTTCCTGTTATATGCCCAATCCTTCACATTACGCCCCCTTTCCACATGGCTTGATCCTACTGCCCAAGTCTCCTGGCGCCCACTTGAGGAATCATTGGTTTCTCCCTACAGACTGCAAGATCTCATCTACTGTGGCATTCCAGTCAGGTACTGTAAATTACATTTTGGACCTATAGTCTCACATTTGATAATGACCTGGAGGTTAGCAGAGAAACGTACAAGATCAGAAAAGAAGTGGCATCGCCACTCCCCCATATTTCATAACCAAAGCTTGCTCACTGGTAACTCCCCCTTCTTTTACCCTCAGTGGTCCAGCAAAGGCATTCACATTTTAGCTGATATCTTTGATGACAGTGGTTTGAGGAGCTTTGAGGATATCCAAGTACAATATAGTCTTCAAAGCACATCCTTCTTTATATATTTGCGTCTTCGATCAGCAATGCGTGCCTATGGGGTCCCATGGGGCATTCCATTACAGTCTCATCCTATGCATAGCCTATTCCATTTAGAAAGCCAAATGAGATGTTCAGCGTCCAAGATTTATATTTTTCTCCTTCAACATACTTATGGACCATTAGGAGTTACAGAGACATGGGTCAAAGATTTACACCTGGAAAATGATGACTATATATGTGAAGATATGTGGGACAATGTTGCTCTATCATCCAGAAATCCAAACCATCAAATGATCCACTGGAAATTTTTTCATAGATTATATTTGACTCCCCTTCGTCGTTTTCACATGCGCCTGAACTCTTCTCCTACATGCACACTATGTGGTTTTGGTTCAACAGGGACCTTCTTACATACCTTCTGGGACTGTCCAGATGTTGCCAAGTTTTGGAAACTGGTCGCCACGGATCTAGCCTTACTTATAAATAAGAAAATTACCTGCTCCCCAATGTCGTTGTTATTAAATGATGATTCTGCTCTCAGCCTCTCATTGCAAGAGAAAAGAGTATGGCTAGCCGGACTTTCAGTTACTTTATTTATCACATGTACATGTGGGTGTATATGAGCGTGCATATCTACCATTATTAATATCATACAATGTTTTCACTACAACTCCTAAAGCTTAACGGTGTTTGCAAATACAATTGTATTTAAATACTGTATGTCTGCATATTAAGTTTAAGATGAGAATGTTTTTTTATATTTGTTATATATTGCATCTCTTTAAAGTAGGATATCACCACCTTTGGGGGGGATTTGTATATATTTTGTATTTTATTTTTATTTTTTATTTTTTCTTTTCCTTTTTCTTTTCTTCCCCCTGGGATGGGGGTGGGGAAAACTTTGTAATACAGGCATTCTGTATATCCATCTGTTGTATGCTTCATAATAAAAATAATTGATCACAAAAAAAAAATTGATCCGAAATGACTAGACCAGAGGCAGGCTTCCAAGATAATTATAGACTGTATTTCAAACAGCGATAAAGGGAGCCTTCCTTTGCAAAAACAAAGTTCAATACTTATAGCAAAAAAAATCAGATTTATAGTTTGTCATTTCCAGAAGCTCTGTGGAAGTTATGGAGTCAGACTCCTTCACTAAATTAAAATTAGCTTCTTACAGATGCATCCTGACCGAGGATCAGAATTAACTTCCCTTTTTGATTCAGAGAAATTTAGTATTCTTAGTTTGGCTTGGCAACAGATGGAGTGCCAGAACAGAGTATCCGTTCTCATGGGTTTCAACATTCTGCATGCGTGACATGTCATAACTAACAAGCAGACAACCAGATTATCAAATTCTGAAAGAAAAATGTATATATTTCAACATGTTAGAATTCACTTTCAAAGACTCGATTCTCTAACACAGGTCATCCTTTAGGACAGGGCTCCAGGAGTCAATATATAACTAAACTATGTCTTGCCAAGTGAGGCAGTCCTCTATCTAGGGACACATATCAGTAAACATCACAGACACACTGGTCCGGCCCCAACAGATGACCTTGCCCTTCTTGAGAAGTTGACCAAAAACCATCCCTGTATATAGTTAAGTGTTTTCACATTCCAAGTCAGGGCTCCAAGCGTCTTCACATATCAAGGCAGGCCTATCATTTCAGGGAGAAGGAAAAAAGATCAAGCTTCTCTTACAAGCTAATATCTATTTTAACACATACATAAGAAATGATAAGCTAAGCATACTAACTGTAAGATTATAAATGCAGCACACACACACACAATAGTAAATGTAACCCAACAATTACATTACAAGGAAGTACAAAAAATATGACAATGGTTTACGCAAATCATCTCTTAGGCATGTGTCCAAGAACATGGTGGAAATCACAGAGACTGACAAAATTTAGCTTAGTTCCTACAGATGTATACTTACCTTGGGTCAAGTTGATCCTGACCAGGGCCCGATTTATGGCGCTTTTCCACTGCATGGTAGCGGCTCTACTCTACTATACTCGGCCTTGGTACCTTTTGGGGTTGCTTTTCCATTAGAGGATAGTACTGCCTTCGTGGTACCTGCTCGTCGTTGCGACGTAGCATGTTACTGCCGCGACGGCATCCTCAGTTATATCAAGTTTACTTTTATTCGTCGATTTTGTTAAATATTTGTATTTTGTTAAATATTTGTGTTTAAATCAGGGCACGCACACTACCATCACCACGTTATGGCACTTAAGTCCGCAAGTGTTTAATTGTAATTTCTGTTTGACATTGTCCTGATGCGTTGGATAGCAGCTGGTGTTGTGTCTGATTTGGTTGCACATTAAATACTTACCACCTAAAAATGCAAAATGATATCCTTAATGATATCCGTAAAAGGCGTGGAGTATTCATAGAAAAAGGCAATATATTCTCAAGGCATTTGTGTACCATCAGTATTTCATAATGTAACTACAACCCCTGGCAAAAAATATGGAATCACCACACATCAACCCTGGAAAAATTTATGGAATCACCACACACCGAGGATGTTAATTTACCTTTTTTCCTTCATAACAAAGAAGCAAATAACACATATGACAAAACAATTATTGTTTATTAGCTTGACATTCAGGCTTCATGAAACATTTCACTTTGAAATTGAAGGGAAAACACGTAGCAAATGTGTAAATCGCAGGAGATGGCAGAGTATTAGAATTTATCACTTTACGATGCGTCATCTCATCTGTGATAACTTTAAGAGAAAAATGATTAGTCAACACCCGTAAAGTTATTTTTCTGAGCGGTTTTCTTAAAATGGGGGTAGCATCACATTCTCAAGTGGAATTAGTTTGGGGAACATAACTGAACACAATACCGTCACTTAATTTCGCCACAAACAGGGTCGCAGGCAAAGAGAAACACATTTTATGAATGTAGCAGCTTTGGGGAACAAGGGAGACTGTGTTTGAAAGGTAAGGCAACGCACAGTATATTGAACAAGTTGCCTAAAACAATATAAGTCCATGATCATAATAACTACGCTAATCTTGAGACTCGTCGATCTAACTCGAATGAGATGTCCCGAGGTTGACTTTCGCTGTGACAACTCTCCCCGACCAATCAGTGGGCTGCAATGTTGTCACGTCATATTTTAGTACCTACTAGTACCCGGTCGGCTATTTTTGGAACCCCAGGAGAGCAGGTACCAGAAAAAGTACCTACTAGTACCAAGTACCAGGTACTTTTTCCTAATGGAAAAGCAAAGAAGGCGAGTAGAGTAGAGCCGGTACCGTGTAGTGGAAAAGCGCCATTAGATTCAGACTGATTTATTTATCTCAAATTAGCTTGGTCATCTCCGCAACGGATGGTGTACCAGACAACAGTAGTGGAATAAACACCCCATATACATGACGTGATAAGGGTTATTGGCAATCACCACTACAAGAATATGCACTTTTATAATCAGTATCACAGGAATAAGCGTTTCAAATGAATACACTCCCAAACTAATTCAACAAAAGTAGGCAGTTTCAATGTGTCCATAATCTAACCATTCTGTCATCATTGTGGCTAGTTTACAGAGACAGACAAATAATTAAAGTGTGTTCAGCTAAATGGTGCAGTTTCCTATCTAATAATGCACACACATCCTGGTCCCCAGTCCCAAACACAGCCCATGTCCTGAGAAGCAGGAACAGGACAGAGGAGGAAAAATATCGCACTCCACTTACAGTCTAATCTTAGTTTAACAAACATAAAAATCATATTCTAGTTCATAAAAATAATACTACAATTAGCACTAATAAAAAATATGAGCATGTATAATCATAGGAATATTAACTCAGTGTATAAATGCCGCATACATGATGATGAGATTGATAATACTGTATAATACTGTGAAAAACTGAACTAAAAACTAATTGCTATTGATAAATGATTTATTGATTGATGACATCATCCCAAATTGATTGATTGATTGATTGATGATGCCATCTCCTCTTCATTCTCTATCGGAGCGACAAGCTAGCTGGTGCTGGGTGCTAGCTCTTGCAGTGACAGTATTGTTACTTCCGTCATCTGTTCTGTTATTTTCAGCATTGTCCTCGTGTCCATGAGTAACATAAGTGTTTGTATCATTTACTTTAGTTTTCTTTGAAATATTGTTTTGACGAAAAACAAATCAGATATCCCTTTCTGCCTGCTGTCGTTCATCATTTTTGCTTCCCAATGCGTTTGTGCCAGGGCCCTCAGCTTCTCTGAGAAAGCATTTCAATACGTAATTAATAATTTAGAAACATTTCAACCCAAATCTTTTATACGCAGGTTTTAGCCATAGACTGTACAAAACGGTTTTGACCCATTTCAAGTTTTTATTTTTCCGTTGTAATTTTTACTGTTAATAGTTACTGCTGCATTCAAGATGCTATAGCCTGCAGCCGCCACCAGGAGGGGCTGCAAAGGGAGGGGAGCTGCAGCACCAGCAGCAACCCCGCCCCCCTTCCCACGCCCTTGCCCTCTGCTTGTGGGGCAAAATTGCTCACAGCCACTATCAGCCAGGGTTGCCATGGTAGTTGCATTTTTAACCTTGAATCACCAATCTAATACTGTAAAGTAGTTTATTAAGTTTTTAATTTCCTTGTTCAGAGTCTCACCTCATGAAGGGCCAGTTTTGGTTTTTTTTTTGATTTTTCAGAGAGCTCTGCTTTTCTCTTTAAGAATAGATATTAGTGACACACATTTGTTGGGATAAATATAGTGGTTACTTTCCTTTTTTTTTTACTTATGTTCCAGCCATAATGAAAGTATCAATGTCCAGCTTGATTTTTTTTTAAAATCAAAACTTTACATTAAATCTAGTCTTTTTAGTGTCATATTGGTATATCCCTCAAAAATAAAGTTTTAATGTTTGTTTTCCACTTTTGCAAGTCCCTCTCAGCATTATTTCCTCATTCTGAATCATCATATGTCATTCTGAATACTTCCCTTTTTCAAAAGAGTGGATCTGAGAGGTTGGTGCATCGATAGGTTTTACTTATTTCCTTTGGTCTGATGGCTGGTGAGTATTGCCTCTTCTTTTGTAAATCAATATGAATGTACTTTGTGAAAGTAAATGTTTGGTACTCTTTGGAAATATTTATAAGGAGGTACATATAAATCATTACATATCCATCATTATCGAGTTGAGCGGGCAAACAACTTAGCAAAGGACAAAAGCAACGTAGTTGAGCTTCTCTTTTTATTGGAGACTGTGATATAATTTTGCCTTCTTGTCTATGCCAAACTATGAAATGCATCATTTTTATTCCGCTTCTAGAAGCGACAATATTTATCTATTTAAAATATGCAAATCATCTCTCATGTAGCAGCCTATTTGCTAAATTAATATTTTATCATTTTTCCTTGGCTTTTCTGAAAAAAAGATAACTTTGATGTAGTGCCTGAAAGAGTAGAAATGTCCATAATGCAGTATATAAACTATACAGGGGGTGGACAAACCACCATTGAAAAAATTGCTGTAATTAAGCAAATATTATGAAAGCATCTGCACAGATAATTGCTAATATTAATTTCTTTCCAAATTCCTTATGCCTCAGGAACAAAACCAGCATACAGTAACAGTAATAAACCAGAGACAGTAACAGCGAGAAAGATCCAAGCTGCAAGTCAAAGCTCCAAGACAGTTGCTAATAACCATGGAACTACAGCTCTAAAACTTACCCAACAATTGAAGCCCCAATAAAAACAGTGTGTTGTGAGCTTCACATAGCAGGTACAGCCCCATTTCCCAAAACGTTGGGACGCAGTGTAAAATGTAAAAAAAAAAAAAAACAAAAAAAAAAACAGTATCACGGCTGTGCTTCATACACAGTTCAGGTGCACGGAGGACAGGGAGTTGAGGACTGGACTCAGCTGCAAGGATGGACTTGATAATATTTATTATGCCTACTGTGCAGCAGAAGGCAGGAACGAAGCAATACAAAACAAACAGGAATCGAGGTTCCTTCATAAAAAAAAAAAATTATTGGTTATACAGACTCTGGGCTTAAGCTGCAGTAACAATGTGTTACACATAGAAAACAAACAAGAATCACGGTTCCTTAATATAAAGTGCTGGACAAAACATTAAACAGCACTACATTAGCATTAGGGTAAAAATATACAATCTAAGCAGAAGATAAGACTAAACATATAACACTGACAACACGGGGACGAAGCTCCGGGATAATATTGGGCCAGGTCATGCGGTAACGGAGTGACATAATTGCTGTATTTTTTATCATAGCTTCTTAACCAGATAAGATAGAGATAAAATTTAAATGGTATTTGGTAGGTCTTAAGCAGTTCTTAAAACTCCAAGAGATTGATATTTGTATGTTGGTTTATTTTTTTGGTGAAAATTGTCTGAAACTGGTTGGTAACAGAGTGACGAAAAGTTAACATCAGTTTTTGTCATGTTTGTTCGAAGTGCCATAACCTGCGGTTCTCATTAAAAAAAAAAACCAAAATAATGGGTCATAATATATTTCTATGATAGTTTTCTCCAGGATAACCAAATTTAATTACAAAATCTTTACTCGTTTATTTTTTATGGACATTTTTGTGAAGGGGTGTGTGGTAACGGAGTGACAAATGGTAACGGAGTGACACAAAACCTGTTTTACTGAAAAAGCATATAATTCTACTCTTTATTTGATTAGGTAGTGAATATTTTACCGATGTATGTACAGAGAACTTTAATTTACACAATCATTTGTTTTACAGCGATTTTTCTGGAGTATTTGTGTGGCTTCAATTACTGATTTTGTCCAGAATGCTTTCGTTCATGTGGGCAGGGGTTATTGTCCTAAATCTTGGCAAACCTTTCTTGAACAGTTTTGAAATCAGTAGCAGTCAGCCTAAGGCTGCGAGTTCTGGTGGATGATGTTGGAGCTGGAGCTTCAACCTCAGCAAATATACAGTCTGCATTTACTGAAGAAGTGTCCCTCACAAGTCGGAATGCATTCGATGTGGGATCAGTTTGTTTGAGAAAAGATAAAGTCCAAGACCTCTGATTGTCCTCTTCTTGTGTGTCCTCATGCAGTACACGTCCGATAAACCAGTAGTTTGTCGGTTCCCAGTACACAGCATACCACTTGCCAACAGAAATGGTAAGTTTGCCCTTTTCGCCGTCAACATCTGATTTGGCGTCAAAAATTGGAGCATCTGGTGGATCCTCCACCACAACTGGCACAACCTCAGCAGCTTGTGGAGGAAGCAGAGAATGGTTTTCCCCTGCCTGCTTAGAGTAGTTGGAGACGGTCACTTGGCCTTTTGCCAGTGGTACAGACACAGTGCACCTGATGCGTGTTTGGGACAGTAATTGTGCTGTCCCAAACATTGTCTAGACCAGTTTTCTTGTCATTAATTGCATCCTGTCCAATGTAGATTATCTCCGTGGATTTAAGCAAACTGGCGGCACATTTGGCATATTGCTTGGCGCCTGCTACAACGTGACGTCTGCTTTTGGTTGCATTGCACACTGTTCGTTTGACAGTGCCACCAATACCATCTACGGCTCCTTTGCCATGCGATGTAGCAAAGAAGTGCCAATTTAAATTCCTTTGCTCTCTGGCAGGCTAGTAATGTACGTGGACATGTGCTTCTGCTTAAAGTGTTAGGCGGCACCATCTGAGATGTTGCTGGCAGTTCATCCCGGTTTGCACAGCATCAAACAAGGCGTCAAGGAATGTAGCAGCCATGTACTTGTCATGGTTTTGAGTGTCCGACACAACGCAAAAAGATTGCGTGCCGTCCTGCGTCCAGGCCACTGCAGTGAAGATGGTCACGTGGGTGTGACTCCAATGGCACTCTGAACTTCATCTTGCTCGATTATTACGGCATTCTCACTGAAGTCGATCTGGATCACAGCATGGTTTGGACGAGGCTGGGCGTATTACCTCTGGAACTCTGCAGCTTGTTTTGTCTTAACGAAGCTATGAATTTTGAAAGCTGGCAACTTCTCTGCAAGGCACTGAAGTGCAACACACACCATTCCAGATGAAGCGGTCTTCACAGTCCTACCATCCTCAAAGCGGATCCATTGGTAACACTGCACATTCTCTGCCAAAATGTCCTCACCCAGTAGATCTGCAAGATAGTCTGTACTGATCTTATGCTGACACTGGTTGCACTTCCCCATACATGCACTCTTCACTATCTACATCACAACACAAGATATTCTTTAAGGCTACTGGGCATACTGTCCAATCGACTGAGTCCTTGGAGAAGAAGATTAACGTTCTTGTGATACTGGCAGATGCACAGGTTGTGAGGCTTGCTGTTCCAGGTCAGAACGTCATCCGGCCGTGAGAACTTGAACTTTGTGAGTCCCAGCTGATCATCTGGATACTGCTCCTTGTATACAGAAAATGCTTCTTTGATGGTCATCATCAAGTAGTGGCGCTGGGCAGAGACAGGTTTCCCATCACGAATAATTTTTATCGAGTACTTCCTTCCCGGAGACATCCAGCTGATGTCTGACCGCCGGTAAAATTTACGGACACGGTTGACGATTTCATCGGAAAATTTATTAGAAGGCGTGTAGGACTTTTCGTCAGCCACAGGTGCAGGTAGCATATCGAACTTGCTGCTGAGACTTGTCAGAACCTTGCTTCGTTTTTGTGAGGAAAAGGGCAGGGCATGTATTACACGTTTCACAGCTCGACTAAGACTAGACTTTGAACTGTAAGGGGCTTCTTCACGGGGTGGAGTTGCCATCGCCTTCTGAGATTCTCGATATTTTCTCATCCGTTCACGTTCCTACCAGCGTTCAGCTTCAACATTCTTGGCCCGGTTCTCGCGTTTCCTCTTAGTGTAATGATACAGCCCAGGAACCAGAAGCAAGCAGTAGTGAAAATCGAAATCGTTTATTCAGTCCAAGTTCAAGCCAGAGATCACAGAAGTACAGTGCCACAAAACACAATCCAAAGCTCAGGGTCTTGGGACAGGCAGAGTTCGATAACAGTGAGTGAGAATGGTAATGGTACATAAACGGTAGGCAAAAATCAGAGTCGAGAAAAGAGATCCAAAAATCCAAAAAACCAGGACAGCAAAAAACAGAAATCGTGGTCAGGCAGGCAGGCAGGGTCAAAACCAGAGATGGACATTCCAGGGGTCAGAAAGTAAAAGTCCCACCATGTTTTACTTCTACCCATCAACTAAACCAGCTGATTTTCTTGACTAGTCCAACCTCTCGTCTGAAGGGCTGTTTTATTTTGTAAATCCAGGAGGTTGGAACTAAATACTGGGGAGGACTTTTACTTTCTGAACCTGGATTGTCCACCTCTGGTCAAAACCAGAACAACAAACAGAATAAACGGAGGGGCACAGGCAGAAATCGGTAGTAGGGCAAAGGGTGTCTCAAATCTCTCAGATCTTACTGGCATACGGGTCTCTCGGCACAGAAGAAAAGATCAACGTTCTGACGAGGAAGGAACAGAAATGCAGGGCTTATGTTGCATTCATGTGGTGTCGGGATATTCGGAAAAACGACTTTGCGACTGGGAAAATTCACATGAACGCCCCCTCATGTCGGAAAAAGAACTCGGCATCTCGGCGATAATTTTGGTACCCGAGTTGCCGACTTGACTTGATATTGACGTCACATTCGCAGAAAAATGGCGGATGAAAACCAGTGTGTAGTTTACTTTAAAGCAAATATGGAGGTTTTTCTGATTAAAATACATACGTATGAAATTAATAATATTTCATGGCTCACCTGATCCATTTCGGTTGTTCTTCCGTGTCACAAAAAAACTGGAAACAGCTGTCAGTGTTTTCTTTAAACACTCTGAGCATTAAAATACAACTCAGCTTCTTTGCAGCATCCATGTTTTTCTCACATTACCACTTCAAAGCACATGAACACAACGACTTGCCGACTTGGGAACACCGACCTTCCGACATCACATGAATGCAGCATTAAATGCACCAAACAGAAGTCACATGCTACGGGGTAACAGGTGGTGGGAGAGACAGGTAATGAGCAATGCAGGTGAGCACATGAGGAAGCCCTTATACAATAATTGGCAAAAGCCAAGACGCTGACTGGGAACACATAGACAACCTAGGACAGATGAACGGCCCCGGTTGGGGAGTTCTGTGTGCACAGATAAAAGAGTGCAGGATAGCAATTAAGCACGTGCGCAGGATTTCGCAGAAACACAGGAAGATACAGGGAAAGCAAAGCAAGGGGCGGGGATTAGAACAGGGTGAATGCTGAGATTACGTTAGCAGTAATTAGTAGTGGTGCAACTTTACAAATTAACCCAAGTGCCCGTTAGTTGGTTAGTAATATGTACACGGGTTAGTCAGGTTAGTGACTATAATACAAAATATAAATGTTAGTATTATTAGTAATCAGAGAAAGCAGAGCGAAGGAAGTAAACGAGAATTGAAGTAATTAAGTGAAATACCAGAAAACACGGAAATCACCGGTGTTGTAGGAATTTAGATTTTATATTCCTGGTGTTACCTTCTCAAGAAAAGAACTCAAACAGAGGCAGAGGAATAATCAATAATCCAATTTACTACTTTGCAAAGTAGGATCCTCATTACAGGCAAGAACTCTTGTTGCAGGCAAGAACAAGGATATAGAAAAGTCTTTTTGCTGGTGTATAAGTAAGACTCCATCTTGACATCCTCCTCCTCCCCCCGAGCTGATTTACGCATCATGGTATCAACAGGAATGTTGCAGACGCACACAGCCCACGTAAAGCCAGCCCCGAAGTACGCTTATACATCTTATCTTTTCGGCATCCCAGGCTCCCCTTGTACTCTTTTTCCTGAGAACACATAAACTTGGGAGAGAAAGAGAACATCTTGGCCCTGTCAGGACTGGCTCCAGATAAACTATAACCAATTATGCATTGTTCAAATTTGTGGAAGCTACAGCTACGCAAGGCCTAGGCTAATCAGAAACAGGCAAGAGTACACTACTAAAGCCTGAGAAAAATTGAGCTAGCGCAAGCAAGGATAAACAATTAATAATAAAGCAAATTAATCAATATTCAATTAATAATAAAGCAAATGAATCAAATATTAAAATGATTCCACACCGGAAGCATGTGGGCACGCAGACTGGGGAGAAGGAACTTACCACTTTGATCACAAGACAGGGGTAGACACTGGTGCACAGAACAGAAAAAAAACAAATGGCAAAACAGAAACTGGGAAGCAGACTAATAAATCAAAGATTCATAACAATGAAAAATAACTAAAACAGACAACTGTCAGAGCAGAATCATAATACTTCGCATCCTTTTGTTTCAGTTGATTTTCCCCAAACTTTTCCTTCTGGCGCTCTCTATAACGTCTTTGCTCTTCTGCTTGTGTCAACGGCATTGTGTGTTTTTGTTTATGATGTTCATCACTTCAGAACAGGTTTATATACACCCTTGACAGTTTTTGACATTTTGAGAAAGCTTCTGCTCAACATTCCTTTTAGGCTTAATTGCAGGTGTCCAATTAATTAGGCTGTTGAGGACTTCGTGTCAGAGACTATTAGTTGCAGGTCCTCTAGGAAAATGCTGCAGCTTGGTATAATAATCATCCCCAACACACCCTTGGGAGTTGTCTGTAACTCATGAATTTTACTGACACGACAAAAAGTGTTAATTTAGCAGTGCCGAGACGAGCATCAAAATAGGTGGCAAGATGAGACAGACAACAATAATGACACCGTCTCAGACCAGAGAAAGCACTCCAACTTGGGATTAATTATTTGAGTCCTACCAACAGTTTTATACAACTTCTTGTCACAAGATTGACAGAAAATCCTTTGAAAGTCTAGTACAAAACCAGTGAAGTTGGCACGTTATGTAAATCGTAGATAAAAACAGAATACAATGATTTGCAAATCCTTTTCAACTTATATTCAATTGAATACACTGCAAAGACAAGATGTTTAATGTTCAAACTGAGAAACTTTATTTTTTTTTTTGCAAATAATCATTAACTTAGAATTTAAAGGCAGCAACACATTGCAAAAAAGTTGGCACAGGGCCTTTTTTACCACTGTGTTACATCACCTTTCCTTTTAACGACACTCAGTAAAAAGTTTGGGAACTGAGGAGACCAATTTTTGAAGCTTTTCAGGTGGAACTCTTTCCCATTCTTGCTTGATGTACAGCTTAAGTTGTTCAACAGTCCGGGGTCTCCGTTGTCGTATTTTACGCTTCATAATCGCCACACATTTTCAATGGGAGACAGGTCTGGACTACAGGCAGGCCAGTCTAGTACCCGCACTCTTTTACTACGGAGCCATGCTGTTGTAACACGTGCAGAATGTGGCTTGGCATTGTCTTGCTGAAATAAGCAGGGGCGTCCATGAAAAAGACGTTGCTTGGATGGCAACATATGTTGCTCCAAAACCTGTATGTACCTTTCAGCATTAATGGTGCCTTCACATATGTGTAAGTTGCCCATGCCTTGGGCACTAATACACCCCCATACCATCACAGATGCTGGCTTTTGAACTTTGCGCCTATAACAGTCCGGATGGTTCTTTTCCTCTTTGGTCCGGAGGACACGCGTCCACAGTTTCCAAAAACAATTTGAAATGTGGACTCGTCAGACCTCAGAACACTTTTTCCACTTTGCATCAGTCCATCTTAGATGAGCTTGGGCCCAGCGAAGCCGGGCGGCGTTTCTGGGTGCTGTTGATAAATGGCTTTCGCTTTGCATTGTAGAGTTTTAACTTGCACTTGCAGATGTAGCGACGAACTGTAGTTACTGACAGTGGTTTTCTGAAGTGTTCCTGAGCCCATGTGGTGATGTCCTTTACACACTGATGTCGGTTTTTGATGCAGTACCGCCTGAAGGATCGAAGGTCACGGGCATTCAATGTTGGTTTTCGCCTTGTCGCTTCACGTGCAGTGATTTCTCCAGATTCTCTGAACCTTTTGACGATATTACGGACCGTAGATGATGAAATCCCTAAATTTCTTGCAATAGCTCGTTGAGGAATGTTGTTTTTAAACTGTTCGACAATCAGCTCACGCATTTGTTCACTAAGTAGTGACCCTCGCCCCATCCTTGTTTGTGAATGACTGAGCATTTCAGGAAGCTGCTTTTATACCCAATCATGGCACCCACCTGTTCCCAATTAGCCCGCTCACCTGTGGGATGTTCCAAATAAGTGTTTGATGAGCATTCCTCAACTCTCTCAGTCTTTTTGCCACTTGTGCCAGCTTTTTTGAAACATGTTGCAGGCATCAAATTCCAAATGAGCTAATATTTGCAAAAAATTACAAAGTTTACCTGTTCGAACATTAAGTAACTTGTCTTTGCAGTGTATTCAATTGAATATAGGTTGAAAAGGATTTGCAAATCATTGTATTCTGTTTTTATTTACGATTTACACAACGTGCCAACTTCACTGGTTTTGGGTTTTGTATTATAGATATTGTCACTCCGTTACTTTGCTGTCACTCCGTTACCGGTAACGTCAGAAAAAAAATAATTTCCAAAATTCAAACAATTTCACTGTTGGAACTTTATGATAACAGAGGCTAATATCCTTTCTCTCAGACAGTTTCATTAATTTTTTTATCCACATTTAATAATGAAAAACTTAAAAATAGGTGTTTTTGTGGTGGCGGAGTGACAGGTGAACTTTTGAAAATCCATTAACTTTAACGGTGAATTTAACTCAAACCTCTATAAGCTGTGAAAAACAAATAGTGAATTTAGAAAATGTAAGGAAATATCTTTTTAAAAAATGTAAATTGAAGTAAACGTGACATTAGTTGAATACTGGAATTGGGCTATTTTAATTTTGACCAAATAGGGGCCAACTGGATTTATGACACCTTCATCAACACCCCTATCTTTGAATAGCTCAAAACATATACTATCAAATGTAGCTACATGATTACGAGACTTCACAAAAGACAGAGTGACAGACTCAGTCTTACATAAACACTGCTACCTCCCAGTGGCAATTACACACAGACAAAAACAATAAAGAAATACGTGAGGAATGCAGTCCGGGTTTAGTAGACCGGAGAGCTGAGGGCTGGAGGCGTGGCCTCACAAACAGAATGCAGTGATTTGGAAATCAATTAAAATCCCATATTTAATTAAAAATTGGACAAAGACAACGTATCAAATGTTGACATTGATACTTTTTTGTCTTTTGAAAAATGTCTGCTCATTTTGAATTTGATGACAGCTACATGTTTTTAAAAAAATTGGGATGGGACAATAAAAGACTGGAAAAGTTGCATGATGCAAAAAAAAGACAAATGGCAGAACACCTCACAAATAATTATCTTATTTAGCAACAGGAGAGTAACATGATTAGGTACAAAAGGTCTTTCATCAGTAAATATGGTGAGGGCTTAACCACTCCCAAAAAGACTGTGGAAGACTGCATTTTGAAATAGGTCAACAATTTAAGAATAATGTTTTCCTCACAAAATTGCAAGAAATTTGGAGATTTTAACCTCTATGTCATTAAAAGATTCAGAGAATCCAGAAAAATCTCTGCATGCATGAGACAAGGCCAAAATCCAATTTTGAATGGCAGTGACTTTCAGGTCCTTGGGCAGCACTCCATTAAAAACAGACAGGGTTCCATGGTGGAAATCACTGAATAGACTCAGGAACTGTTCTGTAAACTATTGTCAGCAAACACAGTTTGTCACTGCATCCCCAAGTTAAAACTCTGCCATGTAGAGATTAAATCATACATAAACAAGATCCAGAAACAATGCCTTCTTCTCTGGGCCCAAACTCATTTAAAACGTCCTGAGGCAAAGTGGAAAACTGCCCTGTGGTTTAACATATCAAAATGTGAAATTCTCTTTGAAAATCATAGATGCCATGTCCTCTGGGCTAAGGAAGAGAGGGGCCATTCAGCTTGTTATCAGCAAAAAATTCAAAAGCCAGCATCCATGATAGTATGGGGGTGGATTAGTACACATTGCAAGGGTAACTTGCGCATCCGTGAAGATCCATGAAAGATATATACAGGTTTTGGTGCAACAATTACAGCCACGCAGATTCCTTGTTTAAGGGAAGGTCTTGTTCATTTCAGCAAAACCATGCCAAACACCATACTTTGCATGTATTACAACAACATGGTTCTGTTGTAAAAGAGTCTGGGTGCTAAAGTGGTCTGCCTGCGGTCCAGACCTGTCACCCACTGACTATATTTGGTGCATTATGAAATGAAAAATATGACAAGGAAGGTTGCAATGTATTGAGCAGCTGAAATCCTTCATAAAGCAAGAATGAGAGAAAAATGTTGCTTTCAAAACTACAACAGTTGGTCTCCTTTGTTCTCAAACACTTACAGAGTGTTGATTAGAGAAGACGTGATGCAACACAGTGGTAAACATGCCCCTGTTTTTTTTGAAAGGTGTTGCTGGCATCAAATTCATAATAAGCTCATATTTTCCAAAAAAAAAAAAAACTATAAAATATCTGTTTCAACAACTGATATTTTGTCTTTGTACTATTTTCAAATAAATATAAAGATCGAATGATTTGAAAATCACTGCATTCTGTTTTTATTTACATTTTACACAGTGTCCCAACCTTTTTGGAAACAGGGTTGTATTGATGGCAATGCTTTTGATGATTTGATCACCCCCACATATGTCCAATTTCAGAATGGTACTCAGTCGCAAAATATCACATATTCCCCATTTGCATCATATGATGGCTTAAATATCTTTATTTGCCAGGGTTCTTCAGCAAAAGAAGAGACATGAACTGGAAAGATGGTGTCTGGCATGCCTCATCATCTCTGGTGCTGGTGTTCTTCATTTGGTATGGCTGTGTTCCAAATGAACTGGTGAAAGGATACTATATCAAGAACTGCACGACTCATCTCTCAGGAAATGACCCAGGTCATCCAAGAGTTATGTGTCGGAACCAGGGATTTTATACTGTTCCCTCAGGCATACCATCTAATGTAACGGAGTTGGACTTGTCTATCAATTTCATCTCACAAATAAACGTGGGAAATTTTAAAGACTTCGCTTTTCTTCAAAATTTGAAGGTGTCAAGCAATCAGATCAGGAAAGTACAAGAGGGAGCCTTCAAAGACTTGTTCAATTTACGCGAGCTGAATATTGCTGAGAACCATCTCACTATCATCTCAAATGTCTTTGATGGCCTTGTCAACCTTGAAACTTTACGATTAGATGGGAACAGGATCAGCAGAATTGCCTCGTCAGCCTTTTCTCAACTCACCAATATAAAAAAATTGAACATGAGTAACAATAGGCTTAATCACATAGAGCAGATTCAACCAATCATAAAGCTGTCAGCACTGCAGAACCTGCACATTGGAATGAACAATTTCACTACTTTTCAATCCAAAGACATTTCAAATATTTCCCTGGGAATAAAACTGCTGGATTTATCCTGGAATCCACTGAAACTATTCCAACTCTCAGCTGATATTCTACCACATCTTGAGGTCTTAGATGTATCCTATGTTGGTGCTAGTGCAGATCTGAAGTGGGACGTACGCAATCAGTCCTTTTTACGCAGTGTGAACAGAGCCAACTTGAGCGGCATCCAAATCTCCAAGGAGGAAATTAACAAATTATTTTATAGCCTCAATGCCTCAATAGACCACCTAGAGATGAATGAAATGAACTTAAATATCGCAGATCTCTTGAACATAACCTGCCAAATGCCAACTTTAAGAGTTATTCGCTTCATGTCAAATGGCATCACCTCACTTGATGACCAGTTATTCATGGCCTGCACACATTTGAGTCATTTGGATGTTTCCTCAAACATGATCCACCATTTGTCAGAGCATGCATTTAAACCACTTAAGCAGTTAATAAATCTGCGCATTACTCGCAATGAATTGACTGCAGTCCCAAGTGCGATTCGAAATCTCCCTGTCCTCGACATCATGGACCTCACCTTCAATAAGATCACAGAAATTGCCAGCTCTAACTTCTCACACTTAAGTAAGTTAAGAAGTCTCTACCTGTTTCATAATCAAATATCTGTTCTCAGTCCCTGTGCTTTCAAATACTTGCCAAGTCTTCAAACATTGAAATTGGGGAACAACAAAATATTGGACCTCACGGGAGTTTTCTGTACTTTGCAGAAACTGAAACATTTGGAACTGGGAAGTAATAAGCTCAGTACAATTGGAAAAGCAGATTTTGAAGGTTTATGCGCCCTAACATTCTTGGATCTATTTGACAATCAAATTACTGTGATAGACAATGAGGCTTTTGCAAAGCTAACTAACCTGCAACAGTTATATCTCCAAGCAAATAAGATCACTGAGGACGTAATTGGTTCTAAAATTATCTTTGCAGGGACACCAAACTTAAAAACACTGCATTTATCTTATAATTATATATCATACTACAACATAAAAGAGTTAGAACACCCGCCCTTCTCTCTGCTTAAGTCTTTGACACATCTGGAAATTAGCAACATGGGTCGTGGAAAAGGACAACTTTATTTGCCACGTAACCTTCTGAAAGGTCTGACTTCTTTGCGAGAGCTCCATGCTGAACATGCACGCATTGAAACACTGAATTCGGATACTTTCAGTTACACTCCACACCTAGCGCAGCTTGATATCAGCGGAAATTTTTTTACTGCTCTCTCTCCCCAAGTGTTTCAAAACATTCCAAAGCTCACTGAGCTGATGATGAATTACGCCGGACTACAATCATTGGACTTCCTGATCTTAGCCAACCTCTCCAGACTCAGGCTCCTGCATGTGAATCAGAACAAGTTGGATGTTATAAATGAGACGCTGATCCACTCCCTCCCCGCCCTCACTTACCTCAGCATGGAGAGCAACACTTTCATCTGCGACTGCGATAACGCCTTTTTCATCGAATGGGCAAACAAAAGTACGCAGACCCAGGTCATTGGGGCTAGCTCACTCATCTGCAGCTACCCTGCTGACTACAGTGGGAAGAAGCTGCTGGATCTGGACACAAGCTCTTGCAATGTAGATGTAGGTTTCATATACTTCATCTCAACCACCATTGGGATTTTGTTGATCATGCTGGGCTCAAGCTTCTATCATTTTTTGCGCTGGAAAGCAATTTATGCCTACTACCTTTTTCTTGCCTACATTTATGACTACCGACAAAAGAAAAAGCAGAAGGGGCTACGAGACTTCGAGTTTGATGCCTTCCTCTCCTACAATTCTCGTGATGAGCCAAGTGTTCTGGAGGAACTTGTCCATGAGCTGGAGGACAACCAGGGCTGGAAACTTTGTCTGCACCATCGGGACTTTGAGCCAGGAAAGCCTATCCTTGACAACATTGTAGAGGGCATCTACAGAAGCCGCAAGACCATCTGCCTGATCAGCCGCCGCTACTTGGAAAGCGATTGGTGCTCCAGGGAGATCCAGGTGGCCAGCTTCCGCCTCTTTGATGAGAAGAAGGATGTTCTAATTCTGGTATTCCTGGAGGATATCCCTAGTAGCCAGCTCTCCCCCTACCACAGGATGAGAAAGCTGGTGAAGAGGCGTACCTACCTTAGCTGGCCAAAACCAGGAGAAGACACTAGGGTCTTCTGGCAGAAACTTGGTGTTGCCCTGGAGACTAAGGATGGACCTGAGCATGAGAACCAAATTCTGTCTGGGCTGGAGCATTAAGATGATATCTTCAGACTAATTCTCACCCACAGGACTAATGTCACACACCCCAGTAATTTATATTTCTTTCTCTATAGAGTTATAAATCATTCCTCTTTGTGAATATGATTGAAGCAAAACATGAAGATTCTGGAATTTGCTGGCTTAGGGGTTCCTGCCCTTGTCAGCTCATACAGTGTTTCAGTGTTTCTTATCAATGGTGTTCATGCTGACCACTCCTTACCCTGTTACGTGAATTTAGTCAGTGAAGTCTCATCAAAGATTCAAACCTGACCATGAGCTACATTGTAACAAAACAAACAAAAAAAAAAAAAAAACTAAACAGGCCCATGGTTGTTGTTGTGATGATGTGTTATTACTCTGCCTGTCCAAATTTTTTTTAAAAAGTTGCACTCAGATATTTAGTTGGAACCCCTGTTTCTTTGATTACAGTGCAAACTTGAGTCAATGTTTTGACAACCATATGTCTGAACATTTATTTTCAATCAAAGTTGCATAAATTTCTGGCCGAGATCTTGTTTTGACGACAGGATAGTTGAACCACTCAGTAGTTTTCTCCAGCACATCAATGCGGTTAAAGTCAAGATTTTGCGGTGGTCATTTCATTCATATTGATTCTTAATACTTGTTTTTTTAATTCCTTGTTTTCTTTTCTTGTTGCCAGCCAATAATTTGGCCCTTCTGAAAACAGTAACATCATTTCCTCCACCAAGGCATACTGTACGTCCTCTGATGTAATTTTTAGGAAATGAGAGGATACATGCTTTGTCTGTTTGGGTTGAAATTATTATTGCCTTCTGAAATACATTAATCGCTACAATAATGATCCAATCTTAGAATTTGTTAATTTAAATCCAAACAGCAACTTTTTTTTTTTTTTTTTTTTTTTATTGGACAGGCAGTGTACTGTATATAAGATGGAAATTGAGCCTTTTATTTTTCATGCACTGTTTGATCAAATTTAAGCATCCATTCCAATTGGCTGTGCTATATATACAGCACTGTGAAAAGGTATTTGCCCCCTTCTTGATTCCATTTTTTTCCCCTTAGTGGCCGATGAGGGGAAACTCACAACAATGGCCTGTAACATCTGTCACAAAAACATGCTGCAGCTTCAGAAACAACTCACCGAGTGATTTGCTTTGTAGCTTGTCCGTTAGTTTTCAGTCAGCAGGGGGATACCAACAGATGTATTTTAGAAATACAATGGGTATTAAGCCCATGCATTGGCAACACACCTACATTTTAATGAACATAATCGAATTTGGGGTGTCTCAAGCAGTTATTTTACTACAGAATGTTTTTTTTTTTTTTTTTTTGACGATTTCCAAAAACCCCATTTATTCTCATTCATGCTGTGTTAAAATGTTATTTTTCATGTTAATATTAATAGTTGATTGGAAGGGCAAACTAAGTTGCAAATGACTATTTTCTGGTTTCAGTTAGCATAAATGAAGAACCAGTGTCTCCTCGCATAATTTGTAACATTACAGTAGCCTATAATCAATAAATGTTAACTTCAAACATATTGTGGAGAATGCATGTTGTATTGGTGGTTTGTTTGGCAATTTCATACCAGATAATGAAGTAGAGCTACTCATTTAATCATGCATATTAACAAGTGTAGCTATAAGTTGATTTGTGGTAACTTTTGTTCATCCGTGGCTCCACAACCTGTCAGCATCCCATGTTATTTTTAGAGTGTTAAACCATTAGCCCCAAATAATGTAGCATAACTCAATCAAAATAGTGAAAATAGAATTTCATAGCTCTGAAAGCTGAGACCTCCAACACAGCAAGAGACCAGTGGACTACTGGGGCAGATCTGGCGTTTCAATGGCATTTGCTTATCGGTTAGGGGTGGTCCACAGGCGGGTTACCGTCAAAAAGCCTACAGTTTTGCCAATTTTGATCAAAATGCATTTTAAATCATTCATTCATACTTCTTAATCCATTTTATGAACAATTAATGTTATTTTCTCAATATTCAGGCAAGGTAAAAAAAAAAAATATGATGGTGCTTGGTGGTCCCGACAGTGGGCCAGAAGTGGTAGTCCAATATCTGGAAATCTGATTTTGCCATCTTGGCTTTAGTGCACCATTTGGTCCCCCCCACTTCGAAAATATCTCCTGCGCCCCTGGTATGTTGCTATGTATGTTGCTAACTTAGATAGTAACTACGTTTTTGGGAAACGCAGCCCAGGGTGGCTGGGTCTCCACGAGCAACAGTTAAGCTGTCCAGGCGGCTGCAGGCAATGGTGATTCGTCTCACAGTTTGGCGATGTCTATAATGCATTTGGTGAAAAATTTGGCGAAGACTGATCAAAAGTGGGTTTATGAGATTTGTGCCAATCTGCAATAACATTTGGAAGGGGGTAGACGGTCAGGCCATCCCAGTTGTCAAAACGTACAAGCCTATCACGATGGTCACACGGCCGCGGCGTGCCACATGAACGTTATGAATGCAAATTAAATGAGAAATGGTTATCTGCGCACCATATCAAGGCAGAAATAATTATCAAGTATTTTCCTATTCACATTAATGGTGATATGAAGCGACAATGTCTTTCGAAGGGCCTGAATTCCTGTAGCTCAAAAAAAAGGTATTTTTTCCTGTTTCCAAGTCCGATCAGCTTGACATACATAAAAAAACGATGCAGTCTTGCCAACTCAAGTCCGTGAGTTGAGTTTGCTTATATAAAATTAAAACTGTCTTCAACCAATGATATTGCCAGAGTGCAGGTTAACTTTCTACCTGTTTCCAATTAAAAATCACACAATTAATTTAATTCATTTACTGAGCAAACAGGCTACCAATAAGCTGCATAGTCATTTATGAGTAAGACATCCCAGCAAACATGAGACGTCTGCCTGACGCGCAAATCATGTCTTGCGTTGGTCGGTCCAGGACCATATCTATAGCCTTTGTCAGCACAACGAGCCAATAAGGTTCAAGATTTAAACGTCTAAATATGAACCGTTCCAGACATAGATAATGTTGTGTTATGCATCAAGGATTCATACAGCAATTTGTATGAGTAACAATCAACAGTCTTTATGGCTGTTTAACTTCATGAACGTCCTCATAGTCCCATCCCTACACAATAGAGAGCCCACCACTTCCTGAAGCTCAACATATTTACCCTAGCAAATAAAAGCACACTATATTGTTAACCTAGATTACACCACAGTGAATGTGATTCTGTATTTTGGACGTCAAAGTAAGGTATTTTTTGGAAGTCTATTGACGTGCAAGACAGGTGCAGAAAATCGATCTTTTTCACAGTTGCCATTTTACATGTCAAAGCAGGGCTAGTACAAGTGTAATTAATAAATTTGATTATGGTTCCATTCAGACATGGGCACGATTACAGACCTACGATTACAATTACGATGCAGGATGATTACGATTACGATTACACATGTACAACCTCAATTCCTAAATAGCTGGGACAAAGTGTAAATTGTGAATAAAGTCAAAACGCAATGACTTTCAAATCACACCAGCCCATATTTTATTCACAATAGAACAGAGATAACATTGAAAATGTTGAATCTGAGAAATTTTACAATTTTATCCACAAAATGAACTCATTTCAAATTTGATGGCTGCTACAGGTCTCAAAAAAGTAGGTACAGGGGCCTGTTTACCATGGTGTAGCATCCCCTTTTCTTTTTAACACAGAGTGGAGGCATCTGGGCATTGAGGAGACAAGTCTTTTGAGTTTAGCCATTGGAATTTGATCCCACTCTTGTTTAATACAGGCTTCCAGCTGCTGGAGAGTTTTGGGTCTCTTTTGATGGACTTTTCGTTTAATTATGCACCAAATGTTCTCAATCAGTGAAAGATCAGGACTGCAGGCTGGCCAGTTCAGCACACGGACTCTTCTACTAAGAAGCCATGCTGTTGTAATAGCTGCAGTATGTGGTTTTGCATTGTCAACAAGCATGTCAAATTTGGACTCGTCTGACCACAGGACACTTTGCCACTTTGCTACAGTCCATTTTAAATGAGCCTTGGCCCACAGAACATGGCGGCGCTTCTGGATCATGTTCAACAAAGGCTTCCTTTTTGCATGATAGAGTTTTAGGTGGCATCTGTGGATGGCATGGCAGACTGTGTTTACAGACAGTGGTTTCTTGAAGTATTCCTGGGCCCATCTTGTTATGTCAATGACAGAATCTTGCCGGTGAGTGATGCAGTGGCGTCTGAGGGCCCGAAGATCACGCACATCCAGTAAAAGTCTTCGGCATTGTCCCTTTTTACGCAAGCCTTCACAGGTTGGAGAGCCTCTGGCCATCTTTACTTCTGAGAGACTCAGTCTCTCTAAGACATCCCTTTCATAACCAATCATGTTATACACCTGATGCCAGTTAACTAAATTACTTGTTAAATGTTCTTTCAGCTGATTCTCTTATACATTAATTGCTTTTTCAGCCCTTTTTTGCCTGTGTCCCAACTTTTTTGAGACCTGTTGCAGCCAGAAAATTTGAAATCAGCTCCTGTTGTGGATAAAAATGTAAAATGTCTCAGTTTCAACATTTGAAATGTTATCTATGTTGTACTGTAAATAACATATTGGCTCCTGTGATATGAAAGTTATTGCATTTTGATTTTATTCACAATTTACACTTCGTCCCAACTATTTCGGAATTGGGGTTGTATTCAAAATCTTTATTACCAATATGATTACACACTATTATGTACTCGTAATCTTAATCAACATTTTTCACATACATTTTGAATACATCGTAATCATAATCATCCTGCATCGAAATCGTAGGTCTGTAATCGTTCCCATGTCTGCTCAGGGGGCATTATGATTTTTCAACAGCATGAGTAAAATCATTGTGGAAAGCCGTTGTTTTTTACTTTTTTGAAGGATATTTAACAAATATAGCTTAATTTCATTCATTGTCAGATGCTGAATTATTTTGTAACAAGCGTTCTTGGCATTGTCTGCGATGCTGAACTGGACGACGGCCGAAATCCTATGCGGAAAGGCAACTAAAAGACTAATTTCTCTTGCTCCTTAAAAACAATTACTTGCCTAAAAACAAAGACTGAAACAGATATATCTTCGGAGAGTCTCTCTCCATTTATTTATCTCTACTGAACGATGTGGACGACAATCTGAGTGCTACAGCAACAACATCCACACAGCAGAGAAAACACTTAAAATTGGAACAAGGGGCTGGCTGGTGGCAGCAGCCTACTGCACACCATAAATTACCACTCACTATGTGATCCTCTCACATAAAGTATGTAGAATGGCTGGTAAGAATTCACTGCATATTTCATTTTACAAAAGATTGTTCCATTCCGAAACCAGTACAATTCATCTGTGCCTTTGGGTTGGGTTCTGAGTGGCACCTCTGTAAGATCTGCAAACGCTGATGCATGGGGGAGCCCAGAGGCTGTAAGCGATAAATGGCTGATAAGCTCGGTCCAGAGCCATGCCAGATAGCAATAAAACTTTTGTGGACTTCCCCCCCAGAATGCTTGCTCAGCCTGCATGTGGAAGGTGTTGATGGTCTTACTGTTACTCTGTACAGGGAGGGGGTAGTTGCAAAGCCCTGGCTGACACAATGCCCCTGTGGGAGTCATATTACTGCCCTCAGTCTTTTAATCTAACTGGACCTTATCTGTGTAAAATAGTCTAAACCCCTGAGAACTTCACAATATTCTTATATGTTCAATATCCTGCTAAGAAATCACTTATATACTAAGAACCCAATTTAACTATATAATAATTCATCTTAATGCTTTTTCATGACAACTGCATCATATTAGTACATATTCATATCATGTTTGGTCTTGTTATACTCAGGGGAATCCAAGGAGTTGAATGGAGTGTTTTATTCCCATTGAAATTGTGGTTCATTCCCTTTTGGAAACTCCTGAAAATTGGTCAGAATCCACTCGGGTAATCACCCCATTTTCCTCTCTCTGCTAGATTGTTTTATTACATCCTCCCAATGGTGGAAACCCAAAAACCGGATTCGACCCCGCTTCCAGGTGTTTATGGCCATGCCGCCTGGATCAAAGACGTGATTTGGCTTAAAGCAAAGAGAAACAATCCATTCTGGGAAGATCGTAGTCGACTTCCCATATGCATCCCTATGCCGTATGTAGCCAATCTATATAGTCAGGGAAGATCGTATCCGATCTATCCCCACGCACGTAAGTGCGGGAGTAGTCCTTTAATTATGGAAGACCATATCCGGTCTCTCCCCGCGCACATCAGTGCGTGAGTAGCCTTTTCCTCCAGGTATGACTTTATTCTCCTTTTCTAAATTGTGTGTAAATTGTAATTGGCTTAACGTTGATTTGTTTGATTTAAGCTCTTGCCTACCTGGTGAATAAATTATTGTTATTCTTGTTAAGCTTGCGTGGTCTCCGTGACTCTTTACACTTGTACGTTCTTTCTAGCCCTGTTGCGGCGGATAACTAGGGGGTTAATCCCAACCGAGGAACGACTGGCCAGCGGCCCGGTTATGGGAATTGGTTTTATTAAGTTGGAGAGACAATCATGATCTACTCACATAAAGGGTTTATGTATTGCCGGTTCTGGGATTTTAGCCTTAAGGAAACCCATGGACGAAAAGTCGGTTATCTGTTAAAATTCCCTGAAGGAACCCATGGGCGTGCATAGATCTGGGTTTGCTGTATTCACGCCAAAAGATGCTGTTGCAGTGATGGCTAACTTCCACCCTCTAATCTAACCAACGAACCTGGGATCCGGACATGGTGTTAAACCCGGGAACATTAATGGGAGTGACGGCGGTTGTCTTTCAAGAGTTCGAGGTATAGTCGACCCGAGATTCACACGTGTCCCTAAACTATAAATTCTAATTCTACTTTGGAGTCAGATATTTAACGAGGGTATAACTCAATTTGGTATTCTAAATTTACTATGGAGTCAGATGAACTATAACCATTGTGCTTTTGTGCCCCGTTCTTCGAACGGAGAAAAGAGATCCATTTTATTGCGATTCACACTAGCCAGGAGGTCGCGCGTACTAATATCAACCCAAGGAACACGTGGACCCTTCGTCCCCGGCAATTTCCGTCGTTGGTATTGTTTTGTGGGTTTTACAAGTATGCAATAGAACAGTCGTATGAAACCATAAACCGAAGGTACCTGCGCCTAACAAAACATTGAAACAAACGCAAAAATATATTCAAAATAATTAGGCTAAGCCTACTCCATGCTTTGACATTTGTTGTAATACAAAAGCCCACATCATAGCCTATCGAATCGTGTTTTGAACCAACAAGCATCATGTAATAAAACAGTTCTGTTCAGAAAAACAATGCAAAATTCAAAATTACAGACCATAGGCTAGGCCTATATTTAGACTAACAGTAAGGCCACCGGACTTCTTTTCTTGACTCGGCTCTCTCACAGTCCGCATCTGCAGACAGACAGACAGCGGAATGGGGGTGCAGTGAGGTCGAGTTTTAACGTTTTACAATACCCAACCGGAACTCTAAAAAAATAAGTTAAGTAGCCAAATGGTGACTTACCATTGGTATAGTGGTAGGCGACGTTTTCGGACCAAGTCAAATCTTCTTAAAATATCATCCTTCCACTCATCCCTGCCCCCGAGTATATTTAATGCCGGTCCACGTATTTGTTTCTGCTGTCGGGTCTGCTGGCAGCCCGGCGACCACGCCCACAACTCCAATCAAGTCTCCAATTCCTTGTTTCAACTCCCATGAGTTTTAATTTCATACACCTGTTTCCTAGCCTGTTTAAGCTCCCTGTTCTGTTCAGTTGCCACCAGGTGTCGTCAATAGAACTTGTGTGTTCCTAGCGCCTGCGGTTCCCAGTCTTGTTAACTCTCGGGTCTAAAGATCACCTATGTTCTAAGCTCCTGCATTTTCCGGGGCCTATTGCACAAAAGTCGGATCCTGAGATCCTGAATCAACGTCTAAGTGGGGATTGCCCTATCCCAAACAGAGTGTCACCAACTTCATTGATTGCACAAGGCTATCAGCGGGTGAAAGAGGATCGGCTAAGTCAAGCCAGCTGCAGCTGATCCTGCTGAGTGTGCACACACGGCTACCTCAAATAGACCCAGAGATTGCTACAAGGGGCTTGTAGCACAATTGTGATCAAACTCTGAAATGATAGTCCAATCTAGAAGACTTTTTCAGAATAGTTCTTCTTCTTCTTTTGAGTTTTTTAGGCAGTGTGGACACTACTTAATGTATTACTTCCCTCCGCAGATTCAAAATTAATCTCATCTTATCAAGAGAAAAAGAGAAAACCACCAAATACCTATCCTACCCCCATTCTGAAATCCCCTTTCCAAAACTTTACTTTTCTGTCACCTGACCCCTGCCAAACCCTCTCTCCAAAATCCTTTGAATTTCTTCTCCTTTGACATCCATTATTCATAAAAATTCCCGCGCTGCGTCAACCACCATTTTGATTCTCTCTGTTCTGCTTTAAAGGTCTCGAACAAATCACCACCATTGTGATAAAAGCAAAAAATTGTTTTCTATCCATTCTAATGAAATCCCTATCTGGTTTTCCAATTTCCTGAACCCTATCCTGCTATTTCCCCACCTTTTCTTTTTCCACCTGCACCTTCTTAACACGTTGACTGCCAGCTAATGGCGGGTCAGGGCCAGCGCCAGACTTGACATCCCATCCCTTTATTGACAACAATTGGTCTATAAATTCTAGATGGTTTTCCTTTATAAGCACGTTTTCTAATTCAAGAATAATCATTTTTTTTTCTCTCCCCCATGCAACAGCAAATAATGGGCTACATTCAGTGCAGAAAAATTTTAATTATAATTAGGTCTATGCACAGGCACTCAGCAACGTTAACTTTTTTTTTTAAGCAAAAGCGGCATTTCAGAACTCATTTGCGAATGAAGGTAATTACGGCAAAGTACCTACACCTGTTTTTGCAGCACAAGTCAAACTTGCTGTAAAAAATAGCCAGCTGTTAGACTGGAAAATGAAAACGGAGGAAACCACGATACTTGTCACCAGAATTACCTTCATTCGGGAAATTCGCTCTCTCGCTGGAAAAAAATTACCATTGCTGAGTGCCAGTGCATTGACCTAATTATAATTAAATTATTTTTCCACTGAATGTAGCCATTATTTGCTGTTAGATCGCATGGGGAGAGAAGCCGTGTCTTCAATTGAATTAGAAAAACGTGCTTATAAAGGAAAACCATCTAGAATTTAGCCAGGACCAATTGTTGTCAATAAAGGATGGATAATTTCCTTTTTTTCTGGCGCTGGCCCTGACCCGCCATTACGAGTTATCTCGTAATTGGCAGTCAACGTGTTAATTGCCTCTGGGTCATTCCGTGCCAAGTGGACCAGGGTCTGCACCGCACCATCTCAGAAAAACTTGGGAAAAATCATGGGTGTTTGCCATCATTTCAAATTGACAAATACCCAAATTTTAAGTTCCAACACCGATTTTTAGTGTAGTAATTGCCAACGGAAGAAGGGGGTGTCTCGTCACTCGTGAATGTGGCAATGGCTTTTAAGCATTTTTGAAGGGATTCAAATATATCTTCCAGTGCTCCTAAATTAATGTCTATGGGTGCATGCTGGTAAAATTACCTGAAAATTATGAATCTGGTATCAGATTTGGCATATCTCATTTGATTTTCCTGTAATAGGCTGTTGAAAATGACCATTTTTACAGAGCTAACATTTTTATTTGAGTTTTAGTTGGTCCCCTTGACTGGGGCTTCATATTGCAGCCTTATCCTCAGCAGCTACAGCACTCTGGTGTAATGGCCGGTAGTATACGGAGGCCAAGCGCAACAACAGAGAGAAAGAAAGTAGCACGGAAACAGTACAAACACAGAGAATAATATAGACCAAACGCAAGTACTCGCGCTTCCAAAGGACGTATAATAGTCCGAACCACGGAAGCAAAGCGAGACAGAAAAAGGGAGAAGAAACTCCAAAAATTAGAAGATAGAAAGTCATCCAAAACCTGACTAAAGATATCTTCGGCTATAGTGCAAAGCTAAACACAGACACTCTAGCGAAGGAGGCGTGCCGGACTTCCTGCTTATATAGATTCTGGGGAAGCACCGCCCCAGCTCAATCAGCCAGCTGGGTAAAGAATTCGATAGCCCAGGAAACAATATAGTCCCGGGACAAGAGCCACAAAGAAAAGTCCAAACAAACGCACGCCTCACAAACCATGACATCTGGCCCCTTCAATCCAATCCAATCTCCTGTCTCTAGTTTAGGAGAAACTAGAAACTCTGAAAATGCTTATGATAAAAATGCCCAAAAATGCCTAAATTCAAGGAATGATTTGGTCATGTGGACACGCCAGAAAAAATCTGAGAAAATTTGTGGAGCAGCTTTTATATTGGGGAATAAACAGTCAAAAGTTCATCTTATGTTTCAAACTCTGTCAAGAAAAATTCTGGCATCTTTGTTTACCATGCTGTGTGTCTTATTTCAGCAAGTGGGTCATTCCATATGAAGTCAACCAGAGCTCCCCAGGTCACCGACTCAGATTTGGCTCAAATTTATTTTGGGAGTACTTCAAGGCTTTCATAAACTCATGTCAAAATTGATCTATCTCATTTCATTTTCAAGATATTGGCCTCTCAAATATGAAATTTTTATGAGTGGAAATCAAAAATTCAGTTTTCAAAGGCCGCCTATGAGGCCAGAATCCCTCATAGAAGCTGAATTGTGCTGGATTCCTTCTATTTGAGGACAGGTCTGTCTGTACAAGGAAGATTGAGTGCAACCCAAGGCATAGTAGTGGATTTAGGAGACCCTGAAAACAGTCCAAGCTTTAAAAAATTCACTTTTTTGGCAATTTTGGATTGGCAAGTTCACTATGTGGGCAGTTACCCATGGTAATAAAACTTGTTCTACACGTTGTACATAAATGTGTATATCTTTACTTTATTTGTTGAATATTACTACTTGTTTGCTCATCTCCTTCACTATTTAATCATATTATCAAATGTAGACATTTTGGGGTAAAAATGCCCATTATTATCCCCTTTGTTCTGCAACTAGAAGTTCTAAATAGGCAGTGCCTACTCATAAACTCAAGTAACATCCTTTCCTTAGATAATCTGACATCAAACATGATGTGGCATTCCCTCCGTAGGATCTCCCAGGTATTGCATCATCTTTCATGGCTATTGCATCAGATCTCCCATGTATTGCATTATCTTCCATGGGTATTGCATCATCCCTGGTTAGAACAATAGGGTAGCTAATTAAAGGTGCACCATGCTAGTTTGTTTATTTTCTGTGTGATTTTATTTTTGTCTCAATTCGCCGACATCTCCCCACGATCCGCTAGCTGCCTGCCCCTGAATTCACTGTAAAAAAAAAAAAAAACCGGCTCTGGAGACCACACAGGCTTCACAAACTGCAGATAAAAACAAGGGGCACAGGCTGTGCCTCATAACATAACAAACTGTTCCGGCCAATCACCGACAAGAGTTGACAGTTACGGAAGCATGGGAGGGAGGGAAGGACCAGCTACCTCTGTTTTGTTTGAATTCGCATGTCAACAGAAGTGATGTGAACAAACTTGCATAGTGCACCTTTAATGAATTCATTAAAGCTTCAGCATGGCTTCTGACAGGTGCAAAATTGGGATTTCCTTGGATGAGGAATGCGACAGTATGCATGTTTGATGCATTCCTCATCCAAGGAAATCCCAATTTTGACGAAATTCTGAAAGCCTGGACCCAAATTACCCTTGGTTGCATTTTTCAACCCATATTCATGATTTGTTCCAAAGACATTGGCCTCCAAAATCCCTATCAATTAACGTTCGCGGTTTGCGAGGGCATAAAGGGGGTGTGGCTCCAGATTTTTGGGAGGCCATATCTTGGAAACCTCTTGAAGTAGGAGCCTAAAATTTTGCATGTGTTTATTATGAATATAAAGGTACTCCCAAAATCTGAGTCGCTGGCTGTGAAAGATTCTTGTATTTTGGTTGAGCTGATATGGAATGACCCCTGTAACATTCAGTAAATCCTGTCACAAAACTGCAATTCATTCACGAATGCTTAATAATCAAGTAATATTGCAATGTATGCAAGTATTTGCCCATAAATTGGGAAAAGTAAGGCAGTCATGAGGGCATTAATTTCCTCATGGCTCTTAAATGAAACTTTTACCAGTATTGCAGGCTGAAAAGACAGAGATTCAAGGATGTTTTGAACATTAATTTTCATGCAAAAAGACATGGGAAAGCCAGAGATTTCTGCTACAATATCCATTTCCGTTTTCATGTAAAATCATACTTCCACGTCCAAAAACTGAAGACTACACCATGCGTTATTAGAACCAGAATGCACAAGTAGACTGCTGAAAATAATCTCAGCAATTTAATTTATAATACACAAATTATTGATGACCCCACTCTATTTTCAGTCATATTATTAATCTGATATAAGCCACACAGCATGATAAATAAAAATGCCAGAACTTTTTTTGAAGTTGGAAACACAAGATAAATTTTCTAGTTTTTATTGCTCTAATATAAAAGCTGCTGCACAAATTTTGTCAGATTTTTTCTGACGTATCCACATGACCAAATCATGCGTTGAATTTAGGCATTTTTGGGGATTTTTTTTATCATAAGCATTTTCAGATGCAAGTTACTCCTAAACTAGAGTCAGGAGATTGGATTGGGTTAAAGGGGCCAGTGTGCTGTAGCTGCTGAGGATGAGGCTGCAATATGAACCCCTGATTATGCATGCTTTGGTCGAGGGGACCAATTTAAAATCAAATGAAATTTTTGGTTCTGTAAAAATGGTCATTTTCAACAGCCTATTACAGGAAAATCAAATGAGATATGCCAAATCTGATCGCAGATTCATTAATTCCAGGTCATTTTACCTACGTGCAGCCATTGACTGTTATGATTCTGCTTTGTTCTGTTCATGTTTTGCCAGTATCTTGATCCATGCCATGTTTTGTTTCTGTTTATTCTTGTTCATTCTTCCATAGTCCATTCCCCCAGTTATATTCCGGTCATTGTTTTGTATTTTGACATGCATTGCACTTTGTCTCCCCTGTCTGGTCTTGTGTTATGTGACAGCTTATTTCCCCCAGTATTGTGTGCCACGCTTTCAGGTGATTTCATGGTTTCTGGGTTTTCAATCGTTCCTTCTAATCTCGTTTGCTTCCTTCGCCTTGCTGTTCTGTCTTTACCAACAATACTAACAGTTTGTTGTTTTAGTTAAATCTACTAACTCTAACATTGTATATAATACTAACTTACTAACGTGCACTAAGGATTGCATAGCTGCACTTTAATAATTGACTAACGAGCTCTCAGCACTTGCTCTATTCTAGTCTCCGCCCCTTGTCTTTACTCAATTTACTTTGCTGCGTTTCAGCGGATCCTCCGCACCTGTGAGACTCTGTTCTGCCTCTCATTATCTGTGCACGTTAGAACTCCCTAACCGGAGCTGTATGTTCGTCAATAGGCTGTCTTGTGATCCCTGTCCGCGTTTTGGCTTTTGCCAATTTCATGTGGTTAGGTTCTCCCTCATGTTTGCTCTTTCATAATTAGTCTGATCCAATTCACCTGTTCCCTATCATAGCATCTGACTTCCCCTACGTGTATTTAAGCAGTCTTCTCACAGCAGTTCCCCTTCAGAACGTTTCCCTTGTTTTTGCCTTGTATTCTTTGAGATTCTCTTCTGACTGGACTGTCCCTGTTTTACGATTTTGGCTCTGTTTTGGATTTCTTGTTGCATCTGTGTATCAAACCCTTTTTTGCCCGACTAAGATTACTGTGATTGCTGCCCTGTTAACGACTTGGATTTCGCCCTTTGGATTTTGATTTTTGGATTGTGGACTCTGTACCGTTGCCTCCTGCTCTGCGGGGGTTCGCCCCCTTCCTTAATTAAATCCAATTCTACTGCACTGCTTGGTTCTCGCGTCTGGTTCCTGAACGCTACCTCACAGTGACATTAATTTAGAAGCACTGGATCCCTTTAAAAACGCTTATGTCATTGCTACATTTGCAAATGACTAGACACTGTCTCCTTAAATTGACAATTACTCCATGAAAAATTGGAGTTGGAACTTCTGATTTGGGATTTGACCATTTGAAATGATGGAAAACACCCATGATTTTTTCCAACTTTTTCTGAGTCGGTGGGTGCAAACTTTCCAAAAGCTGGTCCATATCGCATGGAATGACCCCTCTGCATATGACATTCTCCCGTATGTTCTAATTCTTACCACCTCCTGTTCCTTTTTTCTTCTTTTACACTCCAATGCTCCAATTTCATGGCTTCCCCCACAGTGAAAACACACTATCTGTTCCTTGAAAATACACTTATCCTCCATAGGGGAAACTGGGGAGAAATGGGCTATCCGGGCAAAATGTGTTCTCTCAGAACGCCTCCTTTAAAGTCTTCTAGTGACCTCAGCCTTCATTGAGGTTGAGAGATCACTTAATGAGAGCATTACATTTCTTCCCAGTGCACATGTTGACTGTTGAACTCGCCTCGGAGAGGTAAATATCAAAATACGTCAATTTTCATACTATTTCCCACGTGTACTTTTTGTGGGACAGTTTTTTGTAGAATAGACAGTGATATAAAGGTGAGGTTCTGTTGGAGTAGTATGACATTTTTGTTGAAAACCTAAATGATTTTCAAAGGACTGTATTTTGCATGATGTGGGGTACAATGGGGTAATTGTTGTTGGGCATGATGGGGTTACTTCCCCTTTTAAGTGTATTATTTTGTAATGTCACAGAAACTTTTGTGTCAAATGGGTGTCAAGACAGAGAGGGAAAACAGCTTTTTTTACAAACAGCAACTGCTGGAAATGAAAGAAAAGTGCTCCAAAAGTAAAAGGTTGCAAAAAGAAAACAGATGCACAGGAGGATACTGAATTTCCATTGCAAAGATTTTTATTCGGTCAGTCATGGGCCCTGCAGCCAGGGGCGAAATCTACTTTCTGAGGGGTATGCAGACACATCACTGCATTAACATTTAGGTATAAATCTCAAGGACTTTCAATGAGTAGTCATCATCAAGTATGGGCTATTAAGACATAAATGTTTATTTTGAAGTACATATAACACTGTAAATATACACAAATAAAATTAAACTAAATTTCCAAAAAATTCCACTAAATTCTGCAACAGTTTTACAGTTCAATTTTTAATCAACAAAATCACTTACATATTAAAAATGTCCATGTTTTCACGGGATAATTTTGAGGTCTGTGGTATCTACACTCAACTGTTTTTTGTAGGTCAAAACACGGTATTCGACATGGGACATTTTAGTGATAATATGACAGATCAGTGGTGCTAAATGGTTTACTTTTTAAATTCTTTTTGTTTAATTGGACCATAAGGGCTTATTCAGAACAAGGAGCTACTTTATATTTTAAATAAATGTTGGAATGACAATCAGTTAAAGTTCAATCTCTGATTTTTTGGCTAAAGGATAAAATTCCAACTAAAATTTCTCTTTGGAATTTCATTTAATCTACACCTTTGCAATTTATATTGCAAGGTATAAGTCTTAAGAAGTCATTGAGGCATAAGTAGACCATTTTTTTGTACTTTCTTTTTTAGCAGCATGGGCTGTTGAGTGTAAAAAGTCATTATCTCTGACGGGACATCTCTGATGGGACACTTTTGACCACTATATAAAAAAATCTGACAACAGAGGTAAAAAAGACACCCTTTTGTATCTGAAGAAATTTATTTACAAGATAACTTTAAAATAACATTCTGCACTTTACAAACATCACCAGATGCATTGTGTTGAGAATCTTAACAATAATTATAGTGACACATAGATAAGGGGTTTTTTAAGCAATAATCCATTACTGCTACCTGTAGTCAGTAATAATAAACATTGTCCATGATACACACTCTATTGTTCATATAAAAAATTTAGTTTTTTAGTTTTATTTTAAAGACATGTTTATCTCCTTGTTCTCCTGTCCACCACCCGCCACAGCATATGACATGTTGCAACAGACATTGTAAAAAAAAAAAAGACAATGGACTGCAAGTCACAAGACATCTTGTGAGCAAATCATGCACATCCACATGTCAAACAGCCCCTTTAATGCAGTGAGGTGTGAAACACAACTCATTGAGGCCTGACAACACATGCCAACACCTGAACACTGAAAGGCAACATAGAAAGATCATTAAAAGTGCCCAATACTAATATGGATACACTAAAAAAGAAGTATAACAAACAGAACAGTCAAAAGTAACTTAATTGAAGAACAAAACCTAGTCAATCAAATTTGTCAGAAAATGTCCCGTCCATTGTGGCAATAAAAGATTTTAATTCTATAACTTGTAGTTATAATTATTACATATCATTAAAAAAGAAGAGAAAGTTTTATTGATAAACTTAACAGTTTTGGAAAATATGAAAACTTTTCAAAGTCAAATATCTCTGATGGGACACACCACCCACAGTACTAAATATTTTTTCCACAATATAAGTATTGGGTGGCAGTTTTCTATGTTAAACTATTATTTTTCATTAGTTTAACATATTTGAATAATAAAAATATGAAAAATAACCTAATTTTTGGCCTAGGCCAATGTTACAATGTGTCCCGTCGGAGAGGCAATTTTTTCCCTTTATGATTCCCAGTGTCTCACAGAAAAAGTACTGGGTGTATATCAATGAAACTTATGTTATCTGAAAATTCAGGTTGTTTTCTACAATGATATAAGAATTTTAAGGAAACAAAAAAAATTCTGACACCCAGGGCACCATTATGCCTCATTTTGAAACAAGTCACAAAATGTAGGCCTACATATAAATTCATATAGCCCAGGGCTCCCAAAAAATGAATTTACATTTAGTGTATAAATTATTATTATTCAAGGACTTTCAATGATGTAGTCATCATCATTTAGTGTATAAATCTTATTAAGGACTTTCAAATGTAGTTTCAAGTATTTTAAGACATAAATGTTTATTTTTGAAGTACATATAACACTGTAGCTACATATACACAAATACCAAATTAAACTAAATTTCCAAAAATTCCACTAAATTCTGCAACAGTTTTACAGTTCAGCATTTTTTAATCAACAAAATCACTTACATACTAAAAATGTCCATGTTTTCGGGGATAATTCTTGAGGTCTGTGGTATCTACACTCAACTGTTTTCATGGGTCAAAACACGGTATTCGAAATCTCTCTGATGGGACATTTTAGAGACAATATGACAGATCAGTGGTGCTAAATGATCCACAATGTTACTTTTAAATTCATTTTTGCTTTAATTGGACCATAAGGGCTTATTCAGAACAAGGAGCTACTTTATATTTAAATAAATGTTGGAATGACAATCAGTTAAAGTTCAATCTCTGACGGGACTTTTTTGGCCCCTAGTATTTTAGGATAAAATTCCAACTAAAATTTCTCTTTGGAATTTCATTTAATCTACACCTTTGCAATTTATATTGCAAGGTATAAGTCTTAAGAAGTCATTGAGGCATAAGTAGACCATTTTTTTGTACTTTCTTTAGCAGCATGGGCTGTTGAGTGTAAAAAGTCATTATCTCTGACGGGACATCTCTGATGGGACACTTTTGACCACTATATAAAAATCTGACAACAGAGGTAAAAAAAGACACCCTTTTGTATCTGAAGAAATTTATTTACAAGATAACTTTAAAATAACATTCTGCACTTTACAAACATCACCAGATGCATTGTGTTGAGGATCTTAACAATAATTATAGTGACACATAGATAAGGCACAATATAATTTTTTAAGCAATTCATAATCCATTACTGCTACCTGTAGTCAGTAATAATAAACATTGTCCATGATACACACTCTATTGTTCATATAAAAAATTTAGTTTTTTAGTTTTATTTTAAAGACATGTTTATCGCCCTCCTTGTTCTCTGTCCACCACCATACAGCATATGACATGTTGCAACAGACATTGTAAAAACAAAAAGACAATGGACTGCAAGTCACAAGACATCTTGTGAGCAAATCATGCACATCCACATGTCAAACAGCCCCTGCTTGGCAGGTAATGCAGTGAGGTGTGAAACACAACTCATTGAGGCCTGACAACACATGCCAACACCTGAACACTGAAAGGCAACATGGCTAATCATCATTAAAAGTGCCCAATACTAATATGGATACACTAAAAAAAGTATAACACAACAGAACAGTCAAAAAGTAACTTAATTGAAGAACAAAAACCTAGTCAATCAAATTTGTCAAAAATGTCCCGTCAGAGATAATAATAGAATTGTGGCAATATTTTCCCTGTAAATGATTTTAATTCTATAACTTGTAGTTATAATTATTACATATCATTAGTAAAAAGAAGAGTACAAGTTTTATTGATATAACTTAACAGTTTTGGAAAATATATGAAAACTTTTCAAAGTCAAATATCTCTGAAATACTAAATATTTTTTCCACAATATAAGTATTGGGTGGCAGTTTTCTATGTTAAACTATTATTTTTCATTAGTTTAACATATTTGAATAATAAAATATGAAAAAAATAACCTAATTTCTGGCCTAGGCCAATGTTACAATGTGTCCCGTCGGAGAGGCAATTTTTTTTTCCTTTATGATTCCCAGTGTCTCACAGAAAAAGTACTGGGTGTATATCAATGAAACTTATGTTATCTGAAAATTCAGGTTGTTTTCTACAATGATATAAAAATTTTAAGTTTCAATGAAACAAAAAAAAAATTCTGACAACTGTGTTTTAACCCTCATTTTGAAACAAGTCATTAATTACAAAATGTAGGCCTACATATAAATTCATATAGCCTATGCAGGGCTCCCAACTGCCAATTCAGCATGAGATTTAGTGGCATATTTCCCGAGCTGTATGTCAGCAATTATTCAATCAGCGTGTTTGTAAGAGATTCACAGGCGGAATTTAAGTCCTTGTGAATATCAGTTTCACTTGCGTCACGGTGGATTTCACCACTAGTAACGTGGAAATCAATTATGACTCCGGACTTCTCACGCTTTTCTTTACTCAGGGGTTGAAAGCAACGGAATGGCATTAAAGCGTTTCAAATGGTCTCATTACATTTAAACATTTTGAACGATCGTGAAACACATGCATTGCATTGATTGAATAATTGCTGACTACGGCACGGGAAGGTGAATGCGGCACTAAATCTCACGCTGAATGCGGGAGAGTTGGAAGCCCTGTATATGTATATAACGAATAGTTTCTTCCAGGTATAGACCTGAGTCAGACTCACAGGCACAGCTGAATGCAACGCTTTTTTCTTTGAACAAAACGAAAACGTATACGTAAATGAGCGATAATATAAAGGTTAGGCAATCGTAAAGCTAATTCTTTAGCTTTGCCAAATAATGGAGCATAAATATTGTTGATTTACAATTCCTTATTCGTGTCCTTTTTTAAGTGTGAAAAGATAAAAAAGAACACGGAAAACAAGTCCCCATCCCCAAAAAATAATAATTTGTCAACACCCAGGTGTACTGTTCACATGTGCCTCATTGGACATTTATACATACACAAGATGGAGGAGTTATTCTGCTGGGTGCACTTTGGTCCAGCCAATGACGTTGTCCACTCTAGTTTTTTTTTTTTTTTTTTTTAAATCTCGGTGAGCATGACGACCTTTTGGGAGCATGACGACCGTATACGAAAGGGCCAACCACAGCGCTGGCCATGGTCAGGAATACTGTACTGCATACAGGAGTACTGGAGCACCTAGCGTGGGGAGGGGGCGAGAGGAGGTGGGGCGGCAAAGGAAAGGGGGGCGCCTAATCAGTAATGCCTCTGTTATTGATGATCATATCATTTACACGTGCACAAAAGCTGTTAAATACAGAAAATGCATACTTGAAATAATTTTTCCTCCATCGCTTTGGCGCCCCCCCGGTGCAGCGCCCCTATGCGCTGCATATAATGCATACCCACTTTTTGCGCCACTGCTTGCAGCAAATGCCGCAGATGGGCGCACTACTAATGTGCTGGACTGGATGAAAGCAACAGAAACCCAGTATTCATGTGTGAACTGTGTGAAGACTGAAAATGGAATTAACATTGTTTTGTGATCAGTTTTTGGACTTGTCACAATAGTTTGCTGGTTCCCCAATTTGCCTCAGGAGCCACCCCGTTTCGCCCCTTGCATGGGGTAAAACGGGGTTGCGAGCCATTTTTTTTTCAATCTTGAATAAATACCTGAACTTGAAATTTATGCATTTCTTACTTTGTCATACTGTTCTTTATGTACAACCCTTTAATGTTTATACAAGTTTGAGTCCCTTGAATGAATTATACACAAGTGGGGAAAGATCTTTCTTAAGTACCCCATTTTGCCCCAATTTCCCCTACATCCTTCTTTCCCACATCCTCTACATCTATGTATCACCCTCCTGCATACTGCAGCCACATCTCCTGACACCAGTAGCATCTAAATGGTGCCCTTACATATTCCCGAACTCTATAGCTGACATAATCTAATGGTACCCTTTCGGGTAACTCTGTCTTAAATTCCAAAAGAACTGATGGGCTTTTCTGCTCCATTCCTTCCCTTTGAGTTTTCAGCCTCCTTGCCTCACAAACTCCTTCCACATTCAAGAAAGCACTGGCCTCAACAGATAGCGGCACGCTGCTAATAACCCCCTTCATGTTTTTGATTCTTTTATTGGAAAACAAACCACACTCGTCAAATCAAACATTGCAATTTTCAATAGCTTATCATATTGTCTCTTATTTCTACATTCCACTACTACTGTTCCGCCGTGTTGCTCTCACTGCCGTTAAGTGTCTGATTTCATTTTTATAAATCTTCGCACTTTGTGCATATCCCTTAGAAGACCGTTTGCATGACAGCCTATAACTGCAGCCTTCATTCCCACACATATTCTTCTTTCTCGCTTTCATTCCCTTTTTCCTTTTCTTTTTAGAACCTTCTGCCATGTCGCACTCCATTTTTTTTTTTCCAAAACCGTTCGCCCGTTATACAAACTCAAGCCAAAAACCGTCCCAGACGATGTCTACATTCGCAAACCCCTTGCTTACTCTGTACCAGTCAATCGAAAAGCACATCAGGGAACTAGTTCAGGACTAACAGCCAAGAATCTACCTCCGAAAGCCCGAATACGAGACTCCTCAACTTCTTAGTGCCGACACTGCCCCCTGTTTTTCAGAATAGTTGACTTTACTTTCTGCTTTTAATCACTTCTGATGGAGGCATATTCTAATTAGAACGTAAAATGTTAACGTCAAAAAATAACTTAGCCGGCCTCCACTATTGCGAAGCGAGCGACATTGCTCTCATATCCGGTGCTAAGGCAACGACTCTACCTTACCGGTCCCATTCTGAATAAGACGGAGAAAAGTAGCAGCTGCTACGCCAATTCAGTGCTGTAGGGGGTTACCGCAGCGATTTAAGACCGCGCTGAAACACGTCAGCTGCAACTTTTTCACTCTGAATACGACCAAACTGAACTAGAAATGACAGCCTCAACTTGGGGAATAAGGGTAAATCTGATACGGTGGCCAATAGGAGTAAACGTGCTGCAACGGCCAAAAACGGCTCCAATTGGAGAAACGCACGGAAAAACAGAAAAGATGCAAATTCAAAAACAGGCCAACTGAAAAAGCAAATCCAAGAGAAAAACACTGCATATGTAGCCACGTCAACACAAACACGCTGCACTGGCTCAAAACATCTCCAATCAGAGAAACGCGCAGCAAAACCAGAAACGATGCTATGGTGGCCGACAGGCAAACGCGTTGCAATGGCCCAAAACATCTCCAATTGGAGAAACATGCTACAAAACAGAGAAGATGCAAATTCAAAAACATACAAACTGAAAAAGCAAATACAAAACAAAAGCGCTGCATATCCACGTCGACACAAACACGCTGCAACGGTGTAAAACATCCCCAATTGAAGAGACGCGCTGCAAGAACAGAAATGATGCAAAGCCAAAAACACGCAAACGACAAAAGCAACTGCAAGATAAAAACACTGCATTTAGACTTCAACACAACGGAAGTACTCCAAACCGTGATGGCTAAGTCGGCAAGAAGGCTTTCTAGCTAGCTAATGTTAGTTTGCTTGCTTAGCTACCCAGTTCGCTAGCCTAGCTAGCTGACAGTTATATTTGGTTTAACATAAATGCTCGCGGTTCAGCTCTAGTTAAGTGAGATAGTGAAATAATGGATCATTTTCATTCATTTATTTGCAATTGACTTCTGTCCACCAAATTGTTGGCTAGCTAGGCTAGCGAACTTGCTAGCTAAGCAAGCAAACTAATGTTAGCTAGGTAGCTGGCCAGCTGGCCAGAAAGCCTTTTTGCCGACTTTGCTAGCTAGTCTCGCTCAGGTCAAAAAGCCATTTCAGTTGGCACTCCCCATAGTGACTGGGAGCACTTCCGTTGTGTTGATGTCTAAATGCAGAGTTTTTCTCTCTTGCATTTGCTTTTGAGGTTTGTCTGTTTTTGGCTTTTTATCGTTTCTGTTTTTGCACCGCGTTGGGCCGTTGCAGCACGTTTGCCCCCGTAGGCCACTGTAATCTGATAATGATGAATTCTAAATATGGTTAAAATATGACATGGAAGTGGGATTGACTGAATTGTGATGGTGACTGTCACATGGGTACTTGAATATAATGATTGAATATTAGCCATTTCACATTAATGGTCGCAATTTTTAAAGATAATTACTCTGGGTCTACTATATTTCAGATAGCAATGTGTAGTGGGCAATTTAGAATGACCGTTAAGGACATTGAATTCCAATTTGGGCGACTGCTGAATGAGGTGAGGTGAAATTGGCTGGAGGCAGGAGCTTAGCCCGTTTGAAAGCCTGTTCTGGAGCTGGCTAGCTCCACAGACTTTGTGTCCATGGTAACTAGTGCCATGGTTTAGCCCACATGCTCTGTGCAACCGAAATGAGGTTTGAGATTATGCTAATCCCGTGCTGATCCAGGGCTGATCCCTTATCCCGCCTTAGTGCAATGGGCCCCGGTCTGGTTTTCTCTAGCGTGTTAAATCCTTGATCCGATCATTTATAAACCATTTATTCTTTGATACTATGCGGGTTTTTGTATATTGGCTTTGTGCCGTTTCTGTTTTTGGATTTTGTTCAGTTGATACTTTCTTCTTATTTTCTTTGTTACTTTGGGGTTTTGATTGTCATTTTGGGCTTTTGTATTCATTTTCAATATTCATTTAAATCTTTTTTAGTGCTTCAGTCCTGTGTTGTTACTCTCCCACATTGTTTCCATATACTGAGAATTACCCTGTATTGTAGCGATGTCCTGGTTTATGTATATTTGTGTCTACTATTGTGAAATTAAATATCCTGCACTGGGCACTCACGTCCTGCTTCACATTTTAGTTCCTGAGTGTTCCCTGACAATCTCTTTGGAACACTATTAGGTTTATTATGTTGCTTTGAAAATATATAAAACTGGAGACGGTCAGACTGCATTCATTTAAAAACTAATTAACGTGAAAAGGCTTGTCTGAAATGGTCCAGCTGAACTTCATCTTCTTAAATTCCTTTCACCCAGTATTATTAAGCTGCTTTGGATAAATTAAGCCCAAAGAAACTTGATGGACTTGAATTCATGTGACTCACATTAATTGCGCTGACCTGGCTTGATTGAAACGGATCAGGTAAAAATGATCGACTTCAGTTCCTTTGTACCAATATTTTTAAACTAACTTTGCTAAATTAGAAAGACCCGGCTAAACTCAATTAACTTGGGCTCATGTAATTCAGGCAATTTCCGCCAGTCTGGCTTGAATTAATCAATCCAGATAAACTTGATCTACTTTCATTCCTTCAACCCAATATTTTAAAGCTACACTGGATAAGGTAGTAAGACCCGACAAACTCTAAAGTTGGGCTCTTATAGTTCAACATTTTAAATTTAGTACAATGTCGTAATAATGGGTTTTCATACGGAAAATAAGTTAACATGGCCCGAATAGTCATGCTAGTAGCACGTAAAACATTAAGCTGTGCTGGCGCAATGATATTGAGGCAGGGGTGTTGCCTCAGTTCAGTTGAGCTGTGCCAGCACGTCAGGGTTCTCAGTGCATTCTGACGTGCATTTTTGAAATATCTCGACAAAAATCCTTCCCATTGTAATCTCATTTTTAATCGTTTGCATGAGTGGGCGCTACTGCTTGTCCCAGAATGTGTTGTATGTAACAAGCAGAGTGTACGTGCGTTGTGCACTTGCCTACAAGTCGCATAATACTGTCCGACTATGCATCCTGATATTAGTAGTCAAAAACTCACCATTGACTTTAGACGAGGTTTTTGTTAGGCAATAGCGCAATTGCTTTTTGCGGTCTCAAAATAGCAGAGCACTTGACCACACCTCATTAAGACCAACACGCCCATGGGCACTCAATTTGGCGCAAATCCATTCCCTACTTAGGAAGACTGGACGCTAGGCGGGTTTAATGATATTTGCGTCGGTCGAGAAGTAGCAAAAATACGTGCTTTATGCTTTCCACTGGGTGTAAGATGGAGGCCTATGAAACAATGGCGCAGAACGACGTCACTTTAAAAGCCAAGCTATTATGTACCATTTCATGAGCTTGAGGTCATCAAATTAAACAAAAAAAAATCCTCAGATACAATCCTCGATTTGAATAAAAGAATTTCATTAAATGACTTTTTTTAAATTTAATCAACTGTATTAATGTAGCTTGTCATTTTCCCCAGTATTAATACATACAGGCAGCCGGCTAATCCGATGGGCTTGTGCATGCTTACGTCACTTCAGCATGCAGATGCGGCTGTGAAACAGATAGAGGACGCCTGTTTAAATTTCTGAAAGTAGGGACAGTGCATATTAATTAACATCTACATGTAAATATGCCAGATTGTAGCTTATGGCTAATTTACATCTGTTGTCCCTGGGCAGGTTGATGGTACAAAAAAAAAAAAAAAAAACCCCCCACCCACAACAGAGCAACAATACAATAGAAAGTAAATACAGTTGTGAGGTACCGTTATGGAACCAAATGCGAGACCAGGAAGTTGCAGCAAAAGTCATTTTATTGTAGTTGGGGGGTAAACCCCAACAGGGCAGAAAGCAACGGTACAGAGTCCACAATCCAAAACAATCCAGTAGGGCAGAATCAGAGTCGAAAACCAGGGCAGCAATAACAGTACTCGTGGTCGGGCAAAAACAGGTTCGGTACACAGGCTTGTCAGAGAAGCAAAAGCCAAAATCCAGTGGGCGTAATCCAAACCGTTAACAGGGCAGCAAACACAAAACTCATAGTCGGGCAAAAAGGGTTCGTAAACAGAAGCAGACAGAAGTACCAAAAAGCAGAGCCAAAAATCGAAGGTTGGACGGTCCAGTCAGAAGAGAAACACGATGAGTACAAGGCAAAAACAAAGGGAAACATTCTGACGGGGAACCGCAGTGAGAAGACAGCTTAAATACACTCAAGGGAAGTCACATGCTATGATAAGGATCAGGTGATAAGGATCAGACTAATTACGTGGGAGGAAACACAAGGGAGAACCTAACCACATGAAATTGGCAAAAGCCAAAACGCGGACAGGGAACACGAGACAGCCTATGACAAGACATACAGCTCCGGTTAGGGAGTTCTAATGTGCACAGATAATGAGAGGCAGGACAGAGTCTCACAGGTGCGGAGGATCCGCTGAATTGCAGCAAAGACTAAGTGAAGGCAAGAGGCGGAGACTAGAACAGGGCGAGTGCTGAGAGCTTGTTAATCAATTAGTAAGTGCAGCTATACAATCCCTAGTGCTCGTTAGTAAGTTAGTATTATATACAATGTTAGTCTGGGTTAGTAACTTAATAAAACAACAAACTGTTAGTATTGGTTAGTAATATAGAAAAGAGAGGCGAAGGAAGCAAACGAGATTGGAAGGAATGTTTGAAACCCAGAAACCATGAAATCGCCTAAACCTGTGACACGCAGGACTGGGGAGAAGCTGTAATTTAACAAGAGACCAGACAGGGGAGACAAAGTGCAATGAAGGGCATGGCAAAACATGGACCGGACTATAACAGAAAAGTGGATTGGAATGGCAACAACGAAAACATGGCAAAATACAAAAACTAAACAGAACATGGCAAAACCAGAACAGGCATGACAGAAACAGAGCAGGCATGACAGAATCATAACAACAGTGCAACAATACAGTACAAAACATTACAAATGAAATATAGTCAATCATACAGGCAGAAGATGGAGGTAGTTTTAAAGTGCTGTGGGTTGTAATCATGAATAATGATTAGAATTGGAGGAGGGGGGGCTGTTGGGGGTGTGCAGATGGAATGTGAGAATGTTGCAATGCAAAGCCCAGTACCTGATTCTTGTTTAAATTGAAATACTAGACTGTCTATTTTATTGCATATAATTTGTTAAAGTGCTAAAGTATATTACAGGTTAAAATTGGTTACAAGATTGATTAGTCTTCAGCCAATTTTTTAAGATTACTTTTAAAAGTGGAGAAAGTAGGGCACTTTGTTACAGAAGTTGGTCAGCTATTCCAGATTTGCTGCCCTTGACTGATAGAGCAGTTTGTGAAAACATGGTGCACCTAAAGGATATTTCACAATCTCCTCTTATAGTTGCTCGAGGTGGAGATACTAATCGATTTCCGTTTGAAGAATTTACTCAGTGGTGGAGGTGGAAGTCCATCCAAGATCTTATATACGCAACAGGCAAATTTAAAGGTAGTGAAACTGTCAAAGCTTAGTAAGTTATGGTGTAACAGGATTTCGCAGTAATGGTAATAGGAAGGTTTTCTATCAAAAACTTTCAAGGTCTTTTGATAGAGAGACTCAGTGGGTTTGAATACTGTTGTACCTGTGAGAGACCAGTTTGTGTCGATCAAGAGTTCGTAATTACCTGCGGAAATCATCGATCACAGCGCAACTTAATCAAAGTAAATATCGTACAGCTACGTAAACAGTTTGCCTTGTGAGGCTAGACCCAGGTATGATCTGAAATTATCAGTTATAGGGCTGAAGGAGTGCCCACATTGACTGCCTGCAGATACTTGGCCGAATGAACCTACAGAATGGCCTCATGTTGAGCTGGTAACTTTCATGTCTACCTGACAAGTACACCAGGCAAGCAAGATGCATCAGTGTTTTTACTAGTTAATGTGCAACTCTGCTCGCCCGGGCTCACAAAAGCTGTACGAAGGGTCATAGGCTAACTTTGAGGTTTTTAGCGTAGCAAAATGGTTTGCACTCATTTTGGTCACATGACCATGAGAGAAAGGATATCTTGCTTGATTTCAAAGATGGTGGATTCCTGAGGGCAGAAATGTCGATTGACTGCTGAAAACAGGGTCATCTAAGCTGATATGGCGATGACAGAGCAGTACAATGGTGCAACTAGACAGATATAGTGATGGCCAAACGAGGCTTCATGAAGTTTTGAACCCTTTTGGACCATTTTATCGAAAATTGGTTCACTACTCGAAGCTTCATTCATTGAGCACGTGGGTGACATCTGCTGGCACAGTGGTTGTTGAACAGCCTTGCAAAGGTGATGCTGACGCACCTTGCGTGTGCACTTTTTGAGTTTAGTTGTGAAAAATACTTAAAGCTGATATCGAACTTCATTTTACATGTGTTTGTTGTTTTTCTTCCTTACCTTAAGAATTCAGAGATTATATTAACATTAATTACATCCACAGCCTCATTGAATCCTGTAAATATTTGCTCTGTCCAAAAAACATGTTAAATTTTATTATGTTTTTTGATTGTGCTAAGTGTATATTCAGAGGGGCCCGTAAACTAGGTTGTTCATCGTATGAATATCAGATTTGACAATATGGCTCTTGGAAATTTAATTTACCTTATTCGGTGACACCATTTCAAAATGTTCCCACACTTGAGATTGTTTTCTCGATGGCTGCATAGCGAGGCAGGGCTGGCATTAAGCAAAAATAACTGTGTAGCAAAAATGCTACGCAGTCTCTTGAAGTCTGTAGCATTTTGTAGCATTTTTCAGAACTGTGTAGCAAAAATAAAACTTAAAGGCTGTATCAGCGATATGACGTCACTATTGTTGACAGTTTGTTTTGTTGAAGTTCTCAAAACCTAACAGAGCCACTCGCCCCTCCCCTTCCGGAGCTTGGAACATGAACGCACTTTTCTTAAAGTGAAACTTCTGATTAAAGCTGCTTTCACACCAGGCGCAAAACTAATTTTTCACGCGACAAATTACATTCAAAGTCAATGCAACACGCGTTTCGCGTGTATTTGCGTCTTTGCATTGACTTTGAAAGTAATCTGTCGCCCGAAAAATTTGTTTCGCGTCCGGTGTGAAAGCAGCTTAAGAATGGCTCACTCAGCTGGGTAAATGGCCGTGTACAGCTCGTTGTGATAAACGCCCGGTAGCAACAATGACGACCATTGCCAGACGATAAATTTACACCATTAGTGCTAGCTACAAGGTATCTGACAAGTATCTAAGCTCGGCATTACAAAATGAGCATTAACAACGTCACATAGATCACCACTTTTAGCTAAACTTATCACGCGGTTATACATTCATCGACGAATTTCAACTCTGAGTACTAACCAGAGAAAAATGTTATTATACGAACACAAACTCTGGTTTGATCAGACAGAATTAGCAAACTCACTAGCTTGCCAACCAAGAGTTAGCAAAAGTTGCCAACTCGCTCCAAAGAGGAAATATCGATCTTTCTACTGTTTGATTCATTCTGACCAGCATGATCTTTGCAAGATAGCCTTACAAAAACAATACACGAAGCTTCCCTCAATTTTGCTCGGAATGACAATTCACATCCAACCGAGCACCAGTAGAAACAAGGCGACCTGGGCGTCAGAAGTAAAACCATTCAACTCCCGGAATTTTCTCCAACGTTGGTATGCTTTCCCTATGTTTATTCGGGACTTCGCATAGCTGCAATTGCGTTCCTTTTTCCTCGACATACACTCGTTCGAGGGTATCTTTTTCGGTTAAGCTTCCATCATGCTTCACTTTGCCGCATCTGAAGTGCCACTGCCAGTTCCTTCCGTTGGTCAGTCCCACCCACTTGTCGTGCATGAGCACGGAACTGGCGCAGAAGACCCACCCCTGCCCTCTGATTCGTTGGAACACTTTTGTTGATGTTTTGGGAGGCGGATAGGTCCCCACGAGTTTGTGTATCTTTCTCAGTGTCTACCTGGCTGTAGGTGGCTTACAGAGACCGGAGTTTTTCACCGCCCACTCATGAGAGGAGCTGCTAACAGTTCATGAGGAAAAATCTCCTGTACGTAACAAATTATGTTTTGGCTCAGAATCGCTGATACAACCTTTAACAAAAACGTCTGTATTTGCTTTTTTATTTTCAACTCTTAGAGCACTTGGCTAACAGTACTAACACTAATCAACATAGCCTAGTGAAGACCAAAGCAGTTGAGTTACAGTAGCATTGCTGTATTAAAACTGCTTGCGCTTACCAACTGGGTCCCACTTACAGCCAACATGTAGTAACTCAGTAACTGAATAGGAATTAGTAAGTTTTAGTTGGTTCTACCTAAGCCACTCACCTGGCTCAGGCTGTGAAGGAGTGGATATTCAGGACTGATTTTTATCATAATAATATTTTTACTGTGACAGAAATTAAATCTGGTAATTATTACGAACCAAGATGAACATAATACCAATATATAAGAAAGGGGACCGTACTGAGCCAGGAAATTACAGGCCAGTCAGTTTAACTTGCATTGCATGCAAAATACTGGAATCTATCATAAAAGACAAGCTGGAATTATTCCTTGAACATAATAATATTTTGAGGGATAGCCAACATGGTTTCCGTAAGGTAAGGTCATGCCTGACAAACCTCCTGGAATTTTTTGAAGAGGCCACCAAGAAATATGATCAGAGCAGGGCTTATGACATCATATACTTGGATTTTCAGAAAGTATTTGATAAAGTACCGTATAAGAGACTAATTTTTAAAATGAGCTCCATGTGCTCCTTCCGTTATAAGGCCAAACAGAAATGAAACATCGTTTGTTAGTGGCAGAGAAACGGTGTTCTGAACAACAGCAAACAATAGGATCACTGAGGGAGACTGTAGAGGCCCTTAGAACTGAAGCTGCAGCAGGACAAGCAGAGCGCTGTTTATTTGCACATAACAGTATTGAACTGTAGAAACAGCATCACTTGAGAGCATACTTGGTGGATTCAAAACATGTTAATGCCATGTTGAACAAGCAGTTAGAAAAATGCAAAAATGCTTACGAGATGCCATGGGCTAGAAGTGTGAAAAATCTAGAGGTTGCACATAGATCAGGTGTAAAAGGCAATAGTGCTGATAAGCTCAAGCAATTTCAGTGCCATGTTGCTGCTTTGGGTATTAGCTTACCAGAGTACTCTGACTCAGCTAACAGTTGTGATACTTCAGAAAAGGCCAATTCAGACCCACCTGAATGTGAAATAGCTCCAGGTCCAGTAAAAGTGGCTCCCTTCCGAATAAGAGAGCGCAAAATCCGAAAGAGAGCAGCACTAGCAACTGAGGGCAGTGCTGCTACAAATTATGAATACGAGTCAGTCCGCGAACGTATTCCTTTGTCCGCTGTGGAGCTAAGTAATTTGTGTAAAAACATCGGTCAATGGGATGGTTTATCTGATCCCCGAAACTATTTGGCGGAATTGCAACGCCAGGCTACTGCACATACCTTAAATGACCAGGATTGTTGTCAGATCATGCAGTTAACTATTCCAGCTGATCTAGTTCAGTCACTACCAGATCATATTAAAGGTCCTGTAGATGGTGTTTGGGCCAAAGGGAGTCTGCTTTGATGAATATGATTGGCAATCCACAGCCCAACTGGAAACAAATACAGAACACCACACCTGATAGAGGTGAAAATCCAATAGCTTTCATTAAGCACTTGTTTACTAGCTACACCAGGAATTCTGGCATGCCAAATCCAGGCAGGAATGATCCAGTATTCCTTGCATTAATCATACAACAATATGATGAAATTATATATGATGCAACAAAACTTGCATTGAATCAAAAACAGAAAGCAAACAATTTGACATATTTAGAAGTTTGTAGTCTTCCATCTAGCTGGTATGAAGTTGCACACAGTGTTCCCATTACTAAAAAGCAGGTTTCGGCTGTAGCTACTAATGAGGGACGTAAGACATCTAGAGATGCTTGTCACAACTGTGGTAAGACCGGACATTTCAGAAGAGACTGCTGGTCGCGGGGTGGAGGTGCAGCAGGACAGAGTCCAAAGCAGAAAAGCAGAGGAAAAACTATATCACAGTCAGAAACCTCGCCATCTGCTCCACCTTTAACATATCAGCACATGAATAACATGCTGCATGAGTACAAACAAATTGCAGCTCTAATTCTGAAAAATGTGCAGAGCCACTTAGAGGACAAATTCCACTTTGTTGTTCACAACATGGGCTTAGCGCAATAAACCAACAAATAGGGATGGGATGATGGGGTCAAACCTAATACACATAAATTTGAAGTGGGTGATCAATTCATGGTAGAACATTACCTTCAGAAAGGACCTTGGGATGCAAATTGGACAGGACCACATGAAATTGTGGACACCTGCAGGGAGGGCAATCTTAAGGTTGCAATGAAGGGGAGGAAAGGAGTGGGGTATGAATGGTATCATGCAGACCAATGTAAATTGGGTCCAAATGTTAAACTGCCATAAGAATAAATACTGCACTTGATGTTTTTCAGGTACCAAGACAGGACGTGGACTTAAAAGCATCAAGGGGGGACTGAAGGATATTTTTTTTTTTTTTTTTTTTTTTTGTATTTCCATGACTCCATAACACTTCATGGTGGCAGCGGTTATCACAGTGGGTCGCCTACAGAGCACACTGGAGATTGTCCGAGGACAATTCCGCATCTGCACGTAGGTGGAAAAAAAAACACCGGTGCTAACGGGAGTTAAACTAACTGTCCACACGCCGAAACCCGGTAGGAAAAGTCCGGTCATCATTCCCAATGTCAGTCAATGTACTCTTTACCCTCAATGAGAAACCATTTGCTTAAAATATACGGCTGCTGAAAATATTTTTGATTTGAATTAAAGCAAAAACTAGAGCACTCATAGAGCGCGGTACCTCTGCCACATCAAGGCAACTCTGTGCATTAGTTTTTTTTGTTGGCTGATATTGTTGCTATCCACCACCAGGTGGCAGCAAAGCACGGAATTTGGAAATCCAGCCCATTGGAAAGACTTGAAATCTTGAACTTTGCCGTGTATCCCAGCAGTACTTTGGCCTAGATGGGCCAGGATTTAATCAATTCTTCCTCTTGTGCTGCTCTAGCATCCTACAAGGTTTGATTAAAATCCATGTGGCCGTTTTTGAGATGTCCTGCTAACGGACAAACAAACAAACAAACAAACGCCACCGAAAACGTACACCTCCTTGGCGGAGGTGAATCATGAGACAAGTACAGTGCCTGACAAAAGTCTTGTCGCATAAGGACATAGTAACTAAAAATAGCATATAACTTTATTTCTAACCAATCAATTGTTACAATAAATGGTCCATTTTAATGTCAAGGGCTTTCACATTAATAATTTGGTGCAAAATGAAACCGTCAAAAAGTGTTCTGATGTTCACAGCTTGGCTAAGCCCATAACATCTGTTTTTGCTGGGACAAAAGTCTTGTCGTCTCTTCAGATGATGCAACAAATCACAGATTAGAGTTTAACCTATGACAAATACTGTAATTAACACATTCCCAGATGTGTATAGAAATAACCCCAGCACACCAGACTTTCATATGAGGTGCGACTAGACCTCTGACAACATACCAAAGATTCAACCACAGACCAAAGTGCTGATCATCAAGAGCCTGAAGACTGAGTCTGCGGCTGAGGTGGCAGACATCTTTAATGTATCCAAATGTCAAGTGGAGGGGATGAGAAAAAGATTTGAAGAAACTGGTGACGTTAATGGCAAGCGCAGGTCAGACAGACCCCGGTATGACAACTGTTTGAAAGGACCGTTTGTTGCTTCAGCTGTACAAGGCTAGCCCTTCTTCAACTACAGTGAAGCTACATGAGGAAATGTCAAAAATCCCGGTATCTACAAGAAGAGTTTGTCAAATTCTCTCTCAAAGTGGTTTTCATGGCCAAATTAGTACACAGAAGTCTGCATTAAACAGAAAACAAAAAACCTGCATTGCATTTGCCAAGGCCCACAGCTCGCAGAAAGGATTGATACTGGAAAAGTGGCTGAAAGTTTATTTTTCTGGTGAATCATCCATTGAACTGCATGCCAGTCGCCGTACAAGACCTGTTGGAACCCTCATGGACCCAAGATTCTCCCAGAAAACAATCATGTTTTTGGTGAAGGAAAAATCATGGTTTGTTGTTACATCCAGCATGGGGGTGTGAGAAAGATCTGCAGAGTGGATGGCAACATCAACAGCCTGAAATATCAAGAAGTTCTTGCTGCCCTACTTATACTGCTGCTCCTTCTCATTCTTCTGTCTCCATGTCACAGTTCCTGAAAGCGAAGAAGGTGAAGGTACTCCAGGATTGGCCAACCCAGTCACCTGACATGAACATTATTGAGCATTTCAGGGGTAAGATGAAGGAGGAGGCTTGGAAGATGAAACCATAGAATCTTGATGAACTCTGGGAGTCCTGCAAGACTGCTTTCTATGCCATTCCAGATGATTTCATCATCAAGTTATCTCAGTCATTGCCAAGACGTATGGATGCAGTCCTCCAAGCTCATAGGGAGTCATACGCATTATTAATTTTTTTTTCCAAGGCACCATGGCTTTATGTTCTGATATTATAGTGGCATATTTGTTTATTCAAAATAAAGTGTATGTATAATTTCCACATTTTTTTTCAATGCGACAAGACTTTTGTCCAAGCAAAATGTGACCTTTCTGTACAAATTGTTGTGATTCTGCCTGTTTGCTATGTTTCTGATCTGTCTGCCATGTTTATTCTGTATTGCCTGGTTATTGTTTTGTCATTTGGTAACTTAGAATTGTTCATGTATTGTCTTAGTTTAGTTTTTCCATGTTTTGCATTTTACCATAGTTACACTCCGGTCCATGTTTTTGTTATCATCATGCATTGCACTTTGTCTCCCCCTGTCTGGTCTCTTGTCTCTTGTCTGCTCTCAGCCCCAGTATTGCGTGCCACTCTTTCGGGTGATTTAATGGATTCTGGTTTTCAACCATTCCTTCCAATCTCATTTACTTCCTTCTTCTTGCTTTTTCTGGATTACTAACCAATACTAACAGTTTGTTGTTTTTGTTAAATGACTAACCAAGACTAATATTGTACATAGTACTAACTTACTAACAAGCACTAGGGATTGTATAGCTGCACTCTACTAATTGACTAACGATCTCTCAGCATTCGCCCTGTTCTAGTCTCCGCCTCTTGCCTTCACTCAATTTACTTTGCTGTGCTTCTAGCAGATTCTCTGCACCTGTCTAATCACTGTTCTGCCACTCACTCTGTGCACGTAGAAATCCCTAACCGGATCTGTTTGTTCTGTCTATAGGCTGTCTTGTGATCCCTGTCCGCGTTTTGGCTTTTGCCTATTTCATGTGATTAGGTTCTCCCTCATGTTTGCTTCCTTTGTAATTAGCCTCATTTCCTGCACCTGTGTTCTATGTATCATGTGATCTCAAAGGAGTGTATATTAGGTGTCTTTTCACAGCACTTCCTTGTCAGAATGTTTCTCTTGTTTACCTGTGCTGCTATCGTCTTTGCCTTGTACTCATAGTGTTACTCTTCTGACTGGACCGTCTGACTTACGATTTTTGGCTCTGCTTTTTGGTACTATTGTCTGCATCTGTTTACGAACCCTTTTTGCCCGACTACGAGTTTTGTGTTTGCTGCCCTGTTAACGGTTTGGATTACGCCTATTGGATTTTGGCTTTTGCTTCTCTGACAAACCTGTGCCTGTATATCGAACCTGTTTTTGCCCAACCACGAGTACTGTGATTGCTGCCCTGGTTTTTGATTGTTTCTGCCCTACTGGACTGATTTTTGGATTGGACTTTGTACCTTTTGCCTTCTGCCCTGCGGGGGTTTCCCCCCTCGCTTAATCTCTCCTACTGCACTGCTTGGTTATCGCATCTGGTTCCTGAGCGTATCCTCACAAATTAATTTATAAAACTCAATGACACAACTCTATTTTGGTATATTTCGCATAACCTAGAGGGCTTTGCCTTTCATATAAGCCATTTTTGATTCCAATTGATCAACTACAAGTCAGGTTATTTGTTGTTCCTACAACTTGGATAAGTGACAAGACTTTTGTCAGGCACTGTAGTGAATTTCTGATTGGAAATTAGAGCTAAATGGAAAATATTTGCCATAAGGATAAACTGCTGTTTAACTAAACTTCTAAGACCCTCTTTACAATTTGGCCCGCAGAGTTCGATTTGGAAGCCAGTTGATTTCGCATTTTGTTGATTGTGACTGAAATCGGTTGCTTGTTTACCTGTTTTTGAATCTGTCGTTCTGCACATGCACTTATACTTGAATTGTCTCGTTCGCTTGTCCAAGTTACGGGACACTACCCAAACAGAGACGTCATGGCATCACACTCGCCAACAATGAACTGGACTGACCCAGATCTGAGTGAGGCCATCTCACTATTTAAGCAGAAAATTACTCTTTACCTGAAGGATGAGGAAATAACTGAGGCTAAACAGGCAAGGAAAATATGCCGTGGCACTGGAGATGAAGGACTGAAACGGCTGAACGCTAGTGGACTCAGTGATGATGACAAGAAAAAACCAGCCAAACTGGGAATTCTATGAAGGTCAGTTAAAATTGAATGAACTTTAGAATACATAGGCTCCATCTAATGCAATACAGACAAACCAGATGAAAGCATTGACGATTTTGTGACCAGAGCCAGGACATTAGCCCAAAAATGCCAGTTCACTGATGAAGAGCTCAATGAGCATCTTATTGAGCTTATTGCCAGCACACCCCATGATGCTCAGAGAAATGACCTGTATAGCAAACCTAAAGGGCACCCCCTAGCTGATGTACTAACAGAGGGGCGGAAATATGGAGCTCTATCAGCGGGCAATGAACAGTTAGATTTTTAAAGAGCTTTATTAAATATTTTACACATTACAAACAATACATTCACCACATCTCAAGTAAAAAACCAAACACAACAAGCTTCAGGCAGTTACAGATGGCACATAAAACAATACTCCCCAGTTCACACATCAATTCCAGTCCATTTTTGTTCAGGGTGTTTTCTTTTTAAATCAAGAGTCCTCTTCCTCAAACAATCTCCAGTGTGCTCTGTAGGCGATCCACTGTGATAACCGCTGCCACCATGAAGTGTTATGGAGTCAAGGAATACACTTGATTTGAAGACTGGACTGAAGTTTACTCAAGTAGTGTTGCATACCAAGCCGGCTCGTAGAACACAGTGTAACCCCCAAAACATGTCCGGGCTGCCCCAGGGCATTATAGTAAAGCTCCTAGTGCATATCACTACAAACACCACTAAGTGCCACAGCAAACCACACTCACAGACAACTTAATAGGATCGATCCACTCTATGACAGCATTATGACAACAACCTTATCCTTAAGCATATGTGTGACACACTGTCATCACCAGCTAGCCTCAATCCAGCATAAGCTATCATACATTAGTATACCGTTGTCTTACTGTCACAATGTTGCAACATATTGAAATAGATATGAGAAATATCTATGAACTGCAACATATTTTTTCAAGTCTTTTTAATATCATTTAAAAATGATAGTAGATTCAGGCCTTTTTAATATGACAAAAATGATAGAGAAATTGTGAACTTGTGGATGAAATGCCCATGCCTGTGTCTAGTCATGCAGTTGCACAAAAGATGCAAATGTACATGTCGCTTTTCGGATGCGTGGATGAGATTTTAACAGACAATGGGCCGCAATGCGTGGGGCAGGCCTTCAAAGAGTTTGCGAAAGACTGGGGAATCAAACACGTCACGAGTTCGCCCCATTAACCAAAGAGCAAACATTGACGGGGTTCATGGCTCCTGCCACAATTTTGGCATGTTCGCCCCCTGTCCATCGCATGGATGTTCTCGTTATGTGACATGCCAGAGAACATCAAGGACCTGCCGAAGGACCTGCGGGCTTACTGGTCCTTCAGAGATGAGCTCACAATGGAATCAGGTGTCATACTCAAAGGCAGGCAGGTGCTCATTCCAGATTCCATGACTGCAGATATACTGAAACAGTTACATGTGGGCCACCAAGGCATTGAGAAGACTCGTCGTCTTGCAAGAGAAAGTGTCTATTGGATCAAAATGAATGACGACAGTGAAAGAGTATGTAGATCCTGTGGTGTGTGTGTGTGAAATATCAAGATGCAAACCCGAAAGAACCTCTCCACCCACACAACGTACCCTCAAAACCATGGCAATCTGTTGCTTCTGACCTATTCGAGGTCAAAGGACGCCAGTTCCTATTAACAGTGGACAGATACTCCAAATACCCACTTGTGGATGAAATGCCCATGCCTGTGTCTAGTCATGCAGTTGCACAAAAGATGCAAATGTACATGTCGCTTTTCGGATGCGTGGATGAGATTTTAACAGACAATAGGCCGCAATACGCGGGGCAGGCCTTCAAAGAGTTTGCGAAAGACTGAGGAATCAAACACGTCACGAGTTCGCCCCATTACCCAAAGAGCAACGGATTTATTGAAAGGCATGTGAGACACGTCAAATTGATCATGACGAAAACCATAGAACAGGGAGGCAATCTTCAGATGGCATTACTACAAGTCAGAGCGACACCCATCGACAGTAAACTGCCATCACCTGCAGAGCTAATGTTTGGGAGACCTGTCACCACCCTGCTACCCAGCCGAGCAGACCCAGGCAAGGAGGAGCATAGGCTTCACCTGGAACAGAGAACAGTGGATATGAAAGAGCATCACGATCGCAGCTGCCGCAGAGAACTGCCCCCACTCTACCCCGGGCAGCATGTGTCTGTGATGAACAAAGACAGAGGGACATGGCATCCAGCTGTCGTGGTACAAGAGTGTGATGAGCCAAGAAGCTATGTAGTACAGACACCTAATGGCAACCGGGTCAGGCGATGCAGGGGCCACCTACGTGAGTTGTACAACCCACAGATGCAGAGAAGCATCAAACTGACCCCTCTTGCGGAGCCACAGCATCGAGATGACACTCACGAGGGCCACCATGACCCACTGGAAGCACCTACAATGCCATCCTGTGACACTGACAGAAACACACAGGTGCCCAATAGCCCTGGACCAAGACGCACAAGATGTGGGAGGGCTATAAACAGTCCAGCCTACTATAAGGACTATGTGTAGAGCAAGATTAACACCAGGAACAAAAGTTTGCGTTACCCTGGGGGACTCTTATGTATGTTGTTCTCATTGTTGAGTTGTCAGTTAAAAAAAAAAAAAAGATATTGTTCATTCAATTCATTTTCACTACGCGTTGATGCGATTCCAGTTGACATTGAATGTTGTTCTGCATATTTTGTTCTGATGCATATGTAGAATGTTGTTTAAAGTACGAGGGGGGTACTACAGCTAAACAGGGGGATGTAGTGATATGCACTAGGAGCTTTACTATAATGCCCTGGGGCAGCCCAACCCATGTTTTGGGGGTTACACTGTGTTCTACAAGCCGGCTTGGTATGCAACACTACTTGAGTAAACTTCAGTCCAGTCTTCAAATCAAGTGTATTCCTTGACTCCATAACACTTCAGTGTTGAGCGCTCTACTTTGTTTATGGCCTTGTAGGCTCTGAGCGTTATTGACAACACTGGCAGATGGCTTTTAAACAAACGTCGATCTCCGTATTGGCGAACTCTCACTCACTTGTGTGCGCTCTCTCTCCCTCGTCTCCTCCGTGTGTGTGCGTGTGTGCGATAATGTTGACTTTTAACTAAAACCTTGTAGGGTATAACGGCAGCAGACAAACTGGCATGAGTACCATACACAACCTCCACTTTTTTGGGGTTTTTTTTTTTTTGACCAGAATGATTTTAAAAATATAAAACAAATATTTTTGGGGGTTTTTATGAGTGAGAAGGGGGTTTAGAATGATGGGGAGAAAATTTTAAAAGGAAGGGGTAGATGCGGCGCGAGTAAAAAAAATTTTTGCAGTAATTCCGCTTTCCACTTCTGTACTCTTCCCTCGTGCCATTCACTCTGTGTCCTATCTCTTGACCTACTTATGTTCTCCTTTTTTTGTTTTTTTTCTCCATCAATGAGGCTGTGAACAAAGGTTTACATGTTAAGTTAGACATTACATTAGTGACTGCAGCGGGATTCGAACCTGGAAACCTCTGGAGAAAGCAATGTTAATCACACCACACACTACCACACACTATGTATATATACATATATATATATATATATATATATATAAATAATATATTCGTTTATTTATTTTTCTTTCCTTTATTTATTGTTGTCAATGAGGAGATGTAAATTGAATATCCATTTTGATGTGTTTCATACTGGTGAGTTGGCTAACCCATTGACCCTGGGTAGAATAATTTGAGCAGAACAAACTATTGTTTGTGGCTGAGTTGGGTTAAGGTTAGGGTTAGTGATAGGGGTAGGGATAGCATTCCCTATGAGTTAGGTTAAGGTTAGGGTTAGGGATAGGGGTAGGGATAGCATTCCCTGTGAGTTAGGTTAAGGTTAGGGTTAGGGATAGGGGTAGGGATAGAGAGAGTTTAGTTCGTTTGGCAAGTGTGAGCACGAGGCTCTGGCACGGTAGGCGAGTACGGTTGGAAGAGGTGGATTCGGGCACGATCCATCCGTACTAGTATCAAATGTGAAAGCAACCGTACTTCAGCACGGCAGATTACCGTTATGTGTCACGGTTGTCTTGTTCTAAGAAATGCAGCGGCGAAAGGATCTCTCCATTCAAACGAAGAAATTCAATACTTGCTCGAAATGTAGGCGCACGAAAACACAATCCACCACTGGGTATACCACGCACAAAAACTCGGAGGTTTTCAGAATAATTTGCGCGCAGTTACATTCGCGTGCTTATTACAGAACAATAGATCAGTGTCGTGACAAATTAAAGAAAATGTCGCTCCGATAGTTATATCAAAGTGCGCAACGCGGTACCTAAGTCTAGCAGCTCAAGTTATGAGGCAGATAAATTTTCGTGCTATGAGGCATGGATAACATAATCAACCAAATACACAAGGGCGAAATGTCTTACCTATAAGGTTCTTTTCCTTCTTAATTATTTATTGTTGTTAACGTCATGTAAATGGGCAGCCTTAAATGCACTCGCGTGTGTTTTCTATTTAGAATGGAAATAAAAGGCGTGATGAAATTGGTCATCAGCGAGAATGAGTTTCAAGACTATAAAGGGTCGTGTAGTAATCAGCGACAAACAAGAAGAAAAATGAGTGATTGCACGGTGCAAGATGTGTGGAATTTATTGATCGAGTGCCAGTGGTGGCAGATGAAGAGGTCCTTGCCATCCACGCATACAAGCAGCAGCGATAACTTAGGTTTTTATCGAAATGAGTATATGTGGCGACGTAAACACAGCGGCAATCGAAAATTTTACTCAAATTTTAGTAGACATCCTGCTACTGTACGCGCCACCTAAGAGTGTGTAACAATGAAAAAGACATCAATAGAATAATATCTTAAAGCCAACTTCGATGTAAGTTCCAAACTTAATGTTGTTTGGCGCTGGGCAAGCTTTAAGCACGCGTTTTATTACTCAAACAGAGGTCCAGATGTGAATAACAAACGGCTGGGAGTTGAACACACTAAGCGCACGGAAACTGAGAGCTAAACTTCAGTCCATGCTTCAAATATGTGATATCTCGAACTATGCATCGCTTCATGCCCCAGTATTGTCAACAGTGTCATGGCTGCCACCTTTATAAGCTAGTAGCACGTATAGCAGCTGTGGAAATTAAAGTGTAAATTATCTTTACTGGATGTGGCGGACGTTTTTCCGCACCGAATACTTCATTTGGTATCTAAACATTAAGGTAAGCGAAAAAGTTGTGATTTTTTTCGATTTTGCTTGAGGTTGTGTATGGTACTCTTACCGACAAGGTAAACTAATTTATCACAAATTGTTGTATAGAGATAACCCCATACCCCTCGTTTACTGTACCCCCCCCCGCAGACCTGAAATACATTCTTTCCCCACCAAGTTTTTACACTAAAAAACGCCACTGAATGTAACGTCTACTTTCATAGGACTTCGGGTTTGATTTTTTAATCGGAGGAAGTGTTCCGGACAAATGATTGAGAAGTATTTGGAGATAACTGTTGATCGCTGTTTTGAAACATTAAATCACATTAAGTTTTTTCCTTGTAGGCTAATGTGCGTAAATGGACGGGGGGGTGGGGGGGGCTTTACGTCTGTAACGTTAAGCTTTTTCCTCATTATGCCCGTCAATGGAGGGGAAAACGCTTAACGTGATAAAACAACCATATTCCTCCGTCTTCGGTTTTAATTTTTTTAACTGGAGAAAGTGGCTCATTTTATATATATATATATATATATATATATATATATATATATATACAGCGCCCTCAATAATTATTGGCATCCCTGGTTAAGATGTGTTAAAAGCCTTAAAATAAATTCAGTTTTTATTGCAGAAGCATATATCTCACACTGAAAATTGTAGAAAAATGTAACCTTCAACTCAAGTGAATTTTAAGGGAAAAAAAAAAATCCTGACTAAGAAATAATTATTTTTCATATAATCACCTGTTCCACAATTATTGGCACCCCTAACAATTCCTAGGAAATAAATGTAATTGAAGTATGTCTGTCATTTCTACAGTAGTTTACAAAGTTGATCAGAGTATCTATGAACATTTAATTAGTAATTCATCACTTCTTGTTTCCCTGGGGTATAAATATGACGTGACACAAAGGCCATTTCTCTTGTCCACTCTTCAACATGGGAAAGACAAAGGAACACACCATTCAAGTAAGGCAGATGTGTGTCGACCTTCACAAGTCAGGCAATGGCTACAAGAAAATAGCCACTCACCTGCACCTGCCCATATCTACTGTCAGAGGAATCATTAAGAAGTTGAAAACAACTGGAACAGTGGTAAACAAGCCTGGACGAGGACTCAAGGTTATTTTGCCACCACGCACAGTGAGGAGGATGGTAAGAGAAATAAAAAGTTCTCCAAAGCTCACTGTTAAAGAATTGCAACAAATGGTAGCATCTTGGGGTCACAAAGTCTCCAAAACAACCATCAGGCACTATCTACATGCCAACAAGCTGTTTGGGAGGCATGCACGAAAAAACCTTTTTCTCACTCACAATCATAAACGCAAACGCCTGGAGTTCGCTAAATCGGTACTGGGACTTCAACTGGGACCATGTGCTTTGGTCAGATGAGACCAAGATAGAGCTTTTTGGCAACAAATACTCTAAGTGGGTCTGGCGGAACACAAAAGATGAGTATGCAGAAAAGCACCTCATGCCCACTGTGAAGTATGGGGGAGGATCGGTGATACTGTGGGCCTGTTTCTCTTCCAGAGGCCCTGGGAACCTTGTTAGGGTGCATGGCATCATGAATGCTTTGAAATACCGGGACATTTTAAATCAAAATCTGGTGGCCTCTGCCCGAAAGCTGAAGATGGGTCGTCACTGGGTCTTTCAGCAGGATAATGACCCTAAACATGTGGCCAAATCTACGCAGAAATGGTTCACCAGACACAGAATCAAGCTCCTCCCATGGCCATCTCAGTCCCCAGACCTCAACCCCATTGAAAACCTGTTGAGTGAGCTGAAGAGGAGAGTGCAGAGGAGAGGACCCAGGTCGCTGGATGATTTAGAGAGATTGTGCAAAGAGGAATGGTCGAAGATCCCTCTTTCTGTATTCTCCCATCTTGTGAAACATTATAGGAGAAGATTAGGTGCTGTTTTGTTGGCAAAAGAGGGTTCTACAAAGTATTAACATCAGGGGTGCTAATAATTGTGGCACACATGATTTGATGTAAAAGAATGATTTCTTAATGTGGAATTTTTTTCCCACTGAATAAATGCACTTGAATTAAAGGTTGGATTTTCCTCTTTTTTTCATTGTGGTCCTATATTATTTAGAAAAACACTGAATTTATTAGAAGCTAAAGAACACATCTTAACCAATGGGTGCCAATAATTATGGAGGGCGCTGTATATATGGGCGCAGCAGCAAAAAGATGAAAAGGAAGTGACAGCTCAACTTAAAGTCATTATTTGGAATGGACTAAAAAGAAAGATGGAAAGAAAATCTAGGTTGATTAGTCATTACTGGTATTTCTAACGTTACTCTATACGCTATTGTATAGCCAACTAATATGTTAGCAACATTTACTTAGCATAGTAACTACGTCTGCTCAGCACTGTTGTATAACGTTACCATGTTCATGTCAACTGCTTTCATATCAGAGATCACAGTGGCCTGTTGCACCAGTTGTGCATAAGTTCTCTCTTAAGTTAGAGTGCGAAGTCCACGCTAAACGCTACGCTGAAACTACTTAGTTTGATACTAAAGCTGTGTCGGAGTTTAGTTGCACCACGTAGACGCAAGACTCGTCTTAGTTACACTGGCGTAAAGTCCGCACTAAACAAAATACTGTCGCAGCAAATGATGTTTTCAATTTCTGTGGCTAATCAGTGAAAAGCATTCGATGCGGCGTGTAGCCTATTAAGGTGCTGTCAGATGCTGTCGGTGCCATCTGGCTACATAAACAAAAAGCAGTGTCTCCGTGTCCAACAGTCCACAGTTTATTAAAGAAATCTACTGGGCTCAGTTCTTCAAGATGAATGCCAAGTATTTCACCAACGGAGCTATAAAAGTCAGGGTAGAACTTCATCTGTTTACATCTGTGGTGAGCACTCCTCATCATCACTGCACTGTAATTTGCCATGTCCTCTCAGAAATAAAGCTATTTGAGTTGTCAAGCTTTGTGTGTGTGTGTGTGTGTGTGTGTGTGTGTGTGTGTGTGTGTGTGTGTGTGCGTGCGCGTGTGTGTGGGTCTGTGTGTGTGGTTTTTTTTTTTCCTTCAATAGGCCCAGTTACACTGGCCTTCGTCGCGATTTTTAACTTCGCGAGTTTTTCCCGAAGTGTAAACGCACCTATTGTAACGTTATTTGTAATTTGCATGTCATCCACAATAGTGTGTCCAAAAAGTATCTCGTGCTCGTATTCCTGTATTTTAACACTGCTACGCAACAGCGAAGACGGCTCAACGGCTAAAATTATCAATGGAAAAGCCAAGGTTAATCACATTAAAACAAAAAGGTAAGTAAATTAGGATAAAGCATTGGCCTACAACAATAACCACAGTCTACAGCTAGTACAAAACAACAACAGTGACATCAAGTGGGGAAACTGTCAGCTACAATTTTGTAATAAGGCCTAATTCAATGGTAACGTTACCCGATTGAGCAGATGAAATTATACCGGTAACGTTAATTTTTTAGCTAATGTTCAGTCTTCAACAGAATAACATTAGCTAAAAGCTGTGCCTCCTTGGTTAGGTAACCAGCTGGAAAAACGTTAACATAGGGTAGAGTGGGGGGGAAATTGGAAATTCCCCTTAAGGAAATTGGGACAGTACTGTGGAACAAAATAGAACGGTGACTTGAACTGCTATCTGACTTTTCAGTGATATTGGGAGGAACTATAAACCAATTATTAAAATAGTCAAACTATTATGATTAAAGAGTAGAACAATATTTTTTGCATAGAGGGGGAATTTTACCCCAGCAGTGGGGTAAAATGCCCTCCTAGGTGGGGTAAAATGCTCCCATTCTTACAAAGCAATTTGCTTCATAGATCGCTCGTGGGAAGCGAAAGGGAAAGCATAAATCAAAGTCATCGTAGTTGTCCAAGGGGTGTAATCTGTCTCGGAGGATGCGTGGCTGACGCTATACAGCGGGTATAATCCGCTCCCCCTCATCCTCCAAATTATCCCACCTTTCAATACGATGCACCATGCCAACCGTTATTTTACGGAGGACTTTACACCAACTAATGGTTAGGTGTAAGATTTAAGTTGAAACTACATCAGCTGGTGCAACCCATAAAATGTTAGTAGCGCGTAAACCCCGACCTAAATTAGTAGTTACGTCCAGACTAGGCTACGTTTGAACTACATTGGCACAGCTGGTGCAGCCCAGTGCAGATGAGGTTGTGGCAGTGGTGCAGGGAGAGGAGGGGAGCAGCAGCAGCAGCACTGCGGTGCAGGTAGGCTGTGCAGAGATGGGTAGAGTAGCCAAAAATTGTACTCAAGTAAGAGCATTGTTTCTTTAGAACAATATTACTCAAGTTGAAGTAAAAAAGTAGTCATCCAAATAATTACTTGAGTAAAAGTAAAGTATTTGGTGAAAAAACTACTCAAGTACTGACTTACTGTTGAGTAACGCCTGATTTATTTGTCAAATAAGAACATGAATATGATCAATCAATCAAAATAATAATCTGCAAATTCATGTATTTTAAACGATACCCCTTTTACCAAAACAAAATAAATACCAAAATAAAGGCACAAGAAAAAATATATATTCTTACACACACACACACACACACACACACATATATATATGAGAAAGGACCTGAGCTTGAAGGAGACAACAGACCGCCGGGAAAAGGCGAGAGAGGGAATTTTATATATGTTTGTATATATCTACTCAGAGGTGGGTAGAGTAGTCAAAAATTGTACTCAAGTAAGAGTATCGTTACTTTGAACAATATTACTCAAGTAAAAGTAAAAAGTATTGTGCATTAAAACTACTCTTAAAAGTGCAATTTATCCAAAACGTTACTCAAGTAAATGTAACTCGGTACTACCCACCTCTGGCTATGTGTGCTGTATAAAGTATGAAAAGCACATAATCCCTCCGCTGTTAGTTCACTCATTGTAATGTTGGACTCACACCACAGGCACAAACTAAGGGAGAGGCAGGGAAAAGCTGCAGCAGCACCACTGCGTTGCAGGTAGGTTATTGTGTTGTATAAATGGTTTGGTGATTTTGGTTTGTTGATGAGGAGAGGAAGGAATGAACATGATCTATTTTCATATTCCATAGGAGAGACCTGTGGAGACGGGCACAAGTGAAGAAGTGCAGGGAGGCAGGCAGGAAATAGAACCCAACCATGCTAGCCCAAAGGTCATTGTAGAGCAGCAGCTCACCAACAAAACCAGCTGCTAGCTACTGACTGAGACAGCTTCTGACAGGTCACTGTCTGAGTCAGTAGCTACCATGTCTTTGTTACAGCATAAACATTACATGGACACAGCCAGTCGAGAATTAACATGGTAGCTACTGACTCAGACAGTGACCTGTGTGTGTGTGTGTGTGTGTGTGTACAGTAATATATCACTTTTTAAAATGGTCCTGTACACACCCTAACTATGACCGTTATATTACTAAAGGAATAAATATTAATCCATATTATTTAATTGGGACTTACAATCTACAACTTGTCACACAGCATTTTTACTTAGATCAGTCTTACCTTCTTTTCATCCGAGAGCTACTTTGAAAGAATAAAATTGGCTTAGAGCTACTTGTGTCTTATATTACTTACATTTGTTCACATACAGTATAGGGATGTATCAAGAACTGAGGGAACTATTAATACCAAATTTCATTACACCTACCAATGTGTTTTTCACTGTATTAAAATGGAAACAGGGTTTTAAAATGCATCCACATTGACTTTTTTTTCTTTTGGACATGATTTTGAATTCTTATGATGAGGTACTCAGAAACAGGGAGGAGCTACTGTCGGGTCACAAGCTACTTGTAGGAGACCACTGTTGTAGATGCTTGAAGTAGAGCTTCCATTAATTTATTTTTTACATGTTTTATTCGGTGGGTAGAAGAATAAAACATCATTTAAAAGATGCTCCTAGGCTAACTACATCTCCTTGATAAATAAAGTTGAAGTATGAATGTGTAGAAAATATTAAAGCAGAGGGGAAATACTTTGAGCTGTACTCTCAAAGTTCAGAATAGATTTTTCCTTTAAACCGATCATTCCAAGACAATCAGAAAAACAGAGATGCACACAATCTGGCCGCTATAAGCCCATTGAATATGCATCATCATCATCATCATCATCATCACACATTTGTCCAAAAACTAGGCCTTTGTATGGGTTAGTGTCCTACTAGACTTGCGATGTATTGTAGGTGGCAGTTTTCACCCATTTATCTCAGTGGGCCAAAGTTGGTGAAGCACAGTCAGCTCATGGGACTGTCATATTTCAGCATGTAAAACACAAAAAAGGCTGAAATTCCTTTTATTTTCCATGCAATACACTCTAACATAGTTTCATCATTAAAACCCATTTAAGCCCACCGGCAACTATAGTTGCCAAAGTGTTTGATTGTCATTTTACGCTAATAAATAAATTTTTAAACATTATACAAGTTTTATACATCAATGATATGTGAGCAGACAACTTAGAAAACTTTAAGAAAAAAAAAGTTTCCACGACCTTCTTGTCACATGATGTTGTTGACTTCTTGATCCACCTTCCTGAGGTCATGGCAAAGACAAATGCTCCCAAGAAAAGGTAATTTTCATATAATAATTATTATGTTTTTTTTTTTTTTTTTTTCAAACATACATGTATTTATTCATAAGGGTCTGTAGAATCATCCAAACAACACAAATATTACATCAGATGTTTAGTTTTTTGTGTATGGAGACATTTGTCCAAGCGGAAACTATAGTTGCCGGTGGGAAAATGCCTTGTAAGTATCTGTGGGAAAGGTCTTGCCCATATCTTGCTAATCTTTAATGCTAGAATGATGTAATATGTCTCATATTAGAGATGTTACCTGTTTCTGCGGTACTAAGCATGTTAGTGTTCAAAGACATGTCTTTCTCCAATGTTTGATAGGCTATTCGATAGGCCATTCTGGGCTGATGTGACCCCACAGCGCAGAGCAATGATTTTCGTTTCAGTTAGCCTGGCTGCCTGCAAGTACATAAAAATGAGGAGGTGTAGCACTTAAATTTTGCCACTACTAACATTAGATAACCTAAGATCTAATGTTTAGTAACAATGCAGTTTTTGATAATGTCAGCAATCAGCATTGACATCTGATAACCAGCATTAGCATACTGCTAGTGTAGCTAGCTAATTTGGCAGCTAAGCTAGCCCAGCCCAAGCCCAACTCTGTGATTTAGCTATATTTTAAAAAGTCAGTGCATAATAAAAAAAAAGTTAGTGCTGGTTTTACTACTGTGCCTGTTTGTATGTGTGGGGGTGTGTAAGTGTGTGCGTGTTTGTGTGCGTGCGCGTGCATGTGCATGTGTGTGCGCCTGTTTGTATGTATGCGGGTTTGTATGTGAGTTTGTGTGTGTGTGTGTGTGTGTGTGTGTGTGTGTGTACTGGTCAGTTTGTGTTTGTGTGTGCGCATGTGTAGGTGTGTGCGTGTGTGTGTGTACTGGTCAGTTTGTGTTTGTGTGTGCGCATGTGTAGGTGTTTGTGTGTGTGTGTGTGTACTGGTCAGTTTGTGTTTGTGTGTGCGCATGTGTAGGTGTTTGTGTGCTATGCAGTATGATTTTCGTGAATGTCACCAATGATTAATGGAGTATGTTCTTAACTGCATTCTCAGATATACCTTGGCAGAGGTTTTGGCCATCCTTGATTCAGATGATCCCTCTGGAACCATCTCAAACATTTCTGTAGTACCTGAGTCTGAGAATAATGCCCATGACACAGACTGTGAAAGTGATTTTTCTGATGATGATGTGACCTGTGATCACAAACGCCTACCATCTAGGCTGCTTAAAGGAGAAAGCTTTGTCTCACATGATGACATGCAACTACCTATGGACAACAACCTGATCGCTCAACCTCAGTGAGTCTATCTGGAGACACAAGCAACATCAATGCCAGTAGGGAAAACAAAAACAATCCAGAAACACTTAGGCGCGTGCTTAAGAAAACCCAAAATAAAGAGAGAAAATTTAAAAAAATCAAGATGGATGGCAAACAAACAATACGAGCTAAACACCAGCAACTACCTCCATATGTGCCCAAACCACACAATCCCACTGTCACATCAGATGACCCAGCAGACATCTTTCTAACATTCTACCCCAAGTCACTGCGGGATATTAACATAACATAACATAACATGAGTGGCGAGAACAGGCCGTTCAGCCCAACTAGGCTTGCCAGTCTCTTTCAACTATTGTGAATATATCACTTCAGATACTCAATGACTCAATGGTATCTAGCTTTAAGTCAAGCCTGCTCTTGAAAATTGCCAGGGTTTCTGCCTCAACCATATGGTCAGGCAAGCTGTTCCACATCGAAATTACTCTTTGGGTGAAAAAATATTTCCTAATATCAGTGCTAAATTTACCCTTGGTCAACTTCCATTTATGACCCCGAGTTCTACTAACAGAACTTGGCCGAAGGAATCCTACATAATTCACTTTGTTAATCCCTTTAACATATTTAAAGGCCTCAATCAGATCACCACTGAGTCTCCTTTTCCTAAGACTAAAGAGATTAAGGATCTTCAGCCTGTTCTCATAGCTTTCATCTTTTATACCCGGAATCAGCTTAGTTGCTCTTCTCTGAACTTTTTCTAGAGCCTCTATATCTCTCTTAAAGTATGGTTTCCAGAACTGTACACAATACTCCAGATGTGGTCTGACGAATGTGTTGTACAAGAGAAGTATCACCTCCTTGGATTTGTACTCAATACTTCTGGCAATGTATCCCAGCATCCGATTAGCTTTTTTAACTGCTACGGCACAATGAGTAGAACCTGTGAGTGTTTGGTCAACAATCACTCCTAGATCTTTTTCATGTGGAGCACATTCCAGTTTTAAACCTCCCATGAAGTAATCCTGTCTAATGTTTTTATTACCTACATGTACAATTTTACATTTTGCTAAATTAAATTTCATTTGCCACGTTTCTGCCCAACTCTGGATTCTATCCAAATCCTCCTGAATCACTTTAGTAGAGTGTAAACTATTTGCCAAACCTCCCAATTTAATATCATCCGCAAATTTAACTAATTTGCTCTCAATATTTCTATCAAGGTCATTAATGTAGATGAGGAACAGCAGGGGTCCCAACACCGATCCCTGGGGGACGCCACTCCCCACCATACCTAGCTAAGATGAGATTTCACTGACCAGCACTCTGTTTGTGTTCTGTCCTGTAACCAGTTTTAAATCCACTCCAGAATACCTCCTGTAACTCCAAGGGAGCTCATTTTAAAAATTAGTCTCTTATGCGGTACTTTATCAAATGCTTTCTGAAAATCCAAGTATATGATGTCATAAGCCCTGCTCTGATCATAAGTCTTGGTGGCCTCCTAAAAAATTCCAGGATTCCAGGTTTGTCAGGCATGACCTTCCCTTATGGAAACCATGTTTGCTATCCCTCAAAATATTATTACATTCAAGGAATAATTCCAGCTCGTCTTTATGATAGATTCCAGTATTTTGCATGCAATACAACTTAAACTGACTGGCCTGTAATTTCCTGGCTCAGTACGGTCCCCTTTCTTATATATTGGTATTATATTGCCCTGCTTCCAATCATTGGTATTTCTCCAGTTTCTAAAGACCGTCTGAAGATAGCGGAAAGCGGTTTAAAGATGTTCTCACTAACTTCCCTGAGCACTCTATGATATAAGCCATCAGGACCCGCCGCCTTATCTGCCTTTAGTTTATGCAACTTGTCTAATACTTCATTATCCCTAACCTCAATTTCCGCAAAATAATCTTGAGTGTTGGACATGCCCTCTGGTCGAATAAAACCCCGCTCTGAGGTAAAATTCTCAACAAAAAACTGTTTAAGGTATCCGGAATAGCCTTGCTATCATATAGCAGTGATCCATATTTATAATTTATGCACTTAACCTCCTCTTTGACTTTCCTTTTTCTGCTACAGTACTTAAAGAAGCACTTAGGAGTAGTCTTTGCCCCTTGTGCAATTTGCCTTTCATACAGTCTTCTAGCATTCCTCAGCTCTTATTTGACCACAGCTTGCATTTTACAGTATTCAGCCTTAGTATTCTCATTGTTATCCTTTATGTATGTCTTGTAAAGATTCCTCTTATTCCTCAGACTCCTACGAATAGCTGTGGTCATCCATGGAGGATTTTGCTTTTTCAGCTTACTTTTGGACACCTTTGGAATGAATTTACATTGTGAATCAAGTAAAACCCCCTTAGATCTTTCCCACATCTCATTTATAGACTCACAGTCCAGAAGTGTCTCCCATTTTATTTCTCTTAGATATGAGCGCATCCCGTCAAAGTTTGCTCGCCTAAAGTTAAAAATTTTGGTTTGCGAAGACATCTTTTTAACTTCCCATGAAACGTCAAAATTAACAGTAGAGTTGGGTCACGTCATCGCTCCCGACCATCTTAGCATGGACAAGGAGAAGGTCAAAGCAGTGGTGGACTGGCCCGCACCCAAGGATCGTAAGGCCCTACAAAGCTTCTTAGGCTTTGCCAACTTCTACCGACGGTTCATAAAGAACTACAGCACCGTCGCAGCTCCCCTTACGGCCCTCATCTCCATCAAGGAGCCATTTTGTTGGACTCCGCAAGCTGAGAAGACCTTCTGTGAGCTGAAGAGGCGATTTACCACTGCGCCCATCCTCACCACCCCCGACCCCGCCAAGCAGTTCATAGTGGAGGATGATGCCTCCAACGTCAGGGTTGGTGCAGTCTTTTCCCAAAGATCCAGCAATGATCAGAAGGTACACCCATGTGCATACTTCTCGCACCGTTTAACACCTGCGGAGTCCAACAACAACGTCGGTAACCGGGAGCTGGTGGTGGTGAAACTGGCCTTGGAGGAGTGGAGACACTGGCTTGAGGGGGCCCGGATTCCGTTTATGGTCTGGACGGATCATAAAAATCTTCAGTACCTCCGCTCCGCCAAGAGGCTAACGCCCAGACAAGCCAGCTGGGCGCTGTTCTTCGACCGCTTCAACTTCTCTCTGGCTTACAGACCTGGGTCTAAGAATACTAAGGCTGACGCACTCTCCAGGCATTTTAACATCTCCACGCCTGAGGGAGAACCCAGCCCCATTTTACCCAAGGTCTGCTTTGTGAATAACGTGCGCCTCAGGATCGAGGAGCTGGTCCGCAATGCCCAGGACGGTGAAGCCACGCCCAGTGCCTGCCCCGCCGCCTGCCTGTACGTTCCTGTGGCTGCTCGCTCTGAGGTCCTCCAGTGGGGTCACGCGTCCAACTTGTCCTGCCATCCGGGAGTCGGCAGGACTCTACACTTCATCTGGCGACGATTCTGGTGGCCCACGATGGCTAAGGACATTCGTGAATTCATCGTGGCCTGCTCAGTCTGTTCATGTGCTAAGCCCTCCCACGCACCACCCTCTGGTCTCCTCCAGCCCCTTCCCATCCCTCACCGCCCTTGGTGATATATCGTACTGGACTTTGTCACAGGCCTGCCCCTCTCCCATGGTCACACTACTGTCCTCACCATTGTTGACCGTTTCTCCAAGTCTGTCCACTTTGTGCCCCTCCCCAAACTCCCCACTGCCAAATCCACTGCCGACCTACTCATCCAGCACGTCGTTCGCCCCCATGGCATCCCCATCAACGTGGTGTCTGACCGTGGTCCCCAGTTCAACTCCAACTTTTGGAAAGCATTCTGCAAATCCCTCGGCACATCCTTCAGTGTCAGCCCCGGACATCATCCACAGACCAATGGACAGACTGAGCGGGCCAACCAGACCTTCAAGTCGGTCCTCCGCTGTGTGTGCTCGGCCAATCCCACGTCCCTGGTTATCCTTGTTGCCATGGGTCAAAATGCAGTCAACTCCCACGCTGCCTCCGCCACTGGCCTATCCCCCTTTGAGTGCTGCATGGGGTACTAGCCCCCATTGTTCCCCAGCCAAGAGGAGGAAGTCGTGGTGCCTTCTGCTGAGGCGTTCATCCGCCGGTGCCGTCGTATGTGGCAATCTGCACGTCGCGCCTTGGCCAGATCGGGTGAGCAGATGAAGACCGCGGCAGACAAACGTCGGTGCCCTGCTCCCCGCTACAGAGTTAGCCAAAAGGTCTGGCTGGCTGCCCAGGATATTCCACTCCATGTGGAGAGTTGCAAGCTGGCTCCACGCTTCCTGGGCCCCTTCCCTATCCTCAAAATCATCAGCCCCTCTGCCGTTAAACTCAAACGCCCTTCCACTATGCGAAGACTCCACCCGGTTTTCTATGTCTCGCGCCTGAGACCCGTCGCAACATCTCCCCTCCTGCCTCCCCTTGAACCACCGCCCCCTCCTCGGCTCATTGACGGAGGTGAGGCCTACACCGTCAATAAATTACTGGACTGTCGTCGCAGAGGCAGAGGCCTCCAGTACCTTGTGGATTGGGAAGGTTCTGGCCCAGAAAGAACATGCCTGGGTCCCAGCCAGACACATCTTAGATAAATCCCTGATCAGTGAATTCCATCTCACACACCCTAAGCCTTAGCCCCAGCTTGCTGGAGACCTTTCAAGTATTCTTGTTTATGTTTAGTGTTTAGTATTGTGGTTTTGTTAGATTTTTCTTGTTTCTGGTATTCTTAGTCTTGTTAGGTTTTGTATTTAGTATTAGATGTTTCATGTTTCTTAGTTTCCATGTTTTTTCTTGTCTTAGTTTTCTTGATATTCCTTGTCAGCGCCAGGTGGCGCTTGTGTAAGAGGGGGATACTGTTGTGATTCCAGTGTTCTGTGCCGTTCTGCCAGAACACTGGTTGGAGTTTTAACAGTTTCTTGTGCCAGGTTTCATTGTTCAGTCATTACTCATGTCATGGTTTTAACAGTTCTTGTATCAGGATTCATGATTCACAGTTTTCACTTTTATTTTTCATGTTTTTTAAATTTTCCATTTTTTGTATCTCGCCAGGTCTGGTCTGCCCAGCCAATCCGCCTCTCCAGTGTCTGCGTGGTCATGTCCATGTTTTACCTCTCGCACTACATTCGGGAGTGGCTTACGGTTTCAAACTTCTTTCTGACGTTTCTTCCTTCGGGGCTTCCTAGTCTTCATGCTTGTTAATTATTTTAATTTATTACTAACAACCTACTAATCAATCACGGGGGGGTGTTTCCATTAGATAGGCAAGTACTAATCATTACTAATTTAGACAGGGATTTAACTCGCATACTTCCTGCTTTCGCTACATTCTTACCTGTGCTTTACCATCATCTAGTTTAACACTTTAACTGTTCATAGTATTTTATTGGGCTCTTATATGCTGCAACACGCTCATTGTTCTTAATGAGCAAATACCTGCTCTTATTGTCTCGTCACGCCGCAGCTGTTTTCCTCTCTTGTCTTGCGTGTTTTGTAATTAAACAATCTCGTTTCTCCCTGTCGGTCTACAGGTGATCCTCATTATCTCGTGATTGTTCCTGCTATATCTGGGGAGAGGTCGGAGTTGGCTGGCAGACAGTCTCGTTTTCATGCAGGTTTACCATGCGTTTCATGCCTTGTTCATTGTGTTTCCTTCCCATAGTCTTGCCTAGTGTTTTGTTTATCTCGTTTAGTATGTGCCTTGCGCCTTTTCATAGTTCGTTTATTTTTATTTATTTGTTATCTTCCCTAGAGTTTCTAGTGGCTTTTATTTTTCTCGTTTTGAATTTTTCTTTCTTAGCTCTGTGAAGCTTTCCTTTGTTAGATTTTTGCAACCCTTTGGGCTAAGTTTTTCGTTGGCCATCGTGACTGTTTTGTTTTGGTTTCTCAATAAATCATCGAATCAAGCCTTGCTGTCTCGCGCTGGTGTCCATCTGAGTCTCGCAACAAGAGTGATCACTAGTCCCAAGTGGCTCCAGTACCTCAACATTGCTAAGTCTATCAGAGTCATTACATAGCACTAAATCTAAAATTGCCTTCTCTCTTGTAGGTTTATTAATATACTGCACCAAAAAATTGTCATTTATAACATCCAGAAATTCTTCCTCCCCTTTACCCTGTCCTTTCACCAACTCCCAATCGACACCAGGATAATTGAAGTCTCCCATAATAATAGTCCCTCCTCCTCTACAAGCTTGCCTTATCCTCTTAAAGAGCATTTCATTGACAATATTGTCCAAAGCTGGCGGTCGATAGCGTACTCCTATGTTTAAACCTGTCTTTTATTTGCCAATGAGCCTGACCCAGATATCTTCACAGGGCAAGGAATGTTCAATTTCAGGAATTTCCTGTACATTTATGTTTTCGTTCACATAGAGTGCTACGCCCCCTCCTCGCCTATTACATCTATCCTTCCTAAAGAGCTTATAACCTATATTATATTCATCTCCATCCTCTTCACTAAGCCATTTCTCTGTAATTCCAACTCTGTCATAGCCCTCACTAATCATAACGGCCTCAAGTTCTGGAAATTTATTTTTTATGCTTCTTGCATTTAAATAAAAACATTTCAGATTATTACTAATGCTCTTCCTCCTTGATTTCTCATGTGCCTGCTGCTTCAAGCCCCCCACTATGCTTTGTTGCTTTAAAAGTATATCATCAATAGTGCATGTAACGCTGTCAGCTTCCATCAGGGCAGTCTGCATTTCCCTATGTGTAACACTCAGTAAGCTCCCTGCCCAATGTCCAATTTGTATGCAGCACAAAAAGGTACGTCTCTCAATCTGACTGAGGACGAGCTTTTGACAATCTTTGGTATACTTTTAACCACTGGCTACAACACTGTCCCAAGACGGCATCTTCTCTGGTCAGGTGACGATGATGTCAGCAACATGCCCATCAAAGACGCCATGCGGAGGAACAGATTTGATGAAATAATGGCTTCCATTCATCTTGTGGATAATACCTACATCACAGCTGACCCTTTCTTCAAGGTGCGTCCCCTGTTTGAGGAGCTGAACAAAGTGAACAAAACCATTCCTTTTCAGGAACATTTGTCAGTGGATGAGATGGTGATTGAGTACTTTGGACGGCATGGATGCAAGCAGTTCATTAGGGGAAAGCCTATCCGATTTGGGTGCAAGATCTGGATCCTAGCGTACTCTGCTGGATTTGTCTACCGGATGGAACCATATGCCGGAAGCCACACACGACTGGTGGAAACTGGACTCGGTCAGGGTCCAAGTGTGGTTCTTGGCTTAGCAGAGAATGCTGGAGTGCCACCGGGTTGCAAGTTCTACCATGACAACCTCTTCACAACCCTATCCTTGGTTGATGAGATGACCAGAAGGGGCTATGGCGGCTGTGGCACAATGCGTGAAAACCAGCTCTGTGCTGCACCACTTACACTAGCAAAGATGTTTCGGAAGACATCAAGAGGTGATGCTGAATATCTTGCTGAAAGAGGAAAACTGACTGTGAGATGGAACGACAATAGTGTGGTCACCGTTGTGTCCAACATGGAGAAGGGGTACTCAGACGTCAATACTCTAAGGTTGAACAAACAGAAACACGCAATTAACAAAGTGAAACAGCCTACATGCATCAAGGACTATAATACACATATGGGAGGCGTTGATCTGCACGACCAGTGTGTGAATTGCTACAGGATCAGCATTCGGTCCAAGAAGTGGTGGTGGCCATGCTACAGCTGGGGACTGAACGGTGCTGTGGTTAACAGCTGGTGCTACTACAGGTACACGCAATCACAAAGCAATGAGAACAAAACATACAGTAGAATAATTCATTAATCCATGTTGGTTGATTCATTATTTCATTAATCCAGGTCCTGGAAAGGGGGAGACCAAGATCTCTTCTCCTTCCAGAGGCTGGTTGCCCAGAGTCTCCTCCAGCGCCATGGGGTGAAGCCAAGTGGCCATGGAAGAAAATCAGCACTGGGTAAGGCTATATATGAAGTCGCCAGATTTGACAACCTACACCACTGGCCCCACAACACAGGCAGAAAATACCAGAGATGCCGAAGATGTCATGGACGAACTCTGTTTGCTTGCGAGAAATGTGGTGCTGCACTGCACGTAGAGTGCTTCAAGCCTTACCACACACCGTGAAACTACACCAAGAAGAGATACGGTATGGGGGAGAGGAGAAAGAAATGTAGTAATATTTGGAGGTGTGTTCTTTGAGTTCATGGATGGGTCATTCATGATTTTATTAAGTTCATATTGACAAAGGTGTTTGAGAAGACATGTTGAACTGATGCACTGAAATTATTACTACTATTTTAAAAAATGTAACTCTTTTATGACATTGTTTGTTGAATTGTTGATTGTTCAATTCACTAAGTTCAAGTGGGGCATTGGAATTAATGTTTTAAACCTTATATGTATGTGTGTGTGTGTGTGTGTGTGTGTAAAGAATTTTGAACTTAATGAATTTGTTCAAGATCCCAAGTATCCAAGTTGTTAAAAAATAGTTCACATTGCAAAATAATGGGCTACAAGCCACCTTTTTGATGTCACATTTATTTGTTCTCAAACTTGATTTAAGCGATAAAATGTTTTCTCAATAAAAATAGATCTGTTGAAAAAAATATTTAGAATTACATGTGATTTATTGTACTCTAATTCATATTTCACTTTTATTGGGGTAGATACAAGGTATGTGCCCACCAGCAACTATAGTTGCCACTCATTCAAATAAGATTTTGTAGAAAAGGGAACACAAAAAGGGGAAAATAAATGCAGAACATGTTCATGGAGGACTCAATTAACATAATTATATGCATAAAAAATGTTTTGAAAATTTGGGCACAAATGGGTTGAAAAAAATAAAGTTCTGGTGACCTTTCTAGCATGAAATGTGGAGAGAGAAGCTATATATTTCAAAGAAGGAGGCTTTAACAGAGCCTGAATGCTCACAGTCTGGGTTCGGTCTGAAAGGAAAGATCTTGCCATCAGAAAAATAAGCTTTAAAGTAGACCAATATTAGTAGTTTGATTGTGTATTAGTCAAATATGATAATCTTAAATGCATTTTTTCAATATTTCCACAAAAGACCAAAAAAAAAAATCCTAAAGACATTTTTTTTTCATGTCTTGGAGCCTCAAAGCCTCTCTGAAAGTATGCCTAAACTAAGGCTGTGATCATGGAATGTGAAAATTAAAACTTTGTCTTAGGACTGAACCAAATACATTGTTGGAAAGGTCTCGACCTGGAAAGAAACATATGTCAGTCTGAAGACTGTGCATGGCTTTTGCTTTGAAATATTGACCTTTAAACCTTGACCTCAGTGCGTGTTTGATGGCTTTTCGGCCAGCAATAGAAGGGGACAGACATGGGGCCAACTGTAACAGAAAGGTCTTGACTCCTGCTATATGATTATACCCTTGTGGGTGTAGTCACCAGGAGGGGGCGCTGTCAAATATGTTTAAACAAATTTTCACCCATTTATCAATATGATACTCAAAAATTGACCTCAGGAATTTGTTTCCCACCTTCTTAACCCCACAGTGTGCCCTCAATTCAATATTTACACCTTCAAATATAGGGAAAAAAAGCTAATCTTTGTTTTTAAACTACAATTCCCTAGAGCCGCATATGATAAGTCAATATACAAACAAGCACCATATTTGTAGTCCTTAGGGTTAGCAAACTAGGGTTGTTGTTAAGGTTTTTAAACGTTTGTATCAAATAAGTATACAAAATAGTACAGCTAAACCTGTAACTACATTGAATATCATCTGTGTGAAGAAATGTTGGTGCTTATTTCAGATATTTTTTAAGACTGCGACAAAACGCTGGATACAAATCAGTGGTACTGTAGAAGTTCTTCCAAAAACAGTCATAAAAAGATAAATATTACTAAATATTTCACGTCTTCACAACAGTCAAATTAGTGATTACATTACATCCAGATGATATGTGTAAATGAAAATGCTATTGATTTTATCTTGGACATTTTAGCTATATGGAAAAATGAGTCTGCGTATTTTGTACAGGCTTTTGTACTTCTGGGTTTTAAATGGTCATGAAATAGGACTATGTAGGATCTCTAATGAGTGAGCCGAGATGTAGAAATTTATGAAACGGACTAGTGATTTTCATTGATTCCAAGCCTTTGGCGCGAAAAAAGACGAAAAATTACCACTCGGGTTTCATAAATTTGATATCTTGGGCTCACGAAATGAGATCCTATTTATCCCATAAATGTCCGCGTCGTATTATTTTAAAAATAAAATTTAAAAAAGTTAGCTTCTAGTTGGTTTGTTTTCAAGTCAATTGTGTAATACCAAACCTGAATCTTCTGTGTGGTATCACACTGATTTTAAGTCATTTATGGGATAAATATCGATAGGACATATAATAGACTTACTGCAGCCACAAGATAAATTACGCTGCATTCACGTATTAAATGTGAAAGATGCATACAAATGTGGATTTATTAGGATATTTTAGTAGGTATTTTAGGAAGGAGTAGGCTTGTAGGCTTTGAGCTTGCAGTACTTCTGCTATGAATGAATATACTAACATTCTTTCTCTGGTGATGTTGCCTAGTCTCAAATATGAGCTCTCAGAAAGACACTGGCAGCTATTTCTTTACCTCTGTCCTGAGTTTTTGTTCTTTCATGAATGTCAGTGGTAACCTGTGGTTCCCCTTTAGATTATACATGTGTTAATAATAATAGAGGACATATTTGTTACATAAATTGTTGAGATTGCAGTTATATCCAATATCAAGTGTCTTGTATTGTCATATGGTTCAAGTCTATGGACTTACCTGGATTATAGTACCAGACACACACTGTTTCCATGATGAGCTCTTATATTGATGAAGGTATGTGATTCAATGAATGAGAAGGGGTTTACATATTTTATTTTTCTTATCCACCTGCACTTAGAATTTGTGTAGAAAGCAGGTTTTGCAGGGTATTGGCAAATTTTCCCACAGCCTAAATTGAACCATCTTCTGGTTATATGTACCTACTTGTGGGACTGTCCAGAAAATAGATTTGAAATGTGGAATTTGCATACAGGAAGTGAACTGTGACCTATTCAGTGATTTCAAGATTTTGTGGGGCAAGACCTCGAAAAGTCCATATTTAAACCAGATGAAAAACCAGATGATTTTTAATGGCTACACAACAACATAACAGACATTCTGATACCAAACATAAGTATACATGTGAAAAACTGAAGAAGTTTCAGAAAATTTTCCATTGAAAAAAAAAAAAAAATGCATCTGTCTCGACCAAAATTGATGCAAAATGTAAAGTTTATCTTGAAAAACAACCAGGTTCCTATGAAAACACACCGAAGATATTTTCACAGAAGTTGCCTCATATAGTTGGCTAAATAATGTGCGAGTGTCATTAAATTGCAAGACCGGTAACATGGATCTGGATTGCAAAAATTGGAACCATTCCTGTATTTAGAAATTATTATTACCTCCTTGGGTGTCAAAACAAGTCACTTAATAATAAACATGGAATGCTTGCTATAGATACTTATCCAAATTAAGAGTCTTAGAGTATATGTACATGATTCACGAGACATTGACCTTCTGGATCATTCTGGATCATAACTACAATCCATCTGAAACACATTTGTCCTTATAAGATTAGACATCTATAGATTGTTACTATATATAGTATATAGTTGTATCTTAATTTATTAGGATATAATAACACTTTCAGGATCACTTGTAATTGTGGTAAGATCAGTTAACGGTGGCGTATTCAAGCCATTTCTATTATATGCTAGAGATTTCTCAGAAAAGCCGTTTAGATGTTTTCATAAACTGCTGTACATTGTAGAGGTTCTATATCTCCCAGGCCTTGGTTTAACTCCACTGAGCAAAGCGTAGTCTGCGCTTGTGGTCACGCTTCAATGATTTTGTGAACCACAAAGCATTCAACATTGTTGTATACCAGGGGTAGGGAACCTTCTCCAGAAAGAGCCCCAGTTGATGCAGGCTTTCATACCAACCAAGCTGCTGCACACCTGATTCTACTAATCAACCTCTGGAATGTTTGCTTTGGGCCTTGATTTTGATCTGGTTTTTCAGAACAATCATTTATGGGTTTAAATATGGACTTTTTGAGGCCTTGCCCCACAAAAATCTTGAAATCACCAAGTAGGTCACAGTTGTTATGGCCCCAATTTGTTATGGCGTCACGGACAGCAAGGGATGACAGACAAAATCCTTTAAGTTCAACAGATTTAATTAAACAAACACATAGAACTAATCTACTCTCTACCCTACTGACCAAGATTGAAAAGAAAATAAAAAAATGAGATATTTACTTTGTACAATTCCCTGTAATGGAGATGGGCTGCTATGTTGTGATGTCCTGGGACAGGAAAATGCTCCAACACAGGCAAAAATCCACAAAAAGCTTAACAGGTCTTGAAAAGAGTGACAGGTCTGGTCAAATGTATCCTTCTTGCAATTTCTCCTACTACCACTACTCTCTCAATTTTTCTCCTTATATACTCTTGTCCAGCCCCCCCCATTCTGGGACTTTCCCTCTGGGCATGCCCTGGACATGCCCAACCTAGCTTCAGACTGGGCTTCACAAAAAAAAGTCAATACTGCCATCTAGTGGCTATTTACCACATTACACCTCCATTCCAAAAGGGGAAAATTTTTGACTCATAAAGGCAAAATTTTCTTGTCAATACTAAAAATGGTTAAGTAGACACTTGTATATATATATATATATATATATATATATATATATATATATATATATATATATACATATAATACAATATGCTAATAAACACAGGTGATATACATACACATATTCAAACACGGGATAAGCAATCGGCAATTACATTGTTAGCACCCTTAACATGCTTAATTTCTAAGTCAAACTCTTGTAAAATCAAACTCCAATTCAACAATCTCCGATTTTTGTTTTTCATCTTACTCAAAAACATTAACGGATTGTGGTCAGTATATACAATCATTGGCTTCTGCCCCGTACAAACGTAGACCTCAAAGTGTTGTAAGGATAGAACCAGAGCCAACAGCTCCTTCTCAATTGTGGAATAGTTCTTTTGGTGGCGATTGAACTTCCTGGAGAAGTATGCCACGGGATGCTCAATGTCATCAGAGTCACTTCTCTGTAGGAGCACAGATCCACAAGCTTGGTCGCTAGCATCGACCGCCATGGAGAACGGTTTGTTGAAGTCAGGAGATTTGAGCACGGGGAAGTGACACAGCAGAGACTTCAGGCGATCGAAGGCTCTTTGGCATGCTTCATCCCAAGTGAACTTTTACGCCTTTCTTCAGTTGGTTGGTGAGACTGAGAGCAATCTCAGCAAAGTTCTTGCAGAACTTGCGGTAGTACCCGATCATTCCAAGGAAGCGGCGCAAAGCTTTTTTGTTGTCAGGAACTGGAAAGTCCATGATGGCTTGGACTTTAGCATTTATGGGTGCCACCTTACCCTGGCCTATGACGTAGCCAAGATACGTGACAATAGCACAACCAAAGTCACTCTTGTTCAGGTTAACAGTCAGGTTAGCCTGGGTCAAGCGCTGGAACAACGTCTCTACATCTTTCAGATGTTCTTCCCAGGAGTCAATCCATGTGATCAGGTCATCGATGTACGCACCCGTGTGTGGCAATCCGGTGATGGTAGACTGTATCATCCTTTGGAACGTAGCTGGGGCATTTTTCATGCCAAAGGGTAGGACTTCATACTGGTATAACCCAGATGGTGTGGCAAAAGCAGAGATGCTCTTGGCCCTCTCAGTTAAAGGCACACACCAATAACCCTTCAATCAATCTTGGTCAGAAACTTTGCTTGCCCTACTGTATTGATACAATCATCAACCCTAGGTATTGGAAACACATCAGTTCTGGTTACAGCATTGACTTTGCGATAATCTGTACAGAATCTAGTACTTCCATCAGGTTTTGGAACTAGAACACAGGGTGAACTCCAATCTGAGTTAGAGGGTCTGATAATATCATGTTCTAACATGTACTCAACCTCTTTCTCAGCAATCTTTCTCTTTTCAGGATTCATCCTGTACGGATGCTGTTTTATTGGTTTGGCATCACCAACATCTACATCATGAGAGGCTATAGAAACTCTTTGGAACATCAGGAAATAGATCTTTATATTTACTGATCAACCTCTCAAACTGATCTTTCTGTGAGGGTTCTAAGTGCTGGAGTTTTACATCAAGATTTTGCAACACTTCAGAATTTGACAATTTACATGAAAGAACTTCAGCTTTAATTCTAGGTTCATCATCTTGAAACTCCCCCTCATCTTCACAAGTCTCAGCCCTGGGAGGATCTGAAGTGACAGCTGCAACCCTAGCATTTCTATCATGATAAGGCTTCAGCATGTTAATGTGACACAACTGTTTTGGCTTTCTCCTATCTGGAGTCTTCACAATGTAATTGAGATCATTGAGTTTTGTCAGAATTTCATAAGGACCATGAAATCTAGCCTGCAATGGATTGGACTGCAAGGGAAACACCACAAGGACCTTGTCTCCTGGTTTAAACTCACGGCTTCTAGCCTTATGATCATACCAAGTTTTCATTTTTCCTTGACTTGATTTCAAGTTCTCTTTGGCTAGGTCACAAGCTGCACGCAGTCTTTCCTTGAACTTGCTAACATAGTCTAACAGACTGATATGCGGCTCTTTCTCTTGCCATTGTTCACTCAACAATAGCAAAGGTCCTCTCACTTCATGGCCAAACACTAACTCAAACGGACTGAATCCAGTAGACTCCTGCACTGCTTCCCCTAGCTGCAAACAACAGCAAATGAACACCTTCATCCCAGTCTTTCTCATGGTCATACCAATAAGTCCTCATCATTGTCTTGAGAGTGGAATGAAACCGCTCTAAGGCACCCTGACTCTCTGGATGATAGGCACTGGAAAGAATCTGCTTCGCACCTAGTTCATACACAACCTGCTGAAACAATCCGGAAGTGAAATTGCTACCTTGATCTGACTGAATTTCCCTGGGAAGGCCAAACAACGTGAAGAACTTTATCAAAGCCTTCAAATTGCAGTTGCCTTGATGTTGCGTGAAGGGATGGCTTCAGGGTATCTGGTAGATGCACACATGATTGTCAACAAGTACTGATTTCCAGATCTAGTCTTGGGTAATGGACCAACACAATCAACAATGACCTTGGAGAAGGGCTCCCCAAATGCTGGGATAGGCTGCAATGGAGCTACAGGTGGGTCTAACTGGTGTTTTCCAACTACCTGACAAGTGTGACAGGTTTTGCAAAAGTTGGAAACATCTTTCCAAGTCCAGGCCAGAAGAAGTGTTTCATGATCTTGTCAACAGTCTTGTTAACACCAAGGTGACCTCCTAAAGGCGAACTATGAGCCATTGTTAAGATCTCATTCCTGTAGACCTTCGAACAACAATTTGCTTGACCACTGCCCAATCTGCATTGGCAGGGATATCAGGAGGGCGCCACTTCCGCATCAACACTCCATCCTTGAGATAATACCCAACTGGAACTGCGTCTATTTCTTCATCAGGAAGGGCTCTCTTCTTTAGTACACAAATTTCAGGATCATTCTTTTGCTCCTGAATCAACCGCTTTCTGGACAGAGACAAGTCTCCAGACACATCAGAATCACCAGACCCATCTGGCTGGCTGAATAGAGAACTGATAAAAGTGTCTGATAAGTCATCAAACGGAGAAACCATAGTAGGCTGAACAGAGTCATGAGGCGAACCACCTGAGTCATGACTATTCAAGGTGCTGGACAGCACCACATCATCTTCTTCTTGAGCCTTCTTGGCCATAGCACGAGTCACTGCACAGGAAGGATACAGAGATGGGTCTTCATCGCCATCTTCAGTGCTTGGCTGCAAAGTAAGATGAACAGGGGGAACTACATTGCCCCCAGCCAGGTCATTGCCTAGCAACAGAGAAACACCCTTGATAGGTAGACTTGACATAAGTCCCACCTTTACCTGTCCTGTAACTAAATCTGACTTCAAGAATACAGAGCACAGGGGTACAGATACAGTACTCCCTTCAATACCTTGTACAAGTATGAAATCCCCAGAAGCGGTCTCATCACGTAACTCCAAGGAGTCCGTCAACAAAAGTGACTGAGAAGCTCCGGTATCCCTTAGGATATATATGGGGACAGGAGGAGAATGCTCATTCAGAGCCACAAATCCCTCTGACACAAATGGAAGGAATTCCTCCCTCACAAAGTCAGCAGTATCAGGCTTCTTAGCCTCTGAAGGAGCAGGCAATTTAGCAGATCGGTCATCTACTACAGGGGTTTCTAACCTTGTCTTCACAAAGGCATTGGGTTTGGTATCCTTTTCTTGTTCTTTCTTAGCTTTAAGGAACCAACAGTTAGTTGTAACATGACCAGATTTCTTGCAATAATTGCAAACTAGACCACTTTTGTCACTGTCAGCTTTCACACTTTGTTCAGACCTTTTACTGGATTTCTGAGCACCATCACCAGATTTGTCTTTTGTCTTTGGGTGAGGAATCTTGGGTATCACCTATACCTTTCTTCTGAAATTTGGACCATCTATTTTTACTGCTAGACTGAAATTTGGACTTATGTGTGAGAACATATTCGTCTGCAAACTTGGCAGCTGATTGCAAATTCAGTGCTTGCTTCTCATTAAGGTAGGTCTTAATATCATCCTTGACACAGTTCTTGAATTCTTCAACTAACACCATCTCTTTTAGTGAGTTGAAATCATCCTTAACCTCCATAGAAGTACACCAGCGCTCAAAGCAAACCTTCTTCTCGTTAGCGAATTCCACATAAGTTTGATTGTCAGATTTCTTCAGACCTCTGAATTTCTGTCGGTAAGCCTCTGGAACCAACTCATAAGCTGTCAAAATAACCTTTTTGACAACCTCATAATCAGAGGAATCATCTGCAGACAAAGCCGAATAGGCTTGTTGAGCTTTACCCATGGGTAAAAATGGGTAAAATGGGTAAAAAATACCCATTTACTCATGCATTTTTTGGGGGCATATACTGGCAAATGAGCACCCCCCCCTATCATGCTGTATTCCTGCATCAAATTGAGTATTTTTGTTTTATTCCCCATCTTATATTTTCACCTTACTTATGTCCATTCCATGTTTTTTCTCATGTAAATCACATAAATGTCACAGTCTGGCCCAGCTCCTCCACTTCCTAGCATCATTGTCTACACCTTGATTCATTCCTATTATCCAGTCCTGGTTTTCCCCAGCTCCTGACTCTGGGCTGACTGACAGAGGAGACAGACTATAGCTGTGTTTGAAATCACCCCCTATCACGGATAGAGTGCGCTATATCGTGTGTCCGCCATTTTGTAGTGTTGTTCAAATTTTTTCATCCACTATGGACTTATATCACGCAAGAGGCCATCTTGAAAATTTCCGAAGTAAAAACGAGGCTGAGGTGGGATACGAAATGTCAAATGCCCGCATTAAGCATAGAAAACAACAGAGGAAATTGCTGAAACTAATAAATGGTCAAGAACTATAGCCATTGAAGCTCTCAATCCTGCCAAGACAATGGCCATTAGCGTATTCCATTAGTGTAATCATACCAGTGGGCTAGAAAGAGGAAGGTAACGTTACTGTAAGAGTAGGAAAGTGGCATCCTCGATCGAAAGGAATGGGCATTCTGACAAAGCGGCAGTGTGCAAAACCCATTGCAAAATCGGAAACACCAATATTATCTAGCCCCCGTTACAAAACCCTGAAGGAATAAGCTGAAGTTAAAAAAAAAAAACAAACGCAGATCTCGGATCTTGCTCACTCACTGGGAAGACAATGTCAGGGACCGAACAAGTGACATAGCCAATGACCAGTAGAAAGTACTTAACTCCGAGGAGTCACCGAACTTACCATTGCATTTCACGTGTCCATAAATCTTGTAGATGAATTATTGGATATAGCCAGCCAGCTAGCAGTGAAACTGGAGCGTTGAATATGCGGCTACAGAACTAAGTGCACGCAGTAAGTAAATTCGCTCCTGTACCGTATTTTAGCAGAGATCATACTGGAGTCCCTGTGACTTGCATATTTTCGTGCACGAGTTAATTTGCATGTGCGTTAAGTTCTGCTCCAAAAACACGTTATATTTCTTTATTTACAAGTTGTTTTGCTAGTTCGCTTTTAACGTACTTCAGCGAAGAAACGCAAAAATATTAATTTACCGATGAGAGCTAGTCAGCAACCTCATGGTTAATGTGATCTGCTTAAACAAATAAACTGATAGCCAAAGTTTTGGTTAATGTTTTTTGGTGTTTTTTATATAGGGGAGACCGGGGCTTGTTGTCACACAGCTAAGTTGTCACACTGCAATTATCTCCATTAGAGGGCGCAACTAAAAAGTGGAATACTAGTTTTCTTCCTTTACATGGTCAGGTCTCATGTCCTGTGTGAGAAGAAAACAACACGCTGTAAGTTGATATGAGCACCAATTAACCATTTTCCACAACCGAAAGTAAAAAATATTAACTTTATGTATTTTAAAATAAGCTTCTTTCTAATAAAAATCCTAGCAGTGATACATGTGGACTTGTTCGAGAAGATATTAAGGCATCCTGTCATACCTCAGTCATTGTTCTGTTTTAAGCTAACTTTAAGCTAGAGCTAGCATTAGCAGCTCTAGGACCCAGCTCTACCAAGCCCAAGCACTAACCCAGCAGTTCCAGGCTCCGAAACTGAGCCATCTTCTCCAGGCCCCAGCACTAACCCATCTGGCACCAACCCAGCCATTCCAGGACCCAGCACTGACCCAGCTCCTCCAGGCCCAGGCACCAACCAAGCTATTCCAGGCCCTAGCAACCCAGTCACCTCCACCAACACATGAACTCCAGAGGATATTAGGCCTTACCCAAAAGCTGGTCCAAGAAAACAAGTTAACCAGCAGAGAAAGAAGAGAAAACTGCTATTCTCACCGACACACCTGTGAAGGAGGCACTTGAAGCTGAAAGCCAGGCACAAGGGAAAAAAAGGCTATTCAAAAAAAAGAAAGGCAAGGCAACCAAATCCAAAATACCAAAGAAGCAAAGCACAGGGAAGAAACAGAGGGCAGGTACAAAAAGAAAAAACTCCAGATGACTCCTCATCGGAAGAAGATGAGTCCCTGTGACTGGTCTGTGTAGAGCCATTTGGAAACAGCCGCCCAGGAGAAACCTGGGTGCAGTGCACCCCTGGCAAATCAATCTACGTATGCCAGAACTGCGACTCAGATGAGGAGTCTGACTAGTGAGGTCAAGTTTTGTTTGAGATTTTCTGACTGGATGTTCCAGGACTGACTAGTGAGGTCAGGTTTTATTTGAGTTTTTTTAATAGATCTTCCAGGACTAGCTTAAGTTTTATAAGTTTCATAATGCACGTTGCATAATATTTTATGTTAAGATTTATTCACTTTCAAGTAAAAAAATAACAACAACAATAATTTTGTCCTTGTTTTATTAGTTGCAAAATCCAGTGTGACATCTTTCCCCATATAGTGTGACAACTTACCCATTGGTGGGGCAACGTGTCACATGGTGCCAATCTATATTTGATTGCTTATAACTCTGCACTGACACAAGATATGAAAATGGCATGAATACAAAATATATACCTGAGACTTTGGTCTTTCATCTGGTACACATTTTTTTATTTATATGATGTATTGATTCCAAGAAATATGTAAGAGTGTAGAAAGTGTGACAACAAGCCCCGGTCTCTCCTACAGTTGAGTGGATTTAGAATTCGTTCTGGGGTGCGTTTCCCAAAAGCATAGTTGCTAACTAAATTAGCAACTTGCATAGTTCGTCCATTCACAGTCAATGGTTCCAACTATGTAAGTTAGCATCTGTGATTTCGGGAAATGCACCACTGGGCAGGAAACTATACGACCAATCAAGCAACATTGTAAAAAATGAGGATAAGAAGGCGGAATTTGTTTGCACTTCTGACTTGCGTATAAAGATCAATTATGCAGTTGGATTGTGCGAATATTCAATGAAGATCATGCGGAATGTTCACTCGCCAGTCGGGCGAGCAGTCTGAGCTTATTCGGTCTCCCTAACAAATTTTCGGTCGCCACAGGTCTCGGGCGAGTGCGAAGATCAAGCCCTGCAATTGTTAACGATAACATCAAACGCTGTTTGCACAAACACATAATAATTTGACCTGTAACTACACTTCATTTCTATCTCAAACATGTAAAGGAGCTTAGTTAAGACCAGTCGCATTCGCAGTACTAGTTAGCATTTATCAGCTGTGTCCCACCAGTGTAAGAGAACTTCGATATTCGTAATGTAGCCTTCGATTAAATTGCTGTAGCCTTTTTAGTAAGACTGCCCTTGGTATCCGTAATCCCTCCTCGGCCCATTTTTTTATGTCAGTAATTGTTAATATTGGTAACAGCTCAAGGTTGAGGACATTGAGCTTGGGTGACGCATAGGGGTAAGGTGCACTGCACTTGACAGCTGAGAGCTCATCCCACCTGAGCCTCGTTTCGATTCAAAATGGCGGCTGCGTGAAATCAGTGAATATAGTGGACTATAAAATGCCCACAATGCACAGCGAAATTGAGTGAACAAGCGATGTACACTACATTGCACTCCCTTATACCACAATGCACTGCGGTCGTGTTTTTCCAGAGAAGAAGAAGTTGAAGAGCCAGATGGCTCCGCCCTGCAGAATTACATCCTCAAATGTTCCCGTAAGTGTCCGGTTTGTTTACATGATGCTCGGCGTGTCCGCTTACATCACAGGAATATCCAGCACATTTGCTGATGCAACCATGTTCAGAAAATTTCGGTGTAGTCTCCGAAGTCTCCTTTAGTCATTCCCTATGTAGTGCACCATATCATATACACGATGTAGGGAATAGGGAGTGAGTGAATGAGTGGATGATTTCGAACACAGCTTATCAGTATTCCCTTTCCATCACACCTGTTTCCATTCCCCTCATCAGCCACAGTATTTAAGCCAGACCTGAATTGCCATCAGTGCCAGATTATTGCTTCTCCTTGGTGCTTCTCTTGTTAGTTATCTTGTTTCTGGATTTTTGTCCTGGTTATGACTCTAGCCTGTTTTTGTGGATTTTGTATTTTGCCTGACGTTTTGGTCCCTTTGCCTGTTTTCTCTCAGCCTCTTAAGTGTTTTGATCTCTGCCTGTTTTCGACCATTGCTATACTGCTTGAACCCTTTGGTGCCTTGTCTGTGATCAGTTTTTCTGTGCCCTTTTTGCATTTTTTGACTGCCTTTTGGATATTTTTGACTTCTGCTTCTGTATTTTTGTGCTCTTTATTAAAACTACTCTAATCGTCTTCAGTTGGCCTTCTTCAGTTAGTCTGCTTTTGGGTCCTCCACTATCACCTGGCCTCACCCGGCCCTGACATTAATACATGCAATAGCTTTATTTTAAGGACTAGCCACAACATTAGAAACATTTTCTACCTTTAAGCAATTTACATTTAATTGTTATTTCTTCTAAACTTTTTTTTTGGTGGAAACTACTTGATCGTTCAAGCAGTCACGTTTGTTTAATTAAGTCAGAGCAATGTTAGTACACCTGTACAAATCAGCCTTCTATTGCTCACATATCCTTCAAATATTTCACCTCGTGAAAATAGCAATTTTATTAGACACAAAAGTCAAACTAGGTATTACACTCCCGAGCAGGCGCGTCGCTAGAACAGGGAATTGGGGGGCACAGACACGTCCCTTTATGACAAGAATTAGTCCTGGCAAGTTCTCAATCATTTTCCTTTAGTGGCGCGTTTTCCAATTATCGTAACTGGTAACTGAAGACACGGTTTCTCTCCATATGCGATCTAACAGCAATGAAATCATGGGCTAAATTCAGTACAGAAAAATAATTTATGTACTAATAGGCCAATGCTTCGCGTTGATTGAACTGGTCTTTGTTCCAATGAAATATCGCCTTTCACTCTTAAATTGCTTGGGTTGATAAAACAAAAAGTGGCACTCGGGCGGTTAAATAGGCTATAAAAAGCATGCGGCTCAAGCTATTAGCGCAGGTATGCAATTTTGAATAACATTGATTTAAATGAGCAAATACGGCGTCCAGATGAATGATTGTTGTCTTACCTAATCGGGAGAACAAGCAGCACCTGTTAAGTGTGGAGCGCTCTCGAGGAACCTTTTGTTAATCATGAAAATGACTGAGAACAGGTCAGGACTAATGACTGTTTTAAACGGATGTTTTGTGCAACCCAATTTTTCTGTTCTTGTTCCGCAAAATGTACTGAATTTAGCCCATCATCTAATCGCTGTTAGATCGCATATGGAGAGAAACCGTGTTTTCAGTTGCCAGTTACGATAATTGGAAAACGCGTCAGTAAAGGAGAATGATTGAGAACTAGCCAGGACTAATTCTTTTCATAAAGGGAAGTGTCTGTGCCCCCCAATTCCCTGTTCTAGCGACGCGCCTGCTCCCGAGCATATTTGTAAGTTTAGTCCAAATAGTTAATTTCAAGATTACCTCAGTATTACTTTTATTATTATGTGAGGACATTCATACTATAGAATCACCATTGTTTTAACTTTTTAACAAGATTATGAACAAACACACAAGCCAACATGAAAATACAGTCATTTGCAGACTCACACACTTCAACGTTTCCACTCGTACAATTTTTGAGCTCAAAACACACACATTAGTGCACTTCCTTTCTCACACTCATTCCAAGGTTCTTACGTTCCAACACATATGTTCACACGCAGTCTAGTCACCACTCTAATGACAAACACAAACAATTAACAATAAGCTCACAGTCTAACGAATCACACCTGTCCTTTTACAACTCCACAACCATTAATAATCGCTAAACTCCAGCTGTTTTCCCAACAAATTAATTCCACTTCACAATGCTGGTTTAATGCATCCATCAATCATCTCGCGCTTATATGATATGCTTACCAACTGCCAATTCCACTCTGATGACAAAACTCCGCTGATGCTCTCACTAGCAAATTCATCACACCTGTATCTTCAAGAAACAATACAAATCAATACATCTTAAGGCACCATATTCTACTTATTTGACATTTCTTTCGTATTTCTTTCAAACATAGGAAATTGCTTTCCTATCTCATCAATTGGCATTGCCGTAATCATTGCTTTACTTTTTCTGACCAAATTTTCGCTAATCCTTCTTCACATATGCAATTACCGTGATATTTCAAAACACAATATACTTACGTGGCACAATTACAATTACATGGCTTAATCAACAATTTTTTATATAGCCACACTTTGCCGAATTTATAGTTTCCTATTTCAACTTTTACGCCTTCTCCTCAACACCATGCAAAAACTTGCTCTTTGTGCTATAACAACAAATATAACAATGCACAATGCATACAATTAAATATTACTTCCAAGTTGCAACAATAGTGTAATATAACTATAATAATAATAATAATTATTATTATTATTCTAATCACCAATAATCAATCCTCAATCTATGTAAACTAATGATCACTATGATGGTGCCGTTAATGCACACTTTACCAATACACACAACAGTTCACTGCTCACAATTACTCCACAATCACTCTATGGGCACCGCACCCCTCAGTAAACTTAAGCTTCCAGCCTGCATCTATTTGGGACCCAGCAATCTACACCTCCTGTCTTTGTCCTCCTTTTGGACCCAACAAAACAACACTTCCTGTCAATCATCCACAAGACCCATCAATCTGTTTGCTCCTTTAAGCTGATGTGTCAAGCAACCAAAAGAAGAAGAAATAGCAAAATAAATGAATACATATAAAGGTTTCCAGCCCAGACCCACATATGTCTGCGTAAAACTACGTGAGTTTGCCGGCCAGACGGGTTCTGCGTTAAACCACCCAAATCTCAATTCACAAAATCAACAATTCAACCCCAAAGCATAAAAGACAACAATCATTCCACAGTTACAGAACGCGCTCTGAGGTTCACTCAATTACTCACAGTTAGTTGTTGCATGCAAAAGAAAAGGCGTGCTTAATTAATTGTCCTGTGAAGCCTCGCCGCGCTCACCCACCCCTTCCCAATTTAGGATTTTTAGTTCTTTGAATCCAAGAGATCGCTTGCCTCTGGCGGTCAGGACAGGGGCCAGGAGACCAACAGCACCCTTAACAATACCAGCAATATTCAACAAGGTAATGGAATTGCTCACCTTGTATTTAACTCGGCTGGCCAGCCTTCAAGGAGTGTGTGTGTCTCCAGCACCGTTCCCAAACACCAGGAGACTGCTTCCCTTTTTCTTTGAGAAACAGCAATCTCTACATGGATCCCATCCTCGTCACCAAATGTTGTGGAAAATCTCAAAAATTGATCCGAAATGACCAGAGTAGAGGCAGGCTTCCAAGATAATTATAGACTGTATTTCAAACAGCGATAAAGCCGAGCCTTCCTTTGCACGGAACAAAACTGAACATCTTTTCTCCTGTTCAATACTTATAGCCGAAAAATCACATCACAAGGGATCGCAAAAAAGGCTTACAATAGATTTATGTCATGTCATTTCCAGAAGTTCAGTGGAAGTTATGGAGTCAGACTACTCCACTAAATTAAAATTAGCTTCTCTCAGATGCATCCTGACCTAGGATCGGAATTAACTCCCCTTTTTGATTCAGAGAAATTTAGTGTTCTTAGTTTGGTGTGGCAACAGATGGTGTGCCAGAACAGGGTATCCGTTCTCATGGGTTTTAACATTCTGCATACGCGACATTTCGTAACTAACAAGCAGACAACCAGATTATCAAATTCTGCAAGAACAATGTATATATTTCAATATGTTAGAATTCACTTTCAAAGACTTGATTCTCTAACACAGGTCATCCTTTAGGACAGGGCTCCAGGAGTCGACATATAACTAAACTATGTCTTGCCAAGTGAAGCAGTCTTCTATGTAGGGACACATATCAGTAAACATCACAGACACACTGGTCCGGCCCTAAACAGATGACCTTGCCCTCCTTGAGAAGTTGACCAAAAACCATCCCCGTATATATTTGTGTTTTCACATTCCCAGTCAGGGCTGCAAGTGTCTTCACATATCAAGGTAGGCCTATAATTTCAGGGAGAAGGAAAAAAGATCAAGCTTCTCTTACAGGCTAACACATACATAAGAAATGATAAGCTAAGCATACTAACTGTAAGATTATAAATGCAGCACACACACAATAGTAAAAAGAACCCAACAATTACATCACAAGGAAGTACAAACAATATGACAATGGTTTACGCAAATCATCTCTAAGGCATGTGTCCAAGAACATGGTGGAAATCACAGAGACTGACAAAATTTAGCTTAGTTCCTACAGATGTATACTTACCTTGGGTCAAGTTGATCCTGACCAGGGTCCCATTTATGGCACTTTTCCACTGCATGGTGCCGGCTCTACTCTACTCTACTCAGCCTTGGTACCTTTTGGGGTTGCTTTTCCATTAGAGGATAGTATTGCCTCTGTGGTACCTGCTCGTCTTTGCGACGTAGCATGTTACTGCCGCGACGGCATCCTCAGTTATATCAAGTTTACTTTTATTCCATCGATTTTGTTAAATATTTGTGTTTAAATCAGGGGATGCGCACTACCGTCACCACGTTATGGCACTAAAGTCCACGAATGTTTAATGGTAATTTCTGTTTGACATTGTCCTGATGCATAGGATACCAGCTGGTGTGTCTGATTCGGTTGCACAAAAACGCAAAGCAATGATATCCGTAAAAGGCATAGAGTATTCATAGAAAAAGGCAATATATTCTCAAGGCATTTGTGTACCATCAGTATTCCATATTGTAACTACAACCCCTGGCAAAAAATATGGAATCACCACACACCGAGGAAGTTAATTTACCTTTTTTCCTTCATAACAAAGAAGCAAATAACACATATGACAAAACAATTATTGTTTATTAGCTTGACATTCAGGCTTCATGAAACATTTCACTTTGAAATTGAAGGCAAAACACGTAGCAAATGCATAAATCGCAGGAGATGGCAGAGTATTAGAATTTATCGCTTTACGATCCGTCATCCCATCTGTGATAACTTTAAGAGAAAAATGATTCATCAACACCTGTAAAGTTATTTTTCTGAGCGATTTTCTTAAAACGGGGGTAGCATCACATAACTTTCTCAAGGATAATTAGTTAGGGGAACAAAACTGGACACAATACCATCACTTAATTTCGCCACGAATGGGGTCGCAGGCAAAGAGGAACGCATTTCATGAATGTAGCAGCTTTGGGGAACAAGCGAGACTGTGTTTGAAAGGTAAGGCAACGCACAGTATATCGAACAAGTTGCCTAAAACATATAAGTCCATGATCATAATAACTACGCTAATCTTGAGAGTCGTCAATCTTCTCTCTGACTAATCAGTGCGCTGCAATGTTGTCACGTCACATTTTAGTACCTACTAGTACCCGGTTGGCTGTTTTTGGAACCCCAGGAGGGCAGGTACCAGAAAAAGTACCTACTAGTGCCTACTACTACCAATTACCAGGTACTTTTTCCCAATGGAAAAGCAAAAAAGGCGAGTAGAGTAGAGTAGAGCCAGTACCCTGTAGTGGAAAAGCGGCATTAGATTCAGACTGATTTATTTATCTCGAATTAGCTTGGCCATCTCCGCAACGGATGGTGTACCAGACAACAATAGTGGAATAAACACCCCATATACATGACGTGATCAGGGTTATTGGCAATCACCACTACAAGAATATGCACTTTTATAATCTGTATCACAGGAATAAGCGTTTTAAATGAATACACTCCCAAACTAATTCTATAAAAGTAAGCAGTTTCATTGTGTACATAATCTATCCATTCTGTCATTGTTGTGGCAAGTTTACCGAGACAGACAAATAATTAAATTGTGTTCTGCTAAATGGTGCAGTTTCCTATCTAATAACGCACAAACATCCTGGTCCCCAGTCCCAAACACAGCCCATGTCCTGAGAAGCAGGAACAGGAGAGAGGAGGGAAAAGATCGCACTCCACTTACAGTCTAATCTTAGTTTAACAAACATACTAATCATATTCTAATTCATAAAAATAATACTACAATTAGCACTAATAAAAAATATAAGCATGTATAATCATAGGAATATTAACTCAGTGTATAAATGCTGCATACATGATAATGAGATTAATAATACTGTGAAAAACTGAACTAAAAACTAATTGCTATTGATAAATGATTTATTGATTGATGACAATCAGTCAAATTGATTGCTTGATTGATGACGTCATTTCCTCTTCATTCTCTATCGGAGCAACAAGCTAGCTGGTGCTGGCTGCTAGCTCTTGCAGTGACAGTATTGTTACTTCCGTCATCTGTTCTGTTATTTTCGGCATTGTCCTCGTGTCCACGAGTAACATAAGTGTTTGTATCATTTACTTTAGTTTTCTTTGAAATATTGTCTTGACGAAAAACAAATCAGATATCCCTTTCTGCCTGCTGTCGTTCATCATTTTTGCTTCCCAATGCGTTTGTGCCAGGGCCCTCAGCTTCTCTGAGAAAGCATTTCAATACATAATTAATAATTTAGAAACATTTCAACCCAAATCTTTTATACGCAGGTTTTAGCCATAGACTGTACAAAACGGTTTTGACCCATTTCATGTTTTTATTTTTCTGTTGTAATTTTTACTGTTAGAAGTTACTGCTGCATTCAAGATGCTATAGCCTGCAGCCGCCACCAGGAGGGGCTGCAAAGGGAGGGGAGCTGCAGCACCAGCAGCAACCCCGCCCCCCTTCCCACGCCCTTGCCCTCTGCTTGTGGGGCAAAATTGCTTACAGCCACTATCAGCCAGGGTTGCCATGGTTGTTGCATTTTTAACCTTGAATCACCAATCTAATACTGTAAAGTAGTTTATTAAGTTTTTAATTTCCTTGTTCAGAGTCTAACCTCATGAAGGGCCAGTTTTTTTTTGATCCTTCAGAGAGCTCTGCTTTTCTCTTAAAGAACAGATATTTGTGACACACATTTGTTGGGATAAATATAGTAGTTACTTTCCTTTTTTTACTAATGTTCCAGCCATAGTGAAAGTATCAATGTCCAGCTTGTTTTTTTTTTAAATCAAAACTTTACATTAAATCTAGTCTTTTTAGTGTCATATTGGTATATCACTCAAAACTAAAGTTTTAATGTTTGTTTTCCACTTTTGCAAGTCCCTCTCAGCATTATTTCCTCATTCTGAACCGTCATATGTCATTCTGAATACTTCCCTTTTTCAAAAGAGTGGATCTGAGAGGTTGGTGCGTCGATAGGTTTTACTTATTTCCTTTGGTCTGATGGCTGGTGAGTATTGCCTCTTCTTTTGTAAATCAATATGAATGTACTTTGTGAAAGTAAATGTTTGGTACTCTTTGGAATTATTTCTTTTGGAAATATTTATAAGGAGGTACATATAAATCATTACATATACATCATTATCGAGTTGAGTGGGGAAAACAAATCAGCAAAGGACAAAAGCAACGTAGTTGAGCTTCTCTTTTTATGGGCGACTGTCAGATAATCTAACCTTCTTGTGTATGCAAAACTATGAAATGCATCATTTTTATTCCGCTTCTAGAAGCTACAATATTTATCCATTTGAAAAATGCAAATCATCTCATGTAGCAGCCTATTTGCTAAATTAATGTTTTATCATTTTTCCTTGGCTTTTCTGAAAAATGATAACTTTGATGTAGTGCCTGAAAGAGTAGAAATGTCCGTAATACGGTATATAAACTATACAGGGGGTGGACAAACCACCATAGAAAAAAATTGCTGTAATTAAGCAAATATTATGAAAGCGTCTGCACAGATAATTGCTAATATTAATTTCTTTCCAAATTCCTTATGCCTCAGGAACAAAACCAGCATACAGTAACAGCAGTAAACCAGAGAAAGTAACAGCAACAAGTAGACATAGTCAACAACGTCCCCCGCCAAAATGTGTTCTTTAAAGATACTATAAACAGAGGCTCCGAAAAATGCCACAAGGGCAATAACTGTGTGAAAAATAATCGTGTGCTTCTTATTTTCAAACTCCATCACGGTCTTTATGGTCTTAAGCTACACACCAAATTTGGTTATCCTATGTCAAATAGTTTCTTAGAAAGGCTGTCCCCTTTAGAGATACCGTGGACAGAGTCGAAAAATACGGATCAAGGGCAATAACTTGGGAAAAAGAATCGCGCGCATCACATTTTCGAACTCCACCAACGTCTTGATGCTCTGAAGCTACACACTGAATTTGGTGATCCTATCTGAAACAGTTTCAGAGAAAAGCTGTCCCCTTTAGAGATACCGTGGACAGAGTGCAAAAATACGGATAAAGGGCAATAACTCCGGAAAAAAGAATCGCGCGCATGTCAGTTTTGAACTCCATCAAGGCCTTTATGGTCTGAAGCTACACACCAAATTTGGTTGTCCTATCTCTAATAGTTTCAGAGAGAAGCTGTCCCCTTTACCTCGGACGGACGCACTGACGGACAGACGGACGGATGGACGGAGCTCAAACCTAGATCCCCCTCCCACTTCGTGGCAGGGGATAATAAACCAGAGACAGTGACAGCAAGAAAGACCCAACCTGCGAGTCAAAGCTCCAAGACAGTTGCTAATAACCATGGAACTACAGCTCTAAAACTTACCCGACAATTGAATCTATCCATGTCTGAATCAGTCCCAGTAAAAACAGTGTGTTGTGAGCTTCAAATAGCAGGTACAGCCCTATTTCCCAAAAAGTTGGGACGCAGTGTAAAATGTAAATAAAAACAGTGTCACGGCTGTGATTTGTACACAGTTCAGGTGCACGGAGGACAGGAAGTTGAGGACTGGACTCAGCTGCAAGGATGGACTTGATAATATTTATTCTGCCTACTGTGCAGCAAAAGGCAGGAACAAAGCAATACAAAACAAACGGGAATCGAGGTTCCTTAATAAAAAAAAAAAAAAAAACTATTGGTAATACAGACTCTGGGCTTAAGCTGTAGTAACAATGTGTTACACATAGAAAACAAACAAGAATCACGGTTCCTTAATATAAAGTGCTGGACAAAACATTAAACAGCACTACATTAGCATTAGAGTAAAAATACACAATCTAAGCAGAAGATAAGACTAAACATATAACACTGACAACAAGGGGACGAAGCTCCGGGATAATATTGGGCCAGGTCATGCGGTAACGGAGTGACATAATTGCTCTATTTTTTATCATAGCTTCTTAACCAGATGAGATAGAGATAAATTTTAAATGGTATTTAGTAGGTCTTAAGTAGTTCTTAAACCTCCAAAAGATTAATATTTGAAAGTTGGTTTATTTATTTATTTATTTTATAAATTTGGCATCTCCAATCCCACCCGAATCTGGAATGCCCAATTGGTGAACTATGTACAAAGCTTGCTAGAATGCGACCCCTTGCTGCCAACTCAGGAGAGCGAAGACAGTTCACGGCTCTCCTCCAAAGCACGTGCCTGTCAGCCACTGCTTCTTATACACTCATTGGTTGAATCTTCGCAAGTTCAGAACGAGGGCGGAGGATACCCGGACATGAACAGACTTAGAATCTTCCCTGACGAGCGCCCGCCTGGCCAACAGGAGGCGCTTGAGCAAATAACAAAGCTATTTATTTATTTCCCTTTTCCTGGCAGTCCCTTCCCAATTTGAAACCCTGTAGCGCGATGGCCAATTGTGCGCTACTGTGAAAAGCTGCTGACCACTGCCGGTTGGTACGACCGGGGCTCGAACCCACGACGTGATAGTCACTTCTGCATTGCAACGCAGTGTCTTAGCCGAGTGAGCTATCTGGCAGCTGAAAGTTGGTTTATTTTTTGGTGAAAATTGTCAGAAACTGGTTGGTAACAGAGTGACGAAAAGTTGACATCAGTTTTTGTCATGTTTGTTCGAAGTGCCATAACCTGCGGTTCTCATTAAAAAAATCCAAAATAATAGGTCATAATATATTTCTATAATAGTTTTCTCCAGGATATCCAAACTTAATTACAAAATCCTTACTCGTTTATTTTTTATGGACATTTTTGTGAAGGGGCGTGCGGAGTGACAAGTGGGAATAGTAACGGAGTGACACAAAACCTGTTTTACTGAAAAAGCATACAATTCTACTCTTTATTTCATTAACCAGTGAATATTTTACCGATGTATGTACAGAGAACTTTAATTTACACAATCATTTGTTTTACAGCGATTTTTCTGGAGTAATTGTGTGGCTTCAATTACTGATTTTGTCCAGAATGCTTTCGTTCATGCGGGCAGGCGTTATAGTCCTAAATCTTGGCAAACCTTTCCTGAACAGTTTTGAAATCAGTAGCAGTCAGCCTAAGGCTGCTAGTTCTGGTGGATGATGTTGGAGCTGGAGCTTCAACCTCAGCAAATATACAGTCTGCATTTACTAAAGAAGGGTCCTTCACAAGTCGGAATGCATTCGATGTGGGATCAGTTTGTTTGAGAAAAGATAGAGTCCAAGACCTCTGATTGTCCTCTTCTTGTGTGTCCTCATGCAGTACACGTCCGATAAACCAGTAGTTTGTCGGTTCCCAGTACACAGCATACCACTTGCCAACAGAAATGGTAAGTTTGCCCTTTTCGCCGTCAACATCTGATTCAAGGCCAAAATTGGAGCATCTGGTGGATCCTCCACCACAACTGGCACAACCTCAGCAGCTTGTGGAGGAAGCAGAGAATGGTTTTCCCCTGCCTGCTCAGAGTAGTTTGAGATGGTCACTTGGCCTTTTGCCAGTGTTACAGACACAGTGCACCTGATGCGTGTTTGGGACAGTAATTGTGCTGTCTAAACATTGTCTAGACCAGTTTTCTTGTCATCGATTGCATCCTGTCCAATGTAAATAACCTCCGTGGACTGATGCAAACTGGCGGCATATTTGGCATATTGCTTGGCGCCTGCTACAACGTGACGTCTGCTTTTGGTTGCATAGTACACTGTTCGTTTGACAGTGCCACCAATACCATCTATGGCTCCTTTGCCATGCGATGTAGCAAAGAAGTGCCAATTTACACAAATTCCTTTGCTCTCTAGCAGGCTAGTAATGTACGTGGACATGTACTTCTGCTTTCAGTGTTAGGCGGCACCATCTGAGATGTTGCTGGCAGTTCATTCCAGTTTGCACAGCATTAAACAAGGCGTCAAGGAATGTAGCAGCCATATACTTGTCATGGTTTTGAGTGTCCGACACAACGCAAAAAGATTGCGTGCCGTCCTGCATCCAGGCCACAGCAGTGAAGACGGTCTATTGGGTGTGACTCCAATGGGCACTCTGAACTTCATCTTGTTCGATTATTGCGGCATTCTCACTGAAGTCGAAATCAACATTATTCAAAATTACTCTCGGTATTGAGTGAAAAAAGTGGCACTCGCCAGTGAAATACGCTATAAAAAGCATGCGGCTCAAGCTATTAGCGCAGATGTGCAATTTTGAATAACGTTGATTTAAATTCAGCATATGCGTCCAGATGAATGATTGTCGTCCTACCTTATCAGGGAGAACAAGCAACACCTGTTAAGTGTGGAGTGCTCTCGGAGTGAACCTTCTGTTAATCATGAAAATGACCGAGAACAGGTCAGGACTAATAATTGTTTAAAACTGATGTTTTGTCCACCCCAATTCTCAGTTCTACTGAATTTACCCCATGATTTCATTGCTGTTAGATCGCATATGGAGAGAAACCGTGTCTTCAGTTGCCAATTATGATAATTGGAAAACACGTCAAAAAAGGAAAATAATTGAGAACTAGCCAGGACTATCCTAATTGTCATAAACGGACGTGTCTGTGCCCCCTCAATTCCTTGTTCTAGCGCCGGGCATGATTCGCTGGCTCCAGATAAGCAACTTGTCCACGCTAACGGAACTTACGGTCTGCAAAATCTGTATTATGTTCATAACATAACCGAGCTCTCTCTAGCTGTCGCGTACTATCCATAAAGCTGCTTTCACATCGGACGCGAAACGAATTTTTCGTGCGACATATTAGCTACATTCAAAGTCAATGCAAAGACGCAAATACACGTGTTATGGGCACATTAAGCAGCTTTCACATCGGACGCAAAACGAAATTTTTCGCGCGAGAGATTACATTCAAAGTAAATACAAAGACAATGCATTGACTTTGAATGTAATCTGTCGCGCGAAAAATTAATTTCGCGTCCGGTGTGAAAGCGGCTTATCGCGCCCATTTTCTGCGAGCAAACGCTGGTCATTCGGACGCAATAAGTAAACCATTACCACGGGCAATTTCTGAAAAGGCCGTTTAGCCTGGAGCTTTCGCCCCCTCGTCATACATCAGCACAGAAGCTGTTCGTTACTCGACGCTAACGACACACCACAGCTATGCACACGAACCAGCAGGTCATTATAATACACACCGAAGCAGTCCATAAGTTGTTGGTCCACTTTTAGCTGCTCCTCGAGCCCATTCTTATTCCGACGCGTCATATATTGACGCTACCTGACCAAGCATCGATATACGAGGCAAAAGGTCAGTTTTAGCGTCCTTTATCGACGCCAGTGTAAAACAAACCCTACCCCCTAACCCCTAATCCCTACCCCCTAACCCCTAACCCTAACCCTCAAATAATGACGCCAAAAGCTTCCTTCTGCCTCGTATATCGACGTTTGGGCAGGTAGCGTCAAGATATGACGAGTCCGGGATGAGAATGTGTTGGCTCCTCACTGTCCGTGTTTCCCTCTAAACTCAGACCCACCGGATTTCTACGGTCTCCGGTCTACACTTGGGTTTGTCGACCCGTTCTACAAATGTGTCTATATGGGGTGGATTCTAGCTTTCCCTCAATCCTAGCTGGAGTAGAAACACCGGTGTACTCAACATAGTAGCCGTAGGTAGACAGCAAATTCAAGCTTGAGCTGCCAGACATTCGCACTGCGTCCTCCACTTTCGCCGTTGCGTTTATTAGCACAAGTTAATTTCATTGGATCTATACACATGTACTGCGTTTGATTGCAGAATATGCCCGTCGATTCCTTTGGGAGACGCGTCAGTTTCACTCTGTTGAGCCGGACCCGGATAATTGCATTCTGCTGCCTCGTCCCGCCTAGATCCGCCCTCCACAGAGCTGGCCAGTCAGAAGAAAGTGGGCACACGGGGAGTGGGGGCCATAGCGGAAGAGCCACCCCAATGAGGCGTTTCAGGCAGAGACTACTATGGACTACAAATGGGGTTTTTTGAGGATGGCAGTATGAGCGAAATAAGTACCCTTTTACTTTGCACGATCAGGAGTTCTCTAGGGGAGTCAAAGACCAAAATATAAACTTGGAAAAATAGCATAATAGGTCACCTTTAAGGCTACTGGGCATAATGTCTAATCGACTGAGTCCTTGGAGAAGAAGATTAACGTTCTTGTGATACTGGCATACGCACAGGTTGTGAGGCTTGCTGTTCCAGGTCAGAACGTCATTCGGCTGTGAGAACTTGAACTTCGTGAGTCCCAGCTGATCTGGATACTGCTCCTTGTATACAGAACATGCTTCTTTGATGGTCATCAGCAAGTAGTGGTGCTGGGCAGAGACAGGTTTCCCATCAAGAATAACTTTTATCGAGTACTTCCTTCCCGGAGACATCCAGCTGGTGTCTGACCGCCGGTAAAATTTACAGACACGGTTGACGATTTCATCGGAAAGTTTATTAGAAGGCGTGTAGGACTTTTCGTCAGCCACAGGTGTAGGTAGCATATCAAACTTGCTGCTAAGACTTGTCAGAGTCTTACTTCGTTTTCATGAGGAAAAGGGCAGGGCATGTATTACACGTTTCACAGCTCGACTAAGATTCTCGCGTTTCCTCTTGGTGTAATGATACAGCCCAGGAACCAGAAGCAAGCAGTAGTGAAAGTCGAAATCATCTATTCAGTCCGAGTTCAAGCCAGAGATCACAGAAGTACAGTGCCACAAAACACAATCCAAAGCTCAGGGTCTTGGGACAGGCAGAGTTTGATAACAGTGGGTGAGAATGGCAATGGTACATAAACGGTAGGCAAAAATCAGCGTTGAGAAAAGAGATCCAAAAAACCAGGACAGCAAAAAACAGAAATCGTGGTCAGGCAGGCAGGCAGGGTCAAAACCAGAACAAAAAACAGAATAAACAGAGGGGCACAGGCAGAAATCGGTAGTAGGGCAAAGGGTGTCTCAAATCTCTCAGATCTTACTGGCGTACGGGTCTCTCGGCACAGAAGAAAAGATCAACGTTCTGACAGGGAAGGAACAGAAATGCAGGGCTTATGCTGCATTCATGTGCGGTTGGGATATTCGGAAAAACGACTTTCCGACTGGGAAAATTCACATGAACGCCCCCTCATGTCGGAAAAAGAACTCGGCATCTCGGAGATAATTTTGGTACCCGAGTTGCCGACTTGACTTGATATTGACGTCACATTCACAGAAAAATGGTGGATGAAAACCAGCGTGTAGTTTACTTTAAAGCAAATACGGAGGTTTTTCTGTTTAAAATACATACGTATGAAATTAATAATATTTCACAGCTCACCTGATCCATTTCGGTTGTTCTTCAGTGTCATGAAAAAACTGGAAACAGCTGTCAGTGTTTTCTTTAAACGCTCTGAGCTTTAAAATACAACTCAGCTTCTTTGCAGCATCGATGTTTTTCTCACATTACGACTTCAAAGCACATGAACACAACGACTTGCCGACTTGGGAACACCGACCTTCCGACATCACATGAATGCAGCATTAAATGAACCAAACAGAAGTCACATGCTACGGGGTAACAGGTGATGGGAGTGACAGGTAATGAGCAATGCAGGTGAGCACATGAGGAAGCCCTAATACAATAATTGGCAAAAGCCAAGACGCTGACTGGGAACACATAGACAACCTATGACAGATAAACGACTCCAGTTAAGGAGTTCTACGTGCACAGATAAAAGAGTGCAGGATAGCAATTAAGCACGTGCGAGAGATTTCGCGGACACACAGGAAGATACAGGGAAAGCAAAGCAAGGGGCAGGGATTAGAACAGGGTGAATGCTGAGATTACGTTGGCAGTAATTAGTAGCGGTGCAACTTTACAAATTAACCTAAGTGCTCGTTAGTTGGTTAGTAATATGTACACGGGTTAGTCAGGTTAGTGACTATAATACAAAATATAAATGTTAGTATTATTAGTAATCAGAGAAAGCAGAGCGAAGGAAGTAAACGAGAAGGAACGGTGGAGAAGGAACTTACCACATTGATCACAAGACAGGGGTAGACACTGGTGCACAGAACAGAAAATAAACAAATGGCAAAACAGAAACTGGGAAGCAGACTAATAAATCAAAGATGCATAACAATGAAAAATAACAAAAACAGACAACTGTCAGAGCAGAATCATAACACTTCGCATCCTTTTGTTTCAGTTGATTTTCTCCAAACTTTTCCTTCTGGCACTCTCTATATCCTCTTTGCTCTTCTGCTTGTGTCAATGGCATTGTGTGTCTTTGTTTATGATGTTCATCACTTCAGAACAGGTTTATATACACCCTTGACAGTTTTTGACATTTTGAGAAAGCTTCTGCTCAACATTCCTTTTAGGCTTAATTGCAGGTGTCCAATTAATTAGGCTGTTGAGGACTCCGTGTCAGAGACAATTAGTCGCAGGTCCTCTGGGAAAATGCTGCAGCTTGGTATAATAATCATCCCCAACACACCCTTGGGAGTTGTCTGTAACTCATGAATTTTACTGACACGACAAAAAGTGTTAATTTAGCAGAGCCGAGACGAGCACCAAAATAGGTGGCAAGATGAGACAGACAACAACAATGACACCGTCTCAGACCAGATGTTACAACCCCATGGACCTAGGGGTGCATGGGGTAGGTAACTGGTTGTGGTGGAATGGGCCAGAAGGTGTTAAAATGAGTAATAGGAGGGAAAACAGTAAAAATAATAATAAAACACAAACAATGCAGCAACTAGTGCTCAAGTGTTTACTGATTGTGGCTGGACATACAGAGGTAGGATACACAAAGACAGTCAAGACACACACTACCAGAGTCAAAGGACGCTGGATGTTGCCAAAATAACCAAAAACAAGCTAACTAACCCGAAGAGTTTCTACACTAATGTTAAAAACAAAAGCCTAACTACTCTCTCTAGCAATAACATACATCGGTTGGCAACCACCCCTAAAGACTAGTGTGCCTATACATTAACATAGCCTACGGGCATATTTATAGGAGCTCCCAGTCTTACCTGTCCCAAGGCTTGGCAGTGTACATAAACAACAATGGAACATATAATGGTTAACACAACTAAGACACTGGATCACAAGAGACAAAATGGCATTTGGAAAAAAGAACATAATCTCTCGAAGAGCAAACAGTCCAGGTCTTTTAAAGGAGGTGGCGGGTTCTGGTTGGTTGATTTGAATGATGAGGTGGCTCTGGGACTGGTGAAGGCGGGGCTTGAAGGGTGTGGCCTGGGAGGCAGGACTTGGTGGATGGTGATGGCAGGGGAAAGGCAGGGAAGTGCAAAAGAAAAACAAATCCAAACACAAAGCACATAACACCAGAGAAAGCACTCCAGCTTGGGATTAATTATTTGAGTCCTACCAACAGTTTTATACAACTTCTTGTCACAAGATTGACAGAAAATCCTTTGAAAGTCTAGTATTATAGGTATTGTCACTCTGTTACTTTGCTGTCACTCCGTTACCGGTAACGTCAGAAAAAAATAATTTCCAAAATTCAAACAATTTCACTGTTGGAACTTTATGATAACAGAGGCTAATATCCTTTCTCTCAGAGAGTTTCATTTATTTTTTTATCCACATTTAATAATGAAAAACTTAAAAATAGGTGTTTTTGCGGTGACGGAGTGACAGGTGAAATTTTGAAAATCCACTAACTTTAATGGTGAATATAACTCAAACCTCTATAAGCTGTGAAAAAACAAATAGTGAATTTAGAAAATGTAAGGAAATATCTTTTTAAAAAATGTAAACTGAAGTAAAGGTAACATTAGTTGAATACTGGAATTGGGCTATTTTAATTTTGACCAAATAGGGGCCAACTGGATTTACGACACCTTCATCAACACCCCTATCTTTAAATAGCTATAACTCAAAACATATACTATCAAATGTAGCTACGTGATTACGAGACTTCATAAAAGACGGAGTGACAGACTCGGTCTTTCATACACACTGCTACCGCCCATAGGCAATTACACACAGACACAAACAATGAAGAAATACATGAGGAATGCAGTCCGGGTTTTAGTAGACCGGAGAGCTGAGGGCTGGAGGCGTGGCCTCACAAACAGAATGCAGTGATTTGGAAATCAATTACAACCCCATATTTAATTAAAAATTGGACAAAGACAACATATCAAATGTTGAAATTGACACTTTTTTGTCTTTTGAAAAATATCTGCTCATTTTGAATTTGATGACAGCTACATGTTTTTTAAAAAAAATTGGGATGGGACAATAAAAGACTGGAAAAGTTTCATGATGCAAAAAAAAGCAAAAAATGCAGAACACCTCACAAATAATTATATTATTTAGCAACAGGAGAGTAACATGATCAGTTATAAAAGGTCTTTCATCAGTAAATATGGCGAGGGCTTAACCACTCCCAAAAAGACAGTGAAAGACTGAATTTGGAAATAGGTCAACAATTTAAGAATAATGTTTTCCTCACAAAATTGCAAAGAATTTGGAGATTTTAACCTTTATGTCATTAAAAGATTCAGAGAATCCAGAAAAATCTCTGCATGCATGAGACAAGGCCAAAATCCAATTTTGAATGGCAATGATTTTCAGGTCCTTGGGCAGCACTCCATTAAAAACAGACAGGGTTCCAGGGTGGAAATCACTGAATAGACTCAGGTACTGTTCTGTAAACATTGTCAGCAAACACAGTTTGTCACTGCATCCCCAAATGCAAGTTAAAACTCTGCCATGTAGAGATTAAATCATACATAAGCAAGATCCAGAAACAATGCCTTCTTCTCTGGGCCCGAACTCATTTAAAACGTCCTGAGGCAAAGTGGAAAACTGCCGTGTGGTTTAACATATCAAAATGTGAAATTCTCTTTGAAAATCATAGATGCCATGTCCTCTGGGCTAAAGAAGAGAGGGGCCATTCAGCTTGTTATCAGCAAAAAATTCAAAAGCCAGCATCCATGATAGTATGGGGGTGGATTAGTACACATTGCATGGGTAACTTGCGCATCCGTGAAGATCCATGAAAGATATATACAGGTTTTGGTGCAACAATTACAGCCACGCAGATGCCTTTTTTAAGGGAAGGTCTTGCTCATTTCAGCAAAACCATGCCAAACACCATACTTTGCACGTAGTACAACAACATGGTTCTGTTGTAAAAGAGTCTGGGTGCTAAAGTGGTCTGCCTGCGGTCCAGACCTGTCACCCACTGACTATATTTGGCGCATTATGAAACGAAAAATATGACAAGGAAGGTTGCAATGTATTGAGCAGCTGAAATCCTACATTAAGCAAGAATGGGAGAAAAATATTGCTTTCAAAACTACAACAGTCGGTCTGCTTTGTTCCCAAACACTTACAGAGTGTTGATTAGAGAAAACGTGATGCAACACAGTGGTAAACATGCCCCTGTGCCAACTTTTTTTGAAAGGTGTTGCTGGCATCAAATTCACAATAAGCTCATATTTTCAAAAAAAAAAAAAAATCTGTTTAAACAACTGATATTTTGTCTTTGCACTATTTTCAAATAAATATAAAGATTGAATGATTTGAAAATCACTGCATTGTTTTTATTTACATTTTACAAAGTGTCCCAACCTTTTTGGAAACGGGGTTGTATTGATGGCAATGCTTTTGATGATTTGATCACCCCCACATATGTCAAATTTTCAGAACGGTACTCAGTCACAAAAATCACATATTCCCCATTTGCATCATATGATGGCTGATTATTTTTATTTGCCAGGGTTCTTCAGCAAAAGAAGAGACATGAACTGGAAAAATGGTGTCTGGCATGCCTCATCATCTCTGGTGCTGGTGTTCTTCATTTGGTATGGCTGTGTTCCAAATGAACTGGTGAAAGGATACTATATCAAGAACTGCACGACTCATCTCTCAGGAAATGACCCAGGTCATCCAAGAGTTATGTGTTGGAACCAGGGATTTTACACTGTTCCCTCAGACATACCATCTAATGTGACGGAGTTGGACTTGTCTGTCAATTTCATCTCACAAATAAAGGTGGGAAATTTTAAAGACTTCTCTGTTCTTCAAAATTTAAAGGTGTCAAGCAATCAGATCTGGAATGTAGAAAAGGGAGCCTTCAAAGACTTGTTCAATTTACGCGAGCTGAATATCGCCGAGAACCATCTCACTATCATCTCAAATGTCTTTGATGGCCTTGTCAACCTTGAAACTTTACGATTAGATGGGAACAGGATCAGCAGAATTGCCTCATCAGCCTTTTCTCAACTCACCAATATAAAAAATTGAACATGAGTAACAATAGGCTTAATCACATAGAGCAGATTCAACCAATCATAAAGCTGTCAGCACTGCAGAACCTGCACATTGGAATGAACAACTTCACTACTTTTCAATCCAAAGACATTTCAAATATTTCCCTGGGAATAAAACTGCTGGATTTATCCTGGAATCCACTGAAATTATTCCAACTCTCAGCTGATATTCTACCACATCTTGAGGTCTTAGACGTATCCTACGTTGGTGCTAGTGGAGATCTGAAGTGGGATGTACGCAATCAGTCCTTTTTACGCAGTGTGAACAGAGCCAACTTGAGCGGCATCCAAATCTCCAAGGAGGAAATTAACAAATTATTTTATAGCCTCAATGCCTCAGTGGACCACCTAGAGATGAATAATATGAACTTAAATATCACAGATCTCTTGAACATAACCTGCCAAATGCCAACTTTAAGAGTTATTCGCTTCATGTCAAATGGCATCACCTCAATTGATGACCAGTTACTCATGGCCTGCACACGTTTGAGTCATTTGGATGTTTCCTCAAACATGATCCACCATTTGTCAGAGCATGCATTTAAAGCACTTAAGCAGTTAATAAATCTGCGCATTACTCGCAATAAATTGACTGCAGTCCCAAGTGCGATTCGAAATCTCCCTGTCCTCGACATCATGGACCTCACCTTCAATAAGATCACAGGTATTGCCAGCTCTAACTTCTCACACTTGGGTAAGTTAAGAAGTCTCTACCTGTTTCATAATCAAATATCTGTTCTCGATCCCTGTGTTTTCAAATACTTGCCAAGTCTTCAAACATTGAAATTGGGTGGCAACAAAATAGTGGACATCACAGGAGTTTTCTGTACCCTGCAGAAACTGAAACATTTGGAACTGGGAGGTAATAAACTCAGTACAATTCGAAAAGCAGATTTTGAAGGTTTATGCGCCCTAACATTCTTGGATCTCTTTGACAATCAAATTACTGTGATAGACAATGAGGCTTTTGCAAAGCTAACCAACTTGCAACAGTTATATCTCCAAAAAAATAAGATCACTGCGGACATAATTGGTTCTAAAATTATTTTTGCAGGGACGTCAAACTTAAAAACACTGCATTTATCTTATAATTATATATCATATTACAATATAAAAGAATTGGAACACCCGCCCTTCTCTCTGCTTAAGTCTTTGACACATCTGGAAATTAGCAACCTGGGTCGAGGAAAAGGACAACTTTATTTTCCACGTAACCTTCTGAAAGGTCTGACTTCTTTGCGAGAGCTCCATGCTGAACATTCACGCATTGAAACACTGCATTCGGATACTTTCAGATACACCCCACACCTAGTGCACCTCGACATCAGCGGAAATTTTTTTACTGCTCTCTCTCCCCAAGTGTTTCAAAACATTCCAAAGCTCACTGAGCTGATGATGAATTCCGCCGGACTACGATCATTGGACTTCCTGATCTTAGCCAACCTCTCCAGACTAAGGGTCCTGCACGTGAATCAGAACAAGTTAGATGTGATAAATGATAAGCTGATCAACTCCCTCCCCGCCCTCACTTACCTCAGCCTGGAGAGCAACACCTTCATCTGCGACTGCGATAACGCCTTTTTTATCAACTGGACAAACAACAGTATGCAGACCCAGGTCATTGGGGCTAGCTCACTCACCTGCAGCTACCCTGCTGACTACAGTGGGAAGAGGCTGCTGGATCTGGACACAAGCTCTTGCAATGTAGATATAGGTTTCAAGTGCTTCATCTCAACCACCGTTGGGGTTTTGTTGATCATGCTGGGCTCAAGCTTCTATCATTTTTTGCGCTGGAAAGTAATTTATGCCTACTACCTTTTTCTTGCCTACATTTATGACTACCGACAAAATAAAAAGCAGAAGGGGCTACGAGACTTCGAGTTTGATGCCTTCATCTCCTACAATTCTCGTGACGAGCCAAGGGTTCTGGAGGAACTTGTCCATGAGCTGGAGGACAACCAGGGCTGGAAACTTTGTCTGCACCATCGGGACTTTGAGCCAGGAAAGCCTATCCTGGACAACATTGTAGAGGGCATCTACAGTAGCCGCAAGACCATCTGCCTGATCAGCCGCCGCTACTTGGAAAGTGATTGGTGCTCCAGGGAGATCCAGGTGGCCAGTTTCCGCCTTTTTGATGAGAAGAAGGATGTTCTAATTCTGGTATTCCTGGAGGATATCCCTAGTAGCCAGCTCTCCCCCTACCACAGGATGAGGAAGCTGGTGAAGAGGCGTACCTACCTTAGCTGGCCAAAACCAGGAGAAGACACTAGGGTCTTCTGGCAGAAACTTCGGTGTTGCCCTGGAGACTAAGGATGGACCTGAGCATGAGAACCAAATTCTGTCTGGGCTGGAGCATTAATATGATATCTTCAGACTAATGGCACTTATCAATGGTGTTCATGCTGACCACTCCTTACCCTGTTACGTGAATTTAGTCATTGTCTCATCAAAGATTCGAACCTGACCATGAGCAACATTGTAACAAAAAAAAAAAAACAGGCCCATGGTTGATTTTGTGTTGATGTGTTATTACACTGCCTGTCCAAAATTTTAAAAAAATTTTCAGACTCAGATATTTAGTTGGAACCCCTTGTGATGTTCTGATGTTTATCTATGGAGAGAAAGACCTCTAGTGGTGACTCCTAACACAATGTTTATTTTGTGCTACCAGCGTTGCCGTAGTTTGATAAAAGACAGTGGCGAAGTAGTAAACACTCACATATTTTTCTCTCTTGACTTGTTTGGCCAGAAAAACGTTTGCCTGTAAGTACGAACTCATACAGTTATCTTGACATTGAGTATTAAGAATACTAGCTATGAAAATCTTTGTTAATGAATCCAAGTTCATTCGAAATGTATATTCGGATCGTATATGCTGGTCGCTAGCATCGTAATGGAATTTCCCATATAAGTTAGCCATAAGCTAACGAATTTGTTGCTGCACGTTTTAAATGCCATAAGCTAACGCATTCTTTGCTGTACTTTTTAAACAGACAATATAACAATATAACAATCAATGTCTGTAACCGAATGAAATTCTGAGATTTATTCTTTTATCTGTCTAGTTTTACAGTGCTTCCTGAGTAAAGTTTTGAAAAGATGCAAGCTGCTTCATTCTTTATCTTGGGGAAACTGTTCGTTATCTGCCCAGCTGACGTAGCAGGCTAGACCGTGCCACATACACAGAAGCAGGGGCAGAATAGTAAAAAGGCAGCTCTTCCAACGGCCAGCGTTCTTCCAATTTGTTAGTAGAAAACCACCTAAAACAATCACCATGGCACAAAGAAAAGAAGAAGTGGATTTTGATGAACTAGAAACAAGATCACAAATATCCAACTGCTCAAGAACCAGCAGACAGTCTGTAGCTAACTCTCTGGCATTGAAAGCACGGGCTAAAGCAGAAGCCGCACGTATGGTGGTCGCATTCGCTAGACAAGAGGCAGAGCTAATAAAACAACAAGCCATTCTAAATGCCAATCTGCATGAACTGAAATTAGCAAAGGCGGCGGCCTGCTGCTAACGCCGAAGCTGAAATCCTAGAAGCAGCTGCTGAAGAAAAATATGAATGTGAACTGTCAAACCCGCTTCGGTCAATTAAAATTAACACAGTGCCTCTGACTCCAGTCGAAATTCATAGTGAGAACTGGGAGACATTCTCATGGAACCTGAAACAGCCAGGGCAGATGGATACCTACCTGGTCTCTCATACCTCAGCACCTCCCGCGAAGTAAGCCCAATAGTCCAGAAACTCCCGCTCAACCTACAAGAGAGGTGGATTACTGTAGGATCACGTCACAAGGAACAACACAGAGTGCCATATCCTCCTTTTTCAGTCTTCGTCAGCTTTGTCTGTGAACAAGCAAAAACACGCAACGACCCAAGCTTCGCCAGCATAACAGCATGGGGTGCAGCAAAGGCAGAAAAGAGTGTTTTCCAGCCATCCAGCCATCACATGAGAACATCAGTTGCTGTGAGGAAGACTGAAATCTCAAGTGGCAGCGACAGCGATAACACCATAGCAGTCAGGAAACACAATGATCCTGACAAACAGTGCCCACTACATAACAAGCCTCACCCATTGAGAAAATGCCGTAGCTTCAGAAACAAAACTCTGGATGAAAGGAAAGCGTATCTGAAGAAAAAACACGTCTGTGCTTCATCCGCTCATGTCGCTAAGGACTGTGACAGGACTGTGCTGTGCCAGGAGTGCAACAGCGACAAACACCCATCAGCGCTACATCCAGGCCCCACCCCATGGAAAACTGATGCCCATGTGAGTACCGTGGATCACAGCGGGGAGCGGCAGCCGCTGGAAGCCATTCCGCCTGTGACGTCCAAATGCACAGAAATCTGTGGGAGTGCGAATACGTCAAAATCGCGCTCCAAAATCTGTCTTGCGTTAGTGTATCCTGCAGGCCAAAGAGACATAGTTCTTGACGAGCAGAGGAATAAGTCCCTGGGCAGAACAGAATTCTTTGAACATTTCGGAATTCACGCACAGGAACGAGATACACTTTGAAGACATGCTCAGGACTGCTAAATACAGCCGGGCGGCGCGCCAGCAACTTCATGGTGGAGTCATTAGAAGGCAACTTCCACATTCCATGTTGCCAGACGACAGGTCTGAGATACCATCACCAGAGGTAGCCAGACATCATCCTCACCTCAAGCACTTGGCAGACAAAATCCCAGTCCTGTACCCAGACGCGTCCATCCTTCTTCTCCTTGGGAGAGACTTTATCCAGGTGCACAAAGTGTGGGAACAATGTAATGGGCCACAAACCGCGCCGTTTGCCCAGCGACTCGACCTTGGATGGGTGATAATCGGAGGTGTGTGTCTGGGAAGAGCACACAAAACCACCACTGCCAGCGTCTTCAGAACCAGTGTGCTGATAAGCGGGCGCCACTCCATCCTCAGCCCATGCACCAGCAGCTTAATGGTCAGAGAGAAGATTGACTGCCTTTTGCCACCCCACACCTCTTAATGTGTGTCTCATGCAGCCAATGAAGCAGACAGCCTGGTTAGAAATGTGTTTCAAAGAACACAGCGCGATGACCAGCTTGGCCTGTCCATCGAAGATGAGTTGTTCCTTGACCTCATGGATAAGGAGATCTACATGAACGAAGCAAACTGCTGGGTAGCACCGCTGCCATTCAGGCCAAACAGGCCGTGTCTGCCCAACAACAGACAACATGCTGTCAACCACCTTGCCTCCCTCTGCCGCATGCTGGAGAAGAAACATGGCATGAAAGAACACTTCTTCAACTTCATGCAAGCAATGTTCGATGCAGACCAAGCAGAGCCTGCCCCAGCGCTGAGGCCGCAACAAGAATGCTGGTACCTACCAATATTTGGTGTTTATCACCCACAGAAAAAGGATCAGATATGGGTAGTGTTTGATTCCAGTGCAAAGTACGAAGGCACCTCGCTCAATGATGTTCTTCTCAGTGGGCCTGGCATGAACAATACCTTACTGGGGGTCCTAATGCGCTTCCGCAGAGAGCCTGTTGCGGTAACTGCAGATGTACAGCAAATGTTCTGCTGTTTCATTGTCCAGGATGAGCATTGTGATTTTCGGAGATTTTTGTGGTTTGAAGATAACAACCCAAACAAACACATCACTGAGTACCGCATGAAAGTGCATGTTTTTGCCAACTCTCCTTCCCCTGCAGTAGCCATCTACGGCCTGAGAAGAGCAGCCCTGCACAGAGAAAAGGAACACGGCAGCAAAGCTAGACAGTTTGTCATGAGAAACTTCTATGTTGATGATGGGCTATCCTCCTTCCCCACTGATGAAAAAGCCATTGCCATCCTGAAAAGCACAAAAGAAATGTTAGCAGAGTCAAGCATTAAGCTACACAAAATAGCCTCAAACAGCTGTGCTGTGATGGATGCCTTTACCCCTGAAGAGCGGGCCAAAAACTTGGTGGATCTAGAGCTAACTGTTGACCCCTTGCCACTGCAGCGCAGTTTGGGACTCGCCTGGAACTTATAGTCAGACACATTCACCTTCCGTGTATCCAGCGAGAGGAAGCCATTCACTAGAAGGGGAATCCTGTCTACAGTCAATGGGCTTCACGACCCCCTGGACTTTGTGGCACCTGTCACAATTCAAGGGAAGGCCTTAGTCAGGGAGGTGTCTGCCAAACAAGCTGAATGGGATGCTCCCCTGCCAACGCTGAAGGTAGAACAGTGGAGAATGTGGACAGACTGTCAGTTTGAGCAGCTTCAGATTGAAAGACTCTATGTGCCTGTTTCTTTGTGCTCCACAAAACACAGAGAACTCTATGTCTTCTCTGACGCCTCCACTATGGCTATATCAGCAGTGGCCTATCTTAAAGCAACAGATAAAAAAGGACACACTCACATTGGATTCGTCACGGGCAAGTCAAAGCTGGCTCCTCATCCCCCGCACACTGTTCCACGGCTCAAACTTTGTGCTGCTGTCTTGGCCGTTGAAATTGCAGACTTAATTACAGAGGAACTTGACGCAGACATCCACAAAGTCACATTCTACACAGACTGCCGGATCGTATTGGGCTACATCAACAACAATAGTAAAAGATTTTACATATATGTAGCCAACGGAGTCACTCGCTTCAGAAAGTCCATAAGCCCTGAACAATGGCACTTTGTCAGCACAGAACACAACCCTGCAGACCATGGGACTTGCTCAGTGCCAGCAGCCATGTTGAAAGACACCAACTGGTTCAAAGGTCCAGCTTTCCTAGCCAAAGACACCTCACAGCCAGAGACATTTGAGCTCATTGACCCTGAAGCGGACATACACATAGGACCACAGGTCCAAGCCTTCATAACCAAGGCCTTCGAAGGTGAGCTGGGGTCAAACCGATTTGAACGCTTCTCCAGCTGGAAGTCACTCAGTCGAGCCGTTACTAAGCTCATACACAAGGCCAGGTCCTGCACAAAGGGCTCAACCAGCGATACGGATGAGTTGACACAAGCAAAACTAATAATAACCAGAAATGCTCAACATGATGTGTTTACCGAGGAGATGAAATGCCTGTCCAGAGGTGAAGTCGTCCCAAAGTCAAGTGCTCTGAGGAAACTGAATCCAATTGTGGACGCAGATGTCCTGCTAAGAGTTGGTCGACACATTCCTTTGGCTGACTTAACCTGGGAAGATAAACACCCAATCATTGTTCCCAAAAGGCACCACGTAGCAACCTAATTGATGAGGCATTACCATGAAAAGGTCGCTCATCAGGGAAGACATCTGACAGAGGGCGCTGTTCGCTCTGCTGGACTGTGGCTGATTGGAGGCAAGAAACTGGTGTCAAGCATCATTCATAAGTGTGTGACCTGTAATAAGCTGAGAGGAAAAATGGAAGAACAAAAAATGTCAAACCTACCTGCCGATCGACTCGACCCAGGACCTCCGTTCACAAATGTGGGTGTTGCTGTGTTTGGTCCATGGACCATAAGCTCAAGTCGAACGCGAGGTGGGATTGCAGAGAATAAACGCTGGGCAGTCATCTTTACTTGCCTGGTCACAAGAGGTGTGCACATCGAAGTGCTCAAGTCTCTGTCCTCCTCAAGCTTCGTTAATGCACTAAGGAGATTCACAGCTGTTCGTGGCCCTGTCCGCTCTTTCGTTCTGACCGAGGAACAAACTTCATAGGGGCATGCAAGGAACTTCAGATCAAATCTGATGACCACGAACTGACTACTTACCTTCAAGACGAAAGCAGCACTTGGACCTTCAACCCTCCCCACTCCTCCCATATGGGTGGAGTATGGGAGCGGATGATAGGTATCGCCCGTAGGATACTGGATGCACTGCTGTTAAAGACAAACACTGCTCACCTGTCTCATGAAGTTCTGGTCACACTCATGTCTGAAGTCATGGCCATTATGAACGCCAGACCCCTAGTTCCAGTGTCATCCAATCCAGACATGCCCACAGTCCGCTCACCAGCTATGCTGCTAACTCAGAAAGTCGACCCAGTGCTGCCACCCGTGGGAGAGTATTACCTTCAAGACCTATACAGCAAGCAGTGGAAGCAGGGACAGGCGTTGGCCGATGCATTCTGGAAACCCTGGCGTCAAGAATACCTGGTGTTACTCCAACTAAGGAAAAAGTGGCACATGGACAGGCCAAACCTGAGCGAAGGAGATGTTGTGCTGCTCAAGGATGCACAGGCCAAGCGGAATGAATGGCCTGTTGGAGTGGTGGTGAACGCCATTCCTAGCAAAGACTATAAAGTTTGCAAAGTGGATGTGAGGGTGGTCAGACAGGGTACTCAACGGGTGTATTCTAGACCAGTCTCAGAAGTTGTTTTACTTGCAAAAGGGGAATAGTGTTATAATACATTATAACAAGCGGGGAGTGTGATGTTCTGATGTTTATTTAGGGAGAGAAAGACCTCTAGTGGTGACTCCTAACGCAATGTTTATTTTGTACCACCAGCATTTCTGTAGTTTGATGAAAGACAGTGGCGAAGAAGCAAACGCTCACGTATTTTTCTCTCTTGACTTGTTTGGCCAGAAAAACGTTTGCCAGTAAGTACGAACTCATACAGTTATCTTGACATTGAGTATTAAGAATACTACCTATGAAAATCTTTGTTAATGAATCCAAGTTCGTTCGAAATGTATATTTTGATCGTATATGCTGGTCGCTAGCATCGTAATGGAATTTCCAATATAAGTTAGCCATAAGCTAACGCATTTGTTGCTGTAAGTTTTAAACGCCATAAGCGAGCACATTTGTTGCTGTACATTTTAAACAGACAATATAACAATATTGTTCTTTATCAACGTCTGTAACCGAATGAAATACTGAGATTTATTCTTTTATCTGTCTAGTTTTACAGTGCTTCCTGAGTAAAGTTTTGAAAAGATGCTAGCTGCTTCATTCTTTATTTTAGGGAAACTGTTTGCTATCTGCCGAGCTGATGTAGCAGGCTAGACCGCGCCACATACACAGAAGCAGGGGCAGAATATCCCTGTTTCTTTGATTACAGTGCAAACATGTTGTGTCATTGTTTTGACAACCATATGCAATGTCTGAACATTTATTTTCAATCAAAGTTGCATTAATTTCTGGCCGAGATCTTGTTTTGACGACAGGATTGTTGAACCTCTCAGTAGTTTTCTCCAGCACATCAATGCGGTTAAAGTCAAGATTTTGCATTGGTCATTTCATGTGTGAACGTGATTCCTAATACTTGTTTTTCTAATTCTTTCTTTTCTTATCTTCATGCGGGCCAATAATTTAGTCCCTCTGAAACACTGTAACATCTTTTCTAGCAACCCCCATAACGCACCACGCCCCTGTCGGCGATTTGTTCAGTGCAATACTGTGACCTAAGCGATGCTATAAATACCACGGGAACTTCATTCCCCTTCTCGCACTGCATCTGACGGATTGTAAAGGTGAGGTTCGATTAGAAAGCCCAAATTTTGCTGATTTCACTGATGTTTTTTTACATAAAAATTGGATAATTTTCAGGCATTGAAATTTACAATTGAAAATTTTACATGAGTTCTCCCTGCACCCGACACAAAATTTGATAATTCAGACGTGCTCTACATGATGTCTTCTGCGAGAAAAATATCACTTCGAGTTATTATGGCCACGCGCAGACCATGATATATGCAGCGCAAAAGTTAGTAGACCCACTTTTTAATGAGGGCAATCAAAAACCTAATCGTAATCCGAAGTAGCAAAGAAGTGTGGCCCTAAATAATACGATGTGGACCTGCCTTTTGTTTAGAAAAACCCTTATTTTCATATTTTTTCCAGTAGTTTGAGAACAGCCACCAGGTGGCGCTATAGGTTACCTTCAAAACGGCTAGAGGGATCGCGAAAAAAAGCTGGAAATATGTCACTAGCCACGTCCTCAGCATACGCTGCAAATTTGATGAAATTCTGAAAACTAAAATTTTTGGTCATTTTTGAGTGTCAATGGAAAAGGTCACAATTCTTCTAATGCATTTCCTATGGGAAGATTAGGGCAAAATAGGTCATTTTCCAGCCACTAAATTCTGAATATCTTTTGACTGGAATATGCTAGAGATATAATTCAAATAGGAAAATTATCTGTGACAAAGCCTTTATCACATGATACGACCAGATATATTCTCTTATTCAATTTGAAAATTTATGGGGGTTGCTATCTTTTCTGCCACCATGGGATATGTCTTCTGACGTAATTTTTAGGAAATGAGAAGATACAAGCTTTCTCAGTTTGGGTTAAAATTATTATTGCCTCCTGAAATACATTGTGAAAAGGTATTTGCCCCCTTCTCGATTTCATTTTTTTCCCCTTATTAGTCTTCTATACGGTTCAAATGGTGGCCGACGTGGGGAAACTCACAACAATGGCCCATAACATCTCCTGTCACAAAAAACATGCTGCAGCTTCAGAAACAATTAGCCACGTGATTTGCTTTGTACAACCCCAATTCCGAAATAGTCGGGACGAAGTGTAAATTGTGAATAAAATCAAAATGCAATGACTTTCAGATCACATGAGCCAATATGTTATTTACAATAGAACATAGAGAACATTTCAAATGTTGAAACTGAGACATTTTACATTTTTATCCACAAAATGAGCTCATTTCAAATTTTCTGGCTGCAACAGGTCTCAAAAAAGTTGGGACACAGGCAAAAAAGGGCTGAAAAAGCAATTAATATATAAGAGAATCAACTGAAAGAACATTTAGTAATTACATTAAGTGGCTTCAGGTGTGTAACATGATTGGCTATAAAAGGGATGTCTTAGAGAGGCTGAGTCTCTCAGAAGTAAAGATGACCAGAGGCTCTCCAGCCCATGAAGGCTTGCGTAAAAAAAATTGCGGCATACTTCAAAAACAATGTTCCTCAACGTCAAATTGCAAAGGCTTTGAAGGTCCCATCAGCGACAGTGCATAACATCATCAGAAGATTCAGAGAAACTGGAAAATCTCTGTGCATAAGGGACAAGACCGAAGACCTTTACTGGATGCCCAAGATCTTTGGGCCCTCAGACGCCACTGCATCACTCACTGGCATGATTCTGTCATTGACATTCCTAAATGGGCCCAAGAATACTTCAAAAAATCATTGTCTGTGAACACAGTCCGCCATGCCATCCACAGATGCCACCTAAAACTCTATCATGCAAAAAGGAAGCCATTGTTGAGCATGATACAGAAGCGCCGCCGTGTTCTGTGGGCCAAGGCTCATTTAAAATGGACTGTAGCAAAGTGGCAAAGTGTCCTGTGGTCAGACGAGTCCAAATTTGACATTCTTGTTGGAAATCATGGGTGTTGTGTCCTCCAGGCTAAAGAGGAGAAAGACCACCCCTCCTGTTATTAGCATTCAGTTCAAAAGCCAGTATATCTGATGGTATGGGGATGTATTAGTGCATATGGTGTGGGACACTTGCATGTTTTAAAAAGCAACATGAATGATGAAAGGTATATAAAGGTTTTAGAGCAACATACGCTCCCCTCTAGACGACATCTATTCCAAGGAAGGCCTTGTGTATTTCAGCAGGACAATGCAAAACCACATACTGCAGCTATTACAACAGCATGGCTTCATAGTAGAAGAGTCCGTGTGCTGAACTGGCCCGCCTGCAGTCCTGATCTTTCACCGATTGAGAACATTTGGCGCATAATTAAACGAAAAGTCCATCAAAGGAGACCCAAAACTCTCCAGCAGCTGGAAGCCTGTATTAAACAAGAGTAGTATCAAATTCCAATGGCTACACTCAAGAAACCTGTCTCCTCAATGCCCAGACGCCTCCACTCTGTGTTAAAAAGAAGAGGGAATGCTACACCATGGTGAACAGGACCCTGTCCCAACTTTTTTGAGACCTGTTGCAGCCATCAAATTTGAAATGAGCTCATTTTGTGGATAAAATTATAAAATTTCTCAGTTTCAACATAAGCTATGTTGTATTGTGAATAAAATACTGGCTGGTATGATTTGAAAGTCATTGCATTTTGATTTTATTCACAATTTACACTTTGTCCCAACTATTTCGGAATTGGGGTTGTAGCTTGTCCGTTAGTTCTCGCTGTCAGCAGGGAGATACCAACAGACGTATTTTAGAAATATAATGGGTTTTCAAGCGGACACTCATTGAAAATCCTAAAGCAGGTCAAATTATACCTCTGTCGAGAGCTAAGGGTATATTGAACATGATAAAAGTACTTTTACATCACCACCTAAGCCCAGAAAAGAAATATAATCAATAGAAGTCACCCTTCCATTCACCCTGCACTGTTAAAAGAAAAAGTTTCAACACACTGGTTTTGTGTCCTGAGGCACCAGATCTGGAGGCTGGTGAGTGAAATCTGGTGTTTGGAGGGTGTTTGCTTTGAAACCAAATGTTGGTGTTTCGGCACACTCAAAATGAACCTTAAACACAGAAAACAGGGTTTCTTGAGTGAGGTCTGGTGTTTGGAGGGTGTTTGCTTTCAAACCCAATGTTGGTGTTTCGGCACACTCAAAATTAATTTTAAACACACAAAAAAGGTTTTTTCAACTCAGGAAGTTTACTGCTGTTCCTGTCGAAGTGCAACATACCATAAACTCTATATCAATTAAAAGAATCTCCAGGGTATAATAACCAAAATATAGCCTATGACCAGAAATGATTTTTGCATTACAATTTGTTGTTGTTACGCAGTAAATAGAAATTTCAAATGGAATGTGTGAAATGTATTTCTATTGTTTATGCTTCCATGTCCCGGGCAATCTCGTCGCTGACTTGTAGGCCCACACACTCACCGAGGAACACATCTCCTGTGCCTCACCGAGGGGAATGAGAAGTCTATCATTTTTGCGTTGAACAGTGTCCAACGCAGGATCGCCGCTCATTCGCTGTCGTACATATTTACGTCTGTCACCATAAAAAAATACAGATATGCAGGAAACCTATACAGAATTTTTTTTTTTTATAATTACAACTCACATACATGCAGGATCACATGACTACAGTGTAATTGTTAGAAATGGTTCATAATTATGAATGAATGACTTATCCAGTAGGCCTACACTAAATGCTGTTTCCATACTAATGCCAACGGTTATTAACGCAGGGCACAGCACAGTGGTTAAAGCACTAGATTCAACATTAAAGATATTCATGTTTGCACCCATGCAAGAATGCAGTTCATCTGTGTGCGGTACTTGGCCTTTCCCAAAAGGCATTCGTACCTTGAGTATTTCAGTCTAAAAATACGCACATACGTATCTGATCGTTGTAAAAAATGCACGGACGGCAGTCTTGGAGCAACTTTATTAGATTTAGGCACTGAAAGTACTTAGTAACATTTAAGGTTGGGAATAGAACTGGGGTCCGGCCATAGACTGTGTAAAAAGATGGACGAAGCAACCATGATGTCACCCACTGATTTCAGCGTACCATTTAGGAAGCCTCGATTTTGGCACTTTGTACTGGGCCATTTTGTCATTTTGTAACTGGATGTTCTTCCTATTGGACAAGAGCGTGAATTGAAGATCCAGGGAGGAGCGAAGGGTGGATCTAAGGGTGGATCTGACCTTATCTGAAGAGGACCAGAGGATAGACATGCTCCAAAAGCACATCTGGCTTTATCCTTTGGTGTAGTCTATTTGGGACTATAATTTACAAAATTGAACATCATGATATATTGAAGGAGACTTGAAACTTGTGATAGATACCATAAAATAATGTGGAAAATCATTATTCAAATAATAAATCAGGTGGGAAAGTAGGGTCATTTCCTTATAGACATCTATAGCATTGAACTTCTCTCTGCAACTACCGACATCGCCATCTGCTGCCCATTAAAAAGAATGCAATTTTTTGAGATTTTCGCATTGGCTTCACTTTTCAGACCCAGGTGCTGTGTCCAACCTTTTGGAAAGTCTGTGGGTCAGGGTGAGGTTTAGGCACTAAAACTACTTGGTTATGTTTAACTGCTTGGTTGTGTTCAGGGTTCGGGTCAGGATTACGGTCAAGGTGAGGTTTAGGCATCGATATTACTTTGTTTGGTTCAGACACCAAAACTACTTGAAGTTTGGGGAGTCGGACCGGGTTCGCCATTACGGGTACAAAAAAAAAAAAAGTAATAATTTAATTTCACTAGTGCTTGCGCTAATTGCCGAGTGGAAACGCAGTGGTTTGAGAGACTGACTCGTGTGTGGAGAATATGGGTATCAACAACCTGAAACAATTAGACCTATTTTCTAACCAGACAGAAAAAGTAACATTTAAGTTGACCCCAGGATTTTTTGAATTTGGACATGAGCTGAAACTTGTTGGAGACACTTCGTTCTTTAACCATACCCACTTTAGAATGACTAATGCTATACATCGTTTGGCATAATTTAAAACCAGATAATTAACTGTCTAATTTTTTAGAGGTCACTTAAATTAACTTCTTTATTCATGTCATTTGGTTGCAATCACATCTGGAAAGCCATAAGACCTCTGCATTTGCTTGGCTAGTTAATGTTCCCCTCTGGGGCCAATGTTGGTATTTTGTTCATTCCCTATTAAGCTGAAAAGAAATATGGAATCACTTTTTTTTTTTTTGGTTATAAGACTCTGTCTGTATGGCTTTTGTATGTTCACCTTAAGTTCTGCAGAATGCTCTTCTGAATGGCTGTTTTATAACAGAAGCAGTGAGGAAATTGTTACAAATGAATTAGAGAAACACAAAACTCTGCAGACTCACAGCACTCATTAAATGGACCCTGATTTTGTCCAAAGTATATTTTGCCACAAAGACAATGTGACATATGCAACTGACTTAGTAGTCAGATTTCTATTTTATTCAATTAATTGAGCAATTGAGCATTTTTTTCTTCCAAATTGGCAATTAATGCAATCTGCAAATCTGAAATGACCTTCAGGTGAGCAGTGATCTGGAGTGTTTCATGTGAATCTCTGCGAAGGATCAGGTCTTTATAAAATGTTTTCCTTCAGGTTTGCCGAGAACGTCAAAGGTATAAGTATCTACCTTCTTTGCAAAATGTTGACTTGTCCATTATGTTGCATTACCCAATGCAGAAACATAGCAAGATTGATGACCTGTCTGGAATTCATAGTAATGAGCCAAATTTCACAGTGTCTTGTAACCCTCCCTATGTTGAAAGGGAGTATTGCTGCAAAATATTCTCAAGCATTGGATATTGTACAAAGCACATGTGTAGAATTCATAGAAATATGCTCTCTGATAAATTCCCTGATACTAGTATTTGAAACCTTGAGATTAGATGTCCAACATGAGATCACAAAGTGGAGAATTTGAGAGCACTGACCTCACATTATGATGCACACTGCAGAAAGTCAATTTATTGTGTGATGAAACACAGTAATGTAACTTTTGAAGTGTACTCTTCATCCACTTTTCATATAAGCAGACATCACAGATGTCACCTCATTAAAAGATGAACTGAAAGAGAATATTGAAACAGATTTGCCAAACACTGCTCATGATGTACAATGCAGTGGCTGTAATGAGAGTGATGACATTGGAGCAAGATGTACAAGGTATGATGTTACACGAAGCTTGACAATCACTTTTCTTAAGTAGCAGGAATTTAGTATGCTTGGTTCTAGCTCAATACAAACCATAATTGAGGATTGCACCAATTCTGTTGATGTGTTTGATGAACACACACTGACTGAAGTAATAAAGACTTGTGAAAAACATAAAATTGACAGTGTAGTTTTGGGGGAAATTTGTGAATCACTGCAACATAATATTTTTTTCGACAAAGCTCGAAAGAACTGTCACGCTGTGGAAAAAAAGAAACAAATGCTATCAAACTATTTTCTCCTGTTTAGCCTATTGAGTACAAATTTGGAGTTGCGATGAAAAACAGAACATTTATATACAGTGGGCTCCAAAACTACTGGCACCCTTGACTGGTAATGCACGAACAATAATAATAATAATAAAAAAAAGCTAATTATTGAGAAACGGAATATACCAACATGAGTGAAATACTTTGTTTCAGTGGAAACAACCAAAATCGTAACCATTTCATGCAAAATAAATTTCAACAAAATCAAGGTCTCTTAATAATTGGCACCCTTCAGTTAGTACTTAGTGCAACTGCCTCAGGCAAGGATAACAGCATGGAGTCATTGATTTTTTTTGTCACGGAACCATTTCTGTTGGCTCAATATAGTTCCTTAAAACATAAGAAGCGTAGACCTAATAGTGCAGATTTTTAGGATATCATGAATTAAAAAGAATGAAATGGTCGCACACTCAAATACCATGCAGTTTAATATTACCAACATTTCACCGGACAAGCTGGCTTCATCAGGGTTTGTGGCCAAGGCGAACAATGTGCAAAACATTTAATTAAAGGTTGTGGTCATCCAGGTGTTCTCAATCAGTTGTTAATCAGCCATAGTCACATCCATCAATCAGTGTTGTTCAAACAGATACCAATTTCCACATCCTATACTAAAAGACAACAAAAAAAGCCTAATTTACACATTAACACTGTCATGATCTGTTTTTTTGCATATTCTGGTTTTATGTTTTATTAGCTCCTGCCGCGGGAGCTATGGTCTCGGGCTCCTTCCGTGTGTGCGTCCGTCGACAAAAACTTTGACATTTTGCTTTGGCGGGAGATTCGGGGGCCGCCAGTGCCCTATATTTCCACTTGGTTTATTAGTTTATTGATTCTGTTGAATTTTGTATTATCTGCCACATAATTGCTGTTAACCAGTTCCGTGCACATTGTTCTGTCTGTGATGTCTTGCCTTTCTTTTTGTTTCCTGCCAGTGCACACCCCTGTCTGCGAGCTGTCACATTTCGGTGATTTCGGAAGTTTTCCGGTGTTTCACAAGTTCCTTCATGTCGTTTGCTTCCTTCAACACTAATTACTAATTAAGTACTAATACCCCTAACGCTCCATGTGTTTGTCTAGTTTATCCGCTAATCCATATTAATATACTAATCCTGTAAATAACTATCATACTAACTTGCACTATTTGGGTACTATTATTATCGCACAAACTACCAACTTTACTGATTGGATCTCTCCACTTTCCACACTAATCTATAACTCTGCCCGCTTAGCTCAACCAGTCCTTTGCCTTAGTTGCAAAGTGTTTGCAGAAACTCTCTATTACTAATCTGTTTCTCCCGTCTTTCCCCTCTTAGGCACTCCTTGAATGGAGCTGTTATTGTTTAAGGATGTCTCGTGAAACTAGGCTTTGTCATTGTTTCCCATTTTGTATTGTTAATTACCTCTTGTATTTTCCCCTCTCAGTAAATGTTTAGATTATCTCTCTCACACCTGTTGCCCCGCCTCACTCTCGTTACTTCCCTTGTGTATAAGAGTACCTCACAACTGCTCATTCTTTGTCAGAATGTAGATCAACTTTTCTTGTGCTGAGCTACCTGTATGCCAGTGAGATAGTGATACCCTTCTGTCTGATTTCAATACCTGTCTGTGCCTGCCTGGATTTGTTTGCCTCCTGTTACTGACCCATTTCTGTACAACCATGATTTCTGTCTTTTGCTGCCTTGGCTTATGACCTCAGATTTCAGACTATCGTCTGTCCCTCTGGTTTGCAATTTTGTGCTGTGGTCTGTGCCTTTTTGGTTTTTTTGATCTTCTGCCTGTTTATAGACCTTGTTTTGGATTACCCTTCTGTACTGTGTCACTGTGATTTTTTAGGGATGATACAAAATTTTCTGAAAACATTGAATTACACCTAACTCATCAAACAGGGGACAAAATGGCTTCATTTTAGTACCAAAAGCATCTCTTTAGCCAAATCATTAAAGATTTTTATGGCCAATTTTGTACCAGAATATTGATACCTTTTGAGTTGGGTGGGTGTTTGTGAGTTTTTTGTTTTTTTTTTTTTAACATTAGGTGGAAGCAAAAGCTGTGATCTAATGTACTCATAAAATACTTTTGACTGAAAATGTAATAATTTTTCATAAAATGTTTAGTTTAAAAAAAAAAAAAATTATGACGCGTTAAGAGTTTTGGGTCTTGTAATTATGGCGTTAGAACACAGCCAAAAATCGGCGCATCTTGAATGAGACCTCGCACAACATCCGGCAGCGCAAATGAAACATCCTAGGAGAAATAGATGTTAAGTAAGGGCGGTTCATACTCTCATAAGGTATGCGGAAACGCGAAGCACAGGTCCGTTCCATTCCGTTCACAGAGAAGCCTGAACGCGCGTCCCTTGCTGCGCTGTCATTCAAAAGCAGTTCACTGCTCATGCAATAGGGGGTAGCAAAGTCTTCTCCTTCTCCTGCTCCTCCTTTTTTCTTTTTGGTGTGTTGAACACAGCGTATGGTGTATTATTTGCTTTATCTCCCCTATTGGAATCTCACAGAAATACACGCGTCGATGTGTCGCGTTACAAAAATTTGGGCGACACACTTTGCTACGCAAGGACGCAAGATGGCTCCCTTGCGTTGCTCGATCGTTGCCTTATGTTCAGCGCTTCGCGTACCTTTGTGAAGTATGAACCGCCCTTAAACTTCCACTTTCAAAGCTATATTGTATCCTGCATCTTTGTTCCCTTCGGTGGCTGATTTTTGTCAGTGAGGAGGCGGTTATTGTCAGTAAGGAGGCGGGCCTGATGGCATGCCAACCCCCGAATATAATTGGTTGAGCGACTTCGCCAGTTGGACAGCAATGTACGGCACACCACTAGGTAAAATGGAACAAACCACACAGCCCTGAATCATTTGTATTGTGAAAGTTGTTCTCGTTCCGCCTGTTCCTTCAGTAGCCAAAGCATGACTGACCGCAAACAGGTAACGTTAATTTTGTATGCAAGAAAATGTATAATTACAATTCGGTGCATAATTGTTCTAACATAGCTTGCCTTATAATTTCCTGTGCTTGACTGGCAATACAGATATTTTAATACTTTACACTGCTGATTTGCGTTTATTGCCACGCGTCCGCAGACTTCGAAACAGCTATCTGTCCGCAACAGCGTGTCTCGAAAACACAGACCTCAAAATATTGAAATATGAATATATGTGTCTCGTTTTCGCCTCGGAAATTTTTAAGTATGTATCTTATTTATTACAATTTAATGGCCAGTGATAACACAAAAACTATATTGATAATTTAAGTCTGTATCGTGTTACCCTTACGATTATTGAAAGCTAACCGTAAACAGGCTATTTAGAGCTATTCAGGCTAACCGAAGTGCTATTCAGACACCTTTTTTTTTTTTTTTTTTTTTTTTTTTTTAGATTTTTGAACCTTGTTCATGAAAAATAGTATAATAACAATAATCGACTGTCGGACACGGAGTTATAATGAAACCATTCGATTGTCGGACGGAGTTATATTAAAACCCTGTCTGATTTTTGGACACGTAGACACTGCGATATATTTTTGGAGAACGCTTATCCAAGTCACGTTTTTCATGAACATGATCTTTATGGCATAATGGCGTTCGCCTATTTATAATTAAGTGAAGCTTGCTGACTTTGCAAACTGCTCGTTCAGAAAATGAGTACTACGAAAAAAAAAATGAACAAGGAATTTCGAAGTGTCTAACTGACCGGCAGCGGGTCAAGGTTTTAAATAGAAAACATGAGCGGCAATCGAAACGTTTTTGTAGTTTAGCCTAAAAAGCACTATTAGCCTGAATAGCACTCCGGTTAGACTGAATAACACTGAATAGACTGTTTACGGTTAGCTTTCAATAACGGTAAGGGTAACACGATACAGACTTAAATTATCTATAGTTTTTGTGTTATCACTGGCCATTAAATTGTGATAAATAAGAGATGTACTTAAAAATTTCCGGGACGAAAACGAGACACATAGCCTATATCCATATTCCAATATTTCGAGGTCTGCGTTTTGAGGTCTGCGGTCTACGTTTTCGAGGTCTGTGTTTTCTAGACACCCTGTTGCAGACAGATAGCTGTTTCAAAGTCTGCGGACACGTGGCTATAAACGCAAATCATGGAGTGTAAGGTATTAAAATATTTGCATTGCCTGTCAAGCAGAGGAAATAAGACAAGCTATGTTACAAATATGATGCACTGAATAGTAATTTTATATTTTCTTACATACAAAATGAACATTACGTCTTTGCGGTCGGTCATGCTTTGGCTACTGAAGGAACAGGTGGAACGTGACTTCCACAATACAAGTTATTCAGGGCTGTGTGGTTTGTTCCGTTTGTCCTAGTGGTGTGCCGTACCCTGCTGTCCAACTGGCGAAGTCACTCAACCAATTATATTCGGGGGTTGGCATGCCCTCATGCCCGCCTCCTTACTGACAATAACCGCCTCCTCACTGACAAAAATCAGCCACGAAAAAAACCCAATCGCAAATCAGCCACTGAAAAAAAACCCACTTGCGGCGAGCAGTGCAGTGGAAAGTCTTCTTGGCGTCAGCAGATGAACATTTTGCAAGAATGTATTTCTCCTCGCAGGCTAAAATATTGCTCGAGGGAGCAAAGATGCAGGATACAATATAGCTCGCGAGTGCTTTGAAAGCGCTTGCAAAAAGTTTTTCGAGTGTGTATTTCTCCTCGGATGTTTGATTTGCGCGTCTCGGATGTTGTCTTGCTGGTCTCATTCGCGTGCCGATTTTTGTCAGTGTTCTAAGGCCATATGTAATGCTGAACTTCCTCTGTATTATGTTTGGTAGTAGTATAGCGTAGGTGTATTGTGGTTGCAGTAACTCTGTTCCAGCGCAATTAATTTAATCCTGCAATTGAAGATATAAACCTGAAAGACGGAAGCCTGCGTTTTTAAAATGTAAATTTTTGGTGTGATTTTGACTAAAAAGCTGCGTTCGAGTGCCTTATAAAGGACTGTCAACCCTCCAGTTTTTTCCGGGATTCTCCCATATTTTACTCCTTTTTCCTGCTATCTTCCCGTTTGAATATTTTTCCGTATTTTTTTTTTTACCCTTTAAAAAAAAGGCTGCTGACGTGACGGCGGTAGGCATAAGACCACCTATTTAAATTTTTTTTTTCTAAATTATAAATTTCCCTCTGCTAAACCAGGCGGCTGCAATATCTACTTACAGAAGTTATTCAATAAAGAAGAAACGCGGCTGCACGGGAAAACATCCTTGCGCGGGATGCATGTTTTGTTTTTACACTCTGGCGAAGGGTTTGCTCAGGATTCTGACCTTGTGAGCATGCGCAAAAGACTCGCTTCATGATTACGGCCTTGCTTTGTGATGCATTGAAATCAATGGATAACACTGAATATCTTGTATAACTTCGCCATTTAGTTAGCAAGTTAGCGCTTACATGAAACAGATATGACCAACAAAGTCTGCAAAAATGTTCTTTAGCTAGCTAACATTAGTACGCTTGCTCAGCTAGCTAGTTAAGCTAGCCTAAAAGTAATATTGGTGCCTGTAGCCATTAACCATGTCAATAGAAAATAAGTTAATAGCCATTACTTCGCTAACTAACTTGGATGGAGTTGAACTGCAAGCATGTAGCTTGCTAGCTGGCACGAATAGCACCAAATAAAAAGTTTGCCAGCTAATGTAAACTTAAGAAACCTAGCTTAAGGCTTAGAAATTATGCATTGCCATACTTGACTGTTTAGCCTGGTGAGACTGCTATTTAGTTAGCTCCTCTAAGGTCTAGCCTACTTAGTTTAGCTTACCCAGTTACATATCAAAATTTACAACTAAAGCCAATTTACATTCATAGCCAAGTATCTTTGTCCTGTGTTTGCGTAAAAACTCAGTTGCTAATGAACGAGCTAATTAACCTGTCAAAGTGTAACTGACCTTGCTACTCCGCTAATTCATGACTGCTTGCTAATCTATCACTAGTTAAGTGGCAAAATAATTGCGATTTGCCGTTTTATTGATTTATATGCAACGAAAATAGCTAGTTAGCTGAGCATGCGAACTAGCATGCTAGCCTAACGTATAAGATAGTTACATGTTACACCAGCCAGCTAAGCAAGCATTTTCAGTGTGATCAAGGATAGTTATCCTATCAATGTTTACCTGAAGGAGTTTCGGCTAGTCGATGGAACTTGTTATACATGGACATAAAGGATAAGAGATTACTTGTATTAAACATTTTCAGCAAATTTTAACTGTCGACATTACCATTTACCAAATGGTACCAAATGGCACTTTGGGCATAGTCGGCAAATTTCAAAGGCCTGTATCTCAAAAACTATTCCACCATTGGCGCTGAAATTTGGGCAACTCATTATTGGTCCTAAGGGCTATTCTTAAAATAGGTTTCACGGAAATCAGAGGGGATGAGGCCGGGAGCCCTGTTCAGTTTTATGTGGAATGACCCGTAGCGAAAAAATACCCTGTAATGCATTGTAATCAAATGTAATCAACAAATCAACCTGAACATCATTCTGATTTTTTTTTGTCAGACACTGTTCACATATGTAAGATTGCACAGTAAAAATTTCAGAGCGATGAATAACTGGTGACATGGTAATTTTTTGCCCCAAAAAAGGGCATTTTGGGGCAAAACTGGAAAAATTTACTTAGAAATTATTTCATTAAAAAACTTCTACAAATGATATTACTTGGATTACTGCATTCTTACAGAGAGATATATCATAAAAAATGAATTCTTGCCTTTTATCTTACTTAGTTTCTGAGTTACAGGTCATAAAATGTGGTCTCATTTTTGGGCGTTTTGTGTTTTCAGCTGATTTTGAGGCTTTACCATACAATAGTGGATCAAGATACACAGAAGCTAAGGCCATTTTCAGATTCTAGGGGATGAATATGGTTAGTATACCCAATTTCAGCCTTGTATAAGCAATCAATATGGAGCAATAAGTTGCCAAAGTTAGCTGAAAATGAGTTTGCCAAGAAACTTAAAATACTATTGAAATTTTGAAGGGCTATAACTTGAAATGTTTTTGAGAAACTGGCCTGATATTTGGCATTTTTTTTTTGTTTTGTGTGAATATTTACTCGTGAATTTTTTCTAAAATTTTTGAGGAGGTGACCTGGAAAATCTTTCAAAATCTGGATGATTTGACATGGAATGACCCTATTGCTAACAATAGCTAATAAAGGCTATCCTGACCAGAGGACACCCCACTGACCCCATGTCAGTTTTCTGACTTAATTAATAGAACGGTCAGCTAGAGTATGACGTCATTCCCAGCCCCAACTTCCAACTTCTGAGCCAAATTGAATGCTGCATCAACAGCGTAATCACGAGTCCCCTGCCCATCAACATACGTTTATGCAATTGGCCGGATGAATGGTCGCCACTTTCAATGTTGCTGCTGCTCAGATTTGTGGGATAGTGTTATCTCCTTTCTTTTCGAAAAGGATGGTTCTGTGTACCCTATGCTAAAGGAGGTAAATTAGAAGCGCTGAGACACCTTTCCTTAACATTTAAAGAATTCTAATGCAGTCATCATGGCTGCCACGTAATTACCTCCAGATCATTTTTTAGTAGTTAGGAACTTTTCAAGGCAAAAGAGACTATTTGGACGCACCCATAGGTCCAATTCCAAAACGCACTCCCTCACCACTAGTACTTCACTACCGAGTGTCACTCAGTGTGAAGTCTCCCTCACAGCTATGGTGGGAGCTTCATAAAGGGGGAGGGTGTAAAAACATGTATAAACTTTGGGATGCGCTTGCCCTTTATCCAACGGGAAGTGATTTTTACTGTGCTATCTCTCTGGAGTGCACGTGAGGCCAGGACAGCATTGTTCTAAACTAATGGAAAAATTCACTTAGATAAGGTAAATTAAGGTCATTGGTGATTTTCATGAAGGTTTTCCTGTGGCACCTGCCTGGAGAAATTGACTACGTACTTGAATACCTGACAGCGCCCCCTCCTGGCATAGCAAAGAACTCCACCTTAATGCCATAACAAATTCTTATTTTTTTCTCATCAGTCCAGTTAATATATTAAGTTTCCAAAGGTTTTACTGTGGCACATCGATGGAGATGCTGTAAAATAAGGTACAGACGAAAGTGCCACCTAGTGGCAGTTTTAGCTGAGATTACACATGAAATACTGGCTTACCATATAGAGTGCCATAATAATTCCACCTTTTCTTAAATCTACATGGTAGAGTCTGACGATATTCCAAATTTCAAATATCTATCTAGCTGGAGTAAATTTTATGGACTCCTAAAGATGGTCCCAAATCAGCCGAGAAGGTCCTATTGGCAACTTTGACAGGGGGCAGCACTAAAATACTTTGGAGTGCCATAGAAATTTTTGGCACCTTTCATACACCATGTAAGAAGGTATAAATCAACCTACTCATTAGCTCCATTCTTGTCTGGAGTATTGAAATATCAGACCTCAAAATAGGGCCAAAACAGCTGAAGTTCACTTTTCAAGGCCAAATATCCCAAAACTCCAGCAAGATACCAGAGGTGTTCTCACATTATGCTATTTCATGTTCATAGACCTTTACAATAAAGTATAGTTTCTCAAGGCATGTCGCTGGAGTAAAACAAAAATAAAGTCAAAAAAGTGGATTTTCATTTCTTTTTTCCCCAAACTGTGAGCCCCTGCCACACAATTCTTCAAGTTACCACTCAGTGGCAACTGATACACGGGAAAGTTCAAGTACTTAAATATACATATCCATCAGAAATAGTTTTGCAGGTTGAACCGATTTCTCATTATACTGCATCTCATAAGACTGGTTTTTTCCTATTTTGGCCCTGAATTTTTGGTTTCCAGGTGGCGCTGCAACCAAACGAAGCGACCAATGGCAAAATAATTTGGGGATTTTCTGTGATACATGTGTATGTACTTACATGCAAAGTTATACTGTGGATATTTGTATATGTTGTAATGTTGACTTTGGTAAACACATTGCAGAATTTTTTCTCTTTTTTGTTGTCAGAACACAATTTTTCAAGTAATAGAGTCATAGAAATTATTTAGAAAGTTTCTTTTTTTGTTTGCATGAAGACCTGTAACTTTTTTGCAATACCTGTGTGATCTATGTGTGCGAGCCTAACAAATAATATTCACAGTGTTTCAAAAGCCCAGATGAATTTCCATACCGCTATAAGCAGTGTTTCATGACTCCCGATGAGGAGTGTTTTTATACTGTCCACAAGGTGTTTCATCACTCCCGATGAGGAGTGTTTTAATACTGTCTACAAGGTGTTTCATGACTCCCGATGAGGAGTGTTTTAATACTGTCCACAAGGTGTCTCATGACTCCCGATGTGGAGTGTTTTAATACTGTCTACAAGGTGTTTCATGACTGCTGGTGAGGAGTGTTTTAATACTGTCTACAAGGTGTTTCATGACTCCCGATGAGGAGTGTTTTAGTACTATCCACAAGACTCCTGATGAGGAATACTGCCTGTTTTCAGTACTATCCTACAAGGTGTTTCATGACTCCTGATGAGGAGTGTTTTAATACTGTCTACAAGGTGTTTCATGACTCCCTGTCTACAGATGTTTCATGACTCCCGATCAGGAGTGTTTTAATACTGTCTACAAGGTGTTTCATGACTCCCGATGAGGAGTGTTTCAATACTGTCTACAGGGTGTTTCATGACTCCCGATGAGGAGTGTTTTAATACTGTCTACAGGGTGTTTCATGACTCCCGATGAGGAGTGTTTTAATACTGTCTACAAGGTGTTTAATGACTCCCGATGAGGAGTGTTTTAATACTGTCTACAAGGTGTTTCATGACTCCCGATGAGGAGTGTTTTAATACTGTCCACAAGGTGTTTCATGACTCCCTCCGATGAGGAGTGTTTTAATACTGTCTACAGGGTGTTTCATGACTCCCGATGAGGAGTGTTTTAATACTGTCTACAAGGTCTTTAATGACTCCCGATGAAGGTTTTTAATTTCCATAATGTTTCACTCCCCATGAGAGGAGTGTTCCATTACTGTCACAGTGTTTGCAAACTCAAATTGTGTTTGTGTTTTGCACACACCACTCTGTGTTCAAGACATAACATGTTGAGTGCACTGGTTCTTTTGAAGTGGTGTTTCATGAACTCTGTTAGTGTGTGTTTCAGTAGTTTCTGTAGTGTTTTGAGACACTATAAAAAGAGCGTTCTGTAACACCTTTATTGGTGGCAGCTTAGTTGCCACCAATTTGGGGGTTTCAAAACACTTTCTTTTAACAGTGTGGGCAAGTCTCAAATTGGCAACGAAACGGCTTAATTTGATGATGTCACGAGTTGTACAATTCGTGCGGTACTCAGATGCAGCCGAGATAGAACACGGTACTTACGCCGTCCCTCACCCACCGTACCGTTTATGCATCGGAATTCTGACTTTCGTCACATAATGCGCATCAATGTGTGTCATCTACGTACATTTCGCAGTACTGAAGTATTCTCGGAAATAATTATGCCGGCAAAATAAGGCTACAGTTTGCGTACACTGTCATTCTCGCTAGTGAGCTAGCTGGCTACCTAGCTAGCAAGCTAAGGCGATATCGAACTCTATAATGTTATAGCTGGCAAACCAATGTATTTAGCTAGATTGCCAAGTGGCCATTTAGCTAAAAGTGGCCATTTAGCTAAATTTAGCACACCGATAGCTTGTATTTAGCTAGCTTGCCAGAATGAAACGCTACGAAGCGCTACAAGAGGGGCCACCCGGCTTTCTCTGAATAGCCAGTTCGCGGCAAACTATCCCATCAATCGGTATGGCTGTGCCAAATTAAAACTACAATTCCCATGATGCACATTGATTCAGAAAGCAGCCAGCACCTTGCTACACTTTATGGACTTATATCCTGCTTATATCACGCAAGACACCATCTTGAAAATTTCCGAAGCGAAAACGAGGCTGAGGTGGGAGACGACATGTCAAATGCCCGCATAAAGCATCGAAAACAACAGAGGAGATTGCTGAAACTAATATATGGTGAAGAACTATAGCCATCTAAGCTCTCAACCCTGCCAAGACAACGGCCATTAGCATATTTCATTAGTGTAATCATACCAGAGGGCAAGAAAGAGGAAGGTAACGTTACTGTAAGAGTAGGAAAGTGGCGTCCTTGATCGAAAGGAATGGGCGCTCTGACAAAGCGGACGTGTGCAAAACCCATTGGAAAATCGGAAGCGCCAATATTATCTAGACCCCGTTACGAAACCCTGAAGGAATAAGCTGAAGTAAAAAACAAAAAAAAAAAAAAAACAAACAAAAAAAAAAAAAAAAAAACAAAAAGCGCAGATCTCGGATCTTGCTCACTCACTGGGAAGACAATGTCAGGGACCGAACAAGTGACATAACCGATGACCAGTAGAAAGAACTTAACTCCGAGGAGTCAACGAATTACCATTGCATTTCACGTGTCCGTAAATCTTGTAGATGAATCATTGGATATAGCCAGCCAGCTAGCAATGAAACTGGAGCGTTTAATATGCGGCTACAGAACTAAGTGCACGCAGTAAGTAAATTCGCTCCGGTACCGTATTTTAGCAGAGAGCATACTGGAGTCCCCGTACTCTGACTTGCATATTTTCATGCACGAGTTAATTTGCATGTGCGTTAAGTACTGCTCCAAAAACATGTTATATTTCTTTATTTACGAGTTGTTTTGCTTGTTCGCTTTTAACGCACTTCAGCGAAGAAACGCAAAAATATTAATTTACCGATGAGAGCTAGTGAGCAACCTCATGGTTAACTGCTGGAGGTTAATGTGATGTACTTAAATAAACTGATAGCCCAAGCTTTGGTTAATGTTTTTGGGTGTTTTTTTAATATACAGTTAAGTGGATTTAGAATTCGTTCCGGGGTGCGTTTCCCAAAAGGGTAGTTGCTACCTAAATTAGCAACTTACATAGTTTGTCCATTCACAGTCAATGGGTCCAACTATGTAAGTTAGCATCTGTGATTTCGGGAAATAAACCACTGGGCAGGAAACTATACGACCAATCAAGCAACATTGTAAAAAATGAGGATAAGAAGGCGGAATTTGTTTGAACTTCTGACTTGCGTATAAAGATCAATTATGCGGTTGGATTGTGCGAATATTCAATGAAGATCATGCGGAATGTTCACTCGCCAGCCGGGCGAGCAGTCTGAGCTTATTTGGTCTCCCTAACGAATTTTCGATCGCCACGGATCTTGGGCGAGTGCGAAGATCGAGCCCTGCAATTGTTAACGATAACATCAAACGCTGTTTGCACAAACTCACATAATAATTTGACCTGTAACTACACTTCATTTCTTACTCAAACACGTAAGGAGCTTAGTTAAGACCAATCGCATTCGCAGTACTAGTTAGCATTTATCAGCTGTGTCCCACCAGCCTAAGAGAGGCGAACTTCGATTTGTAATGTAGCCTTCAATTAAATTGCTGTAGCCTTTTTAGTAAGACTGCCCTTGGTATCCGTAATCCCTCCTTGGCCCATTTATTTTATGTCAGTAATTGTTAATTTAGGTAACAGCTCAAGGTTGAGGACATTGAGCTTGGGAGACGCATAGGGGTAAGGTGCACTGGACTTGACCGCTTGAGAGCTCATCCCACCTGAGCCTCGTTTTCGATTCAAAATGGCGGCTGCATGAAATCAGTGAATAGCTGTCTCAAGCGAGGCTTGCAAAGAAAGACAACCTAGTGAGATAAGCCAGGAGTATTCAATTGTATAATGGATTTATTTAGCTTGCCGAGCTTGCTCACGAGTTGTGAAGCTAGCGCTAAGTTAAATGAACCGCTATGTTGGCACGCAATGTAACCTACCGCCATTTTGATTTTGCACCGTGTTCAATATGCAGAATTTTACGAAGCGTTTCAAGAGTTCGCACGTTGAACGATACGTTTGCTTGTGACGTTACCTAACAGAGGTGAACGGCTCTAGGGGGTGACTTGCGGCAAAATCAAAATCAAACAAACGTATCGTTCAACATGCAAACTCTTGAAACGCTTCTTAACATTCTGCATATTGAAGGCACCTGGGCTACGCAGTACAACGCGTGACGTCACTCGAAATCGGGCCGATTTCAGAGCGAAATCTAGGTGATTTGAGTAGCATTATTTTTTAGCTTCCCTTCAGATTTTTCCACTACTCTGAGCAATTTATGACGAAGAAATGTGAATATTCATACAACTTATGAGTTTTTTTTGTGTATTCAACTAAAATTTGACCAAGTTGAAAATCAATATATTTCCAGTTGAAGCCCATGCATTGGCAACACACCACATTTTAACGAACATAATCTAATTCGGGATGTCTCAAGCAGTTACTCTACTACAGAACGTTTTTTTTTTCTGATGATTTCCCAAAACCCCATTTATTCTCATTCATCCTTTGTTAAAATGTTATTTTTCATGTTAATATTAATAGTTGATTGGAAGGGCAAATTAAGTTGCAAATTACTAATTTCTGGTTGCAGTTAGCATAAATGAAGAACCAGTGTCTCCTCGCATAATTTGTATCATTACAGTAGCCTATAATTAATAAATGTTAACTTCAAACATATTGTGGAGAATGCATGTTGTATTGGTGGTTTTTTTTGGCAATTTCATACCAGATAATGAAGCAGACCTACTCATTTAATCATGCATATTAACAAGTGTAGCTGTAAGTTGATTTGTGGTAACTCTTGTTCATCCGTGGCTCCACAACCTGTCAGCATCCCATGTCATTTTTAGAGTGTTAAACCATTAGCCCCAAATAATGTAGAATAACTCAATCAAAATGGTAAAAATAGAATTTTACAGCTTTGAAAGCTGAGACCTCCAACACAGCAAGAGACCAGTGGACTACTGGGGCAGATCTGGCATTTCGATGGCATTTGCTTATCGATTAGGGGTGGTCCACAGGTGGCTTAACGTCAAAAAGCCTAACTTTTGGCCAATTTTGATCAAAATACATTTTAAATCATTCATTTTATGAACAATTAATGTTATTTTCTCAATATTCAGGCAAGGTAAAAAAAATATGATGGTGCAAGGTGGTCCTACAGTGAGCCAGAAGTGGTATTCCAATATCTGGAAATCTGTATTTGAACGTCAAAATAAGGTATTTTTTGGACGTCTATTGATGTGCAAGACAGGTTCAGGACATGGATATTTTTCACAGTTGCCATTTTACACGTCAAAGAAGGGCAAGTGTAATTAATAAATTTAATTATGGTTCCATTCCATAGATGTGTCACAACTATTCCAGTGAGATAGCAAGCACAACAGCGGATTCCGCAAGTATATTACTCTGTTTGTTTGTTTGCACTGTGGCGTCCATAGTTTCAGCTCAATTTAGCTCATACTTCATGGTCAACATAGGACAGGCACTGGGCAGGCAGTGCACTATTTTGGCGCATCTAGGTCAAAGGTCAAGGTCAAGGTCACACAAAAGGTCAAAAACATATAAAAAGCCATATCTTCGGTTCTAATCGTCATAGACACTTCAAACCAAGTGCATATTGTTGATAAACGAAAGGTCTATCTTACTTAACCTAGGTACTGCACTATTTTGGTGAATCTAGATCAAAGGTCCTGGTCAAGTTCAAATAAAAGGTCAAAAACACATAAGAAGCTATATCTTCGGTTCTAATCGTCGTAGAGACTTCAAACCAAGTGCATATTGTTGATAAACTAAAGGTCTATCTTACTTAACCTAGGTACTGCACAATTTTGGTGAATCTAGGTCAAAGGTCAAGGTCACACAAAAGTTCAAAAACACATAAGAAGCCATATCTTTGGTTCTAATCATCATAGAGACCTCAAACTAAGTGCATATTATTGATAAATGAAAGGTCTATCTTACTTGACCTAGGCACTGCACTATTCTGGTGAATCTAGGTCAAAGGTCAAGGTCACCTAAGCAGCGCTCTATTTTGTTTTTTTTTCATCTGTCTGTCTGTCTGTTTGTGTGCACTCTACAGGCCACTATTTTCACATTATCTTCACCAAACTTGGTGACAGCATTGACTAGCCTTGTGGCTAGAGACCGGTCTCTTTTCAAGGCCAAAGCTCAAAGGTCAAGGTCAAGCTCCCCAGAAAGGTCAAAAACACTTTTTGGTTCATAACTTCGCTACTATTACAGCTAGAGACTTGAAACCAACTCCATTCTGTTTCAGAGATCTGTGCATGATTCCCGCAAGTCGTCATTCTATGAATGACCTTTCATTTATAACTTGATTTGTTGAGAAGGCAAATAATTATTATCCTAGAGATCTATCGCTTTCTTTTTTGAAATTTGTTATTGAATATTAACCTTTGCAAAGTGGACCATGCAACTAAACATGAAAATAGTTGATAATTAAACTTAATATTTTTCACTCCAATTGAAGATGAAAATGATGACACTCTTGGTTTTTAGTAGCAAATGTTTTTCATCACTATGTCTTTGTCAATAATTACCCTTAATGCCAGGCTGTTAAGAAATACAATACAACGCAAAGCTTTATTTTTATTTGCTGAACAGTACAAAACCAATTTATGTTTCTTTCAAGAATCTGACTCTATTGTCAATGATGCCAGTTTTTGGAGGGCACAATGGGGAAACGATCTATGGTTAGCACATGGCTCTGAGCTTAGACTAGAAGAGCATGCACACTTAACAAAAATATAAACACCTCATGTAAATTATTTATGTAACATGAAATATGTTACCCTGAATGAGCTGATAACCATTTTGCACAATTAAGACATTATTTGTCTTGATTTGTATACAACATTTGTGTTGATCTCTGCCAGTGACCACTTGCTCAGTGATGCATTGACTCCACCCACAACACAGGTGTGGCATGTGCAGACGCTGCTCAAACAGCGTGAACAGAACTCAGACACTCCCTAAAACTGGGGACAATAAAAGGCCACCCCAAACTGTCAAATTTCATCAAAAGTCACCATGCCACAAATGCCAAAAATCATGCGGGAACGCACCATAGGAATGTTGGATGCAGGAATGTCCACCAGAGCGGTTGCTGCACAGCTGAATGTTCGCTATCGGACAATTGGGCGTTTAGGACTTCTTTTTAGACAGACCGGCAGTACAGCAAATCGACCTCACCCTCGTCGTCCACGTGTGACCACACAAGCACAAGATCATCACATCCGGCTTCTCCACTTGCTTGATCGCCTCAGACCAGCAACACGCACAGCAGATGAAACAGTTGGTCTGCACAACAGATGTATCACACCTCAAACTGTCCAGAACCACCTGAGAGAAGCAAACCTACACGCTCATCATCTACATCGTGATCCCAACCTTGTCTACAAGTATCCCTGATTGCCATACACCACTATCTTGCTTTAATGAACAGTAATCTGTTGCATATTGAATTATAAAAAGAATTGTGTATGACTTAATATATTGTAAAACCCTTAATGCAATTAAAGTTTAAAAGTGTCAAATTGGGCGCTTATATTTTTGTTAAGTGTAGTTTCAAAAATAATGACTTTCTATCTACAATTCTCTGGGATTCCATCAGAAATGGAAAAAATTGAATTAGTTGAACTTCAAAATTAGTTGAACGAAATTTACAAAATGAAAGCAGAAGGTGCATTTGTAAGATCCAAGACAAAATGGTTTGAAGAAGGGGAGTGAAAGTTATTTCTTTAATTTGGAAAAAAATCACGGGCAATCTAATACAATTTAGCAACTAAAAGTCAATGGAATTAGGACTGATGACCCTGAAACAATACCCAAACAGTGTTCAGACTTCTATAGCAACTTGTATAATTCAAAATACTGTGAAGAATCAATGTCCAGTTTTTTTAAACACAATGAATAATGTCACTCAAATTAAATTAAATGAAGAAGAATTTTGTGATGGCCCTATATGTCTGGAGGAGGTTTAAAATCCAATCAATTATCTCAAAAATAATAAATCCCCAGGTGTGAATGGTCTTACTGGTGAATTTTTTTAAAGCTTTTGAAGAACAACTGGCACCATTCCTATTAGAGGTTTATAATAAAAGTATTGAAAAAAGGACTCTTCCTCCTACCGTGAGGACTTATTAATCTAATCCCTAAATCTCAAAAAGACCATTTATTACTGGGCAGCTGGAGACCTATATGCCCTCTCAATAATGACTAAAAAGTATTTGCTTTAATCTTTGATGGAAAATAGACATACATCAAATAATATTAGACTAGTTTTGGACCTTTTTGACTACTCCTTCCTGTGCTCTGATGACAGCCTATTTTTTTCTTTTTTTTTTTGCTTGATTTCTACGCAGCGTTTGATACAGTAGAGTGTAATTTTATTTTTTGCTCCCTGGTAATTTTTGGTTTTGGTGACTTTTTTTTTGTAGGGCCATTAGAACAATGTATACGAATGGTAATAGTTCTATTAAATTGAATTTTGGCACATCTTCTAGGTTTCAAATCAAGTGTGGCTGTAACGGTTTGCACAGAGGCCAGGAAAACGTGGACTGGACTCAAGTGCAAAGGTGAATTTAGTTGAGTTGTTTATTGCTGCCAACCGCGCAAACCGGAGGCAAGCACAAAAAGGTATAAACAAAGAGGAAACGAGGTTCCAAACAAGAGAGTAAACTGTAGTAATACAGTGTGGCTAGGAGATAACACATTCAGTATTACACACAGAAAGCAAAAGAAAAGGAAACGAGGTTCCTTAATACAAAAAACTAAAAGTAAATACAGCACGTATGTTAAAGTTTAAGGATTCTAAGTATTAGTTTCGCGAAACGAAGAAGCACAGCAGCACAAGCATGCTTTACGAAACTTAGCAAAGAACAATAGTGCGGCTGTGGCTTAAATAGTTCTGCAGAAGCTCTGAGAGTAAACGAGGCACAGGTGAGGATGGTGATTGCTGAGTGAAGCAGCTGTTCCGGGTTTTACTCAGCCGGCATGCTGGCCCTAGTAAGGCGAGGCCTTACAGTACCCCTCCCCCCCCGAGGCGTGCTGGATCTTCGTCCGGGAGGGCGCCCCCTGGGGCGTGGGGCAGGTTGGTCCGGATGGGCTTGATGGAATTCAGTTAGGAGTTGGGGTTCCAAGATGTCTTTGCGGTTGACCCAACTCCTTTCCTCTGGACCGTAACCTTCCCAGTCTACCAGGTACTGGAGCTTGCCTGCTCTGCGTCTGGATTGGAGCAGGCTGCGTGCCTGGTAGGCTGGGCCTCCATCCGCCTCTAGGACAGGGGGGGTTCTTCTGGGGGGGGAGGTGTCTGCCAGGGGTCCAGCACGCACCGGCCTGAGGAGGGAGACATGGAAAGTATTGTTAATATGACAGTGTGATGGAAGTTGAATAGAATATGCTGATTCATTGACCCTCCGGAGGACACGGAAAGGGCCGATAAACCATGGGGAGAGCTTCTTGCAGGGCAGGCGGAGGTGCAGGTCCCTGGTTGAGATCCAGACTCTGTCCCCTGGTTGGAATTGGGGGGCATCCCAGCTTCTTCGGTCCGCCTGGATCTTCTGATGGCGGAGTGCCCTCCTGATCTGGACGTTGGTGTGTTCCCAGACTTTCTCCACCTCAGAGAACAAGGCGTCTAGTGGAATTCCAGTGGATGCACTTTTAAGGGAGTTCTGGGCGTATTCAGCCCAGGGCAGGTATATGGACCAGTCACCCTGGCATTGACGGCAGTAGGCCCAGAGGAACCTCCCTAAGTCCTGGATGGCTCTCTCCACCTGCTCGTTCGTCTGGGGGTAGTAGCCCGAGGAGAGGCTCACTGTGGCTCCCAGCTTCTGGAAGAAGGCTCTCCACACACATGAACTGACGTGAACTGTGGCCCCCGATCTGAAACGATGTCCTACGGAAGGCCAAAGTTGAGGAATACCTGCTCAAACATGGTATTTGCAACTTGGGAGTGCAGTAGGTAGTGAGGGGAAATGCACAAACTTACAAAATTTAGAAAAACGATCGATGATTACCAGGATGCAGGTGTTACCTGCAGATTTGGGTAAGTCCGTTACAAAGTCCACCGCCAGATGTGACCCGGGTCGTTGTGGAACTGGAAGGGGATTTAGTTTTCCCGCTGGCAGCTGGCATGGGGACTTTGAGATTATGCAGGTTGCGCATGAGTGAACGGCTGTTTGTACATCGGAGGCCAGGTGGGGCCACAAGTATTTTTTGGTGATTATGGTTGTTGTACGTTTGACTCCGGGATGTCCCACAGATAGGGAGGTGTGAGCCCATTGGATGAGACTCTCCTGAAGCAGTGAGGGCACAAACGTTTTACCCGGCGGAACAGGGGAAGTGGGCAGATTCAGTCTCTCCTCCTTTGCAGTTTCACGATCTAGCCGCCACTAGATTAGTCCAAGTATGCAGGAGGGTGGTAGGATGTTTTCTTCGGGCACCACCTCCTTCTCAGCATCGTGTCTTCGGGAGAGAGCATTAGCCTTCACATTCTTTGAGCCTGGACGATAGGTAATTGAGAAATTAAAGCGCGTGAAGAAGAGCGCCCACCTGGCCTGTTGCGGGTTGAGCTTTTGTGCCTTCCTCAGATACTCCAAGTTGCGGTGGTTGGTGAGCACCAAGAACAGATGACGGGCCCCCTCTAGCCAATGCCTCCATTCCTCGAGTGACAGCTTGACCGCTAGTAACTACCAGTTTCCCATGTCGTAGTTTGCTTCAGCAGGAGAGAGCTTATGCTAGAAGTAGGTGCATGGGAACAGCCTCTCTGGGGTGCCATGTCGTTGTGACAGAATAGCACCCACCCCGCATTAGAGGCATCCACTTTGACGACGAAGAGTTTTTCCGGGTCTGGCAGCTTTAACACTGGAGCGGTGGTGAATAACGCTTTCAGAGTGTCAAAGACATGCTGCGCTTCTGAATCCCATTGCTAAGCTTTGGGTTTCCCTTTAAAGTGGCGTGTCAGGGGATTGGCCAAAGCACGAAAATTTTTTATTTATCGGCAGTAGAAGTTGGCGAAACCCAGGAATCGACAAAGTTCTTTGATGGTTCAAGGGATTGGCCAATCAGCTACTGCCTGCACCTTCTTTTGTTCCATAGCCACTCCCTCTGGTCCAATGATGTAGCCCAGGAAGGAGATGGTGGGCTGGTGGAACGAGCACTTCTCAGCTTTGATGTACAGTTGGTGGTTGCGGAGACGTTTCAGTACTCTTCTCACATGCGTCACGTGTTCTTCGCGAGTGCGGGAGTAGATCAGAATGTCGTCAAGGTAGGCGATCACGTATCTGCCCAGCATGTCTCGTATTATGTCATTGATGAATGACTGGAACACGGAGGGGGCGTTAACGAAACCGTAAGGCATCACCTGGTACTCGTAGTGGCCGGAGGTGGTACTGAATGCCGTCTTCCACACATCTCCTTCTCTGATGCGGATCAGATTATAGGCACTGCGGAGGTCTAGCTTCGTGAAGATAATTGCTCCACGGGGCTGCTCCACAGCACTTGGGACCAGAGGGAGTGGATATCGGTATTTTACCATGACGTCATTCAAACCCCGGTAGTCGATGCAGGGGCGGAGACCTCCATCCTTCTTCTGGACAAAGAAGAAGCTGGCTGATGCGGGTGAAGTTGAGGTACAGATGAAGCCTTGTTGCAGGGCTTCTTGCACATACTGCTTCATGGCTTGTGTCTCCGTCAAGACAATGGGTAGATTTGGTTCCTCGGTGGTGAGGTGCTTGGCAGTAACTCGATGGCACAATCCCACGGACGGTGCGGGGGCAACTGCGTAGCTCTTTCCTTACTAAACGCCCCCTTGAGGTCGTGGTCCTCCTGGGGAAGGTCAAGCTGATTCCCCTGGGTTGGGACTCTCTATGGTGGTGGAGGCAACGGCTAGAGGGAGGCGATGTTGTCGGCACGTCCAGGACGGGAACTGCAGTTTCTGGGTTTTCCAGGCGACCGATGGGTTGTGGTGAAGGAGCCAAGGTAATCCAAGTATGATTGGGTGATTGGAATATGGCAGTGTCAGCAGATGTATGGTCTCCACTAAGTACCACCTGGTACTTCTGGATCCGGACGGAGATCGGCGTCATCTGATGGGTCACGCTGTGGTTGCCCAGGGGTCTACCATCTATGGCCATCAGAGGGGAGCAGAGCTGTTGGAGGGGGACGCCGAGTCGTCGTGCCAAGGAGTGTGAGATGAAGTTTCCCGCCACACCAGAGTCGATTAGGGCCTCTGTGTGGAGGGTCAGAGTCTTAAAAGACACCTCCACAGGGATTTGGAACCGCTGCCTTGTGATGGTTGCAGGTGACACCTTTACCTTGGAAGGCGTGGTTTCCTCCTCCTGACTCTGGGGGCAGGGGCCGATCCTTGGCCACAGACGACGTCCGGCAGGTCTTGATGGCCCCACCTCCATAGGCTCTGCCCCATCTCCAACGGGAGCTTCTGGACCCCTGGGCTGGCTCCACCGCCTCTCCTGCAGTAGCTGGTCCAGGCTGATGGTGGCGCTGATGTAGGCGAAGAGGGATAGTTCCACATCTCGGCAGGCCATCTCCGCACAAAGTTCTGGACAGAGCCCCCTCCTGAAGATGGACAGCTAGGCTGGTTCATTCCAGCCACTGGCTGCAGCCAAGGTGCGGAACTGGAGGGCGTACTCCGCAGCGGTCATCTTCCCTTGGCTGAGCTCTAGCAGCTGGTCGCCAGCCTTCTTCCCGGGGTGATCAAAGACTGAGCGAAACTGCAGAAGGAAGTCAGCATAGGTGGAGAAAACGGACTGCCCCACAAACAGCAGTCGCCCAGTCTAGGGCCTTCCCTGAAAGGCGCATCACTACTGCGGCGATCTTCTCGGCGTCACTAAGGCTTGGGTGGTACGTGAAGTATAGTCCGCACTAAAGAAGGAAGGCTTGGCACACAGTGGGGTTGCCGTCATAACGATCAGGGAGGTGCACTGGAGAATCGCCCCAGGGACTGGAGGGGGCAGGCTGTGGTACTGCAGGAGAGACAGGAGGGGGCGCTGGCGGTGGAGCACGGGAGCTTGCCAATTCGCGGACACCACGGACAAGGTCATCCTGCATGGTGCCCAGACGGCTATTAACCCGCTGTTGCTCCGCTACCAGCTGAAACAGGTCCGGGACGTGAGCGCCAAACTCCCCCGAATCCATTGGCTGGGGAGCCTTTGCTGAATCCATAATTGGCTAAGTCTTCTGTAATGGTTTGCACGGAGGCCAGGAAAACGTGGACTGGACTCAAGTGCAAAGGTGGATTTAGTTGAGTTGTTTATTGCTGCCCGACCGTGCAAGCGGGAGGCAAGCACAAAAAGGTATAAACAAAGAGGAAACGAGGTTCCAAACAAGAGAGTAAACTGTAGTAATACAGTGTGGCTAGGAGATAACACATTAAGTATTACAAACAGTGAGCAAAAGAAAAGGAAATGAGGTTCCTTAATACAAACAACTATGTGCTAAAAGTAAATACAGCACATGTGTTAAAGTTTAAGGATTCTGAGTATTAGTTTCGAGAAACCAAGAAGCACAGCAGCACAGTCTTGCTTTACGAGACTTAGCAAAGAACAATAGTGCGGCTGTCGCTTAAATAGTTCTGCAGAAGCTCTGAGAGTAAACAAGGCACAGGTGAAGAGGGTGATTGATGAGTAAAGCAGCTGTTCCGGGTTTTACGCAGCCAGCGTGCTGGCCCTGGTAAGGCGAGACCTTACAGTGGCATTAGGCAAGGATGCCCAATATCCCCGTATCTTCTTCTTCTCTGCATGCAGATTCTCAAAAATTATATTAAAAATAATACAATAAAAGGAATATCAATTGCTGATAGGGAATTTATAATTAGCCAGCTAGCAGATGATACAACCCTCTTTTTAAAAGACGCTAATGAGGCTCCTATTGCGATTAATGCCATACAAACTTTTTCTAAAGCTTCTGGGCTTTGGCTTAACCTCACTAAATGTGAATTACTTGTCCTTAAAGATTGTGAGATATCTCATATTTGTAATAGACCCATTAAAGAAACATTTAGATATCTAGGAATTGAGATCATCAAAAATTAATATTCCAGATACCTATATTTTGAATCAATTATTGATAGAACTCGAAAAAAATTTAATCACTGGTTGCAATGAGATTTATCAATGAATGGCCGAGTCCTGCTATCAAAGGCGGAGGGTATCTCTCGTTTGACTTACTCATCCATCTCACTCTATGTTAATAATAAGACCTCCAAAACAATTGAGAATATGCTCTTTAATTTCATATGGAAAAATAGAACACACTACGTTAAAAAAATCTGTAATGATGAACACTTGCGAATCAGGGGGACTCAATTTCCTTGATTTTACAACCCTTAATAGCATTAAAAATCAAATGGATTAAACAATTTCTAAATAATCCCACTTTGATCTAAAACTTCATACCTCACTTTATATTCTCCCAATTAGGCGGCCTTAAATTCATTTTACTATGTAATTACAACCCCAATTCCTAAATATTTGGGACAAAGTGTAAATTGTGAATAAAATAAAAACGCAATGACTTTCAAATCACACCAGCCAGTTTTAATTCACAATAGAACAGAGATAACATAGCAAATGTTGATTCTGAGAAATTTTACAATTTTATCCACAAAATGAGCTCATTTCAAATTTGATGGCTGCTACAGGTCAAAAAAGTTTGGGACAGGGGACAGGTTTACCATGGTGTAGCATCCCCTCTTCTTTTTAACTCAGAGTGGAGGCGTCTGGGCATTTTTCGTTTATTTATGCGCCAAATGTTCTCAATCAGTGAAAGATCAGGACTGCCGGCAGGCCAGTTCTGCACACGGACTCTTCTACTACAAAGCCATGCTGTTGTAATAGCTGCAGTATGTGGTTTTGCATTGTCCTACTGAAATACACAAGGCCTCCCTTGGAATAGATGTCATCTGGAGGGGAGCATATGTTGCTCTAAAACCTTTATATACCTTTCAGCATTCATGGTGCTTTTTAAAACATGCAAGTGTCCCACATCATATGTACTAATGCATCCCCATACCATCAGAGATGCTGGCGTTTGAGCTGAACGCTGATAACAGGAGGGGTGGTCTTTCTCCTCTTCAGCCCTGAGGACACGACACCCATGATTTCCAACAAGAATGTCAAATTTGGACTCGTCTGACCACTGGACACTTTGCCGCTTTGCTACAGTCCATTTTAAATGAGCCTTGGCCCACAGAACACGGCGGCGCTTCTGGATCATGCTCAGCAATGGCTTCCTTTTTGCATGATAGAGTTTTAGGTGGCATCTGTGGGTGGCACGACGGACTGTGTTTACAGACAGTGGTTACTTGAAGAATTCCTAAACCCATTTAGTAATGGGTCATTCCATGAAAAAGAGAGCCAAAGTGTGACATGACTGTTCAAATTTGAAACGAAGAATTTGCAAGAAGTACTGGTTCACTTTTGTTGGTGCTCCCATGAGTCAAAATGTGACACAAGTTAAATGGCAAGATCTACTGTGGGATGTAAGAGGCAAGATGTTGAACGTTCAGCGTTGCCGATTTAACAAGGACACGATACTAACACAAAAGTATGCAATAAAATTTTCTTTTCAAAATATAACAGTCTCAACTTGTTCAATTAGTATAACAGAGAACAAACTTAAAACAAACCAGTTGTTTGGCAATGTCCAGTTGTGCTCTAATAAGGTCTGAACATGTTTGGCAGGGCTTTGATAAGTCACTCATTGGTCATGTTCATCTGAGGACGGAACAAATGCAATATTCTGGATGAAATATAAATGAGAAGGCAGCCCATGTAAGTACACATCAGCTCTGAAAATATTTTAGAGTAGACTAGTTGCTAAATGCAAAATTTGTCATCTGGATTGTACCACATGACATATGTTGCGAATGTAACATGGACACGAAAAATGCTCGACTTAGCAAATGCATCACCTGTTTTCACCCTACGCCCTTTTTGATATTGGAAACCGCTAGGGGTGGAACGGTTCACAAAATTCACGGTTCTGTATGTATCATGGTTTTGCTGTCATGGTTTTCGGTTTAGTTCGGTATGTTTTTTGTACAGCAGGAGGGGAGGCATTGTCAATTTCAACATGCTTTTCATTGATATGGCAAAAAAGTTCACAACAAACAAAAATTCTGGCTAAGAACAAAACACTTGACACATGACACACATTGTCAAAAAAAAATTGAAAGAATTGGTTAAAGTGTCACTTGAACAAAAATTCAGCGTAACTGCCACCTATTGGACATGTTATGTATGTTCGGCACAAAAAGATGGAACTGAACTTGCGAATATTGCCTACTTGCAAATGGGCTATTGCCTACCAAACGCTGCACTCGACACTCATCCGCGCCAACTGTTCAGTTTCACTTTTATTTTTGCGGATGCCTTGAAACAAACAATACATACACGCCCCGAACCGTGACTAGTGAACCGAACGGTTTGGATTTTTTTACTTGAACCGTTCAATCCCTAGAAACCACTAATTATTCCGCCGATCAAAAACGATGCACCACTCCTTATAACACGTGAAATGGCAGGCCAAATTATGAATCCCAATAGAAAACATACTTGTGTTGAAAATCTGTGATTTACTAAAAGATTTTAGTGATTGAACGTCACTTCATTCGAACGTAACTTTCTGGGACGCAAAAATACTAGCCTGCCCCGCTTCCGCTGTGAAGACGATAGACTGGTCCCCGGATGTGAAGCAGGAGGTTCAGAAGGAAATCTGTATCTGTGATTACTGTGAGACTCCAAGGGGATACGGGAGATCGGACAGCGAGCCCGGTGCGTGTTGAACGTAACTTGGTAAAATATGACGCAAAAAATTTAGCTCCACAGAAATAAGAATTTTTATAAAAACCTGTATATTTTCAGAGATAATATTTTAAACAGTTATGAAACGGATTAATTTCTACACTTTGGCACAAAAATCTAGATAATATATTCTGTTTCTTGGGTTTTCTCAGCACTGTTTCAACGTAACTTTTCAGGACACCATGAGTTACGTTCACAACAATATTTTAAGCGCTAATTGCAGTGTTATACATCTGGATTTCCCAGTTAATTGCCATTGTGGGTTAATCACTTGGAATTGATGTTTAGAACAAAAGCCATTTCAGCCAAACTTTTATTTAAAAATTCTCATAATTTTACATTCAAAGTCTGAAGGCAATGAATGTCACAAATTTGGACACTTTTTATCCACAAGTTTTTCAAAGACATGCAGTTTTTTTATTTCTCTTTTTCAGAAGACCAATTATATTGCCTGTGTAAGCTTTTTATATACTCTGGCCTTCATGCATGGGATTTTCTATAGGTGGCATCTAATTTTGTGAATCATAAAGTCCTGTAAAAAATACAGGGTCTCTGGCTCTCTATTTCATGGAATGACCCTAATGTCAATGACAGAATCATGCTGGTGAGTGATGCAGTGGCTTCTGAGGGCCCAAAGATCATGGGCAACCAGTAAAGGTCTTCGGCCTTGTCCCTTACGCACAGAGATTTTTCCAGTTTCTCTGAATCTTTTGACGATGTTATGCGCTGTCGATAATGAGACCTTCAAAGCCTTTGCAATTTGATGTTGAGGAACATTGTTTTTTAAGTAAATTCCACAATTTTTTAACACCAGCCGTACCAGGTTGGAAAGCCTCTGGCCATCTTTACTTCCGAGAGACTCAGCCTCTCTAAGACATCCCTTTTATAGCCAATCATATTACACACTTGATGCCAGTTAATTTAATTACTTGCTAAATGTTCTAAGCTGATTCTCTTATATGTGACAGTCCACAGGAAAAGGGTGTATCAGGGATATTTTGGTCAAATTGAGTAAAGTGCATCTGATGATCCCTTAGCATGTACTAAACATAGAAAAACAGTTTTCTCTAAAATGTAAAAAATCCCTTATACACCCTTCTCCTGTGGGCTGTCACATATATTAATTGCTTTTTTCAGCCCTTTTCCCCTGTGTCCGGAACTTTTTTGAGACCTGTTGCGGCCAGAAAATTTGAAATAAGCTCATTTAGTGGATAAAAATGTAAAATGTTTAAGTTTCAACATATGAAATGTTATCTATGTTCTATTATAAATAACACATTGGCTCATGTGATCTGAAAGTCATTGCATTTTGATTTTATTCGCAATTTACACTTTGTCCCAACTATTTCGGAATTGGGGTTGTATGAGATTGAAAGGATAATCTTAAAATTGTCTACTTTCAATCAACAAATTCTGCTTGCATGGTCACTCATTTATAAACATAACTTTTCACCTCACAGATGCTTTATCTGGGACAACAGAAACATATTATACAAGAACAAATCACTGTTTTACAATAATTGGTTTAAAAATGGACATTTACTTAGTTACACAGAATTCCTGACTAAATTCAGTATACCTGTACTCCTAAAGATGTTGCTGTCCTCATGGATGCAATCCCTTCTGGGATCCTTATGCTCCTTAAGAATTTTGCAAAAGAAGGTGTTACATCACCGATCTTGAATCCAGTTGATACTCCCGTCGGTCAAATATGTTTTTTATCCACTAAAAATAACAACAGAGGTATACGCTGACTATTTCAGATTGAAATTGTATCTGCTCCCCATTTTGTATTCTACTGGAATACATATGTGAAAGACCTAAATTACCATATAAATACTTATTAACTAATAAAATAAGAGAAGTTTCCTTTAAAATCATTAACAAATTTTACCCAGCAAATCATTACCTATTTAAAGTGCATATCCCTGTCATGGTTCTGGCTGTCTGTGTGGCACGGCGAACTGTGTTTACAGACAGTGGTTTCTTGAAGTATTCCTGGGCCCATTTAGTAATGTCAATGACAGATTTTTCCAGTTTCTCTGAATCTTTTGATGATGTCATGCACTGTCGATGATGAGACCTTCCAAGCCTTTGCAATTTGATGTTGAGGAACATTGTTTTTAAAGTATTCCACAATTTTTTTACGCAAGCCTTCACCGGTTGGAGAGCCTCTGGCCATCTTTACTTCTGAGAGACTCAGCCTCTCTAAGACATCCCTTTTATAGCCAATCATGTTACACACCTGATGTCAGTTAATTAATTTATTAATTACTTGCTAAATGTTCTTTCAGCTGATCCTCTTATATATTAATTGCTTTTTCAGCCCTTTTTTGCCTGTGTCCCAACTTTTTTGAGACCTGTTGCAGCCAGAAAATTTGAAATAAGCTAATTTTGTGGATAAAAATGTAAAATGTCTCAGTTTCAACATCTGAAATGTTATCTATGTTCTATTGTAAATAACATATTGGCTCATGTGATCTGACAGTCATTGCATTTGATTTTATTCACAATTTACACTTCGTCCCAATTATTTCGGAATTGGGGTTGCATTTTTCAATGTAATACTGACTGTTGTGTTGTATTCTGGTATACATTAAAGTTTAAAAAAAAAAAAACTTGGGGGATAAGGGTAAATCTGATACGGTGGCCGATAAGGGCAAACGCGCTGCAATGGCCAAAAACATCTCCAATTGGTGAAACGCGCTGCAAAACAGAAAAGATGCAAATTCAAAAACATGCAAACCAAAAAAGCAAATCCAAGATAAAAACGCTGCATAGCCACGTCAACATAAACGCACTGCAACGGCATCAAACATCCCCAATTGAAGAGACGCGCTGCAAAAACAGAAACAATGCAAAGCCTAAAACATGCAAACAACAAAAGCAACTTTAAGAGAAAAACGCTGCATCAACACAATGGAAGTACTCTGAGCCACTATGGCTGAGTCGACAAGAAGCATTTCTAGCTAGCTAACGTTAGTTTGCTCGCTTAGCTACCTAGTTAGCTAGGCTAGCTTGCCGACAGTTATATTTCAAATAACATAAATGCTCGCGGTTCAGCTCTAGTTAAGTGAGATAGTGAAATAATGGATAATTTTTATTCATTTATTTGGCGTTGACTTCTGTGCACCAAACTGTTGGCTAGCTAGGCTAGCAAACTAGCTAGCTCAGCAAGCGAACTAATGTTAGCGAGCTAGCTAGCGAGCAGTTGTATTTTGTATAACACAAATTCTCGTGGTTCAATTCTAACTAAGTGAGATGACGAAATAATTGATCATTTTTTTCATTTATTTTCTATTGACTTCTGTGCACCAAACTTCCCACTAGCTAAGCTAGCAAACTACCTAGCTAAGCTAGTGAAATAACATTAATGAGCTAGCTAGCGAGTAGTTATATTTGGTATAACATGTATACTTCAGGTTCAACTCTAGCTAAGTGGGATAGCGAAATAATGGATATTTTTATTCATGTATTTTGTATTGATTTCTGTGCACCAAACTGTTGGCTGGCTTGGCGAGCAGACTTGCTTGCTAAGCAAGCGAACTATAACGTTAGCTAGGTAGCTGGCAAGCTAGCCAGAAAGTTTTTTTTGCTGACTTAGCTAGCTAGTCTCGCTCAGGTCAAAAAGCTGTTTTGTTTGGCGCTCCCCAGAGTGACTGGGAGCGCTTCCGATGTGTTGATGTCTAAATGCAGTGTTTTTCTCTCTTGCATTTGTTTTTGTGGTTTGCCTATTTTTGGCCTTGTATCGTTTCTGTTTTTGCACCGCGTTTCTCCAATTGGAGATGTTTTGGGCTGTTGCAGTCGTTTGCTCCTGTCGGCCACCGTAATCTGATAACGATACATTCTAAATATGGTCAAAATATGACATTGAAGTGGGATTGTGACTGAATTGTGATGGTGACTGTCACATGGGTACTTGAATATAATGATTGAATATTAGCCATTTTACTGACATTAATGGTCACAATTTTTAAAGATAATTACTCTGGGCCTACTATAATTCCGATAGCAATGTGTAGTGGGTAATTTAGAATGACTGTTAAAGACATTGAATTTCAATTTGGGTGACTGCTGAATGAGGTGAGGTGAAATTGGCTGGAGGCAGGAGCTTAGCCCGTTGGCAAGCCTGCTCTGGAGCTGGCTCGCTCCACAGACTTTGTTTCCATGATAACTAGTGCCGTGGCTTAGCACGCACGCTCTATGCAACTGAAATGGGGCTTGAGATCAGGCTAATCCCGTGCTGATCCTGGGCTAATCCCTTATCCCGCCTTTGTGCAATAGGCCCTTGGTCCTGTTTACTCTAGCGTGTTGAATCCTTGATCCGATCAATTGTAAAGCATTTATTCTTTGATACTATGCGAGTTTTTGTATATTGGCTTTGTGCCATTTCTGTTTTTGGATTTTGTTCAGTTGATACTTTCTTCTTATTTTCTTTGTTACTTTGGGGTTTGGTTGTCATTTTGAGCTTTTGTATTCATTTTCAGTGTTCATTTAAATCTGTATTAGTGCTTCATTCCTGTGTTGTTACTCCCCCGCATTGTTTCTATATACTGAGAATTACTCTGTATTGTAGCGATCTCCTGGTTTATGTATATTTGTGTCTACTATTGTGAAATTAAATATCCTGCGCTGGGCACTAACGTCCTGCTCCACGTTTTACTTCCTTAGTGTCCCCAGACAATCTCTTTGGAACTCTTTTAGGTTTATTATGTTGCTTTGACATTATATAAAACTGGAGACAGTCAGACTGCATTCATTTAAAGCAAATTAATGCGAGAAAGCTTGTCCGAAATAGTCTAGCTGAACTTGATCTTCACAAATTCCTTTGACCCAATATTTCTAAGCTACCTTGGATAAATTAATTAAGCCCAAACAAACTTGATGGACTTGAATTCATGTATCTCGCAATAATTGCCCTGACCTGGCTTGATTGAAACAGACCAGGTAAAAGTGATCGACATCAGTTCCTTTGTATCAATATTTTTAAACTAATTTGGCTAAATTAGAAAGACCCGGATAAACTCAATTAACTTGGGCTCGTGTAATTCATGCAATTTCTGCCAATCTGGCTTGTATGGATCAATCCAGATAAACTTGATCTACTTGGATTCCTTCAACCCAATATTTTAAAGTTACATTGGAAAAGGTAGAAAGACTCGGACAAACTCTAAAGTTGGGCTCCTATAGTTCAACATTTTAAATTTAGTACATCATCATAATTATGGGTTTTCATACGGCAACTAAGTTAACATGGCCCGAATAGTCATGTTCATAGCACGTAAAACATTAAGCTGTGCTGGCGCAATGATATTGAGGCAATGTTTTGCCTTAATTCAGTTGAGCTGTGCCGGCGTGTCAGGGTTCTGTGTATTCTGACGTGCATTTTTGAAATATCTTGACAAAAATCTTTCACATCTCATTATTTTTAATTGCTTGCATGTGCTACTGCTCATCCCTGCATGGGTAGTATGTAACAAGCAGAGTGTACGTGCGTTGTGCACTCGCCTACAAATCACATAATACTATCTGACTATGCACCCTGAAATGAGCAGTCAAAAACTGACCATTGAGTTAAGACCAGGCTTTTGTTGGTCAATAGCGCGATCGCTTTTTGCGGTCTTAAGATAGCGATGTGCTTGACCATTTTAAGACCAACACGCCCATAGGCGCTCAATTTGGCACAAATGCATTCCCTACGTAGGAAGACTGGACACTGGGTTGCGTCGGTCAAAAAGTAGCAAAAAGACGTGCTTAATGCTTTCCGCTGGGTGTAATATAGAGGCCTATGAAAAAACGGCGCAGAACAACGTCACTTTAAAAGTCGAGCTATCATGTGCCAATTAATGGGCTACAGGAGGTCATCAGCCTCAAAAATAAACAAAAAATCCTCGATTTGAATAAAAGGATTCATTGCATGAAATTATTTACTTTTTTAATTCAATCAACTGTGTTTAATGAATGTAGCTTGTCAGTTTCACCAGTATTTATACATGCAAGCAGCTGGCTAATCCGATGGGCGCATGCATGCTTCCGTCGCTTTGCAGATGCGGCAGTAAAACTGGCAGCCGTGAAAACAGATAGAGGACGCTTGTTTAAATTTATTTACAGTGCCTTGAAAAAGTATTTGCCCCCTTCCTGATCTCTGTTTTTTTTTTTGTATTTGTCACACTTCAATGTTTCAGATCATCAAACAAATTTTAATATTAGACAAAGACAACCCAAGTAAACACAAAATGCAGTTTTTAAATGATGATTTTATTTATTAAGGGGAAAAAGCTTTCCAAACCTGCCTGGCCCTATGTGAAAAAGTAATTGCCCCCTAAATCCTAATAACTGGTTGTGCCACCCTCGGCAACAACAACTGCAATCAAACATTTGCAATAACAGGCAATGAGTCTTTCACATCGCTGTGGAAGAATTCTAGCCCACTCTTCTTTGCAGAATTGTTTTAATTCAGCCACATTTGAGGGTTTTTGAAATGAATGGCCTTTTAAGGTCATGCCACTGCATCTCAATTTGATCCGGATTAAAGTCTGGACTTTAACTTGGCCAGTCCACAATCTTCATTTTGTTTTTAATGCCATTCAGAGGTGGACTTGCTAGTGTGTTTCAGATCATTGTCCTGCTGCATAACCCAAGTGCCCTTGAGCTTGAGGTCACAAACTGATGGTTAGACATTCTACTTCAGGATCTTCCGGTAGAGAGCAGAATTCATAGTTCCATCAATTACGACAAGTCGTCCAGGTCCTGAAGCAGCAAAGCAGCCCCAAACCATCATACTACCACCACCATGTTTGACTTTTGGTATGATGTTCTTTTTATGAAATGCTGTGTTAGTATTATGCCTGATGTAACGGGACGTACACCTTCCAAAAAGTTCAACTTTTGTCACGTCAGTCCACAGAATATTTTCCCAAAAGTCTTGGGGATCATCAAGATGTATTTTGGCAAATGTGAGACAAGTTTCGTGATCTTTTTGGTCAGCAGTGGTTTTTGCCTTGGAACTCTCCCATGGATGCCATTTTTGCCCAGTCTTTTTCTTATTGTTCAATGATGAACACTGACTTTAACTGAGGCAAGTGAGGCCTGCAGTTCTTCAGATTTTGTTCTGGGTTCTTTTGTGACGTCCTGAATGAGTCGTCGATGCGATCTTGGTATAATTTTGATAGGCTGGCCACTCCTGAGAAGGTTCACCACGGTTCCAAGTTTTCTCCATTTGTGGATAATGGCTCTCACCATGGTTCACTGGAGTCCCAAAGCCTTAGAAATGGCTTTGCAACCCTTTCCAGACTGATAAATGTCAATTTCTTTGTTTCTCATCTGCTCTTGAATTTCTGTAATTCACGGCATAATGTGTTGCTTTTTGAGATGTTTTAGCCTAAGCCTACTTCACTTTGTCAAACAGGTTCTATTGAAGTGATTTCTTGATTCAACAGGTCTGGCAGGAATCAGGCCTGGGTGTGGCTAGTGAAATTGGACAGTCAAAAAAAATGATATTAGCAATGTTTAAAAAAATGCAATAAAATACAAGAATTCAGGAAAGAAAGCATGAAAGATTTTCATCAGCGACAGTTACAACCTGACCGAGTATTGCACTTTGTCACATAGGTAATATGATAACAAAGGTGTATTAAGTACTGGAAAAAAATAATTATGAAAAAGTAGAAGTACCATAACTGAAAGTTACTTTGGTAAAAGTTAAAGTCACTCATAAGAAAATGACTTGAGTAAAAGTCTAAAAGTAGCTCACAGTAAATGTCAATAACCTTTCAATTTCCTTTATTGCAGGGAAGTCTACTGAGACCGAGGTCTCTTTTGCAGGGGAGCCCTGAATACGACAAAACAATTACAAGGGCAGGTTTAAGACAAACAGCACAGATAAAAATACACAAAATTCACAAACAACAATTCCAGATTAAAGCAATTACAAATTATAAAATAGAATAAAAGATAATAAAAATGAATTTTAAAAAATAATAAATAAAAACGATATGCAAATCCTACCTTAATTTAAAAGCAAGTACATCTGGCCTCTAAAAATAATAAATCCAACACCACTTTCTTGAAGGACATGAAGGGGATAAGGCAATCTAGCTTCAAAGTATCCTGGAAATTATTCCATATACAAGGTGCGAATGCACTAAAAGAGGTACCGCCCAAATCTGTTCTAGTCCTGTGAGCCTCTAACGAAATCCACTCTTGTGATCTGGTATGCCGACTTCTGGTTTTGATGGATAAGAGCTTAGTCAGATATGAAGGACGTTTGCTTAGCAAAGCTTTATAAATAAAAAAATACAATGTAACCTCCTTTGAAAATGAAGGTAAAACCACCCTACAGAATTATATAAAGCACAGTGATGAGTTCTAAAACCATCACCTGTGATGAAGCACAATGCACTATGATAGATTGCTTCCAAGGGTCTTAAGGTACTATTAGAGGTATGCCTGTAAAGGACATCTCCGTAGTCAAATATGGGTAATATTGTCGCCTGGACAATCCTCTTCCTATTGTCTAAAGAAAAACAGGGCCTATTCCTGTAAAGAAACCCGATTTTCATTCTAAGTTTTTTGGACAGGTTGGACACATGCGTCTTGAAAGAGAAGTCATGATCCAACCAGATACCCAGATATTTGTAAGACTGCACCTCCTCAATTTGAGCACCAGTCACTGAGAAAATGGAGTCGCCTGGCATAATTGCATTCTGTGGAGAAAAGATCATGGACTTTTTTTATCAGTATTTAAAACCAGTTTAAGATCAGCTAGAGCATGCTGTATAACGTTAAAAGCAGATAGTAAATATGTGAGGGCCTGGAGGCAAGTTGGAGCAAAGGAATAAAGTACTGTGTCATCTGCATAAAAATTAACCTTGCGATTTTTTACATTACGAGCAATGTCATTTATATAAATTATGAATAAAATTGGCCCAAGAATAGAACCTTGGAGTACTCCTCTCGTCGCCTTTAAAAACTGAGACTGCGCATCCCCAGAAATAATAGCTTGTGTTTAGGGGTGTAACGATTCTGAATCACGGTTTTTTAAGGCGTAGTATCACCACCCATTGCCATGGGGCGAACATCAGAGCTTTCCCTTTTCCTTTATTAAACCCGACTCAGTCTTGAACGAAAGTGCCAGACATCAGAGGGCATGAGAAATGCTTCCGGAAAAAAAAAAACTTGACTGAGATTAGTATTTTTCGGCAACATGCTGCACGGAGCCAAGTAAAGGACTACAGAATCGTCTCCTTTTAACCAATTAGGTTATTCTAATCATGTCCCTCTTTACTTTGCTCAATTAGTAATCAAACAGGAGATTCGCTTATTTACTTTGCTGAATGAGTAGAGCTTTTTAAGATAGCATGTTTGATTGCCGCATTCTGAAAGTTAAATGGCCATATAACAGCACAGATTTGCAAGAATGCGTATTTGGCCATTTCATGTGATTGTGATAATTTATATCTCACATTCACTTTTCATCCACTTTACAAAATGTTTTCCACCTTGTGTATTTTTTAGACGCTTGAAATCCAGGGCGATCTGAAAATAAATCTCTCTGTTTTTATTTTATCATTATAGATTAACGATTTAAAATGCCGTCGGGAAGAAGCCTGATTTTAGATTTCGCTAATTGTAGGTGCTCCGCCCTTCCCAAAATCTGCTCCCGTGTAGTTGGCCTAAATAACAATCAAGAAATTTAGCCAGTAGCCTATAAAAATTAAGATTTGTTGGGGAAAAGCAAACAAACCTAACTGGGCTACGGTGTTACAGTGAAAGAATGCCAATAATTTGAATCATTATAAAAAAAAATCTTCCTCTGAATTACATCTCTCATTGTAGCATTTTAGGACATTATACAAGATTAATTTAAAGAGCCCATTCTCATTCCGACGCATCTTATATTGACGCTACCTGACCAAGCGTCGATATACGAGGCAAAAGGTCAGTTTTAGCGTCCTTTATCGACGCCAGTGTAAAACAAACCCTACCCCCTAACCCCTAATCCCTATCCCCTAACCCCTAACCCTTAACCCGAACCCTAACCCTAACCCTCAAATAATGACGCCAAAAGCTTCCTTCTGCCTTGTATATCAACGTTTGGGCAGGTAGCGTCAAGATATGACGAGTCCGGGATGAGAATGTGTTGATTTAAAACAGATTTCTTATAAGATCTCCCTGGATTTTAAGCGTCTAAAAATACACAAGGTGGAAAACATTCTGAAAAGCAGATGAAACGTAAACGTGAGATATGAATTATCACAGTTGCACGAAATGGCGTGGCAATGGCAATCCTGCTCATGCAAATCTGTGCCGTTCTATGGCCATTTAAATTTCAAAATGCAGCAATCAAACATGTCTTAATAAACAGCTCTACTCATTCAACTTAAAGAGTAAATGAATCCACCATTTGATTGCTAATCAAGCAAAGTAAACGGGAACAGGTATACTTTTCTTAGAGTTGCCTAATTGGTTAATAGGAGATGATTCTGTTTTCATTTGCTTGGCTCCTTTCAGCGTGTGTGGAAAAATACTGATGTCAATCAAGTTTTTTCCGGAAGCATTTCCCATGCCCTTTGATGTTTGGCACTTTCGTTCAGGACAGCACGGGGGTTAATAAAGGAAAAAGGAAAGCTCTGATGTTCACCCCATGGTAGCAGGTGGTGTTACTATGCTTCAAAAAAATTGCGATTCAGAATCGTTACACACCTACTTGTGTTCCATTTGACAGGTAGTCCTGGAACCATGAGCACGCTCTGTAACCAAGACCAATGGAGGACAACTTATTTAATAAGATAATATGGTCTACCATGTCAAATGCTTTTGCTAAATCAATAGATAGGGCTGCACATTTTTGTTCACTATCCACAGCTGTTACTAAATCATTTACAACCAATAAAGCTGCTGTAATGATGCTATGTCCAGGCCTGAAACCAGATTGCTGTGACGTTAAAATGTTGTTGAAAGTTAAGAAGTTACAAAGTTGTTGTTTTACAAGAGATTCTAAAATCTTAGCCAGGCATGGCAATTTTGAGATGGGCCGATAGCTGTTTACTGAGCTGGGATCACCCCCCTTAAATAAAGGAAAAACATGAGCCGTGTTCCATACACTGGGAATAGACCCGGTCGATAATGATAAGTTAAAAATATTAGTTATTGAGTGTGCAATCAGTGGGGCTGCAAGACACAAAAGACTCGGGACCAAGTGTCCTCTCCAGTGGAATTATTTACATCTATATGTTTTAATTCAAGTAGGACCTCACTCACGTTAAATTCCCTTAAAGAAAACAATACTCTAGGATTTTTAGAATTTCTAAATGCACTAGACCTAAGGTCAGACATATCTCCTGTAGTGGATTGATTATTGAAATTTTCATATAGGTTTCCGGCCCTTATAAAATGTTGGTTAAAAAGATCACAGATTTTGTGCTTATCAGTAATAGGACCAGAATCCGTGTGGATAGAATGTGGTAATGAAGAAGAAGGACTATTTTTCAGACTTGACAATTTTCCAAAATTTTGCCGGATCACCCTATTTGCTAATGACAAGATGAAATATTCAGATTTTGCCTTTTTTATCAGTAAGCAGGATTTACTTCTTTGATTTCTGAAAACCTGCCAGTCAGAGAGTGCCTGAGTTTCCCTAGCTTTAACCCAAGCTTCATCCCTTATGTGTAGTTCATTGGATAAAGCCACCAAAAACCAAGGATTTCTTCTGTATTTCACTCGGAGTCTCAACCGGAGCATGCTTATCTACAGCACGATTAAACACAGAAGTAAAATAAGCCAACTCAAGGTCAGGGTCTGGAATAATACCTGCAAAGCTTAAATCACTCCAGTAAATATTGTGGAGGAAGGCCTGTTCACAGAAATGTTAAAAATTTCTTTTTGTAATAAAACATGGAGGAGACTTTGAAACTTTCATGTCTCTAATACACGCTACTGGGCAGTGATCACTAACATCCAAGGGAAAGACGCCACTCAGAGCCTACTTGTGCGGTCTATTTGTTAAAATTAGATCAATTAAAATTGACCGGGATAAATCTTTAAAATTTGGTTGCGTAGGCTCTGAAATAAGTTGCGACGGAATCAGGTCACCACAGACCTCTTTAAAATGGTTTGAGGACGGTGATAGTCAATCGATGTTGAAATCGCCCGCAACAACTAATTCTGTGTGGGCATAAGCAGAGAAGATATTAGAGAGGTTGCTTATTGAGGAGGGAAGTGCTCTCGGTGGGTGATACACACCAGCTAAAATAACACTTCCACGACCCAAACCTATTTTAAGAACAAGGCACTCAAATTGCTCAGGCATAGAGGAGGATAACAAAACATTTACAGAGAGAGAGGATTTTACAAAAATCGCAACACCTCCCCCTCACACCTAAAAACACTATAACCATCCAATGCTATATCAAGGTCTGACCCAGGAGCATTCAACGAGGATTCAGTTGCAAGAAATATATCAGGATTACTTTGAAGAACCAAAGCCCTACTACAATCCATTTTCGATAGCAAACTCCTTACATTAAGACACAGTATACCAAGACCACATTTGCGAGATTGAAATGCTACTGGAGTTAAAACAACAGGGGAGACCGTTAAAATCAGGTGACTGAATTTGGACTTTGTGTCAGATTAGTGACAGAAACACCACTAGGTCTATATTTCTGCCGTGGCAGGCGTGTGCGAATAACTTAGGGATAGGCTGTGCAGTTATACCAGTTTCCCCAGAAAATGTTAAAAAGCCAATAGATTGTTCAAGTCTACTAGAAAAGGCAATGACAGCCGGACACCAGGGGGAGCTCCTAAGGGAGACAGCAGGCCGTGACAAACCAGTGAGGAAGAGGCTGAAGGAAGGTCCGGCCTGTGTGTACAGGAAGTTAACAGTCAGTCCCGTGGGAAGGACAACACTGCATGGTACATATTGGCCGAAAGCATTTGGCTGCCCCATTTGTTGGGATGTAACCCGTCCGATTTAAAAAAAGATGAACGGTTCCAAAATAAGTAAAAATTGTCAATAAATCCCATGTTATGAGACCTAGTGGCGAATTGAAGCCAAGTGTGCAGACTAAGTAGTCTGCTAGAACAGCCAATGCTGCAACCGATAATGGGGATGGGACCAGAAATAAAGACAGACTTTCCAGAGTTTTTTAAAAAGTTAAAAAGGAGGTTAAAATCGTTTTCTGTACGCTCAGACTCCTGACAGGTTGTATCGTTGGTCCCCACGTGCACTATAATCCGCTTGATAGAAGGCGGGAGTGAGGAGAGTAGCCTAGGTAACTTACCCAGGATAACCGGGACAGTAGCAACAGGGAAGCAGCGGGTGACTACATTAAAGAAGCGAATGTTCCGGATAATGGAGTCTCCCACCAGTAACGTAGTCGGGGAGAAGAGAAGACAAGGCGGTGGCAAGCCTGGGGCGAGTGACCGTGCAGTCGAACGCTGCGGCAGGGCCGCAGCATCAGGGCTAAGTGAATGCCAGCGCAGGACCTCCACTTCAGGGCTGGGCGAAGAACTCCTCAGCACCGCGTCAACAGGGCTGGACTTGCGGGCCGGATTGCCTCTCTCTCGACACAGACAGCGGCCGAGGAGCAGCTGGACTCACAGGGGAGGAGGGGGGTGACGCTTCCTCCTCATCCAGTACGGAAAACCTGTTCTCCAGCTGCAGGTCCCAGACAGGCGGGGCAAGAGACGAACACCTCCCGCCGTGCGATCCGACCCAGGGCTCAGCCAGGTTGGGTGTGGAGCTGACGATGGCCCTGGGTCTCGCTCCCAGTTGGATCCAGGGGTCCTCAGCCGGGGTCGGTGCGGCTTCAGTGGGGAAAGCCAAGGAGTCGCGTTCAGCCGTGGTGCTGGCACTCGCAGCAGCGAGAGCTGGAGCAACCAGGGAATTGATGAGCTGCTCATCGTCCTTAATCTGGTAAAGGATTGAAATTCTTCCCTCCAGCTCCGCAATTTTTTGCGAGGGCGAACACAGCTTCCACAGCCCCGCGGGGAGGTAAGTGGAGCCATACTTCTTTATTTTAGCCTGCTGGGCCTTGCAGCAACCAGCCAACCAATGCAATAAATAATACTTTAATGATAAAATAATAAAAAATAAATAAAATAAAATGATATAACAAGTAAAAATAATAAAATGTTAAAATAATAAAAGGTCAAAACGCTAAAATAATAATTTATTATAAAAATAATAAAAGTAAACCAAGAGCGCAACAGCAGCAAAACCAAACCGCTGACAGGCAACCGGATGTGATGTACTTAAGTACCGAAAGTATCTAGTGAAAAAATATACTTAAGTATCAAAAGTGCAAGTACAAGTACAAAGTATTTTTCATAGCACGCATAGAAAACAGCAAAGCAACCACACATTGTTCTCTCCTTGTGCTCTTTAATCAATTTTCAGGTGAATGAAAGAAACAGTGTTTAAAAAACAAACTGGCAGTTTCTCCTTTATATATTTCTTCTTCTTCTTTGAGTTTACTGGCGGATTAAAAAACCACAATAATTGACTATAATTAATAGAATTACATGGTATCAATACCATGTTGAATTTTTGCTTCAGAAAACGGATTTTTCTTAACTAATAATTGGGATACCATTGGCTCACTGTAGCTCAAGTGGTTGCTACAGAGAACAATGATTTTTATTCTGTAGCAAGAGATATACATATTTTTTTTTGGACTGCTAGATAGATAGATAGATAGATAGATAGATAGATAGATAGATAGATACTATGGGCAAGTATATAGAGCAGTTTGCACATCAGGCTTAGCTGAGGAGTTAAATTAAGGCAAGTCTTGAAAAACAGGGATTGGAGTGAACTCGTCTATATTCTAACAGCTCGGCTTGCTTGTGAATATTCAAATATAGGGCACTGGCGGCCCCAGAAGCTCCCGCCGATAAGATAAACAAAATGTCAAAGTTTTTGTTGACGGATGCACGCATGGACGGACACACGCACGGATGGAGCCCGATACCATAGCTCCCGTGCCACTCGGGCGGCGGGAGCTAATTAGGAGCCTGTAACTGAAAATGGTGATAAAAAAAGCAAATTGTCGAAGTTTTTGGTGATATTTTTAGGCCAGTGACCTTGAAAAAATAGGCCAAGGTCACCTTTAGGCATGTCATTTGTAGGACTTTATGAGATGCATGTTCAGGAAAAATTAGGAGCCTGTAACTGAAATAGTTGATGAGATAAAGCAAAATGTCAAAGTTTTTGGTGATATGTTTGGGACAGTGACCTTGAAAAAATAGGCCAAGGTCACCTTCAGGCATGTCATTTGTAGGCCTATATGAGATGCATGTCCAGTAAAAATTAGGAGCCTGTAACTGAAATAATTGATGAGATAAAGCAAAATGTCGAAGTCTTTGGTGATATTTTTAGGCCAGTGACCTTGAAAAAATAGGCCAAGGTCACCTTTAGGCACTTCATTTGTAGGACTTTATGAGATGCATGTCCAGGAAAAATTAGGAGCCTGTAACTGAAATAGTTGATGAGATAAAGCAAAATGTCGAAGTTTTTGGAGATATGTTTAGGCCAGTGACCTTGAAAAAAATACGCCAAGGTGACCTCTAGGCATGACATTTGTCGGCCTTTATGAGATGCATGTCCAGTAAAAATTAGGAGCCTGTAACTGAAATAATTGATGAGATAAAGCAAAATGTCGAAGTCTTTGGTGATATTTTGAGGCCAGTGACCTTGAAAAAATAAGCCAAGGTCACCTTTAGGCACATCATTTGTAGGCCTTTATGAGATGCATAACCAGTAAAAATGAGGAGCCTGTAACTGGAATAGTTGATGAGATACAGCAAAATGTTGAGGTTTGTGGTGATATTTTTAGGCCAGTGACCTTGAAAAAATAGGCCAAGGTCACCTTTAGGCATGTCATTTGTAGGCCTTTATGAGATGCATGTCCAGTAAAAAGTAAGAGCCTGTAACTGAAATCGTTGATGAGATAAAGCAAAATGTGTTGATGGACGCACGCACAAACGCATGCACGGACGGAACCCGATACCACGATCTGGGTGTGCTATCTAATGATATAATATTGTAACTGTGTGCATAAATTTGGAGCTCCATGTCCGCTGGCAGAAACATCTGCACAAAGTGGTTAAGATACCCTGCCGAGCACCGTTGTTCTTCTCGAACACACCAAATCCAGACAATCCTTAAATGATGAATTACATTCATATTTTAATGTGTAAGAAGTAACGAAGTGGCCAGTGTCAAAGTAACAAAATGAAAGTATACTTTTTTACCTTTTAAAGCTATAGTTGGTAATCCTGTTCAGAAACACTCTTTGTTATACTGGGTGAAATGGTCCTTCCATCCTGAGAGTAGTCAATACATTATGTATTCAGAAAAAGGAACGAAAAGAATCAGACCTCTGTGGCAGCTGCAGGACTGTAAAAACTCTGACCAATCCCTGCCTTTTGGTCCGAGTGGAAAGAACCAATCAGATGCCTTCATGTCTCTTCCTGCCCACGCCCCCCTCTGTCCCTCCCTCCTCCCTGTGTGCACACTCATCACGTTTCACCGTTGCCGGAAATATTCAGCACACTCCTCAGCAGAAATACCAAGTTAGCAGGAGATTAAGTTCATAAGGGTACAATGGCAGAGAAAATGCAGCCAAAAATACCACATCTAGCGTTACTTGTAACAGCTCGCCCTGCTAAACAGGCAAAGAAAAGAAAGCCGGAGGCAGAAAAAGGCTGCGACTAGAGATGGCAATTTCGACACGCAGGCCCAATCCCAAACCGGTCCCTATCCACTCGCCCTATCCACTTCCCCTCCGTTTGTGAGTTCTCTCCGAGGGTCCGCCACATTAAGGGCTGTCTCAAACCCAGTAGGGCGGAGTGCAAGTGGCTTATTAAACCCTCTGCAGCGAGTCCACACAGATGCAAGCTTACGAACCACCCTCCTTTCAAGTGCAGCACTTATTTTGTTTCCGGGATGGAAGAAACGCTGCTTATCTACAAATGTCAGTTCCATGCGGCTATTTCCGAAAGATAAGTACAGAATTACCTAACCTCAAACGGACATTTGATTGACTATTTCACACGCACATGAGGTAGGCAAAGGTTGCATTGTATTTTGAAATGAACATGCAGATGTGCTCCCGAGAAAACACTGAGTAGTTTTATTTATTGAATCAATGATTGCTCTTTTTCACAATGTGCCATTTCATGCACAAACGCCTTCATCTTTGTCAATGTTGTGTTTTAAATATTTTTTAATATAAATTTTAATTAATTACATTATCATTTCTAAAATATTTTGGGTGAGAAGTGTATCACCAGGGAACTAGACCGTCATATACAATGCAACACACCAATCGGTAGGCATAGTGATGATTACCTCTGCTTCCCATTGGATGAAGGGCAAGAGCATCCCAAAGTTTATACATGTTTTCACACGCTCCCCCTTAATGAATCTCCCTCCATCGCTGTGAGGGAGACTACACACGGAATGACACTCGGTAGTGAAGTGCTAGTGGTGAGGGACCGGTTTGGGATTGGGCCGCAGATTCAAACTGTTTCGAACACGTTCGAAACTTCCGGGTTTGACACGGGTTTACGACTCTGCTTCAACCTTTGTCACATGACTAGGGAAGTTTTTCCTGCTCCCACCCCGTAAAAAAAATAAATCTTTAAATGCCACAGGAAAGTTTGAATGCTTGTTTGTTTTAATAGCTGCAGTAAAAGTTTTTGCCACTAGGCTGTGCACTACTAAAATAAATCTGGTTTTGAAACAATTCGGAACATTTCGAAACAGTGGTCGTTTCAGAGGTTTCAAAACTGTTTCAAAGGTTCAAAATTGCCATCTCTAGCTGCGACGAAAAAGGCTCTGGATCAAGCTAGAGGACAAACCAGAGTCAACATCGGTGCAGCCTTTGAGCAGTGGAGACAACTGAGGCATCTGAAGGGCCTGAAAAGTGATGCAGAGGTTGCTGTCTTTCTGTTGGACAGGTAATTATTTGTTTTGCTTCAGGGTGATTTGTTATTTTCATGAAATATGGAACGTTTGCCAATTTAGCTACTTTTGTAGCTCGTATTAGCCCAATGCTAACATTAGCTTCTCTGTCGGTGTAAACCATAGACAGTAAAAGAAGTGGACGGCGGGATGACGCTGTTCTCAACGGGAGAGCGTGAAGCTCAATTGTACAAGTTTTCAGTTGAGCACCACGCCTACTGCACAGGCTCGCTGACGTAAACCAACGTCCTGAGAAGCGGTAACTCGTCTGGTAGATGTACCCCACACATAATTCCCAGCGAGCAAGCGATTGCTCTGTAAATATAGTCTGATTCCATTCGATGTTATTATGTTTTGCAAATTATTACTTCATGGTTACTTCACTTCGTTAGCGATGTGGCTCAATCGTCTACTGTCTATGATTCGTTTTTGGGCTTCTGGTCTAAACAGTATGGTTACTTACCTCCTGTGCAACAGAAAGTCGCCGGCATTTCACGTCACTTTTAGCCTAGCCTGGTGCCATCGGCTAAAAATGCTTGTTATTAGACCATAACGCTACATACGAAGTAAAGACGTCTGCTACAAAATGTAGTTTCTCTGTAGAAAATATTGTCGCTGACATGAAGGCTCATAATGTTTTTAGTGTTAAGTTATTTGATGTCAAAAGTCAGACAAAATGATTGGGGGTGAATGGAGAAGTTACCGCTGGTTGATCATCTGCTATCTTCCAGAGCGTTCAATTGAACTTCAACTCCCGGGTGTATTCCTACCCCCTTGGTGTAAGCCAGTGTTACAGATCATCTGGTTTCCCTGTTAACTGGTGACCTTTGTTTACAAAAGTCGGGTCTTTCTCACAGCAGCAGCAGATTTTCCGCTGGCCTTTGCTGTCTGTGGAAATGCCTTAACAATTACAATCCTATTTTACTTATCTATCCATCTGATTCAAGTATTTTATTGATTGTTGACAGTTATGAAGCTGTGATGACAATTTAAAAATCGAGGTTAATCTTCTTGCTCTTCAAAATAAAATAAAAAATAAAATATAAAACCCCTCACCCGGGATTCGATACCGATATATGATGTAAAAAACACACATGCCATCGAAACATCACAATTACAAAAGTGTAAGTACACTCCATATGTCAAACAGAAACAACCGGACATACATTTCTTGCTTGAAAACACCTCGGCTGGATTAATTTGTCACCATTGTTACCACAGAGATAGTAGCTGAACCTGAGTTTGTTGTGCCTCCTTAGGTTTTTGTTGATAGGAATTTAATTGGCTGACGCTTTTTTAAGATATTGAATTTATTTTGTTATTAACCAGTCAAAACAAATTCAATTTATGGGATTATACCCGCCGTCTGAAAGCTGAAGATAGGAACCGTGTCCTATCGGGTTACCCCTTTTCAATATAATCTGTAAGTAACCAGCCATTATAAATAAATACATAACCAGCCAAAACAAAGTCGATGCATTATGTATTTAAGATGTTTTATAGATTTAGCAGAAACAACCTGATAATTTGTCGGTGGAAAACACTTCCAAAAACGTTAAAACGCTAGATTAATTTGTGACCACTGTTATTGCAGTGATTACGGTGACAAGTATGTACACCTGTTTTTGCAGCACGGCTACTCAACTTGCTGTAAAAAAATAGACAACTGTCCAATTGGAAAATGTAAACGGACGAAACCACGTACTTGTCACCAGAATTACCTTCATTCGCTGAAGAGTTCTGAAATGCCGCTCTCGCTGGGGGGGAAAAAAAGTTACGTCGCTGAGTGCCTGTGCATATACCTAATTTTATTTTTCTAAAATGGGATTTTGTTCTATGCTTCATTTCAGACGGGAGAGGGAGTTGGAAGTGCATAGCGAAACGCATTTTTTTTCTTTTTTTTTTTTTTTTTTGAAGTTTCCATCACAAAAGGGGTAGGCTTGATATTTTTTTTTTTTTTTTTTTTTTACTACATACCAAACATTAAACAATATGTCAATGTCAAATAATAATAATAATAATAATAATAATACTACAATTCATGATTAACTTAACAAAAACAGATCCTCCCCTGACTGGATTTGACCTCATGCACGGGCAATTTAACTTCGTCAACGGAGAAACGTGGCGACCTTCCTCTCTCCATCACGGATTTCGGTTTGAGGATTTGGGATAGCCCAGCCTGCTCCGAAAGGCAGTGGCACCTGGTACACTGATTGGTTTAACTGGCGTAACGCCCAAACCACGCCTATGCATAATATAACGGGTAGCGCTGGTGTTTTAGGGATATAGGCAGGTGTGCAAGATAGCAGCTTTCGCGGGGGAGCGCCTCTTACGCAATGCGAAATCCCCAAATAACGGGTTTAGGGACTCTGGCGTAAGATAGGGCCCATACTGTGCTTTGTTAATGCTTGATTATTTAATGCATTTGAGAATATATTGGATTAATATTTTCCAACAGTTGGGAAGAGTCTTGCTGAGTTACCCCTTTATAGCAGATTTGATTTAATACCCTCCATCTCCGCCAGCTGAAAAGGGAATCGTAAACCTAAAATGTTCTACTTCAGAGGCGCAACAAACTCAGGTTCAACTACTATCTCTGCAGTAACAATGGTCACAAGTTAATCCAGCCAAAGAATTTTCAACCAAGAAATGTATGTCTGGTTGTTTCTGTTTGACACATGGAGTGTACTTGGACCGCTTGTCAATTGTGATGTTCTGATGGCCTAGCGGGTTAACCCGCTGAACGTGTGTATTTTTTGCATCATCTATTGGTAACGAATCCCGGGTGAGGTTTCATTTCTTTATTTATTTATTTTTTTATTTTGAAGAGCAAGAAGATTAAACTCGAGTTGTAAATTGTCGTCACGGCATCACAACTGTCAACAATCAATTAAATACTTCAATCGGATGGATAGATAACAAGTAAAATTGGATTGTAATTGTTAAGGCATTTGCACGGACAGCTAAGGCCAGCGGAAAATCTTCTGTTGCTGTGAGAAAGACCCGACTTTTTTAAACAAAAGTCACCAGTTGACAGGGAAACCAGTTGATCCGTAACACCGGTCGTCGGTACATACTGCTTATCTAACTTATAGGATCTGTGCTTCCTGCACGGAGCATTGAGCGTGTTTACTCGACGCATCTCATGCTGGCCCCTGATTAAAATTCATGTTTGTCAGTGATGGTAACAGAAAAAAACGTTACATTGTTACAATGTAATTGAGCAGATCCAAAGTGACGTACATTTGAGAGTTCATACAACACAAAACGTGTAAGGTTAGTATTGCTAAACATAACATGCTAGCTTGAAAGCTACAATAATAATATTGTTTACTTACAGGTGAATGAGACATGAAGTAGTTTGGTTGATGTCCAAAATGTGCTGAAATGGCTGAGTCGGCTCTCCTCTGCCCTGCTGAGTCCTACTGTCAGATGCGCATTCAAGTTTGTGGAGGCGTGGCTTTGGACGGAGCACTGACCGGAGGGGGTGGACCTTAGACTTTTAAATCTTGCTAGCTCTCCAACATTACCAACTATAACTTTAAATGTAGTAGAGTAAAAGAAAATGTCCCAGTTAAAAAAAAACTCAAGTAAAGTACAAATATGCAAAAAAAAAAACTACTTAAGTACTGTAACAAAGTACATGTACACCTCTGTATGATAATGTATCCCAAGTCCCTTCATTGTCCCCGTTTTGTCTCGTATCGGTTGGGAGGTTCAGCGGCCACCACAATTGCTTCCGTTCAAGCGAACCAACTCATGAACGCGCAAGGGAATGAGTTAATTTGAAAACCAGTCAGGGCATCATACCGGTATTCTTGAAAATACTGAAGCATGATACTGTCTGCACCACTTCCAGCGTGAATGTAAATAGTCCAGCTATAGTCATAGTAACAGTATTTATCAATTTTTTCTAACATCATGTAAGTTCTTATGTTGGACTGTAGGATGTTTAATGTTAAAGGGGACCTATTATGCTGATCCTTATTTTAATACATATAAGTAATGTTTCTAAACATAAGATACAGGGGTTTTGCCGTAATCCCAGAACGTGTTTTTGTGAACGTGATTTCCTCTCTGAACAGCTCCTCCCGAGATCTTCACGAGATCTGGGCAAAACCTGACGTCAAGTTGTGCCATCCAATTAATACAGACCTAGCCAGAGCCAATCACGGCACTGGACCTGCCCACACCAGAAACTATTCTAGCAGGCACAAACAACTGCGGATCATACTATGCCTTAGTAGCATCTACACCAGAAATACAAAAGAAGAATCACAGATCATTTGAGGTGCAGTTTTGTCAGTATCTCTCCCAAAGCTACTCGTCCGTTTACTTTTGGACGCAAAGAAAAGCACCTATTTCTCTTCCAAAAGACAATGCCACCAGAAAACAGTGGGTAGCTTTTTTGTTTGCTGGCGGCAAACAGCCACACTCAATGGGAACGTTAGCTGTTTGTGCTCGGCATTTCACCAAAGACAGCTTTGTTAATAAAGGATAATTCGACGCTGGATAAGCGTTTCAGCTGCTTCTCAAACCTGGAGCAGTTGCATCCATCAAGCACTCGGAGCCACAAGCCGGGCACATGCCAACAATACAATACAGTGTAACAATACAGTTCAAGACATTACAATTAAAATATAATCAATCATACAGGTGGAAAATGGAGGTACTAGTTTTAAAGTGTTGTGGGTTGCAATCATGAATAATGATTAGAATTGGAGGAGGGGGGGGCTGTTGGGGGTGTGCAGATGGAATGTGAGAATACTGCAATGCAAAGTCCAGTACTTGATTCTTGTTTAAATTGAGATACTAGACTGTCTATTTTATTGCATATAATTTGTTAAAGTGCTAAAGTATATTACAGGTTAAAATTGGTTGCAAGACTGATTAGTCTTCAGCCAATTTTTTGATTACTTTTACAACTGGAGAAAGTAGGGCACTCCCTTACAGAAGTTGGTAAACTATTCCAGATTTGCTGCCCTTGACTGATAGAGCAGTTTGTGAAAACATGGTGCACCTAAAGGTATTTCACTATCTCCTCTTATAGTTGCTCGAGGTGAAGATACTAATAGATTTCCGTTTGAAGAATTTACTCAGTGGTGGGGGTGGAAGTCCATCCAAGATCTTATATACGCAACAGGCAAATTTAAAGGTAGTGAAACTGTCAAAGCTTAGTAGCTCATGGTGTAAGAGACTGTCACAGTGATGGTAAGAAGAAGGTTTTCTATCAAAAACTTTCAAGATTTTCATGCACGGCGGCGCTAAAGTTAGTAACCCGTTGCTTCCCCTCCCTGCTGATGCTCTCTGGCAGAGCGACAAGCTAGCTGGTGCCGGGTGCTAGCTCTTGCAGTGATAGTATGTTATTTTCAGCATTGTCCTCGTGTCCACAAGTAACATAAGTATTCGTATCATTTACTTTAGTTTTCTTTGAAATATTGTTTGGAGGAAAAACAAACTGGATAATCCTTTCTGCTTGCTGGCGTTCACTATTTTTGCTTCCGAGTGTGTTTGCGTTGGTGCCTTCCGCTTCACTGAAAAAGCGTTTCCTCAATACATAATTAATAATTTGGAAATATTTTTACCTAATTTTTTATGCACAGGTTATAGCCATAGACTGTAAAAAATTGTTTTAACCTAATTCATGTTCTTTATTTTTCCGTTGTAATTTTTACTGTTTGAAGTTACTGCTACATCTAAGATGCTATAGCTTGTAGCCACCACCAGGAGGGGCTGCAGCACCAGCAGCTCCCACGCTGTGTATGGGGCAAAATTGCTTACAGCCACTATCAGCCAGGGTTGCCATAGTTGCTGCATTTTCAACTGTAAATCACCAACCTAATACTGTATCCATCCATACCATCCATCCATTGTCTTCTGCTTATCCGGGGCCAGGTCGCAGGGGTAACAGAGTAAGTAGGCCTAGGCGCCCCCCTCCCCAGCCACTTCCTCCTACTCTACCTGGGGGACCCCTAGCCCTTCTCAGGCCAGCCCTGGGAATATAGATATAATCCCTCCAGCGTGTCCTGGGTCTGCCTCAGGGCCTCCTCCCAGTTGGACACGCCTAGAAAACCTCTAAAGGGAGGCGTCCAGCAGGCATCCGGACTAGATGCCCGAACCACCTTAACTGACTCCTCTCGACGTGGAGGAGCAGCGGTTCTACTCTGAGCCGCTCCCGGATGTCCGAACTCCTCACGACCTCACCCTATCTCTAAGGGTCAGCCCAGCCACCCTGCGGAGAAAGCTCATTTCGGCCGTTTGTATTCGTGATCTTATTCTTTCGGTCACTACCCAAAGCTGGTGACCATAGGTGAGGACGTAGATCGACCAGTAAATCAGAGCTTTGCTTTTATGCTCAGCTCCTTCTTCACCACAACAGACTGGTAGAAAGCCCGCTTCACTGCAGATGCTGCAGCGATCCATCTGTCTATCTCACGCTCCATCCTACCCTCTCTCGTGAACAAGACCCCGAGATACTTGAACTCCTCCACTTGGGGTAACAACTGACCCCCCACTTGAAGGGGACAATCAACCTTTTTCCGGGAGAGAACCATCGCCTCAGATTTGGAGGTGCTGATCCTCATTCTGATCTAATACTGTAAAGTAGTTTATTTAGTTTTTAATTCCCTTGTTCAGTGTCTCACCTCGTGAAGGGCCAGTTTTCTTTTTGGCTCTTCAGAGAGCTCTGCTTTTCTCCATGAGAATAGATATTTGTGACTCACATGTATTGGGTTGAATATCGTACTTACTATTTTTTACTAATGCTCCAGCCATAGTAAAAGTATAAATTTCCAACGTTTCTGTCTTAAAATCAAAACTTTACATTAAATGCAATCTTTTCTGTGTCCTTTCGGTGAACCACACTGTAATAATTAAAATGTTTGTATTCCGCAAGTCACTCTCAGCCATTGTTTCCTCTTTTTGAATCCTCGCATAGCCTAAATGCTTCCCTTTTTCAAAAGAGTGAATCTGTTGGGTTGAAAAGTTTATTTAGTGCCCTTCGGACTGATGGCTGGTGAGTATTGCTTCTTCTTTTGTAAACCAATATGAATGTACTTTGTGAAAGTAAATGTTTGGTACTCTTTGGAAAGAAACTTCTAAACCAGGTTTTGAGGCACTCATTGTGTGCAATTTTCTCTTTCTCAGTTTTCCACTGTTCTAAAGAATTCCTTGAAAGCTCGCTTGCTGATAGCCTAGAGATGAATACAAGACAAAAAAGATCAGTAACACTGAGTGACTTTGCAGCAGTTTCAGTGTCAATTTCAGTGTCAGAGTTCTTTCCTGAAATTCAGTTCAGCACTACTATGTGTTCCTGAATATCTGAAGTAGGTACATATAAAGAATGCAAATCATTACTATGGAGTTAAGCTGGCAAACAAATCAGCTCAGGACAAAAGCAATGTAGTTGAGCTTTTCTTTTTAATGGTGACTGTCATGTAATGTAGCCTTCTTGTGTATGCATGAACACTATGAAAAGCATAATTTTATTGTGTTTCTAGAAGCAACAATATTTATCCATTTCAAATATGCTGCCTGTTTGCTAAATCAATATGTTTTATCATTTTTCATTGGCCTTTCTTAAAAAATGTTAACTTGCATGTCTTGCCTGAAAGAGTAGAAATACAGAAAATACATGATACAGGTTGTGGGAAAACCACCCTTGAAAAACTTGCTGTAACATTAAGCTAATATTATAAAAACATGTACACAGATAATTGCTAATTTTAAGTTCATTCCAAATTCCTTACGCCTCAGGAACAAAACCAGCATGCAGTAACAGCAGTAAATCAGTCACAGAAACAGCAAAAAGATCCAAGCTGCAAGTCAAAGTTCCCAGACAGTTGCTAATAACTGCAGAACTATAGCTCTAAACTTACCCCACAACTGAATCGATCCATATCTGATTCAGTCCCAATAAGAACAGTATATTGTCAGCTTCACACAGCAGGTATTTATGACAGTGCTTTTGATAATTTGATCACCCCCTGTACATGTCAGATTGTCAGAAAGGTACTTAAACACAAAATAGTAACATATTTCACATATGCATCATATGATGGCTTAAATATCTTCATTTGCCAGGGTTCTTCAATAAAAGAAGAGACATGAACTGGAAACATGGTGTCTGGCATGCCTCTTCATCTCTGGTGCTGGTGTTCTTCATTTGGTTTGGCTGTGTTCCAAATGAACTGGTGAAAGGATACTATATCAAGAACTGCACTGCTCATCCCTCTAGAAAAGACACGGATGGACCTATAGTTCTGTGTGCGAAGCAGAGATTTTACACTGTTCCCTCAGACATACCATCGAGTGTGATGACGTTGGACCTCTCCTTCAATTTGATCTCACAAATAAAGGTGGAAAATTTCAAAGACCTCGCTGTTCTTCAAAATTTAAATGTGTCAAACAATAAAATCTGGCATGTAGAAAACAGAGCCTTCAAAAACTTGTTCAATTTGTGCAAGCTGAACATTGCTGAAAACCATCTCACCACCATCTCAAATGTCATCTTACGAGGCCTTGTCAACCTGGAAACGTTACGATTAGATGGCAACAGGATCAGTATAATTGAACCATCAGCCTTTTCTCTACTCACACACTCATATTTACACATTGAACATGACTAACAATAGGGTTCATCACATGGAGCAGATTCAACCAATCATAAAACTGCCAGCCCTGCAGGACCTGTACATTGGAATAAACAACTTCACTACTTTTAAATCCAAAGACATTTCAAATATTTCCCTGGGAATAAAACTGTTGGATTTATCCTGGAATCCACTGAAATTATTCCAACTCACAGCTGATATTCTACCACATCTTGAGGTCTTAGACGTATCCTGCGTTGGTGCTAGTGGAGATCTGAAGTGGGACGTACGCAATCAGTCCTTTTTACGCAGTGTGAACAGAGCCAACTTGAGCGGCATCCAAATCTCAAAGGAGGAAATTCAAAAATTATTTTACAGCCTCAATGCCTCATTGGTCCACCTAAGGTTGCATGAAATGAACTTAAATATCACAGATCTCTTGAATATTACCTGCCGGATGCCAACTTTAAGAGTCATTCGCCTCAAATCCAATCACATCACTTCTATTGATGACCAGTTATTCATAGCCTGCAAATTCTTGAGTCAATTGGATGTTTCCTTAAATAGGATCCATCATGTGTCAGAGCTTGTATTTAAACCACTTGAACAGTTAAAAATTCTGCAAATTGGTCACAATGAAATGACTGCAGTCCCAAGTGCTATTCAATATCTCCCTGTCCTCAACACCGTGGACCTCACCTTCAATAAGATCAGAAATATTACCAGCTCTGACTTCTCACACTTGAGTAAGTTAACAAGTTTCTACCTGTTTCGAAATCAAATATCTGTTCTCAGTCCCTGTGTTTTCAAATACTTGCCAAGTCTTCAAACATTGAAATTGGGGAGCAACAAAATATTGAGCATCACAGGAGTTTTCTGTGAACTGCAGGAGCTAAAACATTTAGAACTGAGAGGTAATAAACTCAGTACTATCAGAAAAGCCTATTTTGAAGGTTTATGCGCCCTAACATACTTGGATCTCACCGGCAACCAAATTACTGTGATAGACAATGAGGCTTTTGCAAAGCTAACTAACCTGTTAGAGTTAGATCTCCAAGCAAATAAGATCACTGAGGATATAATTGGCTCTAAAAGTATCTTTGCAGGGACACCAAACTTAAAAATACTGAACTTACATGCAAATTTCATATCATATGACTCTGAAAAAGAATTAGAACACCCGCCCTTCCCTCAGCTTAAGTCTTTAATGCATCTGGAAATGAACAGCCAACGTCGAAAAGGACTACGCCATTTTCCGCGTAACCTTCTGGAAGGTCTGACTTCTTTGCAAAAACTTCGCGCTGGAAATTCAAAAATTGAAACACTGCATCCAGATACTTTCAGTTACACCCCATACCTATCGTACCTTGACATCAGCAAAAATGTTTTTACTACTGTCACCTCTCAAGTGTTTCAAAACATTCCACAGCTCTCTGAGCTGATCATGACAAAAGCCCGACTAAAATCATTGGACTTCCTGATGCTAGCCAACCTCTCTAAACTCAGGTCCCTGCAGGTGAAGCAGAACGAGCTGGATGTGATAAATGATAAGCTGATCCACTCCCTCCCCGCCCTCACTTACCTCAGTCTGGAGAGCAACACCTTCACCTGTGACTGCAGTAACGCCTGGTTTATCGACTGGGCAAACAACAGTAAGCAGACCCAGGTCACTGGAGCTAGCTCACTCACCTGCAGCTATGCTGCTGACTACAGTGGGAAGAGGCTGCTGGATCTGGACACAAGCTCTTGCAATGTAGATATAGGTTTCAAGTGCTTCATTTCAACAACCACCGTTGGGGTTTTGTTGATCATGCTGGGCTCAAGCTTCTATCATTTTTTGCGCTGGAAAGTAATTTATGCCTACTACCTTTTTCTTGCCTACATTTATGATTACCGACAAAAAAAGCAGAAGGAGCTACGAGACTTCGAGTTTGATGCCTTCATCTCCTACAATTCTCATGATGAGCTAGGGGTTCTGGAGGAACTTGTCCATGAGCTGGAGGACAACCAGGGCTGGAAACTTTGTCTGCACCATCGGGACTTTGAGCCAGGAAAGCCTATCCTGGACAACATTGTAGAGGGCATCTACAGAAGCCGCAAGACCATCTGCCTGATCAGTCGCCGCTACTTGGAAAGCAAGTGGTGTTCCAGGGAGATCCAGGTGGCCAGCTTCCGCCTTTTTGATGAGAAGAAGGATGTTCTAATTCTGGTATTCCTGGAGGATATCCCTAGCTTCCAGCTCTCCCCCTACCACAGGATGAGGAAGCTGGTGAAGAAGCATACCTACCTTAGCTGGCCAAAACCAGGAGAAGGCACTAGGGTCTTCTGGCAGAAACTCGATGTTGCCCTGGAGACTAAGGATGGACCTGAGCATGAGAACCAAATTCTGTCTGGGCTAGAGCATTAAGATGATATCTTCAGACTACAACCCCAATTCCAAACAAGTTGGGATGCTGTGTTAATTGTAAATTAAGACAGAATGCAATGATATAGAAATCTCATAAAGCTCATAAAAGATAGACAACATATCAGATGTTGAAAGTGAGACATTTTTCCATTTCATGAAATATATTAGCTCATTTTGAATTTGATGGCAGCAACACATCTCAAAAAGTTGGAGGAGGGGCAACAAAAAGCTGGATAAGTAAGTGGTACTAATAAAAAACAGCTGGATGGCAACAGGTCAGTAACATGACTGGACATAAAACAGAGCATTTTAGTAAGGCAGAGTGTCTCAGAAGTAAAGATGGACGGTGATTCACCAATCTGCAAAAAACTGCATCTAAAAATTTTGGAACAATTTCAGAAAAATGTTCCTCAATATAAAATTGAAGGGTTGATTTCCAGAAGAGCTAAAGTCCGTTTTTGTCTTTTTAGAGAAACAAGATTTTAAGAATTTGACAATTTGTGGGGATCATGTTACATGTGTTAAGCTGATGTGAACATAATGAAATATCAGAAAAGATGTCTTAATACATATTAGGAGACCTTCTAGCCTCTATCTTGATTCTTGGCCCAGATATTTCAAACACCAGTCTGCAGACTTGAGTACTTTTAGAAATGCCTCAAAATAAAAAAAAATTGAACTTGATTTAAAAAATTCACAGCAATAAATTTTATTATTTCACAGTACTAAAACAGAGCATCTTTTTGAAAACATAACACACCACTTTCAAATGAAAATGAACAGCAAATACAGTCATACCAGTATACTGTTGTCATGGATGTCAAAAAATTTCTTGAACAAAATGAATGGAAGATATATACAGTGAAATGGAAGGTAAACACAGCTGAACAAAGGTCACCCCACAGGGAAAGAACCTATATAAACATAGAGGTTTTAATATAGGGCCCCATATTGGTTTATAGGTATAGATAGGTACATACATAAATGTACCGTTTTCATATATTATAACGGTACATATATGTACATACCTATATGTACCTATAATAACCTATATGTGGCCCTAACCTATATGTTTATATAGGTTCTTTCCGTGTGGGAATTTAAGAATCCTTGTTATTTCATTCCTGTAGGAAAAAATCTGGGACCTTTAGTTGCTTTACAAGCATCTCAGATAAAAGACAAATATCTGTTCATTAAAACTGTGAACAGAAATGTAGACTTTGTCTTCAAATTCATTAACCACAGTGAAATGCTCAGATAGATGTGGGGATGAAAATGACTTTTGAAAGGCATGTTTACTTGAATGTACGTTCTTCTATGTACTTTTATTTTGTTATTTTTGTTTTATTTTGCTACATTTAGACTAATGACCTCTGAGCCATATTCATCTAGAAACTGCATTACAGATAAGATAGAAAACATTGCATTTGGTGGATGTAACAGTGTAGTGTATAACTTTTCAGTGGATGTGTATGAGCTGTAATGATGTGAATCCAATTTTATCTCATGTGGTGAGTCTGGCAGTGACTTAAACTTGAAAAAATGCTTAATTGATGAAATAAACATAATCAAATCATTTTGTTTTTATACATTTCCTTCTCTTCCACAATAGACAACTCAATCTTCATAGAATGGAAATAAGTATGGTAAAGAAAGAATTGATTACCTTGTTATTGTTAATGTTTCAGGAAAAAAATGTAACAAATAGTATTAGATATTTGTGTTGATATCATAGCTTTTTGTCTCCTCTCACTTGCCATAGTTAATAATGACTGGTTTACACATAACATGCCGTTGTCACATGTCAACATGTATTTAGGATCAAATGTGATGCCAATTTCACGTGTTCACATGCAATTAATAAGTTATTGCGTGAAATTCTTGTTATTTCTGTAAGGGACTTTGGACTAATATGCAGATATTACCTTGAGAATAAAAATATGAGCTAGGCATCATGTATGGCAGTTGCAAAAGTGAGACATGATCTATACAATAGGTATGACAAACAGAACCTGCCACTGGGTATATGAGCTATATAGGCGACATATACCTTGTATGTACATATAGGGCCTATATGTGGATATAAAGAAGCGATACAGGAGACCTATATGCCCTGTATATGCACATATATATATGTACCTGAATTTGGCCTATATTATGAATGGGCTGTGCCATCCAAACATATATTCATTTGTCATATATGTTCATATAGATTCTTTCCATGTGGGACAATAAAAACCAATCTCCATGAATTATGAATGGGCTGTGCCACCATCCAAACAGGTCTAAAAACTTCATTTGTCATTGATAGGGATGTGGTGTGGTAATTAGAAAGTTCAGCCAAAGAATAAGCAGCTAAAAAAAGATTACCTTTTGGCAGACTTCTTTTTCACTTGTTTTCAGCCCATTTTTCTGGCTGCCCGGGTCATTTTTTAGCTCTTCTGGGTTGAGTCCACACACATACACACACACACACATACAGACACACACACCCTGGCCTGTAGAGTTACCCATTTTGGTTAGGTAAGAAAGCTACAGTGGCTGCTATTAGCCAACCAGTTTTCTCAGCGATGCTTTGACTGGCCGACTAGTTTTGTGTACCTGTAGAAGTTTTAGACTGGACTTGGTCACCACTAGAAGTAGCTACTTGGGGATTTCCAATTCACTGCTCATTTTATATTGTTCTTGAGTGCTTCTCGGCCAAATTAGCTCATGGGGCTTATTCCTCATCAATGAAAGAATGGATTTGTGGTGTTGTCTGATTTTTTTGTAATGAATATGGACTTGAGCACTTAGGGAAATAACCCTTTTGATTGTGAGTACATAATATCATCAAAAGATTCTGAGAATCTGTAGAAATCTCTGTGAAAAGCGAAATCAAGTCCGAAGGTCAATTTTGTGTACCTCGGATGACTTGGTCACCTTTTGATCTTTGGGCCCTCAGTCAGCACTGCATTAAAAACAGGCATAATTCTGCACTGGAATTCACTGCATAGGCTCAGGAACACTTGAGAAATTGTCTGTGAACACAGCTTGCCGTGCAATATAAAAATTCTAGTTAACTCTGTATCATGCAAAGAAGAGGCCATATGTGAACACAATCCAGAAATGTTGTCGTCTTCTCTGGGCCAAAGCTCATTTAAAATGGACTGAGGCAGAGTGGGAAACTGTTCTGTGGTCAGATAAATCAAAATTTGAAATTCTTTTTGGAAAACACGGACGCCGTGTTGTGCAGGTAAAGAGGAGAGGGACCATCAAATTCAAAATGAGCTAATATTTTTCATGAAATGGTAAAATGTCTCACTTTCAACATCCAATTTGTTGTCTATGTTCTATTGTGAATAAAATGCCAGTTTATGAGATTTGCAAATCATTCCATTCTGTTTTTATTTACAATTTACACAGCATCCCAACTTTTTTTGAATCGGGGTTGTAATTCTCACCCACAGGACTAATGTCACACACCCCAGTAATTTATATTTCTGTCTCTACAGAGTTATGAATTGTTCCTCTTCATGAATATGATTGAAGCAAAACATGAAGATTCTGGAATTTGCTGGCTTAGGGGTTCCTGCCCTTGTCAGCTCATACAGTGTTTCAGTGTTTCTTATCAATGGTGTTCATGCTGACCACTCCTTACCCTGTTAAGTGAATTTAGTCAGTGAAGTCTCATCAAAGATTCAAACCTGACCATGAGTAACATTGTAACACGAAACAAAAAAAACAGGCCCATGGTTGATTTTGTGATGATGTATTGTTACACTGCCTGTTCAAAATTAAAAAAATAAAGTTGCAGACTCAGATATTTAGTTGGAACCCCTGTTTCTTTGATTACAGTGCAAACTTGTTGTGTCATTGTTTTGACAACCATATGTCTGAACATTTATTTTCAAAGTTCCATTAATTTCTGGCGGAGATCTTTGTTTTGACGACAGGATAGTTGAACCACTCAGTAGTTTTCTCCAGCACATCAATGCGGTTAAAGGACCAGTGTGTAAAATGGGGGAAACAGTGACATCCAGCGTTCAGATTCTAGACTGCAGCGCACTCACTCACTCACGCTCACCCCTCCCGTCGGCAAAAAGATGGTGGCCTCCGAGGACCAAAACACTTTTGCGGAAATGGCGTCTTCCACGACTGGGATTTAGACACGCGAAACACGTTCTCTAGCTGGCTGGATTGTCCGGTCGGGCTGCCGTACCAACATGGCGGTGCAAGATGGCGACATCTCTAAAGCAAGGCCCTTGCTATATGTATATATAAACGCATAATTATAAGGCTACGAAAACCAAACTAATTTTATTTTGTAGCGATTATACACTTATATATTATTATATATAAGTTATATATATAAATAAAATAATAATATATAATAATAAAATAATATATATATAATATAAATATTATATATAAACATATTAATAAGTTGTATATTCAGATTTTGCCAATAAACCATGCCAAATATTACACACTGGTCCTTTAAAGTCAAGATTTTGCATTGGTCATTTCATGCGTGAAAGTGATTCCTAATACTTGTTTTTCAAATTCCTTGTTTTCTTTTCTTGATACGGGCCAATAATTTGGCCCTTCTGAAACACTGTAACATCTTATCCGCCACCAAGGGATATGTCTTCTGACGTAATTTTTAGGAAATGTGAAGCTACATGCTTTGTCAGTTTGGGTTAAAATTATTATTGCCTCCTGAAACACATTAATTGCTGCAATAACTAGAGGTACTCGTAGAGTGCAAACTTCCGCCAAGGCATCTCAATCCAAATGTGCATGAGTGGGAGCAATGTTGAGTTATCGCGTGTGACAGGATTTCAAGATGGCCGCCATGGCGGCCATATCGTTTCACTGATCACAGTCAAAATCAATAGGGCCCATCCTTGATGTAATAGCAATCCACCCACAAAATTTCAGACAAATCCGCACATAACTTTTTGAGTTATGTTGTTCACAAACAGACAGACAGACAAACAAACAAACAAACAAACAAGCGAAAACATAACCTCCGCCCTATTTTCGTTGGCGGAGGTAGTGATCCAATCATAGTACTTGTTAATTTAAATCCAAACAGCGACTTTTTTTTTTTTTTTTTTTGGACAGGCAGTGTACTGTATATAAGATGCAAATTGAGCCTTTTATTTTTCAAACACTTTGATCAAATTTTAGCATCCATGCCAATTGGCTGTGCTATATATACAGCGCTGTGAAAAGGTATTTTCCCCCTTCTTGATTCCATACTTTTTCCCTTATTTGTCTTCTATACGGTTCAAATGGTGGCCGACATGGGGAAACTCACAACAATGGCCCATAACATCTCATGTCACAAAAAACATGCTGCAGCTTCAGAAACAATTAGCCAAGTGATTTGCTTTATAGCTTGTCTTTTAGTTTTCGCTGTCAGCAGGGGGATACCAACAGATGTATTTTGGAAAGATAATGGTCTTAAGCCCATGCATTGGCAACTCACCTACATTTTAACAAACATAATCAAATTTGGGGTGTCTCAAGCAGTTATTTTACTACAGAATGTTTTTTTTTTTTTTTTGACAATTTCCCAAAACCCCATTTATTCTCATTCATGCTTTGTTAAAATGTTATTTTTCATGTTAATATTAACAGTTGATTGGAAGGGCAAACTAAGTTGCAAATTACTATTTTCTGGTTGCAGTTAGCATAAATGAAGAACCAGTGTCTCCTCACATAATTTGTAACATTACAGTAGCCTATCAATAAATGTTAACTTCAAACATATTGCGGAGAGTGCATGTTGTATTGGTGGTTTGTTTGGCAATTTCATACCAGATAATGAAGTAGACCTACTCATTTAATCATGTATATTAACAAGTGTAGCTATAAGTTGATTTGTAGTAACTCTTGTTCATCCGTGGCTTCACAACCTGTCAGCATCCCATGTTATTTTTAGAGTGTTAAACCATCAGCCCTAAACAATGTAGAATAACTCAATCAAAATAGTAAAAATAGAATTTAATAGCCTTAAAAGCTGAGACCTCCAACACAGCAAGAGACCAGTGGACCACTGGGGCAGATCTGGCGTTTCGATGGCATTTGCTCATTGGTTCAGGGGTGGTCCACAGGCGGGTTACCGTCAAAAAGCCTACAGTTTTACCAATTTTGATCAAAATACATTTTAAAACATTCATTCATACTTCTTAATTCATTTTGTGAACAATTAATGTTATTTTCTCAATATTCAGGCAAGGTAAAAATATGATGGTGCATGGTGGTCCGACAGTGGGCTAGAAGTGGTATTCCAATATCTGGAACTCTGATTTTGCTATCTCGGCTTTAGCGCACGATTTGGTCCCCCCCACTTCGAAAATATCTCCTGCGCCCCTGGTATGTTGCTATGTATGTTGCTAACTTAGGTAGCTTGTCAATATTCTGAACAGTGAACGCATTCATTTTTGAACAGACGCCTGTTCATTTTTGGATTCGTTCGAGGCTGCAAACCTGGTCACTGCGTTCGATGATGAACACCCTTCCGTTCATTTTCTGATACGTTCATTTCCCGATGCGCTCATTCTCCGATGCCTGCCCAAGGCCTGATGCGTTCATCTATGTGTGAAGTGAGCTTTTAGATTATGGGCGCGGATATTCTTTTTTGAACGACGACTGAATATGGATGACGGATTATATAAACGCTTGCACAGGCCTATTTCAAATTCTCAGTTCCTTAAAGTGAAATAATTCTCATTATCATTGTTAGGTTTTTTTTTGATATAAAGTGAAATTGTTCTCATTGTCATTGTTAGTTTTTTTTCATATACTGGGTATAATCCGCCTGCTAAAGATCATTTGCCAATTTAGGTGACGCTTCAGGAATGGGATTATATGCGACCTACTCCTGTTCTCTGAACAAAAACATATTAAACTTAGTCGACTAAACAAATTAAGTATTTATCGTGCACATCATCCAAAGTCTTGTCACCAGTATTCCAGCGTGTCGCATAAATTCAGGTCTCACTCCGTGATCTCGTATCCCTGAACCAGCTAATCCCCATGGCATCACAAGACTACTTAATTGTTTATCTTGTAATCAAGCTTATTCATTAATTGAACTGATAACACCCTTATAATAAGGGTTATATTCATAAAGGGGAAGGGGGGGATAAATATTTATTAACATTCAGACATGCTGATTTTATAATAGCCAACTGTGCACATGCAGAGGTTTTACTTTGCTCATCTGCTTATCTAGATCTGGACTTGTCGTCAGCAGCTCCCACAGAGCAGCGGTTTCATGTGTTGTGACTTCAATCTGAAAAAAATACTGTACAATAAATTAGAACAATATATAATATGACAAATGGTACAAAATCTGCAACAATCAATGGAACAAAATCTGAATATCATTGCAGAACTCATCGTGTATGTAGTGGGCTGTAAAGTGTGGCTTTTTTTTTTTTTTTTTTTTTCTTGCGCGTTCACAGGTTTGAAAAGAAAGGATTAATATCGCGGATAATTTTGCAATTTGATATGAGCGGGACTAAGTTATCCTAGTTCTTATACTCACAGAATAGTAGAATTAAACTTGGGCTGTCACGCAGATGATGTGATACAATGCATAAAGTATAATTTTAATGTATTTAATTTATTTACAATGTTTTGCATACAAATTGCCTAGCGGTCACATCATGATTTCGAATTCTAAAATGTTCTTTCATATAAGAAGGAAAAAGTGGCATACTGACACCACACGGAAGCGATGTTCATGCGTGCGAGTAACGCAGTGTCCACGTGTTCGAAAGTCGGACAGGGTTTTAATAAAACTCCGTGTCCGACAGTCGATTACTGTTTTTAATTTCTTCAAATCTACTGAATCTTTTAGATATTTAATGTGAATGTTTTGATAAGAGGGCTCAGTTCTTCAAGATGAGTACCGAGAATTTCAATCAATGTTTCTGTTTAAGCTCTGCTCAATAAAGTGAGTCGACATTGGCGCGGGACTTTGAGCATTTATGACGAATTTAGCGACTGTCGGACAGAGATCCTAAAACACTCCGTGTCCGAAAGTCATATAAGTTCTAATTTTTCGAGTATTCCAGCAATTATTAGACGTACAAACTTGGCCATGTTTGTGTTCGACCTTCACAAAATGCAAGTTGATAGCTATCGACTTTTCTTGGTCTTTTTATTCGTCTGTTTTCTTCCGTTTAAGATAGACAACAGTCTTTATTCGGTCTCTCTTTTGAAAATTTGTCAGATAGATCGAACAGATTCACGCCTTATTTCCACACCAGAGATAAAATAGTGCTTGTAGTCAGTGAGCAAATCAATTCCAGCCCGAGCTCATCAGAAAAATGACAACATTGGTCGATTTTTCAGGCGGGTTAAAACGCCATATGTTTACGCTTTCGAGGGCGACCTCTTGCGGCCTCGAAGCGCCATGCGCATTTTATTGTTGGTAAGTGAGGTAGGCTGATCCTGTCGACAGTTTGTTTCATCTTTTCGTGTTTAGACATTTATAAGCATTTAAATTTGTATAATTGAATGCACAAGTTTTCGATTTTTTTATGTAGACATACAAAATAAAAGAGGAAGGAAAGAAGACGGCCACGCCACACAGCTTTAGGCTGGACACTTCGGCAAGTTGGAGTAACTTTAGCTAGCGTTAGCAAACTAGCCAGCATCTTAGATAAAATTGTCATCGTTATGTTAGCAAAAGTTGCAAAGATTATAACCACAGAGAACGTAAGGTTGGTGTAACGTGGACAGGGTAGCCCAATAGCAAGCGACTCCGGGCCAGATACGTGCTGGTTCTGGCCCGGATCAGCTGGAGATCCGAAACGGCGGTGCTTGCTGTCTAGGTGGTGTGTAGTTTTCGTGCTACTAAGCAAGGGATGGATCGAAGCTAAGTAAGAAATAACGTTAATGCACTGCTTAAATATGTTTTAATAATCGTTGATTTGTCCTTAGTTAACACACACACAGGTTTAGCACAGAATGCAATCAGGCGTGGAAAAATGTGAGCAAGAGTAAACGGCATGTCAGTTTTCGTGCTGAAGTCGTTTTTGTGTGCTATGCAGCCTTACATACAACATATATTAATGATCTAAGCGGTACTACACAAGCGAGATTTGACATTTCAGAAAGTTTTCCGTTTTTATTGGCTTTTACCTCATTTTCACACTGTATTTGTTCACAAACGCTAGAAAAACACTGTTGCTAATGAAAACAACATAAGAGACCGGAAACCAACGCCAGAATCGGCGAGAATAAAGCATTATTTACATTTGTACGAAATCTGTGTTGATTTTGCCCTGCTGCGTCCAGCTGCCTTCTGTGGTGCCACCTTTACTACATAACATTGTAAGCTACCTGTCATAAAATGCATCCAATTTTAATGTCTTCGGATAAGCATCACATGGATAAAAATCATAGTCATATCTCTCTCTCTCTCTCTCTCTCTCTCTCTCTCTCTCCCCCTCCCTCTCCCTTCCCCTCCCTCCAAACAGTTATTTTGTCCTGTTTTGTAAAATGGCTACTGAACAATTTGAGAAATGGCTGGAAAAGGGAAAAACACTGGCGGAGAATTTAGTAAGACAACAGGTACCTTTTGCACATACTGTATTTAAACTTTTTTGCTATGTGTCTTTGATCATTAAAGTATTGACTTATTTGACCAACATGACCTGTGTCATGTTTAATAATAGGGGGTAGCAAAGTCCTCCTTCTCCTCCTCCTTTTTTCTTTTGTTGTTGAAAACGCCCTGGTAGCTGAGGAAATGGTAGAGCCCATACCACAAACTAAGGCTGAGTCCTTACTGCAGCAGCCTGGGGTTGAGTCTGGCCTCAGGCCCTTTGCTGCTTGTAGTCCTTCCTCTCTGCCCTGCCTTGCCTGTCTTTCTCCACCGTCACTGTCCAATAAAGCGGAGATGCCAAAAATATTCTTCAAATAAAACAAATAAATGTGATTGACATGTCCCCTTTCTTAGCCCTCACAGAAAAAAAAGATGGACCATTCCATCAGGGTCCAATGTACGTTGGAGGAAAAGGGACCCGAAAGGATACCTCATCCCTGAACAGCCCTACAAGCGCTGTTCTCGCTCTGGTCAGTCTTATAACGTACATGCAACCTCAATGTCATTAGAACCTGTAAACCTATGAACCTGTTTACTAAGAGATCGTAAGTCACACTATTCATCTTTTACATATTGGTCCTATAGCTCCACGAACTACCCCTACAAAGCCTCAGGACAATGAGGAGCCTCCTGAAGAGGAGGGGCCTATAGAAGTCCAAAATCTTGGTAGATCTATGAAATTCTTGCAGTAACAATTACGAATCACAATACTTAAAGGGTCTTTAATATCTCAAAAGTAGAAACATGATCATGGCTTGTAGGAGTCATATTCATTACTTAAATACAATGACTCGGCCATTTTATCATACTCATTTCTGCATACAAAACTATATGACAATGCATATTCCTTGCTTGGTTCTTTGTATTTTTTAGAATATCACCTACAACAGCTCACAGACATCCTCAGCTCCATGACTGAGTCTTCATCTACGGGAGAGATGCCAACATCATCTTCATGGGCTCGAAGACAGTTCATGTTTGAGGAGAGATTCAAGGCTGCGAGGCCCATGCTTTTAAACAGCAAGATGGCAGCTCAAAGAATTGCCCCTGAAACCTGTCAGCAGTGCAGAGCTGTGGAAGCTGTGATCCAGTGTCTAGACTGTGTTACATCAGGCCTTCAGTTCCTCTCTGCCTCCTGTGATGCAGGGGTTCACCAGAAGCTTGTGTTTCATAACTGTGAAACCATGTTTAATGGTTTTTTAAAACCCATACCCCCTACATCTGCAGTGTTGTGCGATGAACATGGCCAATACCAAGTCTGTGAGCAAGGTATGTCAAAAGTATTCACAAGTGCCTATTGATTTTTGTGTGCCCATATGGCTCAGTCGATAGTAATGTTTTTACATTGTCTGTCAATTGTGCACCTGCTAAAGCTGCGCTATATCAATGTATGTATATTGTGATATGAGACTTCATGACCAATAATGACGAGAGTTTTTGTATTACTGTTTTTTTCTCTTAATCTTTGGTCATCATTTTTAAAAAGCACCAATAGTTATCCCAACAAAAAAAGGTCACATTATTGATACTAATGTATTCACTGAAAAAATATTACATTTTCTTACCCAGACATAGGAGCAGCAAAAATGCCAAAAGCTTCCATATTGTCACAACAATCTGAATAATAAATCATTTATATTGGTCAGAAACTACTGATAGTGATATTTTCCCTTGCTTTTGTTTTGTGTAGTGTGTCTGCTTCCAGTACCCCTGCCCTTGAACATGTTCTCCTCTTTCAACCCAGTACTTCAACATCACAGCAGGAAAGCGCATCATTTTGGTGACTTTCAATGGTTTGGGGACATAACTTACGGACCTCCTTATCCCACCAAAGTCAATTATGAAGTCTGTCACAGCAGTGATTAATTGTCATTTTTCACATACTGAGTTGTCTTGAACATACATTAATTTTGGAAATTACGTTGCTATTTCATTGAAAAACTCTAAAAATCAGCCCAAAAAGTGTCTTAAAATGTTTATTTTTGTCTTCGGGTCCTTACAACCTTTGTCTGCCATTGGTGCAGTGTCCATCTTGCCGTTGCAAGTGGACTCCGGGTATTGTAGACCTACTGGCATTCAGGTACTGGCCAGCAACCACCAGTTGCCAGACAATTTACACCTTTGATGTTTTTATATCATTTGAGAGCATCAAGAGTGCAAGTCCAGCCCTGTCCCAGCAAGCCTTTCTCAGAATGCTTGAACACAGAGCTTTTCAAACTGGAAGGGTAAAAAACAAATCCTCTTTGTCCAAAAAGCCTTTTAATGTCTTTTCCCCATATTCCCTTAACCTAATCCAATCCTCCGACCCCCCTCCCAGGAAGGTCGTATTTGTGGTACCACATTCCACCGAAGCTACCGTGAGTTCATGCACTGCACATTCAAGGAGGAAAAGCTTTGCCTTGAGGAGCCTTTTTTATGCCCAGCGTGCACACCGGACATGCTAGCGGTATCTGCTGATGGGAACAGAAAACAGTATCGCTTCAAGAACTATAAAGGGTTAGTGCAATATTGAGCATGTATTGAGGTGTTCTTATTTATAAGTACAGTGTCTTTGCTGAAAAATTGACATAATCATTCTACAGGATAGATGAACCATCTCTTTTTGATGGTGAGTTCTTTGCTGCAGATGATGAAGTGGCACGTTTTATTGAACACATCAGGAGGCAGATACCATGTGTAAGTTTAGTTTTTTTTTTTTTAATTGGTGGCTTTTTTTGGCTGTCTCGTATGTATAATAAATTTGGGATACCTACTTTCAGAGACCTGGTCATGCTTCCTGTGGACCAGCTTCATTTACAGCTGGAAGGAAACTTCACGGAAATCCAGGGTCAAAATAGATGAAGAGGGCTTGGAAATCGCCGTGTCTTGGCATGGGCTCCTACTGAGAGCTTTGAACCACTACCGCGGTGAAATCTATGCATACCCCATGTTCCTTCAGAAGGAGCTGTCACGCACTGCAAACGTGACATTCTTCTGTATGGACATTGCATGCAGGTAATTACAGTGAGATACAGAATCTTAATTGTGTAGTGTTAACCATCTTTACATAACTATAGAAGTATGTGCTTATGATAAAAATTTGATATCTACAAAACGATTGTTTTTTTTTTTTTTTTGTGTTCATCTTAGGGACAATCACTGAAAGATCGGGTATTATTTTTGAGAAGGCAGAGGACAAAGTGGCCTACTCTTGATATACCTTTCACAGGGACTTGAATTTTTTTGATGCTTTTGCTTTTAAAATTTCCCAGTTTTGGATATTTAGATTGCTGCTTGAAACCTCATTAATCATGCCTGTACTTCCATATGAGACAATAAGGAGGCATTTAGAGTTAGAGCTGGGCAATATATTGAATAGTGATGTGAGAGTAAATGTGTGTGATGGTGGATATGGTAATATGGTGATGTGGCCTAAGTGTTATCTTGTCCTGGTTCCAATAGCTGCATTACAGTAAAGTGATGTCATTTTCTCAACTTACCAGGTTGTTCTAACTGTTCTGTTATTTCCCTAAACCGCTTTTTATTATATAGATATTAGTGATGGTTATTTATCAAAAATCCCATTGTGTAAATATTTTGTGAAAGCACCAATAGTCATCCCCACAGTGTTGTCACAATATTGTTATATTTCTTAAAAAATATTGTAATATTTGATTTTGTCCATATTGCCTAGCCATAGTCAGAGATAATTATTTGGATAACTTCAGCAGGAAATTGTCAGATTTCCCCTTTGATCATAATAAATTACTGGGTCAGTCCAAGTGAAGGCATCCAGAAAATTCCTGGGTCACCCCCTCAGAAATTTCTCAAAAAAATCATATAGGTACCTCTGGTGGACTTATGAAATAATACCAAGTATTAGACCAATATCCCTAATAGTTTTGAAGTGATGGCCTGTCACAATTTTAAGTATTTTTTTTTTATTTTTTAGCGAAATTGTGTTTCATCAAAATTTGGGCTTCCACTGCTCCTCTATTATTTGACCTACAGATCAGATTTTTGGTCTCCCTGGCCAACTTTTCCCTTAGTATCAGAATTTCTGGTCAGATTAGGTGTATCTACCTTGGTTGCTCCACAATAGGGCTCCAAAGTTGGCTGAAAAGCCAAAAATCGCAAAAATTGCTGTACTTTTTAAATGCTACAGATCAGAAAGTTTAGGGAATTCAAGCTTGAAATTTTTTTTTTGTGACCATTCCTGATACCTCTCATGGGTAATCCACTTTAATCTTGTTTGTATCTTGGCAGGAATGAGAAGAAAAAAATTGTTTTTATTTTGCTCGTTTTTCATTTTACGGAAAAAATAGCAATTTTGAAGTCCATGGTTCAACATGTGCGCAATTGACCACATCCTTCAAATCTTTACCATAGATTCCCATAGTTGTCAACTTCTTCTGACAAAAAAATTGGGATGGTGTTCAGCCTAGTTTTTTTTACTGCAATTTTTTGAATGATGTTACCTATTTCGAGCAGATATTGATGAAAATTCAGCATCGTGTAGCATCAATTGCCAAATTCAGCACATTTGCCACATCTAGGCTCTTTGAAACAGCTAAATACATGCAAAAAATAACTTCAGTACAATTTTTCAAACAAAATCATTGTTTTATTTGAAGCTTAACAATGGATTACATGTACGACTACTACATTGGAATGGTTCACTACCGCATTGGAATGGTTCACGTGGTTTTTGTTGGAGACCATAAGAATGCTGCTTTTAATCTCATTATGTAATTTTTGCTAACGTTGCTAACTATCAAATTTACATTCACCGCCAGGAACTTAGAGGACTAAAAATCACACATTATGCAAATCTGTAATGGAATCAGGATAAACTTATACAATTGCTACACCAAAACATGGAAATTACACTTACGTGAAATCTGTTTGGTATTAATATTTCCTGGATCTGCACATGTACGCTGTTCACTCATGAACCAAGATAAAAACATCTTCTCATGATGAAAACAAATTTGCTCAATTTCCTCAAGCATAATTCCAGATCTCCAGGCGAGCAATTCTTGATCCTCATTGCTTAAGGTATCCACTCTGAAGAAGCCAGTTTTTCTTGCCATACGTGTATTGTGACATTCATCACCCAATTTGGTGCCTAAGTCACACTGTGGTAAATCCTTCTTAACCTCCATGGTTTGAATGATTATGATAATCTGATCATTGGAGCTCTTTTATACTGGTCATCATTACGCAATACCAAAACGAGTTCAGACGAATTATGGATTAAGTCATCACACTTCACTTACCTCAGATTGCTGATTTAATGATGATGTAAGATGAAACAAGTTTGTGCTTGTCTCAAGATTTCATTATTTGTTCAAGTTTTAACATGATGAACTGATCATTACTTAATATTCATACTTTCAACAAATCTATAGCATTTTATGATGTACGATGGTGCGTTTAAATGGCCAATATGGTGTGTCTATTGAAAAATTCACATAAAATATACTAGGCTGAACACCATCCCAATTTTTTTGTCAGATGAAGTTGACAACTATAGCAATCTATGGTAAAGATTTGAAGGATGTGGTCAATTGCGCACATGTTGAACCATGGACCTCAAAATTGCTATTTTTTCTGTAAAATGAAAAACGAGCAAAATAAAAAAAAAAATTTTTCTTCTCATTCCTGCCAAGATACAAACAAGATTAAAGTGGATTACCCATGAGATGTATCAGGAATGGTCACAAAAAAATTTCAAGCTTGAATTCCCTAAACTTTCTGATTTGTAGCATTTAAAAAGTACAGCAATTTTTGCGATTTTTGGCTTTTCGGCCAACTTTGGAGCCCTATTGTGGAGCAACCAAGGTAGATACACCTGATCTGACCCAAAATTCTGATTCTAGGGGAAAAGTTGGCCAGGGAAACCAAAAATCTGATCTGTAGGTTAAATAATAGAGGAGGAGTGGAAGCCCAAAGTTGGACAAAACACAATTTCGTCAAAATTAAAAAAAAATACTTAAAATTGTGACAGGCCATCATTTCAAAACTATCAGGGATATTGGTCTAATACTTGGTATTATTTCATAAGTCCACCAGAGGTACCCATATGAACTTTTTGAGAAATTTCTGAGGGGGTCATCTGTGAGGGTCTGGATGCTTAGATATGGACTGACCCTGTGTACTCCATAGTTTTTGTTAGTTTTCTGTATTAATTGCTATGGATGTTACTTTGGTGCTCAAAATGTACAAAGGTTCAGTAATTTACCCTACTAGCAACTCTCCAGTTGGTACATTACCTCTTTTAACACTCCTTATTGTCCTTTATACCTATATGCCCTAATGCCTTACTGAACACAAAATGACTTTCTTTTGCAGATACTGGCCATATTTGGAGAGGGTATCAGAGCAGCTGCCTGAGCTGAAACCACTCACGCACATGAAACCTTTTTTATCAGTAATGCATGCCAAGACTCATACCGGCAAGTGTGAGGTAGAGTATTGAAGTTAAAGGGATTGTGTGTGTGTGTGTGTGTGTGTGTATGGAAACACCTTCTCATTCTATGGTTTTTTTTTTAATTTTTATCATTTTTCCACATTGTACTGTACACTACCGCTCAAAAGTTTGGGATCACTTGCAAATTTCTTTGTTTTTCAAAGAAAAATACATTTTCATTTTCATGCATTTCATTTCAAACATTTTTATCCATTTCACAAATGATTAAAATTAATCAGATGATTTTCAAAGAATGATCTACATTTTTGCATAGAGGCCTATTATCAGCAACTGTCAGTCCTCTTCATCAGTCTCCTGGTATGGCTGCTAATCCAAGTTAAGCATTTTATAAGGCTAATTGATTATTAGAAAACCCTTCTGCAAATGTGTTGCACAGCTGAAAACCGTTGAACTAATAAGGAAGTGCAAAAGGGAGCATGGCATTCTTGAGGTTGGTTTAGTACCTGAAGCATCAGCAGTTGTTTGTTTGTTTACAGGCTCAAAATGGCCAGAAAGAAAGAACTTCCTTTAGAGACCCGTCAGTCTATTGTTGTGCTTAGAAAAGAAGGCTATTCAATGCGAGAAATTGAAAACTTAAAATCTCTTACCATGCTGTCAACTATTCCCTTCAGAGAGCAGCACAAACTGGCACTAACAAGGACAGAAAAAAGGAGTGGGAGGCCCCAATGCACAACTGTGCAAGAAGACAAATATCTGAGAGTGTGTAGTTAAAGACAAAGACGCCTCACAGGTTGTCAACTAGCAGCTGCGCTAAATAGTTCCTGTCAAACACCAGTTTCAGTATCAACAGTAAAGGTGTTTTTTTTTTGATGAAGGCAAAGTTTGAAGTACATATTCATCATTTTCCATTAAAATCATTAATTTTAACTCAGACAATGTCAGCATGTTTTGTTCATTTCCTATATTTCCTATTCAGACTAATTTCATGTGTGTTTCCATGGAAAACAAGAAAATTTCCAAGTGATCCCAAACTTTTGAGCGGTAGTGTATATTAATATTGAAGAAATCAAAATATTAAAGAACACATACGGAGTTATGTAGAAAAAGGTGTTAAACAAAGAGGAACATGTTTTGATTACAGAAATAAAGAAAAACCATTGAGTTAGCATGTGTGTGTGTATAAAGAGAGAGATACATGAATGTTTGGCTAGGATATTCTTTGTTTGGTCTTTCTTTGTCTTTTTTTTGTTTGTTTGTTTTTTGTTTTGTTTCTTTGAAAAAGGTACCTACGTTGTCAAACAATATAAACCAAGTCTTTGGAAGAGAGTAGGAAAGACGTGAGGAATGATTTTTAAGACAGCCTCTTAAGAAGCCTGAAACATCCTTATTACATTTACATCTGACTATTGTCTGATCTTGGTAATATTTGTGATTCTGTGTGTTCAAAGTTGAAGGCTTTTAGCAACAGTTAATATGATAGCATCAGAGTCATAATGCTGCTGTCCAGCATTACAACAATTTTAACTTAATTTATAAGTGCCTGATAATTGATTTTAAAAAAAAAAAAGGTAACAAACTCGGTGTCTGTTTCACAGCTCTTAAATTTTTAGACTTTTCGTGATCTGAAGTCAATGCCACAATATATCTATGCTCTGATGCAGGTGAGATGGGGTGGAAGGAACCAGGATGGGGCAGGAAACACTATAGGTGAAGTGGAACAAGGTAATGGTTTCCTGTCGAGGGCAGCTCTGACCAGCAAATATATGGCCAAGTCAGGTTGGTGCTATAATATTCCTGTAAGCTTACTTTAATACTTTATACTGTAATGGTCAAATCCTTTATGTTTTCTTTTGTGTCATAGGCAGAGCAGACATGTTAATCCTACTTGGCTATGGGATGGAATCGAAGGAAAATTGAAAACCTCCTCAAAACACTGGCGAAGCGATTCATCAAAGTAGGAGCAATTCAAAGCTACTTAAATTTTTAAATGTGGTTTCAGTCAACAGTAGAGCTGTTACTTTGATACAAAACCAGGAACTGCCATCCCCCCCTTTTATCAGGACTTATAGGGCCTCATGCATTTAAACATGCATACCCAGATTTGATCTTAAACTTTGTACCAACATTTTCAGAACTTTTGTGGCATTCATCACTATGTGCGTACTTCCTGCCTGTTCTTGGGTAAGATCAAAATTTAAGAATGCCCTAGCCCAGACATCTGGTGAAACAGTTTACTTCATGAAAAAAAACATAATAAAAAATGTTCTGCAATAACTTATCCATTCAGGCTAATCATTTTCAAAGTTTACAGTTTTATTCAAAGAATATTTGCACATCCAGCTATCTCAAATGCAGGTGTCTAGGAAACTGTTGCTTCAGTCTTAGGAGGGAAGAAATCCTGCACACTGCTCTTACTAATTATCTCTGGTTTTTAAAGGCATTGATGTTTTGGTCAATCTGGACCTTCTTCAAGAGTTTTACACACAGTTATTACACAGATCTTAAATATACTCTGTTCCTCCCATTCATTGTCCTCAGGTGTGAGTCCACTTCTCCTGTGGTGGTGGCCCTTTCTCATTTCTCCACACTTGGCTTAGTGCCCTTGGTTACACACATACTTTGGTGACGTTTTGCCTCCTGGAACGTACATTTGCCTATTGTATCCAAGCACCTATTAAGTGGGCAAGTATGCAGGGATATTTAAAAGCAATTGTGACATACTTGACAATACCTTTTACATCTGAATCTCATGGCTGCTGATGACAGCAGACTTCACCAAAGTGATGCATTTTGGGATTTATACTTGGCCAACTATTGCTGAGGTGCAGTCTTACTGTTAGTACGGGTTTAGTGCAAGTCAAGCGCACTGCACTTTTGAACATTGGAGAAATGGGATACACTTGTGCACTTACACTGAACACAGGAACGCGCATGCCAAGTGTGTGATCAAGTGCACATAATGGGACAGGCCCAGTGTAAATGTTAACATCTGTCAAAGATAAGGTCCAAACTGACTGAAACGTCAGTGCCTTTAATAAATTGGTGATGCTTAGCAAGAGCAGTATCAGATTTTCTCTTCTCCTAACACAAAAGTTAACCCCCCAAAAAAACAGTTGATGTAAAAGAAGAACACATTCATGCATAAGGCCCAGTGTGCTTCAGAGTGATATCTGGAACAGTGCACTTTAGATGAGAACATTTGTGACGGTGGGAACATTTTTCTCAAAACACCTTCATTTCCCTTGCATGTCCACTGACTGTGTGTGTGTGTGTGTGTGTGTGTGCGCGTAAATAGTCTACTGAGAGGGCAAGGATTGAAAATGCAAGTCTTGAGGCTCTCAAGAATGAGCTCAGCCTCAGTGTGGAGACCCTACTGCAATGGGTGTGTGATGTCAGGCAATGGGCAGACACTGGTAAGCCTTGCGCAACATTGTTGATTCTCTTGTTGGAATTCTTTTGTGGATATTCTACATTGTTTTCTAATGTCACCTTCTTGGGACCGTCTTTACAAAGCATGTTATCTTAACACTCAATGCCTTTCCTACCAGCAGTGAGATATATAAGCTAAGACTGGGTAACACAATCCCTGAAGTCTTACTGATAAATTGAGGCAGTAAACACTTCATTATACAATGTGTAATGATGGTTTCTTTGGACATCTTCAAAGTGAATGTTTATTACTTCAGTTAGTTTTTCATTTGGACTTCTGTTTACAAGAAATGCAAAGTCAATAACAGCAACTTCATGGAGAGGCTCTGGATTAAGGGCCACCATGAGGCCTTGGGCCCCTGGGCCTGGGCCGGGTCAGCCTGTTCAATAATCTACCCATGAATGCCATGTCCATTATTTTTAAGAGATGTTCCCATTCAGGGAGTCTTAAGTTACATGAAGCCTTAAAATGTTTTTTCAATGCAATGCTCTATTTTCTATGTGTTAGGTGTAATAAGGAAAGAAAAAGTAAAACTTTTTTTTCCTCAGAGAGGGTCTCCGCTCAAGCCAGCCTTGATGAACTGCAGATGGAAATTGATGGAATGATTTACACTTTACGACAAAAGAAACATGACCTGTATCGTCAAAATGGTCTGTCTGACATATGTCTTTACATTATAAATGTTAATCTGTAATGTTTAATTTGTGCCTCAAAAAGTGAACACTGTCTAATCTTTACAGACAGCAACCAAACAAGACACTGGAAGCGGAGAAGAATAAATGAACTGAAAACCAAACTTACAGAGGCAGTAAATCAATACAACAGCTTGACAACAGACGAGAACAAAATTTATGTGGAGGCAGCACGCAGTCTTGCGGAGAACTTGATTCTTCCATGGGAGGCACATGGAGATGGTGAGAGACATTTTGTTGCCACTGTTACTTGTATAATTTCTTTCTCTTTTTTAAACACAGTTAATATCATCGGATTGCTAATCAATATTGTACAAAAACTTCGTCTCAGTAACATGGAGAAGCCAGTCAGCACAGCCAAGCCAGTCAACACAGGTTCATCCCTTGCCATGACAATTCAGATGTGAATTGTGTGTTATGGTCACTTACAACTGTGCGGCCTTGTTTGCTAACGTGTCCCATTTACATTGAAATCAACCCATGTCCAACACGTGTCCAACCTATCTCTCAACCTGGGTCATGAAGCTGAATTTGTCAATGCAGGTTAACCCCTTTGACAAAACCAACCGTAGTTAAACCCTGTTCGAGCCGCGTAAAAGGCGTGTTACAAGTTAGAGAAGTTGCTTGCTTCTGATTGGTCTTAACCTAATTGGTATTCTCTAAATCCCTAATCATGTTCTATTTTCTTGCATTAATAGTTGTGGGCCTGGGATTGAAGAGGCGATTCTTTGACCAGGTGATGCTTGTCAGACGAATGGAGGAAGAGAAAGACATCGTAGTCAAAGAGATGACTCGCCATTGCCATCACCTGCAAAAGACAATTGGCAGACTGAATGGACTCATTGCTCAGACTGCAGAGGACATCAAAAACAGTAGTATGTTTTATTAACATATTTATTTTTTCGTAGCCTGATAAAACCATTAATTGAGGCGCATCCTGGCCGCCACTGGAAAAACAGAGATGGCGTCTCTGGGAGCACCAAGCGGTAACGTAAGTAGAGTAAAGACGGCAATTGATGCAGTTACTGCACAGGTAGTCTCAATAACAACTCTTAAAAAGAACAAGAGTCTGCACTAACAGAGTTTCTTGGAGGAAAAGACATGTTTTACCTGCATCTGGCAGTATGTAAGTCATTAAATACCAAGAAGTCCCTGATTGGCTGAGTTACCTATTAATCATCACACCAGTCCCTGATTGGCCTGGGGATATTGTGCTGTCTGGAAATGGAGGCGGGCAGGGGAAAGTCCTGACTGACCTCAAGACCGAAATGAAATTTGATCAGGATGGTTTTACTTGGCTAATTCTTTCCTACACGTTAACACTGTACGTATTGGTAGAGTTATAGGCATTTATTTACTAAAATGCATCTTTAAAAATCATCTCACCAAAGAGCTACTATTCTACAGCTATTCTACGGGGATGCAGTTTAAAATTGTATGTTTAACACCACAATTACTGTTAAAAATTTTGTGTGTGTGAATTTCTTGCATTCCATTTATTGCAGTAGTAGGCGCTGACTATGTTTACATGCACACAAGAAATGGATAAGTGAGGGTTGCCGGGTTAAGGCTGTTCAGACATACATGAGCTATATTTGTGTGTTTTCTGGTGTCAGTTTCCTTAACCGTTCTCTTTTCCTGCACCTGCAGGTACAGCACCATTCATAAATGCGTGTATGACCAGTCCAGATCCATTGTTCTTAACGACATGAGTTGAAACTTGCAGCTACTTGTAATGCACTGATCTGCAGCATTATGAAACCTGCCAGTTTTCACTAATATGACTAGATAAGACCGTATATTGTTTCCATTCGCTTATTTGTGGCTTGATATTTTGTAGTGTCTTTTAGCATGAATAAGGATAGTGACGCGTACAAAGGCCATCAAGTGTTGTCTACTGATTATCTCATTTCCCCTTACCTAAAATATCTTTTTTTAATACCATACCAGCCTGTCCCAGGGATCTGACCAATGAGAGCTACAAGGGCCTGCACAGCTGCCTCTTGCGCGAACGACATCTGCTTCCGCAAAAGCTAATGGACGTCATCAACACCTACTTCTGTGTAGCTACAGATGCTTTTGTTTATAGGTGTGAAGATGACTTGCAGGAGAGTGAAGAGGATGACTGGCAGGAACACAGCAGCTCAGAACTGTCAGATGAGGAAATCTAGAGTGTTGTATGGTTGCGGTCATAGGTTGTATGTATCATTTGTGAAGTTCCATCATGCCATCAGTCAGTGGAGTCGCCCCTGCTGGCTGCTTGACAGAATTCAGGTTTACTGCACTAAGACATTGGTGTTACTTTTCAGAGCCTGAGGTTTGCGTCTGGTTTTGGTGCCATACCAAACAGTGAATTATTTTGTATTTGGCAGATGTGTGTTTAATTATTGAATGCCAAGAGATGAAGAGATGAAACTGTGCTGATTGTAACTGTAAATGTGGAATGTTTATTTTTTTTCCCCTTTGAGTAACAACATAAGGAGTGGGTTGAACAAACCACAAAACAGTGCAAAAGTCGACAAAAGCTGGGATTTGTTATTATATGGGTATTACAATCTTATTATATTGTATTCTGTTTTGTATACATTACCAAAAAAAGCTCATTATCAAAAATGGTATCTGGTGTAAGTTACTTCACTATATAACTTGTAAAGACTGATCATGAGGAGAATGTTATGGCACAAAAAAGCAATTGAAAAACAGAAAATATTGTGTAATGTGTATTCCACACCCTTCACTGTACTGTATTTACTCAACGCTGTTTGCAATACAGATATTTTGCAAATAAAATGCAGGAGATGTGTATGTGATGTAAACATTTAAATAAACTTAATATTTTATGTTTAAAGGATGTCTTGTTTTTAAGTAATCAGATATTACAGTGTACACTGCAATTATTGTAGGAATAATAAATGAAGTTTTGATCGGGCCAGGTATATACCCTCAGTGTACACACACAAAGCCTCCCTAACAGAGTTTGTGGTGAGTGTTCTGGTGGTGTCCCTCATCAGGGTGACAGTTATTTGTTTAATCTCCAATCGATAACAGTTATTTGTGTTTTGTAAACTTTAATGCTCCCGTGGGGAAATTCGTCCTCTGCATTTGACCCATCCTCTACCAGGAACCTTCCTAGAACTAGGAGCAGTGGTCGCTGAGTAGCGCCCAGGGACCAACTCCAGCTTGAATGCCAGTGCCTTGGTCGTGGCCACTGACAGGAGTGTAAGATCTGGAAAGGGGGTTGGAGCTCTGCAAACGCTGATGAGTGGGGGAGCCCAGAGGCTGGGAGCGGCAAATGGCTGATAGCTCGGGAACTAGGCCTCAAGGAACTCCGGAGCCATGCAAGATAACAATAAAACTGTGGGACCTACTCCATTATGAGTGGGCCCAGGATGCCCGCTCGGCCTACGAGTGGAAGGTGTTAATGGTCTTTGTGTCCTTGGTGTTACTCTGTACGGGAGGGGTAGTTGCAAGGCTCTGGCTGACAAAATGCCCCCTGTGGAAGTCATATTACTTAATAAATTGAAAATGCGAGCACTCTATGAAAAAGTAACAATGTCTCTTACCGGGTGCACGGTCAGGGCAGACGTATAGCAAAAAAAATTAATCCAGCGCTCACGGATCAAAGTAAAGAAACTTTATTTCGGCACGGGCAGCAATACCCGAACGTTTCAGCCTACTGGCTTTCTTCAGCGTGCTACACAGCAAGGCAGGAGGCGTTCTTTTGTAAACGTGTGCAAAGTATGACCCTTGAACCACCAACTTAGGTCATTTACAATTATAATGGAGCAAATACCAATTCAGAAACCAAAAAAAAAAAAAACCTGTAAAACAAACAAATAATAAAAAATAAATGATAAATAATTTTAAAAAAATGTGTATACATATATATTCATACATATACACGTATACATTCATACAAACATATTATCTCAAAAAGCACCCCAAAAGCAATTCTTCATTAAGGCCTTTAGGCCATTCAGTTTGCAGTGTGTGTATCCAGTAGGCTTCCCTTTGAAGAAGGGTTCTATCCCGTTCCCCCCCTCTCTTTTAAAGGCTGTACCGTTTCTATCCCCTGAAACCTTAGGGAACACACATTGTGACCTGCCTGGTTAAAATGACGTGCTACTGGGGACCTTTCCTCTTTATTTCTAATATTACTTTTATGTTCAGAAATCCTGATTTTCAGTTCTTTTCGTTTTTCCCACATAGCAGAGACCACAAGGACATTTTAAAAGGTACACTACATGTGTTGTTCTGCAGGAACTTCTGCTCTTAATGTAATATTTTCTACCCGTGTGGGTATGTATAAACTCGTTTCCACGAATCATTGCATTGCAATGTATACAATTATGACAAGGAAAATTGCCTGTCGGAAGGTCTGTTAAAAAATGTTTGGGTGGCACATAGCTATCAGCACGCACCTAAAGAATCCCTCAGATTTCTAGGCCGTTTCTGTGCGAATATAGGCGGGTGTTTAAAGGCGTGTCCCACGCTGGGATCGCTTGATAAAATATGCCAGTGTTTTAGGACCGATTCTTTTATACCCTTAGAAATAGGGGAAAATGTGGTCGCCAACACTAATGTGGAATGTCTTGCTTTCGGAGGACTGGGGACCAACAAATTTGATCGATCAACATCCCTTACTCTCTGTAGGCAATTCTGTAATATTGTTTCGTCATATCCTTTGCTCCGAAAACGATTTAATAATTCAGAAGCTTGTTCTTCAAAAGCCTCGTTTGTGTGGCAAATGCGTTTTAAGCGTAACAATTGGCTATAGGGGAGCGCCCTCTTCAAGCCAGGTGGATGATAGCTCGAAAACTCTAGATAATTATTACGATCTGTTTTTTTTCCTAAACACTTTGGTGTATATCTGGTCAGATTTATGTACCCACACGTCAAGAAATGACACAGAGTCCCTACTTGATTCTAAGGAAAATTTCAGGGAGGGCACTCTAGAGTTTATAAAAGTACTGAACCCTTCTAACTCTTCACTTGTCCCGGTGAAAATGAAAAATATGTCGTCTATAAAACGAAACCAGCATCTCAACAGATGCGAAAATGGATTATTTTGATTCACGTGTTCTTCTTCAAATTTACACATAAAGAGGTTTGCATAATTAGGTGAACAAGGGCTACCCATGCTTACGCCTTGACACTGCAAATAAAAAGAATTCTCAAATTAGATATATTTTTTCTGTAGAGTAATACCCATCAATTCAACAAGAAACTCAGAAGGGGGGCATTAGATCCTCCCTCTTGTTTAAACAATATGTCAGCGCATCAAGGCCCTCTTTGTGCGGCACATTCGTATACAGGCTATTGACATCCATGGTACAAAAAATGTCGGTATCCCGAATATTCAACAGACTTTACCTTGTTTAAAAAAATCAGTAGTGTCCTTCAAGTTCGAAGGTAAGGATGTTACCAAGGGTTTTATATGCATATCCAAGAATTGAGACATAGGCTCAGTAAGAGATCCAGTGCCCGCGACAATGGGACGCCCAGGAACAGGTTCAACACAGCTCTTATGTATTTGGGAAGTGTATAAAATACAGGGCGTATGGGATGTTCTTGAACCATAAAATCACATTCCTTCTTAGATACCAACTGATCCTCCGCAGCCTTATTCAAAAACGACTTGATCTCAAGAGCAAACTTTAAGGTCGGATGACAACTCAAAGGTGTATAAAATAAGTCATTGCTTAACTGTCTTAATATTTCATTTTTGTACGCTTCTTTATTTTGTAGGACCACAGCCCGTCCCTTGTCCGCATTTTTAATAACTATAGAATCATCTTTTGACAGTGACACAAGCGCATTACTTTCTTCAGTTGATAAATTAGAATAGTAAACACCCTTCTTGTGAGAGAAAGTGGTGACATCCTGGTCCACCAACCTACAAAATGTTGCCACCGACGAATTAAACACAGGTGGAATAAACGCACTCTTGGGTTTACATATAAGGCCCACTTTTTATTACACCAGAAGGTTCTTCAGACACAGTATCAGGAGGGAGAACTGAAGGAACCTGAGACTCACCGTCAGGCCTTCAATCAAAAAAAGCTTTCAGCTTAACTGTTCGAAAGAACTTAAAGAGTTCCACTCTCGTTTTATACGAATCCGCTTGTTTGAATGGACAAAACGACAAACCCTTTGAGAGGAGCGCAGTCTTGTTATCAGTTAGAAGTCTGTTAGACAAATTAATTATGTTTGATACCTCCTGTTGGTACCTCGCCTCGTTCCTCCGGCACGTTCGCTGCCTCTTGCCTCCCCTCCTTGTCGGCCGTCTCTTCCGTAGGACCTGGTGTAAATCCTGTCTCGTCCGCCCAAAAAAGGCCGAGAGTCACCACCTTGGTTGGATCGGCCTTCGTGGCTAGATTCATCCGTAGATAGATCGCTAGAGGAGATAATCCCTTCACGTCTCGGTGTGCGCCGGTACAGCGCGTCTTTCGACAGCCACGGATAAACGCGCCCATTCTTATAGTCCAAAGTGTCCCTCCGGTATTTCCTGTTTATAATCTCAGAGATTTCTTTCTCATAGGTGGTGATCAAAGCCGAACAATGTTCATACATGTCTTTCAGTTGTTGAGAAGTCAACACAGTCTTCATCTCGTCCTTCAGTGCGGTGATTTCCGAGCGGGTCTTTGTAAGTTCTTCATTGGTATACTCAATAACCAGCAGCATCAAGTCCAAAGAACACTTATTAAGTACCTCGCACCACTTTCTGCAGAAGTCACTGCTGTTTCTCCCCAAGGTCGGTTCCTTGAAGGATTCGAAGACCCCTCGGAATTCTGCTGCTGCGCCAGTATTGGGACAGCGTGGACCCATGGAGACTCATGCGTGTTTCCTTCTTCAGCAAGTATTCCAAGTGTTTGGAATTTGAAAAGGCCGAGTCAGCTAGGAGGTGAGGAGCGTCCAGAGGAAATAAAATCCTCTCCGAATCCGAGTCAGAAAAAGTAAACGTAGAAGCTCTCGCTTCGGTGAGTTTGCCAATTTCCTTGTATGCCATCTCCGTTGTCCCGTGTCAAGATAGGTGCGTCGCTCAGGAAATAACTTAATAGATTGCGAGCACTCTATGAAAAAAGTAACAATGTCTCTTACCGGGTGCATGGTCACGGCAGACGTATAGCAAAAAAATTAATCCAGCACTCACGGATCAAAGTAAAGAAATTTTATTTTGGCACGGGCAGCAATACACGAACGTTTCAGCCTACTGGCTTTATTCAGCGTTTTACACAGCAAGGCAGGAGGCGTTCTTTTGTAAACGTGTGCAGAGTACGACCCTTGAACCAGCAAATTAGGTCATTTAGAATTATAATGGAGCAAATACCAATTCAGAAACCAAAAAAAAAAAAAAAAAAAAAAAAAAACCTATAAAACAAACAAATAATAACAAAAAATAAATAAGTAACATCCTTACCTTCGAACTTGAAGGACACTACTGATTTTTTTAAACAAGGTAAAGTCTGTTGAGAATATTCGGGATACCGACATTTTTTGTACCATGGATGTCAATAGCCTGTATACGAATGTGCCGCACAAAGAGGGCCTTGATGCGCTGACATATTATTTAAACAAGAGGGAGGATCTAATGCCCCCTTCTGAGTTTCTTGTTGAATTGATGGGTATTACTCTACAGAAAAATAATTTCAAATTTAAGAATTCTTTTTATTTGCAGTGTCAAGGCGTAAGCATGGGTAGCCCTTGTTCACCTAATTATGCAAACCTCTTTATGGGTAGATTTGAAGAAGCACACGTGAATCAAAATAATCCATTTTCGCATCTGTTGAGATGCTGGTTTCGTTTTATAGACGACATATTTTTCATTTTCACCGGGACAAGTGAAGAGTTAGAAGGGTTCAGTACTTTTATAAACTCTAGAATGCCCTCCCTGAAATTTTCCTTAGAATCAAGTAGGGACTCTGTGTCATTTCTTGACGTGTGGGTACATAAATCTGACCAGATATACACCAAAGTGTTTTGAAAAAAAAAAAAAAAAAACAGATCGTAATAATTATCTAGAGTTTTCGAGCTATCATCCGCCTGGCTTGAAGAGGGGGCTCCCCTATAGCCAATTGTTACGCTTAAAACGCATCTGCAACACAAACGAGGCTTTTGAAGAACAAGCTTCTGAATTATTAAATCGTTTTCGGAGCAAAGGATATGACGAAACAATATTACAGAATTGCCTACAAAGAGTAAGGGATGTTGATCGATCAAATTTGTTGGTCCCCAGTCCTCCGAAAGCAAGAGATTCCACATTAGTGCTGGCGACCACATTTTCCCCTATTTCTAAGGGTATAAAAGAATCGGTCCTAAAACACTGGCATATTTTATCAAGCGATCCCAGCGTGGGACACGCCTTTAAACACCCGCCTATATTCGCACAGAAACGGCCTAGAAATCTGAGGGATTCTTTAGGTGCGTGCTGATAGCTATGTGCCACCCAAACATTTTTTAACAGACCTTCCGACAGGCAATTTTCCTTGTCATAATTGTGTACATTGCAATGCAATGATTCGTGGAAACGAGTTTATATATACCCACACGGGTAGAAAATATTACATTAAGAGCAGAATTTCCTGCAGAACAGCACATGTAGTGTACCTTTTAAAATGTCCTTGTGGTCTCTGCTATGTGGGAAAAACGAAAAGAGAACTGAAAATCAGGATTTCTGAACATAAAAGTAATATTAGAAATAAAGAGGAAAGGTCCCCAGAAGCACGTCATTTTAACCAGGCAGGTCACGATGTGTGTTCCCTAAGGTTTCAGGGGATAGAAACGGTACAGCCTTTAAAGAGAGGGGGGGACCGGGATAGAACCCTTCTTCAAAGGGAAGCTTACTGGACACACACTGCAGACTGAATGGCCAAAAGGCCTTAATGAAGTATTGCTTTTGGGGTGCTTTTTGTGAAAATATGTTTGTATGTGTGTATATGTGTAAATGTATGAATATATATGTATACAATTTTTTTGTTTATTATTCATCTTTTATCATTATTTGTTTGTTTTATAGGTTAGAAAGGCTGCATGTTATAATTACAAAGAAAATAATCAGGGAACAGGGATGCACCTAATCACTCCCACCAATAAGACCTTGGCATGAGGCAGTTTGTTGACAATCAAAATCACTGTGAAACATGTTCTTACAGACACATCTATGATGTCTTTTATACTTTCAAATATTTTTTTCATCAAGCCTTTAGCAAAGAGGTCAATGCGGACTTGGTATACCCTCTAATATTACAGAGGTGATAGTAAACTTAGGCAATTCTTAAAATATGTGGCATCCACATTGCATGAAGTGGCTGTATGATGCAATCTGACTTAAAGAACCACTGAACTGTGATGCCAAATCAAAAGCCATTTATCTGAGCATCACTTTTGATCTTGTGTTGTTCCAATAAGGTATGAATGTAAATGTGTAGTTTATAAACAGCTAAAATACAGGGGAAATACAAGACATACAACTCAATTTTGAGCATAAATTAAATTTTATTCAGCTTTATTTAGTAAACATAACCATTTAAATTTCTAAACAACTTATCTTGTCAAGAGAGTAGTCTGCATTTTCAACAATATGTAATGAATGCAAGGTGAAATACATTCATATATTGTGTAATTCTTGAAGTGAGCAACTGCATTTAAATATTTTAAAACAAACAAGCAACAAAACAGTCAGAATATTTAAAAATTTATATTTAAAAATTTTCTTTCGGTTCCCAGGTGTCCTTCCACTTGGCCCCACTGTGTGTGTGTGTGTGTGTGTGTGTGTGTGTGTGTGTGTGTGTGTGTGTGTGTGAGAGTGAGTGAGTGAGTGAGTGAGTGAGTGAGTGAGTGAGTGAGTGAGAGAGAGAAAGAATCAAGAATCAAAGATGCATGAACTCAGAGCATGAATAAATAGACCAGTCATTGCACTACTGGCCATGGTTATTTGACTGATATAATAACAAAATAGTGATTGCTGTTAGTTGCTATGGCAACAACGCAAGTCAGTATGGTTCTGAAGTTATGAAGTGTCACACCACAGTGAGAAAACCAGTCCTATCCCGATCCGGATATGACCTGGATGTTAAGTCACATGATATCCATCTGATATCCATCTGGTACTTCCCACTGGACAGGACTAGCATTACATATACAATAGCATTACAGTTCTATCCGGCATACATCATGAGTGCTGGATAGTACTAGACCAAATAGGAGCATAAAACAACTAAACCTGCACTCAGAAAGTAGAAGTACCTCCACTGCCATTTTCCCTTCATCAGGTACTCAATTGCTGCTGGCTTGATGGCAAGAATTTTTCAGCCATTGCCCTGAATGGGATTTAAACCAACAATTTTCTGTAGCAGAGGCAAGTACTCTGACCACCACACCACAGGACCTTTCAGACATCATTATGACCTACATAAGAAAAATGAACAGCCATGAATGAGGGATTGTAGGCCCATAGGAAAAGCCTGCAAATTGGTTATTTCTTTTCTTCACGAACGTGCAGCGGATCAGCTCCAAAATTTCATAAACTCTTCGTCAGACTATCTCCCACCATTTTACCCAAATTCATCAAGATTTTTTGCAGCAAAACCCAAAAACTCATTCATGGCAGTTCATTCTTCTTATGTAGGTCATAATTACTTTCATGAGGTGCCACGGTGTAGTGGTTAGAGCATTTGCCTCTAGTGCAGAAAGTTATATATTCGAATCTTGGTCAGGCCGCGACAGGAAAGTTTGCGCCGTCAACCCAGCAAAATCTGGTTAACATCTGGGACAGCGATAGCTAAGGTACTTGTGCTCTCTGAGCGCAGCTCTAATTGGCAACATTTTGGATCTCTCACACAAACATTTCATTTCAATGACAAACAACGCCGAATAGAATAGGCTAATCCATACAACCGGATGTGGCCAAAATTGAAGTGAAATCCGGAGCCAGATATGTAAAGGATATGCAGAGGATATTACTGTCCTGATATGTTGTGCTGAGGCTGTATAATTGTTAACATTTGATTCTTTGTGTCCTGCTGTTATACAGCAGTTCAGACAGCTATCAAAAGTCAACTGACATGACATCAGTGAGAAGAATAACCATATCAGACACTTTTCTTTTAGCTCCCACAGTCAACATCTAAAAACCAGTAAAACAAGTCAGGATCGTCAAAATTTGCTTAGACAAGATATACTGTAACTCCTTTTTAGCCACAGTCACCTCAGAGACTTAGCGGCGACTCGTCACAGGTCAAGAGTAAGACCAACAAACGATCGCAAAAAATGGCCACTGCTCTGACCAACCTGAAACATTTTTCTGAATAAAAATAACCATCCTACTGGATTCAAGTTCTGTGTACATGAATATGCTCTCTGTTCTTCAGCTGTCATTAAAAATACAAAGTAGTATCTTATGCATTTGTTTAATACCATTGAGAAGACTTTCATATATCCTCTGGATGGTGAGGAGAGCGTCCTTCTCCTGTGCAGCCTTCATATCTCTGGGGCACAAGCACTCAGCCACAAAACGCTGGCCGATTCTCTTGCCCAGCAAAAGAACAGGATGCCGCTCCGGCATGTTCCACTTATGGAGCTAAAAGAAAAGGTTGAATAATGAAATCACATCAGTAATGGCTCAATGTACTATTCACACCAACAACCCAGGCAACTAACTTGAATCCTATTTGTAACTTTAGATACATGCATCAAGGTGAACATATTTTAACTCAATGCAACTGAAATGATGCCATTACCTCTCTAAATCACATACTTGTCACATTACATGTTTTTCCTTCCAAAGAGCTACCAGCTAGCTCAGGTGTTAAACAGCTTGATAATAAGCTTTAATGTACATTATCTAGTTTAAAAGCCTACATCCAGCTTTTTTCCTTCCTCCTGCTCCAGCAGTAGCTGGAAGGGAAAAACAGTGTATATTCAAAATGTTTACAAAACACTGTAAATCCAACCCATTTACAGGGCTAGAAAACAGTTTTTCAAATTTCATAACATATTTCCAGGAATTTCATGACTGTGGGAAACCTGACAGGGACACATGGAAAGACGCAGATACTCAAATACAACTCAACAGATTTCTACTTTCCAAAAAAGAAGTAGGCTAAAAGCTACAGCTTATAATGCATATCCCTTTAATAACAAAACTTCTGTGATTTCAAAAGGTAACAACAAAAGAAGAACAAAACGAAGCCTAATCCATTACATCATAATCATTCTAGTCCATTAACCAGAACAAGAGAGCCAGCTTTCCCATTTACATGGACATGTTTGTGACGAGATAACTGCCTAAAGCTAATAACTCAATAATAACAATGCAAACAAAATATATTTCTATTAGGAAAAAAAACCTTACCATTAAATTAGTTGAATCATAAATTTTGTTAATACTACGATTTTTATTTTGAGCATCCTTCCATTCTTCGTTTATTTTTTTCCTTGCTTCTTCTAGTTTGGTTTTGTACGGCTGCTTGGCCCCGCAAGTGCTGACAGGTTTTTGCTGCCACTCCAATTTCTGACGGCAGGTCACACAGTCTTTTTCTGTTGGCATCTTGGGTCAAAAAAGAAGAGGAAAACTTAGTGTAGATTAGAGTTCATGATATCAGCCAATAAACAGTCATGTGTAGCCCCAACCATGTTGCTATGAGTCACATGATGCTGAAGCCTGCATGTTTTTGGGGAAATTATTCTATATTTTTCAGTTAGTTTACCATTTAGTTTCAGGTTTTTATTGTGCATTAGTGAAAAAAAAAAAACAAACTAAAAATAAACTAACAGCACACTGTCCTCATTTCTCTTTTCTGGAATATTTCTACTGAATACCCTTATAACAACAGTTCCATGAGTGCATTTATGGGCCATCTGCTATGCTAATATGTTGTTAAATATGTGTGTGTGTGTGTGTGTGTGTGTGTGTGTGTGTGTGTGTGTGTGTGTGTGTGTGTGTGTGTGTGTGTGTGTGTGTGTGTGTGTGTGTGTGTGTGTGCTATTTTGTCAGATGGCTCCTGTCATGTTGCAAAATGGTGAGCGACATGACTACAATGACAGATAAAAAAATCACTAACAGATTATAAAAGTATTCAATACAACAATAATCAATCAAGTATAATCCCTATTATATAAATATAATAGGTCCGTGGTCAGTGCTGTGGTCAGCGACTTCTGAAAAGGCAAGAACTACAGAATAATCAACATCCATTTTGTTATATCACAATCACTCTGTTATTGTACAATAAAGTAGATATTACCATTAAATCTGAACATCTATTCCCAAATACAGTGGCTCTCAATCTGGGGGCCAGAGACTCCCAGGGGTCCTTGAAGGAGCTCAACTGGGTCCCACAGAAAAATAATGGAATATTTTAATTTGACTATTATTTAGTTAGCCCAATGAGAGAATGTATAATAATGACTATTCTGTTCAAGTTTCACTTTTCAAAGTTAATCTGCCAAACTACAGTATTGACAGTTATGGAATAACTAAATCTGATCAGACTACAGCTGATCAATACGGGGCCACAGCCTGATGTGAATCAAAACGAGGGTCCTTAGCATCAAAAAGGTTGAGAGTCAATGACGAAGCTTAAGAAATATATTCACATTGTAGGAAATGTAATTAATATTTTCCTAATTACTAATGTACTATTTCACCCACCTGCAACCTATCCCCAATTGATCAGTGTTTATTTTTATTACCTGCCCTGCCTGATCCAAGGATTATCCTACGGTCCCCAAGGACAAAACGTTAACTGCAATCCGTTTTGTTTCCAGCCATTAAGACCAGTTAGCTTACAACTTTCAAGAGTAGCATTGAAATGACTGATTGATTGATGATTGATTGATTGATGCATGCATTCATATTAAAATGGTTATGGTACAGATGCCACTATTATGCTTATTTTATGATATAGACCTGGGAAATAAGGTTTTGGAAGTGAAATCCCAATTATGTTCTGTTAATAGGATTGTGATAATCAGCCCTAATGTTGCAACCATCGAGGGTAGACTGACCACAAGCTACTGTAAAACAATGGCAGGTGCCCCTGTCGAAGTTTAAAGTCCGCATGAAATCAACCTTGTTTTGAGAAAAACAAGTTTTATTCATGATATCAAGGAGAAGTACTACACTACCCACAATCCAAACGACATCTCTGATTGCTGGAGCTCGGTGTTACTGCACCCGCGAATGTCTCAATTGGCGAGTGAATTAGGCCAGAAACGAATACAGCACTGGCAATGTGGATGGCTAACGCAATATCACTAAATACAAACAATATAAAACACTAAATAGAACTAAAATATATTAAGACGATAAAATCAATATGAAGCAGATGAATGGGGAAATTAACCTCCGGAACCTGAGTTTCTCATAAAGTGGGCGGTCAATGCCGGGGTCTACTCTATTTTGCAAGGTTGTGCTTCATAAATATCGTGAGCACAACTTGACAGAACGTCTCCAATCACTTGAAATAATAAGTTAGACAGCTAATATTCAACAGGCTCCCCAACGTTATACATACAAAAGGACTTGATAAAGATTACAGGAAATATCATTCAATTCTTCATGATACCCTAACTTAGCAGTTATTATACCGATAACGTTAGGTAAGCTAACTGGAATCTGTAGCATGCAAATGAAACAATTTCATGTCCATTGATGACTAAGGTTTCCGTTACGCATTTCTCCCTAATTTTAAGACACACCTCACATCTTGCAGACATTACATAACACTGGTCTGGACCTTATTTTTAACATCATCCATAACTTACCTTTTGAGCCTCTTCCTCGAACGGGATTCCGGAGAACAAATTCTTGCTTGCTTGCTGGGGTGCTTGATTGCTTGTGGCTGTTCCGCATCCAGTAGAGGCGCTAAGAGCACCATGGATCTGAAAACACTCATATGTGTCGTTTTGAGAGCCGCTGGTAATCGACCTATTCAGTCGTTTCGGCATGAGAATGTGAATTCCATGACCATTGACATTGTGAATTAAATATCGCATGCACGATCAAGACTGTCGGACGCGAAATGCAAAATACTCCATGTCCGGCAGCCAGCAAAAAGTAAAAGTATTGATATGAGAACAGATTTATAACGAAATAAAGAATAAAAATATAGGCTATCACCAACAAACAGAACATCCAAAAGAGATGGCCCGCAAATAAATAAATCGCAGTGTTCATTGGATGTTCTGTTTGTTGTTAAAATTTTTTTTTATTCTTCATTTCGTTATCAATCTGTTCTAATCGTCCTCTTTTTTCCTTTTTTTGGCTGTCGGACACGGAGTATTTTGCATTTAATGTCCAACAGGCATTGTACGGACTTCGTTGTATTTATAAAAATGGCCCAAATAAATTTATTGCAGTGCCCATTGGATGTTCTGATTGTTGGTGATATATTTTTATTCTTTATTTCGATATAAATCTGCTCTCATATCAATACTTTTACTTTCTGCTGGCTGCCGGACATGGAGTATTTTGCATTTCGCATCGGACAGTCTTGATCGTGCATGCAATATTTAATTCACAATGTCAATGGTCATGGAATTGATTTGCTCACTGACTACAAACACTATTTTATCTCTGGTGTGGAAATAAAGCGTGAATCTGTTCGATCCATCTGACTAATTTTCAAAAGAGCGACCGAATAAGGACTGTTGTCCATCTTCAACGGAAGAAAACAGACGAATAAAAAGACCAAGAAAAGTCGATAGCTATCAATTTGCATTTTGTGAAGGTCGAACACAAACATGGCCAAGTTTGTACGTCTAATAATTGCTGGAATACTCAAAAAATTAGAACTTCTATGACTTTCAGACGGAGTATTTCAGGATCTCTGTCCGACAGTCAGTCGCTAAATTCGTAATAAATGCACCAAGTCCGGCGCCAATGTCGACTCACTTTATTGAGCAGAGCTTAAACAGAAACATTGATTGAAATTCTCGGTACTCATCTTGAAGAACTGAGCCCTCTTATCAAAACATTCACGTTTAATATCTAAAAGATTCAATAGATTTGAAGAAATTGAAAACAGTAATCGAATGTCGGACACGGAGTTATATTGAAACCATCCGACTGTCGGATACGGAGACACTGCGTTCCACGCAGTAAAATAGCCTATTCACACAGCAACATTGAATGTTTTGGCTGACTGAATGTACCCCGGTACCATTGAATCACAATTTATCACCGGTCTTGAGTGTGAAATGTGTGTGTTAAAGCATCTTATCGAACTCGATGAAAAGTGTAAGCGTATAGCGGAAGATTGACGATCGGTAAAGATATGATCTCGAAACTGGAGATTTGGTTGGATTTTTTAGTCGACGTGAAAACTGTCGTTTAATAGGCATGTACCTTACAATATACTTCTAAATTCTGCAGGATGGGCGACGGGGAATTTTTTTCTCGTAAGAAGGAAATATTTACGCATGTTGGTGTAAATTTTGCGAAGTAGAGAGCAGATTCATTTTGTAACGTGAGAGAGGGTAGCTGCGTTCCTTTTTGGATTCTGTCCAGTCAAAAATGAACGCATGCTTGTTCATTTTTTTAACGCAAAATTAACGCATGTTCGTTCATTTTTGAACACTCTGTCGTTCGTTTTTTAGCTGAACACGAACGGAGACTAGTTCATTTTTGAGCGCCTGTTCAAATTTGAATGCGTTCAGTATATTGACAAGCTCCCTTAGTTAGCAACTACATTTTTGGGAAACGCACCCCAGGGTGGCTGGGTCTCCGCAAGCAACAGCTAAGCCGTCCAGGCCGCTGCAGACAATGGTGATTCGTCTCACAGTTTGGCGATGTCTATAATGCATTTGGTGAAAACTTTGGCGAAGACTGATCAAAAGTGGGTTCATGAGATTTGTGCAAATCTGCAAGAATATTTGGAAGGGGGTAGACGGTCACGCCGTCCCAGTTTTCAAAATGTCCAAGCCTATCACGATGGTTACACGGCCGCGGCGCGCCACATGAACATCATAAATGCAAATTAAATGAGAAATGATTATCTGCGCACCATATCAAGGCAGAAATAATTATCAAGTATTTTCCTATTCACATTAATGGTGACATGAAGCGACAATGTCTTTCGAAGGGCCTGAATTCCTGTAGCTCACAAAACGGTATTTTTTTTCCTGTTCCCATGTCCGATCAGCTTGACATGCATAAAAAAAGATGCAGTCTTGCCGACTCAGGTCCGCGTGTTAAGTTTGCTTATATAGCCTAAAATTAAAACTCTGTCTACAACCAGTGACATTGCCATAATGCAGGTTAACTCTCTACTTGTTTCCGATTAAAAATCGGACAATTAATTTAATTTAATTTACTGAGCAAACAGGCTACCAATAAGCTGCATAGTCATTTATGAGTAAGACATCCCAGCAAACATGAGACGTCTGCCTGACGCGCAAATCATGTCTTGCGTTGGTCGGTCCAGGACCATATCTATAGCCTTTGTCAGCACAACGAGCCAATAAGGTTCAAGATTTAAACGTCTAAATATGACCTGTTCCAGACATAGATAATGTTGTGTTATGCGTCAAGGATTCATACAGCAATTTGTAAGAGTAACAATCAACAGTCTTTATGGCTGTTTAACTTCATGAACATCCTCATAGTCCCATCCCTACACAATAGAGAGCCCACCACTTCCTGTAGCTCAACACATTTACCTTAGAAAATAAAAGAACACTATATTGTTTACTCAGATTACACCACAGTGAATGTGGTTCTGTATTTGGACGTCAAAATAATGTATTTTTTGGACGTCTATTGACGTGCAAGACAGGTGCAGGAAATGGATCTTTTTCACATTTGCCATTTTACATGTCAAAGCAGGGCAAGTGTAATTAATACATTTGATTATGGTTCCATTCCATAGGTGTGTCACAAGTATTCCAGTGAGACAGCAAGCACAACAGCAAGTACAAAACAAAGGCCATATGGCCCCAGAACACCTGAATGGAGTGGGACCATAATTATTTCACCTGTGCTTGCCGCTTTGACATGTCAAAATGGCCCCTGTGATAAAGGTCTGACACGTGATTAAAAAATTAATAGGCCTGCCTGACAGCCACACCCGGCAGCAAGGGGGGGGGGGCATTGGGGGTCCGGGCCTGCCCACTGAGTCACCTAAGCCCGCCCTGACGAGAGTCCCCTACATGGGGGGGAAAAAACGTGATCGACAAACCTTAACACTAAAACAAATAATTACAATTAAATAAATCAAATAAATAATTATGCCTAGTACATATGTAAAATTAACAGTAAGGCCATGAGACTCCCTGAGAGAGAGAGCGAGAGGCATTGTCCGCCGACTGGACTAAAGTGCTCCTTGTCATTTTCGGTGGTAAGACTGGTTAAAGTTGAGTTTACGGGAAGTCTTAGGTTTAGCCAATCAGAGGCAGAGTAGGCGTGTGTCTTCCCCGGAACTCTGGAGGGAAAAAAAAAAAAAAAAAAAAAAATTGCGTCACTAATTTAGGCATGTAACGTAAGCTAAATGAGCATAATGAATAGAAGAAAATTCTGCAAAAAAACTGCAGCTGCCGAGGAGAGTCCTGTAGTGGATATCGGTACTGCAGTATGTACAAGTTTAGGCCAAATTGATGAAGCTAGCAGTAGCTACGTGACCTCTGCTCAGGCTTGCATCAGGATTGGGCCAACGCAAGCAGCAGAGCTGGCTGATTTAGGCACCGAGAAGCCAGAAAGAGTAACCCTGCACAACTTTCCTGCTCGCCTGTTCTCCATGAGCATTGCCTTCGTATGCTGCATCATTGCAAGGCCCATTTAATTCAGTTGGCATTTGAGAAGGACTTAACGAAAAAGTTCAGGGATGAGTGGAGGGACGATGTTTTAAGAAGATTTCACTAGGTCCAAAAACGTTGCCTACCACTCTACCAATGGTAAGTCACCATTTGGCTACTTTTTTATTTTTAGAGTCCTGTCTAGGTATTCTAAAACATTAGAAACTCGACCTCACTGCGCCTCCATTCCTCTGTCTGTCTGTCTGTCTGTCTGTCTGTCTGTCTGTCTGTCTGTCAGATGCGGACTTTGAGAGAGCCAAGTCAAGAAAATTAGTCCAGTAGCCTTACTGTTCAGGGCCGGCGCTCGCCTAGACGATTGCCTAGGCAAAAATCCATCCCTTTATTGGCAACAATTAGTCCTGGCTTGTTCTTAATGGTTTTCCTTTATTAACACGGTTTCCAATTTAAGAATAATCAAGTGGCAATTGAAGACACGGCTTCTCTCCCCCTGTGCGATCTAACAGCGACAAATGGGCTACATTCAGTTCAGAAAAATAATTAATAATTAGGTCTATGCACTGGCACTCAGCGACGTAACTTTTTTTCCAGCGAGAGCGGCATTTCAGAACTCTTCAGCAAATGAAGGTAATTCTGGTGACAAGTACGTGGTTTCGTCCGTTTACATTTTCCAATCGGACAGCTGTCTATTTTTTTTACAGCAAGTTGCGTGACCGTGCTGCAAAAACAGGTGTGCGTACTTGTCGCCGAAATTACCTTCATTCGCAAAAGAGTTCTGAAATGCCGCTCTCGCTGGAAAAAAAATTACTGTTGCTGAGTGCCAGTGCATAGACCTATTTATGATTGAACTATTTTTCTGTACTGAATGTAGCCCATTATTTTGTCGCTGTTAGATCGCATGGGGGAGAGAAGCCGTGTCTTCAATTGTCACTTGATTATTCTTGAATTGGAAAACGTGTTAATAAAGGAAAACCATCTAGAACAAGAGGCTCCTCAGAGCCTGTACTCGGGCAGGGTCTAGGCCAGGGCCAATCCATATATATATATATATAGGCTATATTTAGAACAGTAGTTTGCTGATAATGTCATATTTACAGTATCCAAAGTGAAGCACCTGGCCGCCATATTAATACATCCAACTTCTTCATAAAAATGAATGGTTTCCTATGAGGCCAATGTCAAATAAGTCAATATAAGCATTAAAATGCCGAGATGTGCAGCTGCCTTTTGCAGCAAGTCATTTGAAGGGCTGTAATAAAACGTTTCATGCGTAAGTTAACGTAGAAGTGCAAATTTGTCACTTTAACGGAAAAAAATCGCGTTCGCTTGCTAGCTAGGTAATTGGCCGTCCCATTGACTTAAATAGACCGCTGACTAAAGCAAACGCCAGCGATCAATAACGGTCTCCAGTAAGCTACCTTGGTACCTTTACCGTCGCGGGGACAGCATTGACTAAGCAGTCAATAAAATGAAGAAGGTGGCTAACTAGCTAGCTACTTGTAATTGACATCCAAGGACAATATTTCTTACCTGCATAATATTTAAAACAATGGACAAGTCGCTTTGTTTGTTTAAACAGAGTTCCAAAAGACAATGAGGGGAGAAAGGCTTGGCTGTTAGAAGTCAGGAGAAAAAAACACCTTTCTCTATCTCCTTGATCCGTGCTCTGCAGTGATTAATTTTTTGAGAGCAGTGTTATAATGGGACAGGGGCAAAGATGACATTTAGTACAGGAGTAGCCAGAGTTAACTAGCGCTTCCTTTTAACAACGTTGGCATTAGCCATATGATTCAGCATGAACAATTCGGTCAACGGGAAATATGCTCAACCAGGGTACAATGAAGTGAGGACACCAGAGAGTAATTTGATAACGTATACGGACAATCATCGACATTTCTGAAACTGCAAAAACTTCCAAGCAATGATGTTATCAGAGGGTAATTAAAAGCCTCGTCAAGTGAACTTTTCTGCTCGCACTTTAACGTTGACACCGAGTCACATTTCGATCTAACCATTAGTAAGTGTGCCGCTGTCCACCCTCCAAAAAAGCACATATTTAGGGAGAGAAAATGTTGCTCTGCACAGCGATACCAAAATCACTCCGACTCGCACGCAAGTGTTTTTGAAAATATAATTTTACAGTAGGCGAAAATGAATGGGAGTGTACGCTCCTGGACCAGATGCTTCACTTGAGCGTACCCTATCAGCAATGTAGTGTTGTATATATACATCTATGGACCAATCGCGAAACGGCGTCTTGTATGGAGCAGGACAATCGCGACCCGAGAAAAAAAAAAAAAAGGAAGAAGATCCGGAGCCGAAACTTAGACTCTTGGCCTACCGGCCCGAGTAACGAGTATTAGCCAGGACTAGCCAGGAGTAAATAAAGGGTTACACCGACTACAGGTAATTATAGCATAAAGAATGACAAACAGAATAAAATTTAACAATTTTATTACCAAAGTTTATCTTAACCATTCATAGGCCCACTTTCACTTCCTCGCAGTCAACTTCCAATCTATCACTACCAGGGTTAAATATATAAAACACACGGATGCACACTTCACTCAATAAAAGTCTTACACACTCGGTGAATTAACACTTTGATTTGCGCACGTGAACACCTTTCACTGCAAACAATAAACCACGTCACCCTTTAAGCCTGCACTGAAGGACTGACTGGGACTTAACCAGAGTGAAATTACTTAGCGGTGGAAGCGAGCAGCTATTAAAAGACAAACACACAACAAGAGGAAAAAGAAAAGAAAACTAGTCCGCCCCCAGGGCAATACCCCAGATGTTTTTTGCCCGCTACCAGCGCACTTGCCAGGGCGGACTAGCCACAGAAAAAACCCCCAAATCAAACAAAAAACGATCACAAAATCGCTAGTAGGCAAGAGCAGCAAATGGACTACCGACGCTCTGCAAAAAAAACAAATACATTACTCTCAAAACCCTTTATCACATCAATTAAAATACATCCTGGTTAATTGTTTAAAAAAACTACGTCACTAACATTTAAAATACCTGGTATGTCGGTCGATTATCTCTTTCCGACTACCGGCTGCTTTCAGCCCAGCGGGAAAACAGGTCTGAAACACATAAAACAGTAATTGTCACACACATTTACACAATATAAAACACGACAGAAAACGGCTTTAGCCTACCGATATTCCTGCACTCGTTTCCCTGCCTGCCGGCGTGGAATGAGATGTGCACGTGCCTCACTCCCCCGGCCTGAACCAACAGGTGCTTAAAAAAAAAAAAAAAAAACCGATCCTCCTGCAGGCAGCCCTACATTTATCAACCTCACCGATTGTTGCACCTCCTCTTTTCTGGTCGGTACCACCTGCCTCAAAAGGGATGGATATTTCCCCCTAAATTTTCAGGTCTAGCGCCGGCCCTGTTACTGTTAGTCTACATATAGGCCTAGCCTATAGTCTGTAATTTTGAATTTTACAGCGTTTTTCTGAACTCACCTGTTTTATTACAATGATGCTTATTGGTGCAAAACATGATTCGATAGGCTATGATGTGGGCTGTTGTATTACAACAAATGTCAAAGCATGGAGTAGGCTTAGCCTTATTATTTTAAGTATATTTTTGCGTTTGTTTCAATGTTTTGTGAGGAGCATATACCTTCAGTTTATGGTTTCATATGGCTGTTCTATTGCGTACTTTATGTGAGAGGATCACATAGCTAGTGGTAATTTACGGTGTGCAGTAGGCTGCTGCCACCGGCCGGCCCCTTGTTCCAATTTTAAGTGTTTTCTCTGCTGTGTGGATGTTGTTGCCGTAGCACTCAGATTGTCGCCCACATCGTTCAGTAGAGTTAAATAAATGGAGAGAGACCCTCCAAAGATATATCCGTTTCAGTCTTCATTTTTGTGCAAGTCACTGTTTTTAAGGAGCAAGAGAAATTAGTCATTTTTAGTTGCCTTTCCGCAAAGGATTTCGGCCGTCGTCCAGTTCAGCACCGCAGACAATGCCAAGAACGCTTGTTACAAAATAATTCCGCATCTGACAATGAATGAAATTAAGCTTTATTTGTTAAATATCCTTCAAAAAAGTAAAAAACAACGGCTTTCCTCTATGATTTTACTCATAATGTTGAAAAATCATAATGCCCTCCGAGTATATTTAATGCCCATCCACGAATTAGTTTCTGCCGCCAGGTCTGCTGGCAGCCTGGCAACCACGCCCACAACTCCAATAAAGTCTCCAATTCCTTGTTTCAACTCCCCTGAGTTTTAATTGCATACACCTGTTCTTTCCTAGCCCATTTAAGCTCCCTGTTCTGTTCAGTTGTCACCAGGTGTAGTCAATAGAACTCCTGTGTTCCTAGCGCCTGCGGTTCCCAGTCTTGTTAACTCTCAAGTCTAAAGGTCACCTGTGTTCTTAGCTCCTGCGTTTCCCAGGGCCTATTGCACAAAAGTCAGATCCTGAGATCCTGGATCAACGTCAAAGCGGGGATTGCCATATCCCAAACAGAGCGTCGCTGGCTTAATTGATTGCGCAAGGCTAACAGTGGGGGGAGGAGGATCGGCTAATTCAAGCCAGCTGCAGCTGATCCTGCTGAGTGCGCGCACACGGCTACCTCAAATAGACCCAGAGATCAATCACAGAATCGCTAATCATCACCATGGATGCTCAGCAGATGCATGCGCCATCTTTCACTGCGTTCAGACAGAGGGACAGCGCTCTGAAACGCCTCTGCTGCTCCTTCAGTTTCTGTCAAGGCGCTTGAGAGGAGTGTTAAAGCGAGCCATTTCAGATACACCTCGGGATGTGTTTCAGCGCCGTCGAAAATGAGTAGTTGATGCACTTTAGCGTCTGTGATAAGCCGTCATTGCTCTGTAGATTTAACATATAGGGCTCTAATTTTTGGCGCAGCGCAGGGTGGCGCAGCGTGGTGCAGCCCACGCAGTGGTAATTTCGTCCGGTGCAGCCCGCGCAGTGGTAATTTAGTGCGGTGCAATATCGTGCGCAGCCACTTCGGCAATTTGGTAGACAGACATGCGCCGAGATGGGTGTGGCGGCGTAGTAGGGGGAGGTGTCACATATTCATCATGACGCAGTGACAATTTTGTGGAAAAAGGTTCCGCCGAAAGTGCGCAGAGAGCTCGCCAGCTCCAACCTGGTTTACTTTCTGTGCAGTGGTAATTTGGCTGACCGGCGCACAGTACGCACACGTCACCGAAACCTCACAGGCAGGTTTCCAGAATGTCAGGCACATTTCAATGCAATAAATAATTACAGCAACCACTATTTAATGTAACTATCTGAATCAGCACATAAATTATTGAATCTGTATCGATTGTCCTGATGTCAGATCAAAGAGAGAGAGAGAGAGAGAGAGATGTGTGCATGTGGGCGCGTGAGTGCGTGTGTGGGCTATGTGGGTATGTGTCCTTCAGCTGCTTTCACACCGGACGCGAAACGAATTTTTCGCTCGACTGATTACATTCAAAGTCAATGCAAAGACGCGAATACACCCGTGTATTCGCGTCTTTGCATTGACTTTGAATGTAATCTGTCGTGCGAAAAATTCGTTTCACTTGCAGTGTGCAAGCGGCTTAATAGGCCTACTATTATTGTCACTTAGGTTTTATCGTTTTTAGTGGGGGAAAGGAATACAGCCTGATTGCTATGATCTCGTACTGAGTTAAGATCACATATTGAAAATAAATGTGGAACGTATCTTGCATTGTTGTCCATGCATGTTAATCCCAAAATTTTACGCAGCAACAGGGTGCAATAATAGGAACGCACTATCCATCATTTCTCTTCCCAATGATGCAGGCAGAGGAAATAAATGAGCAATTAACCGTCGTTCATTCCAACTTCATAAGTTTGAATGATCTGACGTAGTTTCGTTTTGAAATTCCACTCGCGTTCGCTAATGGTAATAATTCGCGAATGCCCTAGCTAGCCAGCTAACTCATATTCGTAATGCTTAATATATACGTAAGCGGTGCAGAAAACATGTCTGAAGCAGCAAAGTAAAATGCAACATTTACGCATCATGCAGATATAGGACAGAGGCTTCTTTATTCCAGCATATTAAAGGTGATGAGAGAAGTTCATTTGATTGGTGAAGATTTGACTCGGCTGTGTTAAACCCACTCAGGCCTTCTCTCCTCCCTCTTTGACACTTGCGCTGGCAGGAGGGACAGAGGCTGGACAGAGGAGTACTTGCGCAGGGCTGCACCGGGCACGAAATTGCAAAATACGCCTGGATACACCCCGTTGGCGCGGCGCTCCCCCCATTCGCCGCTCCTGCGCTGCGCCTGTGCCTGGTCAACGAATTTAGAGCCCATTATATCAAGACAAGAAAACAGGCAGATGTGATTGTGCATAAAATGCACATGTGAACTGCCAAGCAAACCAAAGTGCTAACAAAATTTTACAAGCATATTTTTTCCGATGTATCACAATTTTGTTACAAGCCCCTTTTTTGTCCTGCACAAACTCTGAAATGATAGTCCAATCTAGAAGACTTTTTCAGAGTAGTTCTTCTTCTTCTTCTTTTGAGTTTTTCAGGCAGTGTGGACACTACTAGGCGTATTACTGCCCTCCGCAGATTCAAAACTAACCTCATCGAGAAAAAAAAAAAAACCACCAAATACCTATCCTACCCCCATTCTGAAATCCCCCTTCCGAAACTTTACTTGTCTGTCACCTGACCCCCGCCAAGCCCTCTCTCCAAAATCCTTTGAATTTCTTCCCCTTTGACATCCATTATTCCTAAAAATTCCCACGATGCGTCAACCACCATTTTGATTCTCTCTGTTCTGCTTTAAAGGTCTCTAGAACAAATCACCACCATTGCAATAAAAGCCAAAAAGTGTTTTCTATCCATTCTAATGAAATCCCTATCTGGTTTTCCAATTTCCTGAACCCTATCCTGCTATTTTCCCACCTTTTCTTTTTCCACTGCACCTTCTTAATTGCCTCCGGGTCATTCCGTGCCAAGTGGACCAGGGTCTACACCGCACCATCTCAGAAAAACTTGGGAAAAATCATGGGTGTTTGCCATCATTTCAAATTGACAAATACCCAAATCTTAAGTTCCAACACCAATTTTTAGTGGAGTAATTGCCAACATTAGAAGGGGATGTCTCGTCACTCGTGAATGTGGCAATGGCTTAAAAGCATGTTTGAAGGGATTCAAATATACCTTCCAGTGCTCCTAAATTAATGTCTATGGGTGCATGTAGGTAAAATGACCTGAAATTTATGAATCTGCTATCAGATTTGGCATATCTCATTTGATTTCCTGAAATAGGCTGTTGAAACTGACCGTTTTTACAGAACCAGCATTTTAATTTGATCTTTAGTTGGTCCCCTTGACTGAAGTATGCATAATCAGGGGTTCATATTACAGCCTCATCCTCAGCAGCTACAGCACACTGGCCCCTTTGTAGACATTCCATATTTCATTTTACAAAAGATTGTTCCATTCCGAAACCAGTAAAATTCATCTGTGCCTTTGGGTTGGGTTCTGAGCGGCACCTCTGTAAGATCTGCAAACGCTGATGCGTGGGGGAGCCCAGCGACTGTACGCGACAAATGGCTGATAAGCGCAGTCCAGAGCCATGCCAGATAGCAATAAAGCTTTTGTGGACTTCCAGGAGGTGGCACTGGTCTCGCCACGGGGGGGTTGTTGCAGGGCTCTGGCTGACACAATGCCCCTGTGCGAGTCATATTACTGGCCTAAGTCTTAAGTTAAAGTCCAGTTATATTAATCTGTTTCAAATAATCTAAACCTCTGGGAAGTGCATAATATGCTTATATATTCAATATTTTGCAAAGAAATCACTTCTGGACTTATAACCCAATTTACCTATAAATTAATTCATCTTAAGACTTTTTCATGACAACTGCATATATTAGTACATATTCATATCATGTTTGGTCTTGTTATTCTCGGGGGAATCCAAGGAGCTGAATGGAGTATGTTTCATTCCCTTTTGGAAACTCCTGAGAATTCGGTCAGAATCCTCTCTGGTAATCACCGTATTCTCCTGTCTCTGCTGAAGTGTTTTATTACATCCTCCCAATGGTGGAAACCCAAAAACCGGATTCCACCCCCCTTCCAGGTGTTTATGGCCATGCCGCCTGGATCAAAGGCGTGATTTGGCTTAAAGCAAAGAGAAACAATCCATTCTGGGAAGATCGTATCCGATCTGTCCCCTGCGTCACGTAAGTGCGTGAGTAGTCCTTTTCAATTATGTAATATCGTAATTGAACTTCCCGCGCACATTAGTGCGTGTATCCTTTTCCTCCAGGTATGACTTTATTCTCCTTTTCTAAATTGTGTGTAACTTGTAATTGGCTTAGTGTTGATTTGTTTGATTTAAGCTTTAGCCTACCTGGTGAATAAATTATTGTTATTCTTGTTAAGCTTGCATGGTCTCCGTGACTCTTAATCCTTTTTATTCTTTCTAGCTACGTTCTGACCGGTACTTAGGGGCGAGTCCTTATCATTCCAGACTAGCTAGCTGATGTTTTAAAAAAAAAAAGTAGTGATGGGTTTTAAGTTGGATTGCAAGTTACGGTCTACTTATATAAAGGGTTTATGTAGTATCGGTCCTGGGGATTTGACCTTAAGGGCTTTCTTGGGCTTATAAGCCGGTGCCTGGCCGATCCCCTTAAGGGGCCCTGTGATGCGCATAAATCTGGGTTCATGATATGTTTATGCCAAAGTTGCTACTATCATGGTAATTTCTTCCATCCTCTTGAGCTCTCACCGAACAAAGATCCGGCAACCGCGCTATTACCCGGGGGCGTCGGTTGAGTAACTGGTTTTCACGGATGAGTCTGGCGACGTAGCTGCCCCGAGATTCACGCATGTGTCCCTAAACTATAAATTCTAATACTAATTTGGAGTCAGATATTTAACAAGGGTATAACTAAATTTGGTATTCTAAATTTATTATGGAGTCAGATTAATTGTAACCGTTGTGCTTTTGTGCCCTGTTGTTCGAACGGAGAAAATATATCCATTTTATTGTGATTCGCACCAGCCAGGACGTCGTGCGTGCTAATACTAGGAATTCACACGCATAAACCTTCAACCCGGGCTCTTCCTTCCTTGGTCGAGCTGCGTGGGTCTTACAGCTGGTGACTGCCCTCCGTGATCGCTGTCGAGTATTATACCATAATATGTCGGTTTGGGAACCTTTGCATTTTGCGGCGTGACGGCTTGCCTACCATACTGGCGATGCCTATAATCGGGAGTGCGTGATTCTGTTTCCTGACGCGTTCCGAAATGTTTCCGCATTGTGCTGGCTGAAGTGTGAATCCCCACATCCGATGTGATCCTGGTTTCTTACGTGATCTGGTCGGCTCCATCAGTCGTCATCCCCATGTGGTAAGTAATGCGGTGTTTTCTACTTTGTAGGATTCAAGGAAAGTTAGAATTCACTGCATAGAGACCGTTGCTAAGGGATCGACATATCCCCAAATAGGCCTGGGACCGTAGAAACCAGGCACAAGTTTCAATTCTATCTTTTTTGGGATCAGAGAATGGAGTACAAGTTGTAGGAATGTTTGCATGAGCCTACTTTGTATTTCTGATCTCTTCAGACTGTTCTGTTTTCAGATTAATCCGGGTCATTTGATATTTTCATGCTTTTGTGTAGAAGGTTTAATGGCAAGTTGGAGGTGATTGGGTTTCTGTGTGCAGTCGGGGGTTTTCGGCATTTTTTAAGTGGATGCGAACATCTGTTGTTGATGCTTAGCACATTGGGCTGGCTCTTCTTCGACCGTAGGTTGTTTGTGCTTTTTGCATCTAGGCTGTGCGGGTGGGAAAGCGTGGATCCGGTGGTAATGCCATAGCGGGGATAAAGCTTGCCGCTGAAAATGTTGAATACTCTTGGCCTGTGCTTGAAACCGGGAAAGATTGTGTATATTGCGTTCGAAGGTTTGCGTATGTGTACCGAAAGTATTCAGCGATTGTATGCATTTGATGGATTTGGTGCAAGGTCCTGCTTTAACTATGCAGACAATCTTGCCCAAATACGGGAAGAAATGGGGCATTGGTGAAATGCCGGTGTAATTTGAAGGAGTCTTGTATGTAGGGGAGTGAGGGGATTAGCTTCGAAATATCATTGGACTTACGTATTTTATCGTTGTAACAATCGCACATGGGTTGCAAGTATGTTCTTTAGTGCTCTGACCCGCATCATTGGTTCGGTTTGAGTTGACAAATATTTCCATCCTCTAGTCTTGTTAAACTTTGTGTAAAGGTAATAGCTTACGGTCTCACTGCCCAGTGTGTGCGCTCTTTTGATCAGCGCCCTGAGAGAGCTGCAATACGGCATTCGGAAAATTGTAATAATTTGGACTCAAAAGTTTAAGTAGGGTGCATTCTGCACCTTTGGGTTTTCGAAGTTGGACAAATTCGGCAGAAGTTTTCGTGCCGGCAGTCTTTTGGGACAAGGAACAGTGATTAAATTGATTCTTGATTGGGTTTGCGATGCGGTTTTTCGCAAGCAGAATATTCAGGGATTTCGGTACGGGCTGAAGTTTGCTGTTGCGGGACACGTGGGCTTCTCGGACTGCAGGTTGTTTTTGCTTCAGGCGACTAGACTGTGCGGGTTGTGGGAGAATATGTGTCCTGGACATGGCAACGGGAAAGCTTATCACTGGAAGTGTTGAGTATTTTTGCATTGCACGTGAAATTGGGAAATTGCCATTATAACCGCTCTAAAAATCTGCTTGCATTTAAGCTCATCCCAAGTACGTATTGAAGCTGCCATATTACTTTTGCTCAAAGGATTAACAAGTTGAACGGCCCGCCATTTTTGGCTCGTTTTGTTGGGGAATATAACGTGGTTTCATCTGAGGGCAGCCATTGGTTGAGTTTGTATGTGGGTAGGTGCTTCCTCCAGAGGGGGGGGGAAGTCTTAGCCGACCCATTGGGTCACGTGACTATTCGCCGGGGAGCTGGTTGGCTGATACAGCCCCGAGTCAATCCGTGTAATATGGTGACGTAGCCCGTTGTCGGTGAGCTGGTTGGCTGACCCGGCCCTCATCATAAATGCGAGTTAAATGGCGCCCTTCAAATCGGCCAATCACTGCCACGTTTAATGCTGGTTTCCGGTCTTCCTTCCGAGAAGGAGAAGGAGAAGGCGGAACCAACACTAAGTCGCATGCTGTGACCACCATCTTGAGTGTGGCCATTCACTAACAACTTACTTGCCTTTTAACCGTTATATTTGAAGTAAACTGTCTAGTCTAATTACGTTTTGTGTGGATTTCACTAACCACCAGATACGTTTATTGGAATTAATGTTTGGCTAACCATTTGTTGTATACTGTCATTGCCACTGGGTATCAAGTAACATCTGAGCTCTAAATGCCTAATGGGACATTTGGTCTGTGTTGTCTGCCCCAGCGGGGGGGACACTTTATGGCCTCATGGAAGTAGGTAATTAGATTTGAAATGCCTACATGAGCTACCTTTAGGGAGGAAAATTCCTCCCCTACCTTTATATTTTCCTAAAATTCATTTTTATTAAATTTGCGTTCGTCCTTAGGTATTGGAGCCAGATGGGCTTGGTCACTTTTGGCAAAGATTACTGTATTTCTACTCATACTTGTCTTGTTTCTCACAGCCTGCCATTCCTCTGCTTGTGCCCCCTCTCTCTGATCCTATTCACCCCTTTGTCAGTTAGGACTATGTTCCTCAAAACATGGATCACTTCAATCTATGGGCCTGTACCCTTTATAGAGTGCATGAATTAATCAGGGTTACTAGTACATCAGTAACTCAACGATAGTTGCCTGCATTCCTACTGGATTGCATGGTTCAGTCTATGTTCAATGTCTGTTTGTCATCGTCTGTCTTTTCAGTGTCTGAAGCTATGCAGACATTCACCCTGCATAGTTTATTCTTTTACAGTCTTCACACCTGAGAGCCTTAGGTTTACAGCAGATGTCTAAGGTGATGACATCCTCTCAGGGGGTGGAAGAAGTTGCGGGGCCATAAAACGCCCGATCGTGGGTAACAGGTCCCATCCGAGCCACTTTACAACCCTCATTCACACGCGCGCGCGCATGCACACACATACATACACACACACACACACACACACACCACTTGCATTTCTTCATGTTTGTCTGTGTTTATCCTGATCCGAGGGGAAAGCCATAAAAGCATTGTTCCATTTAAAACTGTGGTACTAACTGCATCTGTTCTTTCCTTCTGAAAACAGGGGTGGTGGAATCTCCAATCGTGCCATTCACACATCCTCAGTCACTGTCCCCCTTGAGGTGTCGTAAGGTTATCCAGACGGCGGGGACATGTGAATTGTAGGATGATTGCAGGCACCGTGTTAACCCTCTCATCCATTGTTTTCCACTGGACAGTTTGCTGGCTCAGGAAGACCCAAGCTCATCTTGCGTGTCTCATTTCAAAATGTTTCCAATTAACTTTCACTCTTTCTGATCCCTGCAGGTTGAGTTATAACAAATTACCTTGGTCGTGTCTTGTCTTGGTCTCCCTTGTTGTTGTCAATTTGGCAGGGTGCTGTTTCTAAAATTTTCTATACAGGCATCAAGGATTCGAGGACCTGACTTTGCCATTTACACCTGAGGAACAGAAGCTCCATTTATATGCTTTTGGCTGATTTGGATTTCGGGATTTCATCACAAACATGGTAGTGAATGTAAGGGTGCGACACACCAGGGCACAATACTCCCTGTCCACCCTTCTGGCTCTTGGGAGCCATTTCTTCCACTATGCAACTTACTAAGGACACACATTCAAATTCCAGCAATATGTGCACCAACGCGGGCGGCCGCCGGACCTCAAACATCTCTTCAGCTACTGGATTCATCCAGGACAAAGGACATTTTCATATGGACAACCTGCAGTTGTGTTTGTGATTGTGATGTGTGAATTACATGTAATGGGTGTGGGTTGATACAAAAATAGGTTGAGAGGAATCAATTAAATCCTATTTTGTAATGCGGCAGTTAAAGGACTGGAGCATATGGGTTCCTTACACTGGAGACCAAAGGTAGTGTGCCTTAAAAGTTCATAAAGTAAGGTAGAACTATATTTGCATTGATCCAGATAAGCCTAATTTGCCTTGAATATTTTTCAGAATTAAATTGGGAGGTCCTACGAGGCAGTTTCTGACCAGCCTATTATGTGTATCAGCCCCACCCTCTCAGTTGATCTCCATATCATATCATGTGACATAAATTGCTGAATGTCTGGAAATATGAATTTCACGATTTCCATATATTTCAACATATCACTTCGCAATATACCTCATGTAAATATTCTATTGTTTTCATTTGTAACTGTGTGTTTTTAATTGCACTTGTAACTGAATGCCTAAATAATTTGATATTGTGACCTCCATTGGATTTTTTCCCTCTGGGGTTTTTTCCATTTGGTTGGTTACATAGTTAGTGGCACATATAATCTTCTTGCTTTCCCTAGTCAAGGGTGGGAAAGTTTTTGATTTATGTGCTGGTTTGTTCTGCGATTTCTATTATTCATGATTTTAGGAAAAATTACTTTTCAAACCATCATTTCATTTGGCATAATAAAATTAGTTCAACTAGTACACCAACTAACTTCAGATAATAGACTCATAGAACAAACCTAGATAGCATACTTTTAATTTAATTTAATTTTTTGTTTTTGTCTTTTAAGTTTTTTCCATGGTTTAAGTTGTTAATTAAATGGTTGTCTCTCTTTCTTTTAAATTTCCAAATCACACTTCTCTAAATTCTCAATTATATTGCACTGAGAGGAAATAATCCATTTTTCCATTTTGACATGTGATGCAACTGTCATGAAAAACTGAACTACTCAAATCTGGAATTTCTCATCAATATTCTATCCATAATCTCAGCAAATATTCCCTGATGCTATTTATGACCCCGTGGGTAGAGCTTAGTCTATCCACGCGCTCAGGGGGTGGACTGTAGACATTGCATATTTCATTTTACAAAAGATTGTTCCATTCCGAAACCAGTAAAATTCATCTGTGCCTTTGGGTTGGGTTCTGAGCGGCACCTCTGTAAGATCTGCAAACGCTGATGCGTGGGGGAGCCCAGTGACTGTATGTGACAAATGGCTGATAAGCGCAGTCCAGAGCCATGCCAGATAGCAATAAAGCTTTTGTGGACTTCCAGGAGGTGGCACTGGTCTCGCCACGGGGGGGTTGTTGCAGGGCTCTGGCTGACACAATGCCCCTGTGCGAGTCATATTACTGGCCTAAGTCTTAAGTTAAAGTCCAGTTATATTAATCTGTTTCAAATAATCTAAACCTCTGGGAAGTGCATAATATGCTTATATATTCAATATTTTGCAAAGAAATCACTTCTGGACTTATAACCCAATTTACCTATATATTAATTCATCTTAAGACTTTTTCATGACAACTGCATCATATTAGTACATATTCATATCATGTTTGGTCTTGTTATTCTCGGGGGAATCCAAGGAGCTGAATGGAGTATGTTTCATTCCCATTGAAATTATGGTTCATTCCCTTTTGGAAACTCCTGAGAATTCGGTCAGAATCCTCTCTGGTAATCACCGTATTCTCCTGTCTCTGCTGAAGTGTTTTATTACATCCTCCCAATGGTGGAAACCCAAAAACTGGATTCCACCCCCCAGGTCAGGTGTTTATGGCCATGCCGCCTGGATCAAAGGCGTGATTTGGCTTAAAGCAAAGAGAAACAATCCATTCTGGGAAGATCGTATCCGATCTGTCCCCGCGTCTTGTAAGTGCGTGAGTAGTCCTTTTCAATTATGTAATATCGTAATTCGAACTTCCCGCGCATTATTATTAGTGTATCCTTTTCCTCCAGGTATGACTTTATTCTCCTGTTCTAAATTGTGTGTAACTTGTAATTGGCTTAGTGTTGATTTGTTTGATTTAAGCTTTAGCCTACCTGGTGAATAAATTATTGTTATTCTTGTTAAGCTTGCGTGGTCTCCGTGACTCTTAATCCTTTTATTCTTTCTAGCTACGTTACGACCGGTACTTAGGGGGCGAGTCCTATCATTCCAGACTAGCTAACTGATGTTTTAAAGGTAGTGATGGGTTTTAAGTTGGATTGCAAGTTACGGTCTACTTATATAAAGGGTTTATGTAGTATCGGTCCTGGGGATTTGACCTTAAGGGCTTTCTTGGGCTTATAAGCCGGTGCCTGGCCGATCCCCTTAAGGGGCCCTGTGGTGCGCATAAATCTGGGTTCATGATATGTTTATGCCAAAGTTGCTACTATCATGGTAATTTCTTCCATCCTCTAGAGCTCTCACCGAACTAAGATCCGCAACCGCGCTATTACCCGGGCGTTGGTTGAGTAACTGGTTTTCATGGATGAGTCTGGCGGCGTAGCTGCCCCTGAGATTCACGCATGTGTCCCTAAACTATAAATTCTAATTCTAATTTGGAGTCAGATATTTAACGAGGGTATAACTAAATTTGGTATTCTAAATTTATTATGGAGTCAGATTAATTGTAACCGTTGTGCTTTTTGTGCCCGTTGTTCAAACGGAGAAAATATATCCATTTTATTGTGATTCGCACCAGCCAGGACGTCGCGCGTGCTAATACTAGGAATCCACTCGCATTAACCTTCAACCCGGGCTCTTCCTTCCTTGGTCGAGCTGCGTGGGTCTTACACCTTAAACCCAATCCAATCTCCTGTCTCTAGTTTAGGAGTAACTTGCATGTGAAAATGCTTATGATAAAAAAATGCCCAAAAATGCCTAAATTCAAGGCATGATTTGGTCATGTGGACACGCCAGAAAAAATCTGAGAATATTTCTGGAGCAGCTTTTATATTAGGCCAATAAACACTCGAAAATTCATCTGTCCGATTTCATTTTTAGCCTGCTTAGCCGAAAGGCCCAAGGGGCTTATATGCTTGGGGTCTTTAGTGGTGGTCTGTCGTGCGTGCGTAAACTTTTGGCTTGTCTGCGCTCTTCAGTTTTTGACCAATCCTTTTCATATTTCATATGTGTATACATGGTCATAAGGTCTAGACCAAGTTTGATTTTGAGCTGAATCAGACTGATAATTTGGCCAATAGGGGGCGTTCCATTTTGGCCATGTTTGGCTAAGCGGGCGCAGTGGCTTTGCCACTATTTTTTATAAATCCCACTTCATGCATATCTCTAAAAAGACCGTTTTCATGACAGCCTATTACTGCAGCCTTCATTCCCACAACATATTCTTCTTCCTTGCTTTCATTCCCACTTCCCTTTTTCCATTTTCTTTTTAGAACCTTCTGCCACGTCGCACTACATTTTTTCCAAAACCGTTCGCCGTTATACAAACTCAAGCCAAAAACCGTCGAGGCTAGACGTCTACATTCGCAAACCCCTTGCTTACTCTGTACCAGTCAATCGAAAAGCGACATCAGGGAACTAGTTCAGGACTGACAGCCAAGAATCTACCTCCGAAAGCCCGGAATACGAGGCTTTCGACTTCTTAGTGCCGACACTGCCCCCTGTTCTTTCAGAATAGTTGACTTTCCTTTCTGCTTTTAATCACTTCGGATGGAGGCATATTCAAATTAGAACGTAAAATGTTAACGTCAAAAAATAACTTAAAGGGGATCACGTGACCCATCAATGGCGATACAAACTTAGACACACTGCTCCTCCGACAACCACTTATTATTTTGACTTTCAGCTGAATTCTCTCCTCTAAAGCTAACTACGAACTGTGTTACTGAACAATGAATGTTCCTGGAACCAAACGCGAGCTGGAAAATTTGCCGTCAAAGAAAAAAGGTAAAGTTTTCCGCAACAATTTCTAGAGAGGAGCTGGACACTGCCATTTTGAATGGTATCAAGCAGGCCTTGGAAGAACAGCGCGATAGTTTAGACGCACTGATTACAGCGGCTGTGAAAGAAGCGCTGAACAGTGCATTAATTCCACAGATCCAGGCCCTTAAGTCAGAAATTAAAAGAATAAACGATGCAGATAAAAGGCCATAGGCGCGGAGCAAGATAGACAGAATGGTGCCCTCACCAGACTACAGAATCGCGTTGATTTACTGCAGGTGTCTGCTCGCTCAGATAGGTCTGAAGTGGACAAATGTGCATTAACATTAAAGGACCTGAGAACCAAAATGATGGAACTTGAAGACTGGGGCCGCGGGTCTAACGTGAGACTGGTAGGCCTCCCGGAATCTGCGGAGGGATCGGACGCCGTGACCTTCCTGAAACAAAATCTTCCCAAGTGGATTCCCTCTCTTGAGGGTCAAGATATTCCTATCGAGAGGGCCCATAGGGTATACGGGGTTCAGAGAGGAAAAATGAGGACTCTCATAACATTACTTTTTTGCTTTTTCACATTGTAGCAATATGTTAGAAAAGAGTGGGGAGTGAGGCGGTGGGGGGGGTCTGGTAATGGGAGGGTGGGTAGGGTAGAAAATGCTTCGATGACTATGGCTGTTTTATATGTATATATATATTTCTCCCACCCTCATTTAAAAGAGGCACATTTGTTTCAATTCACGGATTGATATAAGAATAACGCTAGCTCTTTTATTGGGGGGAGAATGCTAGCTTCCAGGCTTAATCGATAGGTACAGTTGGCTCCATAGACGTGGGTTCATCCATGGTTATTTGTTAATATGGTTGTTGGAGGGGTAGCGAGATGTGTGTTGTCATGGAGGTGTCACGACTCCTAATATTTTTGTTTTTGTGCAAGCCATGGGGCGTACTACCCCGGCGGTTACAATTTATGTGTACAACCCCAATTCCGAAATAGTTGGGACAAAGTGTAAATTGTGAATAAAATCAAAACGCAATGACTTTCAAATCACACCAGCCAGTATTTTATTCACAATAGAACAGAGATAACATAGCAAATGTTGAAACTGAGAAATTTTGCAATTTTATCCACAAAATGAGCTCATTTCTAATTTGATGGCTGCTACAGGTCTCAAAAAAGTTGGGCAGGGGCCTGTTTACCATGGTGTAGCATCCCCTCTTCTTTTTAACACAGAGTGGAGGTATCTAGGCATTGAGGAGACAAGTTTCTTGAGTTTAGCCATTGGAATTTGATCCCACTCTTCTTTAATACAGGCTTCCAGCTGCTCAAGAGTTTTGGGTCTCCATTGACTGACTTTTCGTTTAATTATGCGCCAAATGTTCTCAATCAGTGAAAGATCAGGACTGCATTCAGGGCAGTTCAGCACACGGACTCTTCTACTACGACGCCATGCTGTTGTCATAGCTGCAGTATGTGGTTTTGCATTGTCCTGCTGAAATACATAAGGCCTTCCCTGGAATAGATGTTGTCTGGAGGGATGCATATGTTGCTCTAAAACCTTTCAGCATTCATGGTGCTTTTTAAAACATGCAAGTGTCCCACACCATATGCACTAATGCATCCCCATACCATCAGAGATGCTGGCTTTTGAACTGAACGCTGATAACAGGAGGGGTGGCCTTTCTCCTCTTTAGCCCGGAGGACACGACGCCCATGATTTCCAACAAGAATGTCAAATTTGGACTTGTCTGACCACAGGAAACTTTGCCACTTTGCTACAGTCCATTTTAAATGAGCCTTGGCCCACAGAACATGGCAGCGCTTCTGGATCATGCTCAACAATGGCTTCCTTTTTGCATGATAGAGTTTTAGGTGGCATCTGTGGATGGCACGGCAGACTGTGTTTACAGACAGTGGTTTCTTGAAGTATTCCTGGGCCCATTTAGTAATGTCATTGAGATCATCATGCTGGTGAGTGATGCAGTGGCGTCTGAGGGCTTGAAGATCATGGGCATCCAGTAAAGGTCTTCGGCCTTGTCCCTTACGCACAGAGATTTTCCCAGTTTCTCTGAATCTTTTGATGATGTTATGCACTGTCGATGATGAGACCGTCAAAGCCTTTGCAATTTGACGTTGAGGAACATTGTTTTAAAGTATTCCACAATTTTTTTACACAAGCCTTCACAGGTTGGAGAGCCTCTGGCCATCTTTACTTCTGAGTCTCAGCCTCCCTAAGACATCCCTTTTATAGCCAATCATGTTACACACCTGATGCCAGTTAACTTAATTACTTGTTAAATGTTCTTTCAGCTGATTTTCTCATATATTAATTGCTTTTTCAGCCCTTTTTTGCCTGTGTCCCAACTTTTTTGAGACCTGTTGCAGCCAGAAAATTTTAAATAAGCTCATTTTGTGGACGAAAATGTAAAATGTCTCAGTTTCAACATTTGAAATGTTATCTATGTTCTATTGTAAATAACATATTGGCTCGTGATCTGAAAGTCAGTGCATTTTGATTTTATTCACAATTTACACTTCGTCCCAACTATTTCGGAATTGGGGTTGTATATAGTTTTTACTTTTATGAACGATATTTTATTTGTTTGTGTCTTAGCAGCCACTAAATCACTGTCATTACCATCGAAATACATCACGGCCTACTTGGGAATGCTCTCAGTTTAGGTAACTACAATGCAACAATCCCTCCAGCCCAAACGCCCAGACAAGCCGTTTGTTCCTACCCTCTAATACAACCCAGGGAAGCGTGACCTAAATTAGCGCCCCAACTGGTAGCAGGCATAATGCAGCAGAAACTTCTCTCCTCTGTGCAGTGCGGATTTACTTGATACGCAGGATAATAAAAGTAAGTATTCCTAGTCATTAAAAGAAAAAAGCAATTTCAGAAGAATAGATAGAATGTTTAGTCGAAGGGTTTAGTGATGTTTTGCATCTAGTAAAGTAGCTAAGATTCCATTTTACCCTTTGTTTACCTTGGAATCACGTTGTAAGAACTAACCTAGCCAAAAGCTAAAATGGGACATAAAATTTAGCCTTATTTATTTTCGTTTTCAATTTAAAGTTAGCTACTCGAAGGAAATTGCTTATTGTTACAGGGACAATATTATACCATCGAATGACTACGAGGAAGTAGTGTTAATGTAAAGTCACGTTACTAAATGTAGCTGTTAGATAATGGTGTCTAACATTACCACTACTAGTATGTGCGTTGAAACCCTTGTGGGAAAGAATACAGTTTCCAACCTCCACATTTCGGCATTTTGTTTGCTAAAATGATTTTAAAAGGGATGCCAATATATTTTGGGGGGTTTTATTAGTGAGAAGGGGGGTAGAATTTAATATTCCCTGCGCTAGCAGGGCTAGTCCGCAGTAATTGTCATGCAGTCAGTCTGTGAGTGAGTGGTTCCACAAAATTTGTTTAAACGATAACTTAAAAGATATTGCACATACAGCAATGCAGTTTGGCACACATATTCATTATGGATAGGTCTCCAGCTGATTAGATTTTGGTGATCATCTGCCAAAATTTCACTGCTTTAATCCTGTAGTACCAGGCACGGATTAAGAATGCAGAGGCCCCTGGGCACAAAATCTTGGAGGTCCCCCCCCCATACAGAACAGCAGGAAACAGGAACACATAAGGACAGTAATACAGCAACGCCAAACATCATTTATAGAGCAATGCAAGCAACACGAAACAACAACACACAACCTGGCTGAGCCATCAGTACTGACCACAACCATCTGTTGATGCATGCAGACAAACAGAATAGCACTAAACAGTGGACATAAATAAAATACAATAATCGTTATGTTGATCTTGATAAATGTTTAAAGATGCAATCATGGATAAGTAAAATGATGGTGTACACTAACACACAAGCCATGCATCACTGAGCTTAAGGACACAACTATAGAAAAACATACCAAGTTCTTAAAATATTTTATCCCATAAATGATGGAAAACAATGAGATACAGGTTTGGTATCACACTAGTGTAATACAACTTTCTCGCGGCGCGATTGATCAGATTCCGTTCACTGGCAAACGCTGTAATGTCACCAATCCTCCTACTGGTAACCGGTAACCCACACAAGCATAAGTTTCTAGTTTGCAGTTTGTTCAAGTCAATGGGACAAATAATTATCTAGCTAGCATGCTGGCGCTTTTGGCCATTTAAATAATAAGTTATATGAGTAACTGTTGTTGTTTAAACTTAAATTTATTAATTTAATAATAGCGTTACCATACTAGCTAGCTAGCTAATAATTTGTCCTATTGACTTGAATAAACTGCTGAATAGAAGCTAACGTTTTTCTTCAATTTTCCAAATAATCCCAGCAAACAAGAGACGTCTTCCTAATGTGCAAAACATGTCTATATTGCAATATAGACATGATTTGCACGTCAGGCAGACGTCTCATGTTTGTTGGGATACAATGTTGACATTAATGGGATAAATAGGATCTCAAATTTGTGAGCCTGAGATATCAAATTTATGAGACTCTAGCGGTCATTTTCGTCTCATAAATTTTATATCTCCGGCTCACTCACTAGAGATCCTCTAGCTATATACCATAGTAGCCTGCCTATGACTATGGATTTACTGAGCTAAGCTTCAACGGGATATTAACACAGGCAGACCTTATAATGCGAGGAGTCTGACTAATAATATATGTTATTAATTGTTATTTCCATATTGCCTTGTTATTGGCCTGAGGGTCGCCGTATTGGGCCACAGGCCGAGGGCTAATACTGCGACCTAAAGGCCAATACCAAGGCAATGCGAAAATAAGCAATTGATAATATTTTTATTAATTGGTTATGTATGTTGTGCTATCATGACAATATTATGACTATGACTTCTGAAGTACGCGACTTCAAGACTCATTAAAGGGGACCTATTTTGCTATATTTCCAAGGTTATATTTTGATCTTGGACTCTCCTAGAGTACTCTTGATCGTTCAAAGTCCAAAACAGGGTCCTTATTTAGCTCATACTGCCATCCTCAAAAAACCCCATTTGTAGTCCATTGTAGTCTCTGCCTGAAATGCCTCATTGGGGTGGCTCTTACGCTATGGCCCCCACTCCCCGTGTGCCCACTTTCTTCTGACTGGCCAGCTCTGTGGAGGGCAGAGTTGGGCGGGACGAGGCTGCAGAACGCAGTTTTCCGGGTCCGCCTCCCCAGAGTGAAACGTGAGACATGTCTGCCACCTGATAAGGAATCGGTGGGGAAATTCCGAAATCTAACGCTATACTTGAATATAGATCTAATGAAATGAACTTGTTCTAATAAACGCAGCGGCAAAAGTGGAGGACGCAGTGCGAAAGTCTGGCAGCTCAAGCTTGAATTTGCTATCGGCTACAGTTCGCTACGGCAACAGTGGTGAGTACAGCGGTTTTTCTACTCTATAGCTAGGATGCTGGGAAAGCTAGAATCCACCACAGACAGACACATTTGTAGAACGGGTCGACATGCCCAAGTGTAGACTGGAGACCGTAGAAATCCGGTGGGTCTGAGTTTAGAGGGAAACATGGACAGTGAGGAGCAGCTAAAAGTGGACCAACAGCTTATGGACAGCTTCGGTGTGTATTAGGACCTGCTGGTTCGTGTGAATAACTGTGGTGTGTCGTTAGCGTGGAGTAACGAACAGCTTCTGCGCTGGTATATGATAGAGCGGTGAAATCTCCAGGCTAAACGGCCTTTTTGGAAATTGCCCGTGGTAATGGTTTACTTATTGCATCGGAATGACCAGCGTTTCCTCACGGACAATGGGCACGTTATGGATAGTGCACGAGAGTTGTAAATGTGTTGAGTTTAGAATGATAATACCATACTTGGTGACAGTTATATTTGGTATAACATAAATGCTCGTGGTTCAGCTCTAGTTAAGTGAGATAGTGAAATAATGGATCATTTTCATTAATTTATTTGCTATTGACTTCTGTGCACCAAACTGTTGGCTAGCTAGGCTAGCAAACTAGCAAGCTAAAGAAGCGAACTAACATTGGCAAGCTAGCTAGCAAGTAGTTGTATTTGGTATAACACTAATACTCGCGGTTCAACTAAGTGAGATAGCAAAATAATTGAAAATTTTTATTAATTTATAATCTATTGACTTCCGTGCACCAAACTGTTGGCTAGCTAGGCTAGCAAACTTGCTAGCTAAGCAAGCGAACTAATGTTAGCTAGGTAGCTGGCTAGCTAGCCAGAAAGCCTTTTTGCCGACTTAGCTGGCTAGTCTTGCTCAGGTCAAAAGTTGGTGCTCCCCATAGTGACTGGGAGCACTTCCATTTGTGTTGATGTCTAAATTCAGCGTTTTTCTCTCTTGCATTTACTTTTGAGGTTTGCCTGTTTTTGGCTTTGTATCGTTTCTGTTTTTGCACCGCGTTTCTCCAGTTGGAGATGTTTTGGGCCGTTGCAGCGTGTTTGTGTTGACGTGGCTATGCAGCGTTTTTCTCTTGTATTTGCTTTTTCGGTTTGCATGTTTTTGAATTTGCATCTTATCTGTTTTACACCGCGTTTCTCCAATATGAGATGTTTTGGGCTGTTGCAGCACATTTGCCCCTGTCGGCCACCGTAATCTGATTATGATAGGTTCTAAAATAAATATTGTTAAAATATGACATGGAAGTGGGATTGACTGAATTTTGATGGTGACTGTCACATGGGTACTTGAATATAATGACTGAATATTCGCCATTTTAATGACATTAATGGTCACAATTTTTAAAGATAATTATTCTGGGTCTACTATATTTCAGATAGCAGTGTGTAGTGGGCAATTTAGAATGACTGTTAAGGACATTGAATTTCAATTTGAGTGACTGCTGACTGAGGTGAGGTGAAATTGGCTGAAGGCAAGAGCCCAGCCCATTGGGCTTGAGAAAGCTGATCCCGTGACTTTTATTTCCTGTTTAAGCATTTTGTCCGATCATTTGAAAGCTTTTTATTCTTTGTTATGCTTTTTTGTTGGCTTTGTGCGGGTTTTTGGATTTTGTTCAGTCATTTTCTTCGGGCTTTTGTATTCATTTTCAGTGCTCATTTAAATCTGTTTTAGTGCTTCATTCCTGTGTTGTTACTCCCCCGCATTGTTTCTATATACTGAGAATTACCCTGTATTGTAGCAATCTCTTGGTTTATGTATATTTGTGTCTACTATTGTGAAATTAAATATCCTACGCTGGGCACTAACGTCCTGCTCCTCGTTTTACTTCCTGAGTGTCCCCTGACAATCTCTTTGGAACTCTTTTAGGTTTATTATGTTGCTGTGAAAATATATAAAACTGGAGACGGTCAGACTGCATTCATTAAAATGCTAATTACTGTGAAAAAGCTTGTCTGAAATAGTCCAGCTGAATTTTATCTTCACAAATTCCTTTGACCCAATATTTCTAAGCTACCTTGGATAAATTAATTAAGCCCAAACAAACTTGATGGACTTCAATTTATGTAACTCACATTAATTGCGCTGACCTGGCTTGATTGAAACAGACCAGCTAAAACTGATCGACTTCAGTTCCTTTGTGCCAATATTTTTAAACTAATTTTGCTAAATTAGAAAGACCCGGATAAACTGAATTATCAAGTACTTCATGCAATATCCGCCAATCTGGCTTGTATGAATCAATCCAGATAAACTTGATCTACTTGAATTACTTCAACCCAATATTTTAAAGCTACACTGGATAAGGTAGTAAGACCTGGACAAACTCTAAAGTTGGGCTCCTATAGTTCAACATTTTGAATTTAGTACAATGTCATAATAATGGGTTTTCATATGGAAAATAAGTTAACATAGCCCGAATAGTCATGCTAGTAGCACGTAAAACATTAAGCTGTGCTGGCACAATGATATTGAGGCAATGGTGATGCCTCAGTTCAGCTGAGCTGTACCAGCATGTCAGGGTTCTCAGTGCATTCTGACATGCATTTTTGAAATATCTCGACAAAAATCTTTCCCATTGTAATCTCATTATTTTTAATCGTTTGCATTAATGGGCACTGCTGCTTGTCCCAGCCTGTATTGTGTGGAACAAGCAGAGTGTACGTGCGTTGTGCACTCGCTTACAAATTGCATAATACTATCTGACTATGAATCCTGAAATTAGCAGTCAAAAACTCACCATTGACTTTAGACCAGGTTTTTGCTAGTCAATAGCGCAATTGCTTTTTGCGGTCTCAAGATAGCAATACACTTGACCACACCTCATTTTAAGACCAACACGCCCATGGGCACTCAATTTGGCGCAAATTCCCTACTTTGGAAGACTGGACACTGGGCGGGTTAATGGTATTTGCGTCAGTCAAAAAGTAGCAAAAATACATGCTTTACGCTTTCCGCTGGGTGTAAGATAGAGGCCTATGAGACAATGGCGCAGAACGACGTCACTTTAAAAGCTGAGCTATTATGTGCCATTTCATGAGCTACAGGAGGTCATCAGAGGTCATCAAAATAAACAAAAAAATCCTCGGATACAAACCTCGATTTGAATAAAGGGATTCATTGCATTAAATTACTTACTTTATTAATTCAATCAACTGTATTTAATGAATGTAGCTTGTCAGTTTCGCCAGTATTAATATATGCAAGCAGCTGGCTAATCCGACAGGGCTCGTGCATGCTTACGTCACTTCCGCATGCAGACGTGGCTGTGAAAACAGATAGAGGAGGCCTGTTTAAATGTATTTATTTCTGAAAGTAGGGACAGTGCATATTAATGAACATCTACATGTAAATATGCCAGATTGTAGTTTATGGCTAATTTACATCTGTTGTCCCTAGGCAGGTTGATGGTACCACAAAAAAAGAGTCAGTCATACTACTATACAAATGCGATGCAATGCAATAGAAAACAAAATATGCTACAGTGCAATAATACAATACAATACAATAGAGACTAAACAATACAATACAGTGTAACAATACAGTACAAAACATTACAATGAAAATATAATCAATCATACAGAGAGAAGAAGGAGGTACTAGTTTTAAAGTGCTGTGGGTTGCAATCATGAACAAGAGTAATCAGAGAGCGCAGCACCTCCGTCCAGGGCCCTAACCCTGACCCCTAACCTGGATCACTCCCAAAATCTAATCAATTGGTCCTTGTGTCATTTCTGAACTTCTCTGAAAATTTCATCAAAATCTGTACATGACTTTTCACGTGAAGCTGCTAACAGGCAGACAGACAGACAAACAAACCAACCAACCAACCAACGCGGGCAAAAACATACACCTCCTTGGCAGAGGTGAATAATGGTTAGAATTGGATAGGGGGGGACTGTTGGGGGTGTGCAGATGGAATGTGAGAATGTTGCAATGCAAAGTCCAGTACCTGATTCTTGTTTAAATTGAGATACTAGACTGTCTATTTTATTATACCCCCGACGACGAAATGTCGGGGGTATATAGTTATATACCAAGAATTACGTCCGTCCGTCCGTCATTCCATCATTCCATCCGAAGACATTATTTGTCCGATTGATATCTCGAATATTATTCATTGGATTCTTTTCAAATTTGGCACACATATTCTCTACCACAGGAAGAGGTGCAGTGCAAAGTGTCAGCCATCTGGGACCGTCCGTCCGTCCGTCATTCCGTCATTCCGTCACATTATTTGTCCGATTGATATCTCGAATATTATTCATTGGATTCTTTTCAAATTTGGCACACATATTCTCTACCACAGGGAGAGGTGCAGTGTAAAGTGTCGGACATCTGGGACCATCCGTCTGTCTGTCATTCCGTCCGAAGACATTATTGTCCGATGGATATCTTGAATATTATTCATTGGATTCTTTTCAAATTTGGCACACAAATTCTCTACTACAGGGAGAGGTGCAATGCAAAGTGTTGGCCATCTGGGACCGTCCGTCCGTCTGTCATTCCGTCACATTATTGTCCGATCGATATCTTGAATATTATTCTTTGGATTCTTTTCAACTTTGGCACACATATTCTCTACCACAGGGAGAGGTGCAGTGCAAAGTGTCGGCCATCTGGGACCATCCGTCTGTCCGTCATTCCGTCCGAAGACATTATTGTCCGATCGATATCTCGAATATTATTCATTGGATTCTTTTCAAATTTGACACACAAATCCTCTATTACAGGGAGAGGTGCAGTGCAAAGTGTCGGCCATCTGGGACCGTCCGTCCGTCCGTCATTCCGTCACATTATTGTCCGATCGATATCTCGAATATTATTCTTTGGATTCTTTTCAAATTTGGCACACATATTCTCTACCACAGGGAAAGGTGCAGTGCAAAGTCTTGGCCATCTGGGACCATCCGTCCGTCATTCCGTCCGAAGACATTATTTGTCCGATCGATATCTCGAATATTCTTCATTGAATTCTTTTCAAATTTGGACATTCTCTATTACAGGGAGAGGTGCAGTGCAAAGTGTCCATTCCGTCCGTCTGTCATTCCGTCCAAAGACATTATTTGTCTGATCGATATCTCGAATATTCTTCATTGGATTCTTTTTCAAATTTGTCACACACAATTCTCTATTACAGGGAGAGGTGCAGTGCAAAGGTCGGCCATCTGGGATGATTTTTCACAAAAATACCGCCGTTTTCCTGTTTTTGGACTTAGAAATTTTCAAGTGGGTTCAATGTCAATTTGTCCGATCGATATCGCAAATATTGTACATTGGATTCTTCTCAAATTTGGCACACATATTCTCTATCACACGGAGAGGTGCAGTGCAAAGTGTCGGCCATCTGGAATGATTTCTCACAAAAATATTGCCGTTTTCCTGTTTTTGGACTTAGAAATTTTCAAGTGGGTTCAATGTCAATTTGTCCGATTGATATCGCAAATATTATCCATTGGATTCTTCTCAAATCTGCCACACATATTTTCTAACATATGGAGAGGTGCAGTGCTACGTGTTTTCGATAATTTCTATAATCACCAACGGAAAAAGCATGATTGGGGACGTCGGGGGTATTAGTAAGCTCTGCTTACTTTTTCACTTGTTGCATGTAATTTGTTAAAGTGCTAAAGTATATTACAGGTTAAAATTGGTTGCAAGACTGATTAGCCTTCAGCCAATTTTTTAAGATTACTTTTGAGAGTGGAGAAAGTAAGTTACTCCCTTACGGAAGTTGGTAAGCTATTCCAGATTTGCTGCCCTTGACTGATAGAGCAGTTTGTGAAAACATGGTGCGCTAAAGAGTATTTCACAATCTCCTCTTATAGTTGCTCTAGGTGGAGATACTAATAGATTTCCGTTTGAAGAGTTGACTCAGTGGTGGGGGTGCAAGTCCATCCAAGATCTTATATACGCAACAGGCAAATTTAAAGGTAGTGAAACTGTCAAAGCTAGTAGGTTATGGTGTAAGGGGATGTCACAGTGATGGTATGAGGAAGGGTTTCATAACTGCTAACAACATTAGCTAAGTTAGCTGAGTAACTTGGTTAGCATGGTTAGCATTGTTCTTCCATTCTTTCTTTGTTCAGCTTTCTTTCTTTCAGTTTTTTAATAAACATTCAAGTGTCCTACATAATCCAAATATATTTTTATGGCAGCTATTCACTGTGGCATCAGCAAACATTCAAATCATTCAAACTTCATTGTATTCAAGACAGCATCGCAGTGTGGCTTCAGCTTTCAGCATGCACACTCCTAATTTCTTCAAAAATTGCTTCTCTAATTTATCTTTAAATTAAATTACTCTGAATAATTATTATGAAATTGAAATTAATTAAGTAATATTGATGTGTACAATTCATCTGAACTCATAAACGCAACATTTCGTAGTCGGCCAATGAAATTGTTTTTTTGTATATACAGTACAGGCCAAAAGTTTGGACACAATTCAAATTTTCATTGTTTTTTTTGAAGGCATAAAACTATGAATGAAACATGTGGAGTTATGTACTTAACAAAAAAAAGGTGAAATAACTGAAAACATGTTTTATATTCTAGTTTCTTCAAAATAGCCACCCTTTGCTCTGATTACTGCTTTGCACACTCTTGGCAAATATAGTCACCTGAAATGGTTTCCAAAGGTGTGCCTTTTGGAATTTCTTGCTTTATCAATTTGGGACCATCAGTTGTGTTGTGCAGAAGTCAGGTTAATACACAGCCGGTTTGGACAACTGTTTTCATATTATGGCAAGAACCAATCAGTTAAAGAAAAAACGAGTTCATTACTTTAAGAAATGAAGGTCAGTCAGTCCGAAAATTGCAAAAACTTTAAATGTGTCCCCAAGTGAGGCCCATCAAAAGCGCTACAAATCGAAACTGGCACACATGAGGACCGACCCAGGAAAGGAAGACCAAGAGTCACCTCTGCTTCTGAGGATAAGTTCATCCGAGTCACCAGCCTCAGAAATGAAAACAGAAGATCAGAGACCAGATGAATGCCAAAGAGTTCTAGCAAAACCCATCTCTAGAACAACTGTTAAGAGGAGACTTTTCAGGCCTTCATGGTCAAATAGCTGCTAGAAACCACTGCTAAGAATAAAAGCAGAAGAATTTGTTTGGGCCAAGAAACACAAGGAATGGACATTAGACCAGTGGAAATCTGTGCTTTGGTCTGATGAGTCCAAATTTGAGATCTTTGGTTCCGACTTGTGTCTTTGTGAGACGCAGAAAAGGTGAACGGATGGATTCCATTATGTGAAGCATGGAGGAGGAGGTGTGATGGTGTGGGGGTTTTTGCTGGTGACACTGTTGGGGATTTATTCAAAATTGAAGGCACACTGAACCAGCATGGCTACCACAGCATCCTGCAGCGATCTGCCATCCCATCCGGTTTATGCGTTTAGTTGGACTTCCATTTATTTTTCAACAGGACAATGACCCCAAACACACCTCCAGGCTGTGTAAGGATTTGACCAAGAAGGAGAGTGATGGAGTGCTGCTCCACAGTCACCGGACCTGAACCCAATCGAGATGGTTTGGGGTGAGCTGGACCGCAGAGTGAAGGCAAAGGGGCCAACAAGTGCTAAAACCTCTGGGAACTCCTTCAAGACTGTTGGAAAACCATTTCAGGTGACTACCTCTTGAAGCTCATCGGCCAAGAGTGTGCAAAGCAGTAATCAGAGCAAAGGGTGGCTATTTTGAAGAAACTAGAATATAAAACATGTTTTAAGTTATTTCACCTTTTTTTTGTTAAGTACATAACTCCACATGTGTTCATTCATAGTTTTGATGCCTTCAGTGAGAATCTACGATGTAAATAGTCATGAAAATAAAAAAACGCATTGAATGAGAAGGTGTATCCAAACTTTTGGCCTGTACTGTATGTAAAACTAACGTGTAACAAACACATTATGCCCTTCTTAAATATGCACACAAATGTGCATTTTAATTATGGCTTGTGGTTTGTTTTAAAACAGTTAGATATAGGCATAGGCCTAATTTAATTTATTTCCATGAATAAACAGAATGTTAAATAGAAAAAGCTTTCTTTTTTCAGTCGCAGACATTTATTTTGCAAGCAAAGTATTATTATTATTATTATTATTATTATTATTATTATTTCGCTTAGACTTCCCAGTTAAACAACGAACATGTCAGGCTACAATTGAAAACGGCAGATCAGAGAGTTTACTGAATACTCTTTCTGCGTATTAATGCATTTTATGTCCTTGATCGGATCGGTGAACATTAAGACTGAGCTGTTATATGTTAGCTATAGTAATGCGAACCACATTATTTATTGCAGGGGTTCTCAACTGGTCTCACATTGGGACCCACATTTTCCCATGGTCATTACATCGCGACCCACTTTTATAGAATCGAAACCAAGCAAAAATATTTTTCAAAAACAGCCTTTGAAAACACATACGCAATCTTTTTAAACATACGTACACATTTATTTATATGTGCAAAGTCCATTTCAGAGCACAATAAGAAAATGAGGAACATGAAAACTGCATTAGTGAATAAAATGCAATAAAATACCAAAACTGCACAAAATAAATAAGGCCACAAAACTAAACATTTAACTTCTATGAATATTTCTGCATTCAGAGCACAAAATGAGGAGGAACATGACAACTGCATGTATAAAAGTGAATAAACTAAAATAACAAAACTGCACAAAATAAATAAGGCCACAAAACTAAATATATAACGTCTATGAATCTCTCTGCATTCAGAGCACAAACTGAGGAGGAACATGACAACTGCATGTATAAAAGTGAATAAAATAAAATTATCAAAACTGCACAACATAAATAAGGCCACAAAACTAAATATTTCGCGTTTCTGAATCGCTCTGCATTATACGCTCAGCGTATTACTACCCACCACAGGCCTGATGTACAAAAGTATTATGATACATCTCGAAAACGCAAAAAAAAAAAAACCTCCGTTTCACACAAACTCGCGCTTTAAGTTCAAACTCCGATCGTCACTTGTGAGCTCAACTCTGCTCGCTTCTTCCTCTTCCGCTCAACTACCCCTCGACTCTCCAGAACCTCAACACAACACTTAAAGTGAACGGCAATCAAATAATGTTTACCATGGCTCTAGGATCAGACGCGCATTAAACATTTTTCACCTTATTATTATTATTATTATTATTTATTGCCAAGGAGGTGTATGTTTTTGCCGGCGCTGGTTGGTTTGTTTGCTTGTCTGTTAGCAGGATATCTCAAAAACGGCCGCATAGATTTGAACCAAACTTTGCAGGATGTTAGAGTAGCACAAGAGGAAGAAGTGATTAATTAGCGATTGATTAATTAGACCAAAGTAAAGCTGAGATATACGCCAAAGTTCAAGATTTCAAGTCTTTCCAATGGGTCGGATTTCCAATCGCCGTGCTTCTGGGTTTGCTGCCACCTGGCGGTGAAATGCAGCAATACCCTACATCAGCCAGCAGAAATAACTCTTGCACGGAGTTGCCTTGGCATGGCTGGGGTGCTGCGCTCTGAGTGCTCTTGTTAATTTATTTTTTAACCAGCTGTCCGCGACCCACTCAGAACGGGTCCGTGACCCACCAGTTGAGAACCACTGATTTATAGGCTACTTAATTTGAAACTGTATTTATAGGTGCATCTCCATTATATCACGAGCAGTCCAAATGCAACTTGAAGTTAACAACCGTCGTAAAAATAGTCACTGTCTTAATGTGAACTTGGAGCTGAAGCCCGCCGGTGTTATGCCGAATTCAGCCTTCAAAGCGCGGTTACAGATGCTGGTCACAGCAGTCTGACTAGCCGAATCCATTAGATAAATTTAGAGCCAATTAACAAAATAAAACTTGCATCTTTTGCATGGAGGCTATCATTTATTTGTATAATTCGATGACACCATTTAAAACTTCACTTAGCAGAACATTTACCGGGCAGGTATAGCATTTTAAATGCAATTTAATTGTTTATTAATATGGCCATGCTTTTAAACAGAAGGTGGCCACGGAGGGTACATTTTTACGATAGGGACCCATTTATGTTCACTCACGATTACAATTAATTTGCCATTTGAGGTATTATGCATGAATTTCCTTTATCCTACTTATTTCTTTGGTAATTTCTTTGTTATTCATAATATATTACGTCATTCCATATAAAATCTACAAGTGCTTCCCATCTGACCACCTCAGAATCAACTGATAATTCTAATAACTTAAATATTTTTAATGAATCCTCACCAAATATTACCATGATCTACCATGATTTTTTGAGCTGCAGGTACATGGGAGTAGGTCGAAATTTTGTGCTTTCTAACTCGCGTCATTTTTTTGTAGCATTTTTGAGCCCTCATAACTTCATTTATATTAAAGATGGCTAAATGAAATTTTCAGAGCTGAAAGACATATCGGAGCCCTGTTTAAAACTGCAATAATATCAACACATATGTGTGCCAATTCTAGGTGTCACAATCTTAAGCCAAAATCTGTATTTTCTTCAACAAGATTTGTTCTGAAACCAACTTCAAGCTTCGATATCATGGGAAGTATGGAAGTTTTAATAGCAACACTGCACCAATTTAATAATGATGATATACAAATAAGTACTGGAACCATGGATGTGTCGTGGGTTTTCTGGTAATTCACCAGAGAAAACTTGAAAAACGTGTGTTAGGAAAACTTCACAGGGTCGTATTACCATGTGGGATAGGCTCATCCTCTAGCCATGATTACTTCTGTGTCAAAAAAATTCACACTCGTCAATGTGGAAGAGCTGCAGCCTGTGCTGTTACAAGATTTTAGTGAACTGTGAGGATAAAGTAAAAAACTATCAACTTAGAGTTACTTACTAGTATATCGGCAGACTAATGCCACAGCCAGTAATTTTACTGAACGATTTATACCGAAACGGCCGATTTCCCTCTTGTGTATTTGAGTACATAATCTTTTCTTATGCATTAACTAATGATTCTTTTTGTTTTAAGCAATATTCTAATGCTGAACATTAAAAGCAAAATATATGTATCCGTATGTTTTAAGCGTTAAACATACAAAGCAAAATGTATATATGTATATGAAGTATACATTTTGATTAAAAGTATGTTATGGTTACAATTATTGGTGCATTGAATTATGGGAATGGCCCATACATTTTGAAAATGGCCCATTGATTTTCCATGACACGGGCCATTGGCCCATGGGCCTTGTCCTTCCCAACCCCTGTGTGTCAATCAAGAGTTTCTAATTACCTGCTGAAGTCATTTATCACAGGGCATCTTATTCAAAGTAAATGTCGTACAACTACGTAATCAGTTTGCCTAGTGAAGCTAGACCCAGGTATAAACTGAAATTATCAGTTATAGGGCTGAAGGAGTGTCCACACTGACTGCCTGCAGATACTTGGCTAAATGAATCTACAGAATGGCCTGATGTCGAGTTTGGTAATTTTCATGTCAACCTGACAAGTACACCTTGGCAAGCAAAGATGCATCAATGTTTTTACTAGTTATACGTAGTGCAACTCTGTTCGCCCGGGCTCACGAAAGTTGTACTTACGGTCATAGGCTAACTTTGAGATTTTTAGCGAAGCAAAATGGTTTGCACTCTGGCGACGAATAAAATCATCCAAAATAATAACTAAATACCTTTTATGTTTTTCTTGACTCTGGTATGTTTTAAACACATGATAAAGTGTCGATACTCAGAAATATGCAATTTTAAATGCCAATGGGTGACTGTCACTTTCACGCTGTGGGCTGTTTATATCTCATTTTGGTCACATGACCACGAGAGAAACGATATCTTGCTTGATTTCAAAGATGGTGGATTCCTGAGGGCAGAAATGTCAATTGACTGCTGAAAAGTGAGTAATCTAAGCTGATATGGCGATGACAGAGCACTAAAATGGTACAACTAGACAGATATAATTATATTTATGATGGGCAAGCAATCGTTTTGCACCGTGCTGTGTTTATTTCAGTTGTAAACATAAATCTCAAAGTTTGCCTATGGTCCCAAGCCCAACTCTAATGAAGGAAGCCAACAGAGTTAGGCCACGTCTGACAAAGTTTTTACTTACTGTAGGCTATCCTGTATGTCGCAAGTGCTACAAAAAAAAAAATCGGTCTGTGGGATTAATGAATTGAGGACATTAGCACCAGTGCGATACAGTTTTGCATGCCTGTGAGACACAAAAGCTGAGCCAGCTAGCTAGATGACAAGGAAAGATTCAGCAGTATTTACAAGAGCTCAACTAAAACCCCTAGCAAGCCCACAAGAAAGACACAAATGAAGAAACACAGCCAAATAAAATTAAGGGCAAACCGAAGGGGGAAATTATGGGACTGCACAGTCAGGCTGAGAGTTGTTGAGAATGTACGGCCTATTTTCGCTGCTATCATATCACTATCGTATTTACATCATAAAATGGCTTACGCAATTAGAATGCTGAGTCCTCAGACTCTCCAACGATGTACTTCTACAATGTAATATATTTTACTGTACAAAAGCGCAATTATGCTTAGCGGCGCATCCTTGCACCGATGTTTGCAAAAGTGGTAATGATGTTTCTGATTTCAAACGCTGTTCTTATCAATGCTGAACACAGAGAAAGTGTAAAGCAATAATATTTACTGTTTACAAAGGGGTCAGAACAGACAGTGCTCCTTTTAGACGGGCTTTAGTGGGAACCATCCTCTTACATTCTGTAGATGCCTGGCAGCCGCTTATCTCGTCTGTCAGGGCTCTTGGGTTCTCTTCGGCAGTTCAAAACGGTAACGTTTTTGTTTGTCATTTTAATGGCCGGTTGTATTTGGAGGCCAAGCGCAACGACCAGAGAGAAAGAGAGTAGCTAGGACACAGTACAAACACAGAGAATAATATAGACCAAACGAAAGTACTCGCGCTTCCAAAGGACGTATAATAGTCCGAACCATGGAAGCAAAGCGAGATAGAAAAGGGAGAAGAAACTCCAACAATAAGAAGATAGAAAGTCATACCAAACCTGACTAAAGATATCTTCGGTTATACTGTGAATCTAAAAACAGACACTCTAGCGAAGGAGGCGTGCTGGACTTCTTGCTTATATAGATTCTGGGAAAGTGCCGCCCCAGCTCAATCAGCCAGCTGGGTAAAGAATTCGATAGCCCAGGAATTCTATATCGTCCCAGGACGAGAGCCGCAAAGAAAAGTCCAAACAACACGCACACCTCACAAACCATGACAGGACCTCCCCCCCACTCTAAGGAACAGCCCCAGAAGTTCCCAGGGAGCCCCGCGCACGGAATTCCAAGATAAGGGTAGGATCCAGGATATCCCGAGAAGGGACGCAGCACCGCTTCTCAGGACCATAACCCTCCCAGTCGACTAAAAAATAGTGGCAAATCCACTGCGCCCGCTTGGCCAAACGTGGCCAAAATGGAACGCCCCCTATTGGCCATAGTATCGGTCCAATTGGGCTGAAAATCGTACTTGGTCAGGACCTTAAGACGCTATATACACATATGAAATATGAAAAGGATCGGTGAAAAACTGAAGACGCTAGAGCGCAGACAAGCCAAAAGTTTACGCACGCATGCACAGATATACGACATACCACCACTGAAGACCCTGAGCAAAGCATAAGCCCCTAGGGCCTTTTGGCCAAGCGGGCAAAAAATTGGAGCATCTTAGCTCGTAGAATAAAGGAGCTAGAGCTGTTTGAAGTTTTGCAGAAAAAGCCCTCTGGTGGCCAAACCGAGAATCGCAGCATGCCCAAAATGGAACTTGGGCTAGTTCTTGGGCCCATATACATGCATTTAAATATGAAAAGAACCTGCTGAAAAGTGAAGGCACTATTGCACTGAAATAAAATCTGTGCATTTTACGACCTTTGACCTACGTAACCTTGAAATTTAGGTCAAATCAAAAACCTATGACAAATATGATGAATCTTTGGCAGAACAACCTACAGAAAAAATTTGAGCATCTTATCTCGTAGAATAAGGGAGCTAGAGCTGTTTGAGGTTTTGCAGAAAAAGTCGCCTGGTGGCCAAATCAAGAATCGCAGCATGACCAAAATCGAACTGGGGCTAGATCTTGGGCCCATACACATGCATGTAAAATAAGAAAAGGATCCGTTGAGAACTGAGGGCGCTATGGTGCTGAAACTAAACTGACACATTTTATGACCTTTGACCTATATAACCTTTAAAATTAGGTCAAATCATAAACCAATTATATATACGATGAAACCTTGGCAGAACACCCTACAGTAAAAATTTGAGCATCTTTGCTCATAGAATAAGGGAGCTAGAGCTGTTTGAAATTTTGCAGAAAAAGCCACCTGTTGGCCAAACCAAGAATGGCAGCATGCCCAAAACCGAACTTGGGCTAGATCTTGGGCCCATATACATGCATATAAAATATGAAAAGGATCCGTGGAAAACTGAAAGCTGTATCACGCTGAAACAACGTAACGCATGCACGCTCGGACGCACAACAGACCACCACTAATGACCCTAAGTACAGCATAAGCCCCTTGGGCCTGTTGGCCAAGCGGGCTAAAAACTGGGCTCCACGACCCACATGCCTCTCGGCTAAAATACGACGCACAGTGTAAACTGGCCCCCCTCAATCATCCGCGGCAGCAGGGGGGGTTTGTCGACCGGAGCCAGGATGCAAGTGCTAACCGGTTTGAGCCTGGAGACATGAAAAGAGGGGTAGATCTGTAAGGATCTAGGGAGCTTCAACCAGACAGTGACAGGATTGATCCTTCCAGCAATCTTAAAAGGACCAATATAGCGGGGAGCCAATTTCCATGACTCCACTCTCAAGGGCAGGTCTCGTGTGGAAAGCCAGACCCTTTGGCCAACCCAATAAGATGGGGCCGAACGGCGCCTTCTATCTGCGGCGGTCTTTTGTTTCCACCCAGAGCGCAACAAGGAGGAACACACCCTGGCCCAAACTGACCGACAACGCCGAACAAAGTGATTAACCGAAGGAACCTCTGAATCCCTGTCAGTTTCAGGAAACAGCGGAGGCTGATAACCCAACTGAGCCTCACACGGGGAAAGGCCTGTGGAATTACCCAGTGAATTGTGGGAATATTCGCCCATGCTAAAAATCGACTCCACGAAGATGGGTTGTCAGCCGCCAAACATCGAAGAGTATTCTCCAAGGACTGATTGGTTTGCTCTGTCTGCCCATTAGTCTCTGGATGGAAACCAGAGGAAAGGCTCACGGTGGCCCCCAACTGCTTGCAAAACGCACGCCAGAATTTGGCCGTTAATTGAGGGCCCCGTTCAGGGGTCGGGCAAAATGAGAATGGGTTCTGAGCTAAATCGTTTCTTTAACTCCGGAAAAGCAGCCTCAGCCGCTGGAGACCAAGCAAACAACGAGGAGGTATTCTTCTTAGTGAGTGCAAAAATGGGGGCAGCTAAAATTACGGATAAACCTCCTATAAAAATTAGCAAACCCCAAATACCGTTGCACCTTCTTAACATTTTGAGGGGCAGGCCAATCCCTGACCGCAGCCACTTTGTCAGGCTCCATGCGGACCGACCCTTCCGAAACAATGAAGCCAAGAAACGAAACTGTCTTGGCATGAAAAACGCATTTCTCAGCCTTGACAAAAAGCTTGGCTTTGAGGAGGGCCTCAAGCACTTGTCTGACATGTTGTTTATGCTCCGAGAGTTGAAGAGAAAATCAGAATATCGTCAAGGTAGACAAAGACGAATCTCTCCAACATCTCTCAGAGGACGTCATTAACGAGTGCCTGGAACACAGAGGGGGCGTTAACCAACCCAAACGGCATGACCAAATATTCGTAGTGCTCATCATGCGTATTAAATGCCGTTTTCCACTCGTCCCCCTTACGGATCCGAACCAAGTTATAAGCATTCCGGAGGCCTAGCTTAGTAAAAAACGACGCCTCCTGCAGCCGTTCAAATGCGGAGTTCATCAACGGAAGTGGGTATTGGTTTTTAATAGTGATATTATTCAAGCTGGTGACCGTAGGTGAGGGTTGCTCCGTAGCTCAACCAGTAAATCCAGAGCTTCGCTTTCATGCTCAGCTCCTTCTTCACCACAAAGGACTGGTAGAACGCCCGCTTCACTGAAAAAGCTGCAGCAATCCATCTGTCTATCTCACGCTCCATCCTACCCTCACTCGTGAACAAGACCCCGAGATACTTAAACTCCTCCACTTGGGGTAACAACTGACCCCCCACCTGAAGGGCACAATCCACCTTTTTCTGGGAGAGAACCATAGCCTCAGATTCGGAGGTGCTGATCCTCATTCCACCTAATACTGTAAAGTAGTTTATTTAGTTTTTAATTCCCTTGTTCAGTGTCTCACCTCTTGAGGGGCCAGTTTTCTTTTTGGCTCTTCAGAGAGCTCTGCTTTTCTCCATGAGAATAGATATTTGTGACTCACATCTATTGGGTTGAATATCGTACTTACTATTTTTTACTAATTCACCAGCCAGAGTAAAAGTATAAATTTCCAACGTTATTGTCTTAAAATCAAAACTTTACATTAAATGCAGTCCTTTCAGTGTCATATTGGTGAATCACACTGTAATAATTAAAATGTTTGTATTACGCAAGTCACTCTCAGCCATTGTTTCCTCTTTTTTAATCCTCGAGTAGCCTTCGGAATGCTTCCCTTTTTCAAAAGAGTGAATCTGTTGGGTTGATAGGTTTATTTAGTGCCCTTTGGACTGATGGCTGGTGAGTATTGCTTCTTCTTTTGTAAACCAATATGAATGTACTTTGTGAAAGTAAATGTTTGGTACTCTTTGGAAAGAAACTTCTAAACCAGGTTTTGAGGCACTCATTGTGTGCAATTTTCTCTTTTCAGTTTTCCACTGTTCTAAAGAATTCCTTGAAAGCTAAACTTGATAGCCTAGAGATGAATACAAGACAAAAAAGATCAGTAACACTGAGTGACTTTGCAGCAGTTTCAGTGTCAATTTCAGTGTCAGAGTTCTTTCCTGAAATTCAGTTCAGCACTACTATGTGTTCCTGAATATCTGAAGTAGGTACATATAAAGAATGCAAATCATTATTGTGGAGTTAAGCTGGCAAACAAATCAGCTCAGGACAAAAGCAATGTAGTCGAGCTTCTCTTTTTAATGGTGATTGTCATGTAATGTAGCCTTCTTGTGTATGCATGAACACTATGAAATGCACAATTTTTATTGTGTTTCTAGAAGCAACGATATTTATCCATTTCAAATATGCAAATCACCTTTCATGTAGCAGCCTATTTGCTAAATCAATGTTTTATCATTTTTCATTGGCTTTTCTTAAAAAATGTGAACTTGCATGTCTTGTCTGAAAGAGTAGAAATACAGAATATACACCTCACAGGTGGTGGAAAAACCACCCTTGAAAAACTTGCTGTAACATTAAGCTAATATTATAAAAACATCTACACAGATAATTGCTAATTTTAAGTTCATTCCAAATTCCTTACGCCTCAGGAACAAAACCAGCATGCAGTAACAGCAGTAAATCAGTCACAGAAACAGCAAAAAGATCCAAGCTGCAAGTCAAAGCTGCCAGACAGTTGCTAATAACCGCAGAACTATAGCTCTAAACCAAGGACTGTATAAAACATGGACAGCCGAACGTCTCCTGAAAAGTGAAGCCAAAACGTCTCGATCGCCAACTACCGGCCGGCTGCAGTACAAATTATAAGCCCGCCCCCTCCATGGTAGTGGAGGGGAGAAATGCCACGCAGAGAAAAAATGCGTACATGAAAAATAGTTTTTTTCTGAAGATGGTTTCTTCCTTTTTAAGAAGTTTTCACCATGCTGATCTATATTCTAGCGTCAATTTTTCTGAAAAGTTTGCTGTAAACTTTTTATTTGATATTATGTAAAAGGGGCGTGTAGTCATAATAAACAGCAGTGATTGACAACTGCAGTGCGTGGACTGAGTCGCGATAGCCCCTGCCCCCTGTGGATTTCGTTTCGTGAATAGTAATTTTACGTAGCTGGAGTAGGAAACGTCGACAGGAGACTTAACGTTATCTGAAATTCTTCATAGCTAACAGCGATTGTGCTTCAAGCAGGACAGATTGCAACAAAAAACGACGAAATGAGTTGCTCTGCTGTGAATTGTACTAACCGACCGGACCGATCGGAAGGATCTTTGCAGTTTTTTCGGTAAGTTTATTTTTTGTTTGTTGAAGTTGAACGGTCAGTTAAGTTATTACCAAGTTAGCTAGCTACCTTGGCTACGTTAAGACTGCAAGCAGAGTAGCAAACGTTTAGGATTAATATGGGGGAAAATGGTGATCGGTAGGCATTCATAACTGGCAAAATATACATTTTTAATTTTAGAGAATACTGTTATGGCCCCAATTGTTATGGCTTCAATTTGTTATGGCGTCACGGACAGCAAGGGATGACAGACAAAATTGTTAAACTTCAACAGATTTAATTAAACAAACAGAACCAATCTACTCTCTACCCTACTGACCAAGATTGAAATAAAATAAAAATAAGATATTTACAGTTCCCTGGAATGGAGATGGGCTGCTCTGTTGTGATGTCCTGGGACAGGAAATGCTCCAACACAGGCAAAAATCCACAAAAAGCTTAAAAGGTCTTGAAAAGAGTGACAGGTCTGGTCAAATGTATCCTTCTTGCAATTTCTCCTCTCCTCTACTGACTCAATTTTTCTCCTTATATACTCTTGTCCAGCCCCCCCTCCCATTTCTGGGACTTTCCCTCTAGGCATGCCCTGGACATGCCCAACCTAGCTTCAGACTAGGTTTCACAAAAAAGTCAATACTGCCATCTAGTGGCTTTTTTCCACATTACACCTCCATTCAAAAAAGGAAAAATTTTGACTTATAAAGGCAAAATTTTTTTTTTTCAATAAAAAATGGTTAAGTAGACACTTGTATATATATATACATATAATACAACATGCTAATAAACACGTGATATATATACAACATACTCAAACACGGATAAGCAATCGCAATTACATTGTCAGCACCCTTTACATGCTTAATTTCCAAGTCAAACTCTTGTAAAATCAAACTCCATTCAACAAAATCCGATTCTTGTTTTTCATCTTACTCAAAAACATTAACGGATTGCAGTTCATATACAATCATTGGCTTTTGCCCCTATATAAACCTCAAAGTGTTGTAAGGATAGAACCAGAGCCAACAGCTCCTTCTCAATTGTGGAATAGTTCTTTTTGGTGGCAATTGAACTTCCTGGAGAAGTATGCCACGGATGCTCAATGTCATCAGAGTCACTTCTCTGTAGGAGCACAGATCCACAAGGGTCGCTAGCATCGACAACATGGAGAACGGTTTGTTGAAGTCAGGAGATTTGAGCACAAAGTGACACAGCAGAGACTTCAGGCGTCGAAGGCTCTTTGGCATGCTTCATCCCAAGTGAACTTCACGCCTTTCTTCAGTTGGTTGGTGAGACTGAGAGCAATCTCAGCAAAGTTCTTGCAGAACTTATCATAGTACCCGATCATTCCAAGGAAGCGCGATGGTTTTTGTTGTCAGGAACTGGAAAGTCCATGATGGCTTGGACTTTAGCATTCATGGGTGCCACCTTACCCTGGCCTATGACGTGAGCCAAGATACGTGACAGTAGCACAACCAAAGTCACTCTTGTTCAGGTTAACAGTCAGGTTAGCCTGGGTCAAATACTTTGCCTCTACATCTTTCAGATGTTCTTCCCAGGAGTCACTCCATGTGATCAGGTCGCATGTACGCACCCGTGTGGCAATCCGGCGATTGTAGACTGTATCATCCTTGGAAAAATGGGGCATTTTTCATGCCAAAGGGTAGGACTTCATACTGGTATAACCCAGATGGTGTGGCAAAAGCAGAGATGCTTTGGCCCTCTCAGTTAAAGGCACACACCAATAACCCTTCAATAAATCAATCTTGGTCAGAAACTTTGCTTGCCCTACTCTATCAATACAATCATCAATCCTAGGTATTGAAACACATCAGTTCTAGTTACAGCATTGACTTTGCGATAATCTGTACAGAATCTAGTGCTTCCATCAGGTTTTGGAACTAGAACACAGGGTGAACTCCAATCTGAGTTAGAGGGTCTGATAATATCATGTTCTAACATGTACTCAACCTCTTTCTCAGCAATCTTTCTCTTTTCAGGATTCATCCGGTATGGATGCTGTTTTTTTGGTTTGGCATCACCAACATCTACAATGAGAGGCTATAGAAACTCTCTTTGGAACATCAGGAAATAGATCTTTATATTTCTTGATCAACCTCTCAAACTGATCTTTCTGTGAGGGTTCTAAGTGCTGAGTTTTACATCAAGATTTTGCAACACTTCAGAATTTGACAATTTACATGAAAGAACTTCAGCTTTAATTCTAGGTTCATCATCTTGACACTCCCCTCATCTTCACAAGTATCAGCCATAGGAGGATCTGAAGTGACAGCTGCAACCCTAGCATTCCTATCATAATAAGGCTTCAGCATGTTAATGTGACACAACTGTTTTGGCTTTCTCCTATCTGGAGTCTTCACAATGTAATTGAGATCATTGAGTTTTGTCAGAATTTCATAAGGACCATGAAATATCTCCAATGGATTGGACTGTAAGGGAAACAACACAAGGACCTTGTCTTTTTTTTCTTCTAAATGATCATACCTGCCGTTCATTTTTCCCTGACTTGATTTCCAAGATCTTTTGGCTAGGTCACAAGCTGCACGCAGTCTTTCCTTGAACTTGCTAACATAGTCTAACAGACTGATATGCGGCTTTTCTCTTGCCATTGTTCACTCAACAATAGCAAAGGTCCTCTCACTTCATGGCCAACCACTAACTCAAACGGACTGAATCCAGTAGACTCCTGCACTGCTTCCCTAGCTGCAAACAACAGCAAATGAACACCTTCATCCCAGTCTTTCTCATGGTCATAACAATAAGTCCTCATCATTGTCTTAAGAGTGGAATGAAACCGCTCTAAGGCACCCTGACTCTCTGGATGATAGGCGCTGGAAAGAATCTGCTTGCACCTAGTTCATACACAACCTGCTGAAACAATCCGAAGTGAAATTGCTACCTTGATCTGACTGAATTTCCCTGGGAAGGCCAAACAACGTGAAGAACTTTATCAAATTCAAATTGCAGTTGCTTTGATGTTGCATAGAGGTATGGCTTCAGGAATCTGGTAGCTGCACACATGATTGTCAACAAGTACTGATTTCCAGATCTAGTCTTGGGTAATGGACCAACACAATCAACAATGACCTTGGAGAAGGGCTCCCCAAATGCTGGGATAGGCTGCAATGGAGCTACAGGTGGGTCTAACTGGTGTTTTCCAACTTGACAAGTGTGACAGGTTTTGCAAAAGTTGGAAACATCTTTCCGAAGTCCAGGCCAGAAGAAGTGTTTCATGATCTTATCAACAGTCTTGTTAACACCAAGATGACCTCCTAAGGGCAAACTATGAGCCATTGTTAAGATCTCATTCCTATAGACCTTTTTCCAACAATTTACTTGACCACTGCCCAATCTGCATTGGACTATCAGGAGGGCGCCACTTCCGCATCAACACTCCATCCTTGAGATAATTCAATGGAACTGTGTCTATTTCTTCATTAGGAAGGGGTCTCTTCTTTAAAAATTTCAGGATCATTGTTTTGCTCCTGAATCAACCGATTGGACAGAGACAAGTCTCCAGACACATCAGAATCACCCGAAACATCTGGCTGGCTGAATAGAGAACTGATAAAAGTGTCTGATAAGTCCTCAAACGGAGAAACCATAGTAGGCTGAACAGAGTCATGAGGCGAACCACCTGAGTCATGACTATTCAAAGGTGCTGGACGGCACCACATCATCTTCTTCTTGAGCCTTCTTGGCCATAGCACGAGTCACTGCACAGGAAGGATACAGAGATGGGTCTTCATCGCCATTTTCAGTGCTCGGCTGCTCAAGATGAACAGGGGAACTACCATTGCCCCCAGCCAGGTCATTGCCTAGCAACAGAGAAACACCCTTGATAGGTAGACTTGACATAAGTCCCACCTTTACCTGTCCTGTAACTAAATCTGACTTCAAGAATACAGAGCTCCTCCTTCAATACCTTGTACAAGTATGAAATCCCCAGAAGCGGTCTCATCACGTAACTCCATCCATCAACAAAAACCTGAAACATCCCTTAGGATATATATGGGGACAGGAGGAGAATGCTCATTCAGAGCCACAAATCCCTCTGACACAAATGGAAGAATTCCTCCCTCACAAAGTCAGCAGTATCAGGCTTTATAGCCTCACAAGGAGCAGGCAATTTAGCAGATCGGTCATCTACTACAGGGGTTTCTAACCTTGTCTTCACAAAGGCATTGGGTTTGGTATCCTTTTCTTTTTTCTTTCTTAGCTTTAAGGAACCAACCGTTAGTTGTAACATGACCAGATTTCTTGCAATAATTGCAAACTAGACCACTTTTGTCACTGTCAGCTTTCACACTTTGTTCAGACCTTTGACTGGATTTCAGCACCATCACCAGATTTGTCTTTGTCTTTGGGTGAGGAATCTTGGGTATCACCGTTACCTTTCTTCTGAAATTTGGACCATCTATTGTTACTGCTAGACTGAAATTTGTTATGTGTGAGAACATATTCGTCTGCAAACTTGGCAGCTGATTGCAAATTCAGTTTTGCTTCTCATTAAGGTAGGTCTTAATATCATCCTTGACACAGTTCTTGAATTCTTCAAAACACCATCTCTTTTAGTGAGTTGAAATCATCCTTGACCTCCATAGATGTACACCAGCGCTCAAAGCAAACCTTCTTCTCAACTTAGCAAATTCAACATAAGTCTGATTGTCAGATTTCTTCAGACCTCTGAATTTCTGTCGGTAAGCCTCTGAACCAACTCATAAGCTGTCAAAATAACCTTTTGACAACCTCATAATCAGAGGAATCATCTGCAGACAAAGCCGAATAGGCTTGTTGAGCTTACCCTTGAGGACAGTTTGCAACATCAGAGGCCAGTGTTCCTTTGGCCACTGACAACTCTTAGCTTAGACCTTCTCGAAAAAAGACTGGAAATACTTCTCAACCTCCTTCTCTGAGAGTGGAGGCACCAGCTTTACCTCCTGGCTAGCCAAATTTGTTTTCACCTTGAATTTTGATTTTTAGTAGCTCCATTTGGAGCCTTTTCTTCCCTGTCTAATTTTTCTAAATCGAAATCTCTCTGTCTCTGTCTCTCTCTTTCTGCTCTTTTCCTCTTTCTCTCTCAGAATTCTCTTTGTTTTTTCTTTTTCCTCAATTTTCTTTTCTCTCTTTCTCTCTCTCAAATTCTCTTTGTTTTTTCTTTTTTCAATTTCTTTTTCTCTCTTTCTCTCTCTTTTTTTAACTTCTCTTGCTAATTTTTCTAACTCAAACTGCCTTTGTTTTTTCTTTTTTTTTCTTCAATTTCTAGCATTTTTAATTTAAGTTCCAATTCTACATTTTTTTCCACGGAAACTGTTCCAGATCTCCTGGTGCAAACACATTTTCATCAATGTAATATTCAACAATCTCTCTAGCCAGTCTTGCTTTTCTCATGGCTGGTTTTACATCTGTCAGCTCTAACTGTCTGCATATTTCTAGCAGTTCTGTCTTTTTAAAAGACTTCAAAACCTGTCGGTTGGTGATGCAAAGAAATCATCCATTGCTGTTGATCTGCCAATATCTATCTAGGAAAATTCAAAAACAATTTCACTATTTGAAATTTTAGATTTTCAATAAATGGTTCTTCGCACAATGGTCTACCCCGGACCCGAGCCCCCAATTTGTTATGGCCCCAATTTGTTATTCATATACACGGACAAAGGGATGACAGACAAAATCCTTTAAGTTCAACAGATTTAATTAAACAAACACATAGAACTAATCTACACCCTACACTACTGACCAAGATTGAAAAGAAAATTAAAAATGAGATATTTACAGTTCCCTGTAATGGAGATGGGCTGCTCTGTTGTGATGTCCTGGGACAGGAAAATGCTCCAACACAGGCAAAAATCCACAAAAAATCTTAAAAGGTCTTGAAAAAAGAGTGACAGGTCTGGTCAAATGTATCCTTCTTTCAATTTCTCCCCATCCTCTACTCTCTCAATTTTTCTCCTTATATACTTGTTGTCCAGCCCCCCTCCCATTTCTGGGACTTTCCCCTCTGGGCATGCCCTGGACATGCCCAACCTAGCTTCAGACTAGGTTTCACAAAAAAAAGTCAATACTGCCATCTAGTGGCTTTTTACCACATTACAATACCTATTAAGGTAAGCATTTGAATGAAGTTAACGGCACTGTGTTATAAAATGTCGTTCTTATGAACTTGAACTTGAAATATTAGGTCAGTGCCGCAGTATTTTCAGCCTTTAGCTTCCAGTTCTGCAGTCTGTATCTCGGAATTTTGGAACGAACACAGATTGCGAGTCACTTTGCCTGGTAGGAATTCTGCTTATCCAGGGGATCAACGTTAGAACCTTGCAAATGGCTGGCTAATTCCTTCAACTTTTCTCGTAACCATTAAAGTGGTGTAAACGATGTAAATCATCAAAATTTCAGTAGAGCGAGCCCCTAGGTGCGAGTGTTTCCATAAGCATCAGCAAGCCAGCTTCTCGTTTTTCAGCAGGTAACACTACAAAATTCCAACCTTATGTTGCAATCTTACGGACAGCAGCTAAAACTGCGAGAAAAACTGATTGGATCGAGGAGGTACAGATTATTTTACCAACGACAATATCACAAAAATGGAACATACCGAAAGTGGATGCAGTTCATTAATAATTTCAATGTCGATTCGGCAGGTTTCGGATGAAATTACGGCTGGAATCGATGCATCTACTTTAGTGGAATTGGCTAGGTAATGGGGTAACTTTTAAAAGATTGATCGGACAAAGTATCGGGGAAAACCTGACAACATTTCGAGTTTGGCCTGGAAGGTGATGGACACAAACTGTAAATGAGGGAGTGGTGTAAACCGGGAAGAATATCATTTAAAATTGTTTATAGCGTGATGGTGGTTGCGCTACTAAATTATGCATTAATTATGGCCAATGTTATTTGCACTTGTACGTGTCGCCAATGCTGAATTTCTTACTTGGCCACACTTAAAAGTGCGCCAGTTGATGACCATTCCAGTGCCGCTTAGAAAGTACCGCTTAAAATACGTTTCGCCAAAAAAAAAAAAAAAAAATTAATATAGGACACACTAAGTGTGGGCAATGGAGCAATGTGCATCTTGGCCACACTTGTAAGTGCGTCTAAAGCGAATTTTGATCAATTTTTGTGCTTGGACGCACTTAAATAAGTGCGAATAGTCACTTCGTTAATTATTGCTGCGTTTTCTATCGAGTGACCTTAACGTTAACTAGCAAGCTAGCTGACTTCAGTTAACGTTAACTCACATATTACCTTGCACTCGGCAATTAATGGTTAATTAGTTCAGCCACTGAAACATATCTGTTAAGGTAATGCTTTCAGTATCTTAATTTAGAAGGTCAGAGCTGAGTTTTGGCGTTGCACAATGACAAAATAATATTTTCCTTGATCAGCTTTATAATTTCTTGAAAATTATAAATTGAAAGTTATTTTGAAATTTGATGTCTCTTCATATACAGTCTATGTCTGAAACACGTTTCAAGTAAGTCGGAATAGGTGCATGTGACCACACATAAAAAGGAATGTAAATCGTTAGGAGAAAGAATTTAGTTTCAAAGTATATAAAGTTGCATATATCTCCATATATCTCCATTCTAGTTTTTTTTTTTTTTTTTCTTTAAATGTCAAACCTGCCGTTTGCAAAATTGCCAGATGTGTGGGTTGGAACGTGCAAGTCAATTTTAGTGCTATCATGGTAGGGCAGACTGCACTTCAGGTTTCAGATATAAGCTTCACAAATAATTATATATGTTTCCTTTTTTTGACCATGTGATTACAGAAGCCGCCAAACCACTGGGTAACGCTGAGGTTACCCCGGTCCAGTGAAGACTCGGAAGATGCTACAAGCAATTCTTTTGTTTTATTGCTGGAGAATACTTCTGAAGTAATTTATAAATGGAAAATCTGATAAATGCTTGCCAAAACTGCTCAACTATGCATTGTCACTGAAACTTGCAATGGTTCTGTTAGATGGTAATTTACACTTGGAGGTAGACAAGTCCATGTTAATTGAATAATAATGGACATGTAACTGGCTTCTCTAATATATGCTTGTTCCGTTCGTGTCATTTTCCTTATATGTCATCTTCAAAAATTGGCATAAACTGTCATTCTTTTTTTGTTTAATAATACGTTCAAAAGCCGCTCATCTTGACTTCTAAGCCTTCAGTTTTCCAACAAAGACTCCAGTCATCTGTCCTTGGACTGGGAGTACATGAGAATTATTTGTAATTCAATGTACATTTTCCGTGATGGTGGTAAATTAAAAATTAAGAAATATTGTTGCGCTCAAGATGTAAATTCTTTTCTTCAGGTGCGTAAAACCAGTGAATGAAAGAAAGATGGGGTAATTGGTGCGCACTCTGAATAAAAAAAGACAAAAAAGTCTTAGCAAAAGGAGCAACTTTAATAGGGAGCACGAGCAGACGTTTCAGCACATTGCTATTCTCAATGCTCACGGAGAAAAAACCACTGACAAACAATTAAGAAAGAGCAGTAGCAATCAGACAATTGACAGACAGGTGTCATGGGAGGGGCTACACCCAAACCTAGGTAAGTGGAAGCAATTATTCCATTAAAAAAGAACCAAACATATTAATATTAAAATACTTGGTTATATAGTACATAATCACAAAACACATGATGAGATCTATAAAAAACATGAGTAGTTTATATCTTCATCCCTTCAAGAAACAAGCGTTTACATTCACAGATCCAAAAAGCTTCTCTCTGTAAAAGTTTTTTATCTAAGTCACGCCTCTCCTTTTATGCAATACTCTCTCAATGCCCAAGAATTTCAAATCAGAAGGAGAATGATTAGCAGTGAGGAAGTGTCGGGAAACAGATGAGGTTTCATCACCTCTCCTGACTGCACTCAAATGTTCCAAAATTCTAGTTTGTAAGGCTCTAGTTGTTTTACCTACATACAGACATGGGCAAGGGCAAACCAAAATATAGACAACGTGTGGATTTACATGTAATGAACTGTTTGATTTTGTATGTCTTTTTTGTGTGTGGATGTGTGAAGGACTGAAGCTTAAGGTAATGTGAGCACGAAGTGCAACTCTTGCAGGGGAAATTACCCTGGGCATTAGAGAGGGTAGTAGGAGGAGGCGCGGCAGTATCAGCATGGACCAACCTGTCCCTAAGATTAGAGCTCCTAGAAAAGAGACAGAGAGGCAAGTTCTGAAATAGCCCACTCAATTGATCATCACTTTTGATTATGTGCCAATGAGAATTAATGATATTTCTAATATCGCCACTCAAGGGACTAAAGGTCAGTTTCAGGATACAGCGGTTCTCCTTTTGTTTGGACAGAGGATTGACAGAATCTGTGCCAAAGGCACAAACTTTGTTTAGTGCAGTATCCAGCCAACTTTTAGGGTAACCTCTAGAGCTAAAGTTCCTATAAAGATGTCTCGCTTTGGCCTCAAAATCATTTTTGTCAGAGCAGATCCGGTGTAGTCTGGTAAATTGACTGAAGGGCAAACCTCGTTTCAAAGATATGGGATGGGCACTTGTAGTATGAAGTAGGCTATTTTTCTCTGTCTTTCCGATACAAAGGGGAGACAATGTGTCCATCAGTCAGACAAATACAAGTGTCTAAAAAGTTAACACTAGTGGTTCTAGCATAGTACGTAAACTTAATGGATGGTCTCAAGCAATTCATTTACAAGACAAACAATTCAAATTCAGATAAAGAGCCATGGAAAATCACAAAACAATCATCAATATATCTCTTGAATAGTATTATTTTGTCTAGAAAAGGATTGTTATTAAAAACATATTTTTCTTCTAGAAATCCAAGATATAAATTAGCATAATCAGGGGCCATAGTGGCCCCCATGGCTGTGCCACTAATCTGGAGATAATATTGTTGTTCAAACAAGAAATAATTTTTGGTGAGTACTAACTCAGCCATCTCCACAATGAATTTAGTAGGCAGGCCGTCATCATCAGTCCGAAGGTCAAGAAAGTATTGTAAGGCAGTCAAGCCATCACTGTGAGGAATGTTAGTATATAGTGAGGTCACATCCATCATGGCAAGTAAAATATCCTGTCCTAGATAGCCAATTTGAGACAAAGATTTTAGAAAATCAGACGTATCCCTTAGGTAACTAGGAAACATTGTAACCAAAGGTTGGAGGATGAAATCAACAAAATTAGAGAAGGGAAAGAGAGAAAGGAAGGTGGATGGAGAGGAAGAGCTGGGAAAACAATAAGTATGATGGCTACCACCCTAGTATAAAAATAAATGAATAAAAAGCACATCAAACATCACAAAGCAAAAAAAACTATGACTTTTTTTTGCGCCCCTAGCTGATGTTGAAAATCCAAATTCAGCATCACCCTACTGGATTTGGTCTTTCAGACACAGCCACAACGTTACTTAAAAATATATAATTTCCCATAGGGGTGAAATGAACTCCATCATGCAAAAATTGGCCAGGATCTCTATGCTTTATCTGAGGCTGATGCAAGATGTCTCCACCAATAGACAAAACAAAGGTAGCCATCACACTGTTGACATATTGCCGGGCTTTGTCAATCTTTGGATGGGAAGACCTCCACCGGCATCGCTGGGTGATGGCAGAGAAGATGATCTTCATCCGAGGGAACTGCCGACGGAGAATTTCGAAGTCCTGCTTGATCCCTGCGACAAGCTTCACACTCTTGATTTTTCCGAGGTCATTCCCACCACAGTGGACCAGCAGGACCTCCGTCACAGCTCTTCCTCTCAGGCACTAGTGGATAAAGGGGAGTAGGTTTCCCCAAACCATGCCACCCCAGCCAAACCACTGGACCTGGGCATCCAGACCAAGGTCGGTCCCGGTGGTCTCCCTTGCTCGTTTTTCCCCACGGCGAATGTAGCTGTCCCCAATAAAGTAAACTTTTGACCCTGTTTGTTGTAAAATGCAAATGTCACCTTTACATGTCACTTCTGCTGGCTTTTTCTGCAATTTAACATATTTCATGTTTATATTCTATTATTCCATATATTATCAGGTGGTATTGTGCTTTTTATGCATGATATAGATGTGACTTAATGTTATAAACTTCAGTTTTTTTTATGACATTCTCCAGTGAAAAGTCTTACGCTTAAATAACCACTGGCGTCGGTTTCCAGATATTCCCATGAGATTTATACAGACTCTTGGCCACTGTGGAGGATGCAAGAATTGCCGAGTCCATTTCGTCGTATAAAAATGAGGGCACCAAAACTCAAACAATTACTATCTATGCATTCAAAGACATCGAGTCCACATAAAAGAAAGTGTAGGGGTGTTGGATTGCTAAGTTAACTATCACAGAGAATGAATTGCCGGTCCCCCAAGCTATGATGGTTATCTTCCATTGCGATTATGTTCAATTTTTAAGAACATTAGCTAACGGTAAGATACGCGACTTATTAAACACAGTAAGCTAACTTTGGTGAGAAGGACAGTTTATTTTAATTCAAAATTCGATCTACCGTTCTAACGTGTTGAAAAATTAGAAGTTCGACTCAGCTAGTAGCCTACATGCACATAGGAAATGACACTTTCCCGGCGGAATGTGATTTAGAAAATAAAACGAAAGTTGGCGGTAGTATGCTCGCCACTCGCAACATTGGGTAAGTGACAGTTGAGAACATTGACTGGAGCTAGCTATGTGGCCGAGAAGTGGCAAATATCTGACACCTGCGTTACTTAATGTAATTAGCTACATACCTAGCTTGTTAAGCAAGATTCAGTGACAAGATATCATAGATAGCCAGTTAGGTACTTCAACTAATTTCGAAACAGATGACTGTGGGGTGGGGTCTGTTTAGCCATAAAGTCTATTTACCTTATTAACGACCGAATAGTTAAAGGAAGACTATACTGACCTACACATTTTAACTTAATCTTATAGTAATTAACTCCAACATAATATCCACGGTCGATTTTTTGTCCATACATACCCCCTGTTCTTTTAAATGACCATTAATTAGCCGAAATTGCTGTTTCCAGGAGGCCGCCATTAACGCCACAAGTGGCATGAAAAGTTGCGAGATCATAACGTCACTGGGGCTGCCGCATTCGCGATGTCAAAATGTCTGAATACATGGATATTGAAATAAATTAGACCACCAACCAATTTAGAATTGTTCATTGAGCGAATCAACTGTTTGATTGCAAATTGAGCCAAGTAAATGGGAAGGGGATGACAGCAATTTTCGTGTAGAGGAGGATGATTTTGAAGACCTTAACTTTGCTTAGTTCAACACGCAGTTTGCATGAATGTGTTTGCTTGATTATTACATTTGGCCGTTGAGCGCGAATCTCGTTCAATTATTAAATAAAAATGTCTAAAATTTGCGGCACAGATTTGCCTGAACATGCTTGCCCAGTCTTCGGTGCATTTGTCCATTGCTGACAATGCAATAATAATTTCTCTCTCACATTCACGTTTGATGCGCTTCACACAATGTTTTCTACTTCGCGTATATTTTTAGACGCTTAAAACCAGGGCCATCTTAACATGATTTTATTTTTAAGAAATCTTATTAATAATACGTGAAAGTTTTCCAACGAGAGGTGGAATTCAGAGGTCTGCTATTTATTCAGATTACTGACATTATTTCAATCTTGCACGGCAGCCTGGTTCGGTTTGTCTGCTTCTTATTATCTCTTCTAAATCATTATTGGCTTGATTTTGGTTTTGATTGGTCAATTGGCTGAATAAATGTCTTGATTACAAGTTAGGCAAAGTACACGGGAATTGATTTAAGGTGATCTAATTATGCCAAGGTGACGGCAGCTGTCCAGCCTCGCTGGTAATTAGCAGACTTCAAATCGCACTTTTCTTTCCGGCAGCATTTCAAATGGCCTCTGATGTTAGTTCACCTCTAAATTAAAGTTGTGTCAGATAGAAAAAGGTAATAATCAAGCTCGCCTGTCTGCCCCATAGAGGAAGCGGCAATATCTCGGTCATTCAACAATCACAATGCAGGACCGCAGGACAATGGAAATTCATGGGGCTGACAGCCGCACTGACGTCAACATTAACATGGCAAAACCCCCAACAGAATTTTCGCCTGCTGTGGCAAAAATGGCGCTGTCCACTAGTTTTGTAAAATCGCTCATAAAAATTAAAGAAATCGCAAAATAAAGAAAAAAAGTCGTAGGAGCTTTTTTTCATGATGCATAGAAATGATAACACCCAACTTTCTCAGCCATGATAGTCCTCCTTTAAGCTGCTGGCAGTGGGGTCCTTTCACTATACTATGGTAAACTGTACCGTCTCCGTGTGAGAGCTGGCTATAACGGGCACTTACGTTAATAGTGTAGCTGCCAGCCCAGGTTAGAAGTTCAGGGGGCTGTTCGGGTGGGTGTGTGGGCGGGATTCGATAGCACGGCTCTACCCCCCGATCACTACTGCGCCAACTCAGGCTCCAAATGTGCAACATGGCAGCGCCCGTATCGAGGATATTTTGGCTCCATTTTTGTTGAATGGGAGTAAATGGAGACGCGTCGTCCATGTTTTATACAGTCCTTGCTCTAAACTTACTCGACAACTGAATCTATCCATACCTGAATCAGTACCAATAAAAACATTATATTGTCAGCTTCACATAACAGGTATTTATGACAATGCTTTTGATAATTTGATCACCCCCTGTACATGTCAGATTTTCAGAAAAGTACTTAAACATAAAATAGTAATGTATTTCACATATGCATCATATGATGGCTGAAATTTTTATTTGCCAGGGTTCTTCAGTAAAAGAAGAGACATGAACTGGAAACATGGTGTCTGGCATGCCTCTTCATCTCTGGTGCTGGTGTTCTTCATTTGGTTTGGCTGTGTTCCAAATGAACTAGTTAAAGGATATTATATCAACAACTGCTCTGCTTATCCCTCAACAAATGACACAGATGGACCTATAGTTCTGTGTACGAAGCAGAGATTTTACACTGTTCCCTCAGACATACCATCGAGTGTGATGGCGTTGGACCTCTCCTTCAATTTGATCTCACAAATAAAGGTGGAAAATTTCAAAGACCTCGCTTTTCTTCAAAATTTAAATGTGTCAAACAATCAAATCTGGCATGTAGAAAACGGAGCCTTCAAAAACTTGTTCAATTTGCGCAAGCTGAATATTGCTGAAAACCATCTCACCACCATCTCAAATGTCATCTTACGGGGCCTTGTCAACCTGGACACTTTACGATTAGATGGCAACAGGATCAGTATAATTGAACCGTCCGCCTTTTCTCTACTCACCAATATTGACACATTGAACATGAGTAACAATAGGCTTCATCACATAGAGCAGATTCAACCAATCATAAAGCTGCCAGCCCTGCAGAACCTGTGCATTGGAATGAACAACTTCACTACTTTTAAATCCAAAGACATTTCAAATATTTCCCTGGGAATAAAACTGTTGGATTTATCTTGGAATCCACTAAAATTATTCCAACTTACAGCTGATATTCTACCACATCTTGAGATCTTGGACATATCCTACGTTGGTGCTAGTGGAGATCTGAAGTGGGACGTACGCAATCAGTCCTTTTTACGCAGTGTGAACAGAGCCAACTTGAGCGGCATCCAAATCTCAAAGGAGGAAATTCAAAAATTATTTTACAGCCTCAATGCCTCATTGGTCCACCTAAGGTTGTATAAAATGACCTTAAATATCACAGATCTCTTGAATGTTACCTGCCGGATGCCAACTTTAAGAGTTATTCGCCTCGAATCCAATAGCATCACTTCCATTGATGACCAGTTATTCATGGCCTGCAAATTTTTGAGTCAATTGGATGTTTCCTCAAACAGGATCCATCATTTGCCAGAGCTTGCATTTAAACCACTTGAACAGTTAACAATTCTGCGAATTGGTCACAATGAAATGACTGCAGTCCCAAGTGCGATTCAATATCTCCCTGTCCTCGACACCTTGGACCTCACCTTCAATAAGATCACAAATATTGCCAGCTCTGACTTCTTACACTTGAGTAAGTTAACAAGTCTCTACCTGTTTCGAAACAAAATATCTGTTCTCAGTCCGTGTGTTTTCAAATACTTGCCAAGTCTTCAAACATTGAAATTGGGGAGCAACAAAATATTGAGTATCACGGGAGTTTTCTGTGAACTGCAGGACCTTAAACATTTGGAACTGAGAGGTAATAAACTCAGTACTATCGGAAAAGCCGATTTTGAAGGTTTATGCGGCCTAACATACTTGGATCTCACTGGCAACCAAATTACTGTGATAGACAATGAGGCTTTTGCAAAGCTAACTAACCTGCTAGAGTTATATCTCCAAGCAAATAAGATCACTGAGGATATAATTGGTTCTAAAGGTATCTTTGCTGGGACACCAAACTTAAAAAAACTGAGCTTATATGCAAATTTTATATCATATGACTCGCAAAAAGAATTAGAACACCCACCCTTCTCTCTGCTTAAGTCCTTGATGCATCTAGAAATGAACAGCCAACGTCGAAAAGGACTTCGCCATTTCCCACGTAACCTTCTGAAAGGTCTGACTTCTTTGCAAAAACTCCGGGCTGGAAATTCAAACATTGAAACACTGCATCCAGATACTTTCAGTTACACCCCACACCTATTGTACCTTGACATCAGCAAAAATGTTTTTACTACTCTCACCTCTCAAGTGTTTCAAAATATTCCACAGCTCTCTGAGCTGATGATGACAAAAGCCCGACTAAAATCACTAGACTTCCTGATGTTAGCCAACCTCTCCAGACTCAGGTCCCTGCAGGTGAAGCAGAACGAGCTGGATGTGATAAATGATAAGCTGATCCACTCCCTCCCCGCCCTCTCTTACCTCAGCCTGGAGAACAACACCTTCACCTGCGACTGCAGTAACGCCTGGTTTGTCAACTGGGCAAACAACAGTAAGCAGACCCAGGTCACTGGAGCTAGCTTACTCACCTGCAGCTACCCTGCTGACTACAGTGGGAAGAGGCTGCTGGATCTGGACACAAACTCTTGCAATGTAGATGTAGGTTTCATTTACTTCATCTCAACCACCGTTGGGGTTTTGTTGATCATGCTGGGCTCAAGCTTCTATCATTTTTTTGCGCTGGAAAGTAATTTATGCCTACTACCTTTTTCTTGCCTACATTTATGACTACCGACAAAAGAAAAAGCAGAAGGGGCTACGAGACTTCGAGTTTGATGCCTTCATCTCCTACAATTCTCATGATGAGCTAAGGGTTTTGGAGGAACTTGTCCATCAGCTGGAGGACAACCAGGGCTGGAAACTTTGTCTGCACCATCGGGACTTTGAGCCAGGAAAGCCTATCCTTGACAACATTGTAGAGGGCATCTACAGTAGCCGCAAGACCATCTGCCTGATCAGCCGCCGCTACTTGGATAGCGAGTGGTGCTCCAGGGAGATCCAGGTGGCCAGCTTCCGCCTCTTTGATGAGAAGAAGGATGTTCTAATTCTGGTATTCCTGGAGGATATCCCTAGTAGCCAGCTCTCCCCCTACCACAGGATGAGAAAGCTGGTGAAGAGGCGTACCTACCTTAGCTGGCCAAAACCAGGAGAAGACACTAGGGTCTTCTGGCAGAAACTCGGTGTTGCCCTGGAGACTAAGGATGGACCTGAGCATGAGAACCAAATTCTGTCTGGGCTGGAGCATTAAGATGATATCTTCAGACTACAACCCCAATTCCAAACAAGTTGGGATGCTGTGTTAATTGTAAATTAAAACAGAATGCAATGATTGGCAAATCTCATAAACCCAATAGAAGATAGATGACATATCAGATGTTGAAAGTGAGACATTTTTCCATATCGTGAAATATATTAGCTCATTTTGAATTTGACAGCAGCAACGCATCTCAAAAAAGTTGGGGGAGGGGCAACAAAAAGCTGGATAAATAAGTGGTACCAATGAAAAGCTGGATGGCAACAGGTCAATAACATGACTGGATATAAAAAGAGCATTTTAGAGTGACAGAGTGTCTCAGAAGTAAAGATGGACAGAGATTCACCAATCTGCAAAAAACAGCATCTAAAATTTTTGAAACAATTTCAGAAAAATGTTCCTCAATGTAAAATTGAAGGGTTGATTTCCAGAAGTGCTCAAGTCCGTTCTCGTCTTTTCAGAGAAACAAGATTTTAAGAATTTGGCAACTTTTGGGGATCATGTTACATGTGTTAAGCTGATGTGAACATAAAGAAATATCAGAAAAGATTTCTTAAAACATATTAGGAGACCTTCTAGCCTCTATCTTGAGTCTTGGCCCAGGTATTTCAAACACCAGTCTGCAGACTTGAGTACTTTTAGAAGCAAATGCCTCCAAATAACAAAAATTGAACTCCATTTAATAAATTCACAGCAATAAATTTTATTATTTCAGAGTACTAAAACAGAGCATCTTCTTGTAAACATAACACACTGCTTTCTGATGAAAATGAACAGAGAATATAGTCATACCAGTACACTGTAGTCATGGATGTCAAAAAGCTTCTTGAACAAATTAATAGAAGTTCTGTACAGTCAAATGGAAGGTACACAGAGCTGAACAAAGGTCACAATAAAAAACCAATCTCCATGAGTTATGAATGGGCTTTACCACCATCCAAACAGGTTTTAAGACTGCATTCGTCATCAATCAGGATGTGGCTTGGTAATTAGAAAGTTCAGCCAAAGAATAAGCAGCTAAAAAAGATTACCTTTTGCTATACTTCTTTTTCACTTGTTTTTAGCCCATTTTTCTGGCCGCCTTGGTCTTTTTTTAGTAATTTTGGGTTGAGTCCACACACACACACACACACACACACACATCCTGGCCCGTAGAGTCAGCCATTTTGGTTAGGTAAGAAAGCTATAGCAGTGGCTGCTATTAGTCAACCAGATTTCTAAGCGATGCTTTGATTGGCTGACTAGACTTGTGTACCTGTAGAAGTTTTAGACTGGACTTGGTCACCACTAGAAGTAGCTTCGTGGGGAATTTCCATTTCACTGCTCATTTTATATTGTACTTGAGTGCTTCTTGGCCAAAATTAGCTTATGGGGCTTATTCCTAATCAATGAAAGAATGGATTTGTAGTGTTATCTGATTTCTAATGAATATGGACTTGAGCACTTATGGAAATAACCCCTTCAATTGTGAAGACGTTGAATCTACAGTATATAATATCATGAAAAGATTCAGAGAATCTGGAGAAATCTCTGTGCGCAAGGGACAAGTCCGAAGGTCAGTATCGAATGCTTTTGATCTTTGGGCCCTCAGTCAGCACTGCATTAAAAACAGGCAAGATTCTGCACTGGAATACACAGCATAGGCTCAGGAACACTTGAGAAATTATTGCCTGTGAACACAGCTCGCCATGCAATCTAAAAATGCAAGCTAAAGCTGTATCATGCAAAGAAGAAGCCATAAGTGAACACGATCACAAAACGCTGCTGTCTTCTCTGGGCCAAAGTTCATTTAAAATGGACTGAGCCAGAATGGAAAACTGTTCTGTGGTCAGATTAATCAAAATTTGAAATTCTTTTTGGAAACCACCAACGCCGTGTCATGTGGTCTAAAGAGGAGAGGGACCATCAAATTCAAAATGAGCTAATATATGGTAAACTGTCTCACTTTCAACATCTGATTTGTTGTCTATGTTCTATTGTGAATAAAATGGCAGTTTATGAGATTTGCAAATCATTGCATTCTGTTTTTATTTACAATTTACACAGCATCCAGTAGCGGAGCTACAGGGGGGGCAAAGACACGTCCCTTTTAGTCCTGGCTAGATCTCAATCATTTTCCTTTACTGACGTCTTTTCCAATTATCGTAATTGGCAACTGAAGACATGGTTTCTCACCGTATGCGATCTAACAGCGATGAAATCATGGGCTAAATTCAGTGCAGAAAAATAATTTACTTATTAATTGGCCAATGCTTCGCGTGATTGAACTGGTCCGTGTTCCAATGAAACGCGGACTTTCACCCTCGGTATTTCATGGGTTGATTTAAAAAAAAAAAAAACAGTGGCACTCGGCAGTTAAATAGCCTAGGTTATAAAAAGCGTGTGGCTCAAGCCATTTGCATGAGAGTCGACAGGTAGGCTACGCAATTTTGAATGACATAGATTTAAATACAGCAAATACGCGTCCAGATGAATCATTGTCGTCTTACTTAATCGGGGAGAACAAGCAGCACCTGTTAAGTGCGGAGTGCTCTCGGAGTGAACCTTTTGTTAATCATGAAGATGACTGAAAACAGGTCAGGATTTATAATTGTTTTAAACGGCTGTTTTGTGCAACCCAATTCTCTGTTCCGCCACTGTGCTGAATTTAACCCGCGATATAATCGCTGGTAGATCGCATGTGGAGAGAAACCGTGTCTTCAGTTGCCAATTACAATAATTGGAAAAGACGTCAATAAAGGAAAATGATTGAGATCTAGCCAGGACTAAAAGGGACGTGTCTTCGCCCCCCCTGTAGCTCCGCCACTGACAGCATCCCAACTTTTTTGGTATTGGGGTTGTAATTCTCAACCACACGACTAATGTCACATACCTCAGCAATTTATATTTCTGTCTCCGCTGAGTTATGAATTGATCCTCTTTGTGAATATGATTGAAGCAAAACATGAAGATTGTGGAATTTGCTGGCTTGGGGGTTCCTGTCCTTGTCAGCTCATACAGTGTTTCAGTGTTTCTTATCAATGGTGTTCATGCTGACCACTCCTTACCCTGTTACGTGAATTTAGTCAGTGAAGTCTCATCAAAGATTCAAACCTGACCATGAGCTACATTGTAACACGAAACAAAACAAAACAAAACAGGCCCATGGTTCATGTTGTGATGATGTGTTATTACATTGCCTGTCCAAAATTAAAAATAAAGTTGCACTCAGATATTTAGTTGGAACCCCTGTTTCTTTGATTACAGTGCAAACTTGTGTCATTGTTTTGACAACCATATGTCTGAACATTTATTTTCAATCGAAGTTGCATTAATTTCTGGCCAAGATCTTTGGTTTGAAGGCAGGATAGTTGAACCACTCAGTAGTTTTCTCCAGCACATCAATGCGGTTAAAGACAAGATTTTGTATTGGTCATTTCATGAGTGAACGTGATTCCTAATACTTGTTTTTTTAATTCCTTGTTTTCTTTACTTGATGCGGGCCAATTATTTGGTCCCTCTAAAAGACTGTAACATCTTTTCCGCCACCAAGGGATATGTCTTCTGACGTAATTTTTAGGAAATGAGAAGATACACGCTTTGTCAGTTTGGGTTAAAATTATTATTGCCTCCTGAAATACATTAAATCGCTACAATAATGATCCAATCCTAGTACTTGTTAATTTAAATCCAAACAGCGACTTTTTTTTTTTTTTGGACAGGCAGTGTACTGTATATAAGATGCAAAAAGAGCCTTTTATTTTTCAAACACTTTGATCAAATTTTAGCATTTATGCCAAGTGGCTGTGCTATATATACAGCACTGTGAAAAAGTATTTGCCCCCTTCTTGATTCCATATTTTTTCCCTTATTTGTCTTCTATACGGTTCAAATGGTTGCCGATGAGGGGAAACTCACAACAATGGGCTGTAACATCTCCTGTCACAAAAAAACATGCTGCAGCTTCAGAAACAATTAGGCAAGTGATTTGCTTTGTAGCTTGTCCTTTAGTTTTCGCTGTCAGCAGGGGGATACCAACAGATGTATTTTAGAATTATAATGGGTCTGAAGCCCATGCATTGGCAACACACTTACATTTTAACGAACATAATCGAATTTGGGGTGTCTCAAGCAGGTTTTTTACGACAGAACATTTTTTTTTTGACAATTTTTCAAAACCCCATTTATTCTCATTCATGCTTTGTTAAAAATGTTATTTTTTCATGTTAATATTAACAGTTAATTGGAAGGGCAAACTAAGTTGCAAATTACTATTTTCTGGTTGCAGTTAGCATAAATGAAGAACCAGTGTATCCTCACATAATTTGTAACATTACAGTAGCCTATAATCAATAAATGTTAACTTTAGACATATTGTGGAGAATGCATGTTGTATTGGTGGTTTGTTTGGCAATTACATACCAGATAATGAAGTAGACCTACTCATTTAATCATGTATATTAACAAGTGTAGCTATAAGTTGATTTGTGGTAACTCTTGTTCATCCGTGGCTTCACAACCTGTCAGCATCCCATGTTATTTTTAGAGTGTTAAACCATTCGGGAGCTTGTCAATATACTGAACGCATTCAAATTTGAACAGGCGTTCAAAAATGAACAAGTCTCCGTTCGTATTCAGCTAAAAAACGAACGGCTGAGTGTTCAAAAATGAATGAGCATGCGTTCATTTTGCGTTCAAAAATGAACAAGCATGCGTTCATTTTTGACCGGACGGCATCCAAAAATTAATGCAGCTACCCTCTCTCGCGTGACAAAATGAATCTGCTCTACACTTCACAAAATTTACACCAACATACGTAAATATTCCCTTCTAACGAGAAAAAATTCCCAGTCTCCCATCCTGCAGAATTTAGAAGTATATTGTAAGGTACATGCCTATTAAATGACAGTTTTTACGTCGACTAAAAAATCCTACCAAATCTCCAGTTTCGAGATTTCTAAATTCGTTGACCAGGTGCAGGCGCGGTGAATGGGGGGAGCGCCGCGCCAACGGGGTGTATCCAGGCGTATTTTGCAATTTCGTGCCCAACGCAAGTACTCCTCTGTCCCGCCTCTGTCCCCCCTGCCGGCGCAAGTGGCAAAGAGGGAGGAGAGAAGACCTGAGTGGGTTTAACACAGCCGAGTCAAATCTTCACCAATCAAATGAGCTCCTCTCCTCACCTTTAAATTGTTGGAATAAAGAAGCCTCTGTCCTATATCTGCATGATGCGTTAATGTTGCATTTTACTTTGCTGCTTCAGGCATGTTTTCTGCACCACTTACGTCTATACAGGTATTAAGCATTACAAATATGAGTTAGCTGGCTAGCTAGGGCATTCACGAATTATTACCTTTAGCGAACTTGAATGGAATTTCAAAACGAAACTACGTCAGATCATTCAAACTTATGAAGTCGGAATGAAATACGACAGTTGCTCATTTATTTCTTCTGCCTGTATCATTGGGAAGAGAAACGATGGATAGCGTGTTCCTATTATTACACCCTGTTGCTGCTTAAAATTTTGGGATTAACATGCATGGACAACAATGCAAGATACGTTACACATTTATTTTCAATATGTGATCTTAACTCAGTACGAGATCATAGCAATCAGGCTGTATTCTTTTCCCCCACTAAAAACGATAAAACCTAAGTGACAATAATAGTATTAAGCCGCTTGCACACTGGACGCAAAACAAATTTTTCGCACGACAGATTACATTCAAAGTCAAAGCAAAGATGCGAATACATCAGTCGTGCGAAAAATTTGTTTCACATCCAGTGTGCAGGCGGCTTTACTGAAAATAGAACGCAAGCATTATATCTATATATATATACAGTCGCGCCCAAAATTATTCATACCCCTACCAAATTTTGTTTTTTTTCGAGATATTTTTTGACAAATCAAATTTATTCTTGCACAAATGACACAGTAAGTTGACATAAGGCTGTAAGAAGTACAGTCAGCAATTTTTCAAGAAATACAATACTTTTTGGCATTTTATTTGACAGATTTACAAAAAATTCCATGTCCAGAATTATTCATACCCTTTTCTCAGTAATTGATGGTAAAGCCTTTATTCACGATAACAGCCTCCAAACGCATCCTGTGGTTTCTATAAGTCTGCATGGGGATTTTGGCCCACTCTAACTTTAACAAGGTGCCCGGGCCCAATAGCTGAAAAGCAACCCCAGAGAATGATACTCCCGCCACCTTGTTTGACCATTGGGACCATGTTTTTCAGGTTGAACGCTTCACCTTTCTTACGCCAAACAAAAGCTCCATCTCTGTGCCTTAACAGCTCCATCTTTGTTTCATCCGTCCATAACATTTACAGCCAGAAGCTTGTTTCTTCATCCAGGTGAGCTTTTGCAGGCTAGACGAGCTCTTGTGTGTCTGGGTTGGAGAAGTCTAAGTGGCGTAAGAAAGGTGAAGTGTTCAACCTGAAAAACACGGTCCCAACAGTCAAACACAGTGGCGGGACTATCATGCTTTTGGGTTGCTTTTCAGCTAATGGGCTCAGAAACCTTGTTAAAGTTAATGGCATCATGAAACAGGACCAGTATATCCAGATCCTCGGTGAAAACATTAAGCAATCCACCAAAAAACTTGGTCTTGGGAAGGAATGGATCTTCCAACAGGATCATGATCCTAAACACTCAGCCAAATCTGTCAAGAAATGGTTAGTGGACAACAAAGTGAATGTTTTGGAGTGGCCAAGCCAGAGCACCGACCTCAATCCTATCGAGAATCTGTGGAGGGAACTGAAGACCAAGGTCATGTCAAGGAAACCCTTAAACCTTAAGGATCTGGAGAAGTTTGCCAAAGAAAAGTGGGCCAAAATCCCCGTGGAAACGTGTAGAAACCTTGTGATCAACCACAGGAAGCTTTTGGAGGCTGTAATCGCGAATAAAGGCTTTGCCATTAATTACTGAGAAAAGGGTATGAATAATTCTGGACATGGCATTTTTTGTAAATCTGTCAAATAAAATACCAAAAAGTATTGTATTTCTTGAAAAATTGTTTACTGTGCTTCTTACAGCCTTATGTCAACTTACTGTGTCACTTGTGCAAGAATAAATTTGAGTAGTCAAAAAATATCTCGAAAAAAAACAAAAATTGGTAGGGGTATGAATAATTTTGTGCATGACTGCATATATATATATATATATATATATATATATATATATATACGCACTACCTGATGCCGAGGCAGTTTATCGTTGGCTGAGAAAGATGTGAAGTCTTTAGTTTGCATCACAGATTCAGCTGCGTTGATTAAGCCAGGTCGAGATTCCATTATGCGTGCCAACCGCCTTTGATCTGACATCAGGACAATCGATATACTGTAGATATTATAATTTATGTCCTGATTCAGATAGTTACATTAAATAGTGGTTGCTGTAATTATTTATTGCATTGAAATGTGCCTGACATTCTGGAAACCTGCCTGAGAGGTTTCGGTGACGTGTGCGCACTGTGCGCCGGTCAGCCAAATTGCCACTGCACAGAAAGTAAACCAGGTTGGAGCTGGCGAGCTCTCTGCGCACCTTCGGCAGAGCCTTTTGCCACGAAATTGTCACTGCGTCATGATGAATATGTGACACTTCCCCCTACTACGCCACCATACCCATCTTGGCGCACTTCTGTCTACCAAATTGCCAAAGTGGCTGCGCACGGTGTTGCACCGCACGAAATTACCACTGCGCGGGCTGCACCGGACGAAATTACCACTGCGTGGGCTGCGCCACCTTGCGCTGCGCCAAGAAATTAGAGCCCTATATCTTTACCAATCGTCAATCTTCCGCTATACGCTTACACTTTTCATCGAGTTCGATAAGATGCTTTAGCACATTCCACACTCAAGACCGGAGATAAATTGTGATTCAATGGTACCGGTGTACGTTCAGTCAGCCAAAGCATTCACATGTTGCTGTGTAATACTATACTGGAATGAACATTGCTTCCATGTGGTGTCAGTATGCCACTTTTTCCTTCTTATATAAAAAAGCATTTTAGAATTCCAAATCATGATGTGACCGCGAGGCAATTTGTATGCAAAAGATTGTAAATAAATTAAATACATTAAAATTATAGTTCACGCATTGTATCACATCATCTGCACGACAGCCCAAGTTTAATTCAACTATTCTGTGAGTATAAGAACTAGAATAACTTAGTCCCGCTCACATAAGCGGAGCTACCGCGGGAGCCAGGGGGGCGGCCGCCCCAGGGCCCACGGCCAGTCGGGGCCCCTGCTGCAGCCTCGCTGAGCTACATTCTCATTACCGTCAAACAGAAAAGAATTCTACATTGGTCGTAAGTTTTGTTGTCGCTGTACGTACTCTCCTCGGTGGTTTACTGTTATTATGCTGTATATATAAACCTCCACATCAGTAATCTAGTCACTATCATGGGTTTGTTTTTTTTTTTTTAATTATTCATAACTATTATATGAAGTTTTCATGCTTACTATACCCACGTTTTAAAGACTATTACTGAAATCAACTATTTTCTTATTTTATTTGGTATTTTTCTTTCATACTGATATGCAAATTGTCAAGATGATTGCAGGGTAATGTGTTGCCCAATGTCAAGTCTGTATTTGATTTGATCATGTGACCACGTTAATGTCTGTAACGTCTGAGTTCAAGCGCAAAATCTGAACATCATCAACTTTGCAAACTTAGGAGCAGTCATTCCATTCAAACATAAAAGCAGTAGTCAAAAAAGAAAAGAAAGAACTGGAGGAGAGGGTAGCAAAGCTACCAGCACTAAGTTCATTTGGCTTCAAGCAGTTGCCGCACCACGGACGACCCTTCCTCAAGCAGCAATGCAGCCAACAGGTAACAGATCAAGATAAGCTTAAGTTTGACCTAAATAACGATAACGTCCACGGCTATTGTATTAATTTCAAGACAAGACGAGGATTTTGCTCAGCGCAAAGTTTGACGAATGCCATTCAAATAGGTGAGTAGGCCTACAAGTGACTTTTCTTTTAGTCCAGAGTCGATTGTTGTATATTTGAGATCTATGGCAGAAATAAAGCAGTTAGTGTGCAGTTAATTGGTCATTTTATGGGATTTATGCAGACGCTGTTTTGTTGGGCAATTTAGGGGACATTGTGGCATTGTTTTAAATGTATTTAAATATCGTTAAATATTGCAGCTTTCGTCCGTCTCATCGCGTGCTTTTTCAAGTCACTTATGTCCTGTCTTTATGTCACCTTTATGTCAGATATTGCACTCGTGAGGTAGGTGCACAGAAATGCAAGTTTTCGGACGTTTTAACTGGCCCAATTATCGCTGTACAGAAATTCTTTCTAAGGTAATTGCCAATTTCGTTTTCTTCCCATAAATTGAACATTCGCTTGTGCCTCTATGAAATATTACCGGTGGTATTAATTCCTAGCAGTGGTATTCATACAATGTTTTTCGCAGTAACCCTGTTACTGACCGCGCTGCCACACACTTTTATTTATGCATGAGCAGGTGATATGGTTTTGTTGTGGTGCGCACCAGAAAATGGGGCTCCCCTGAAAGCCAATCCATGGGTTCACGGCCGCTTTGTCAGAGTGCCCATGCCTGAAAATCAACGTCATTATCTCATTCTTTGCAGTAATGTGACGTTTCTCTTTTTTTTTTTTTGTTCATGTATACGCTTGTGGTCGTTGTCTTGGCAGGGTAGTAAGCTTCGATATTTACTTATCTTAACCAAATCTGAATTTACAGCTCTTAATCGCAGTTCTTAACTTAATTTCAGTAGTTTCAGAAATCTCTGTTGTTTTCTTTACCTCATGCAGGCCAATAATTTGACCCTTCTGAAACAGTACAACAACACCATTTCCATGGCCACAGGATATGATCTGACATTGTTGCTTAAAAATGAGACGCTACGAACTGCATCAGTTAGGGTTAAATAACTTGTCACCAGCTGAAACATATTAATCACTGCAGTAATTATCCAATGGAAGGCTCTTACCTTTTTGTTTAGTTTAATCCAAGAGGTGACTTTTATGGCCGGGCAGTGTACGAACTCAAGACATGAAATAATTTGCTTCATTTAAACTGTTAGCGTTTTTTATTTATTTAAATTTCTTTTTGATTTGTATAAAGTGTTTTAATCACGTTTGTACCTGTGCAATTAATGATATTCTAGTCTTTTTCAGTCGGGCTTGTTAAATCTTCTGAGGGCTAGTGACTTTTTTTCTTTCACAAGCTCGACCGGCTAGTGGCAAAAAATGGGAAGATCCAGCTTTGCCGACAAATCAAATTAATGAAACTCATGTAGTAATGCTCACTTTTACCTAGCCGAAGGCTCGGAATAAATGAAAATGACTACTTTCGTCCTCGCCAAAGGCTTGGAATAAATGAAAATGACTATTCTCGTTTAACAGACGTCTGGCAACCATACCCTATATGCTTTTGCTGCCAAAGCACTGGCAACTTTTTTTTTCCTCCCTCTGAACAATTTGATTTTCAAAGTGGCTTCACTGTATTTTATCTGAATCATAAGTTTGCTTGGCTCAATAAGTGATGATTTGTGTTGGTTAGGATAGAATATGATGCAGACCTATCCTTTATTTTACAGTTGACTGCAATGACAATCTGAGAGGCCCCTTGTTATGGAAGCCCATAGTGGACAATATTCAATGAAAATGTAATCCCAGTATTGCATTATATTTTCCACTTATGAATGAGTTATTTGAGACAATATTAAATTGAAAATGCATGAATCCAATTATCACTTTCATTTTCACATACTCATATGGGAAATCTATGACTATATTCAAATGATAATGAAAAGCTGTTTGACATTTCATTTTCAAAGTCATGCTCTGCAATACAGCGGACAATATTCAAATGCAATAAGCAAAACAGCACCCCCAGCCTATTGCATTTACATTTACATGTCATCACGCTCTTTTAGGGTCAACATGATAATGAAAATGCTGTTTTCTAATCACTTGGAAATAATAATGATATAATAATGACGACGACATTTGACATTTAATTTTCAAAGACTTATCCTGCAATACATGGGACAATATTCAAATGCAGTAAGGGAAACAGCGCCTCCCAGTCCATTGCATTTTCAAATACATGTCACCACGCTCTTTTTGGGACACAATGAAAATTAAAATGCAATCTGTTAGCGTCTCATAAAGGCGGGTCTTCCGCTAGGACGTCACTCATTAGGAGTAGGGTGTCCCTGCAGAACCGGAGGCAGCAGTTTCAGGACCGCACTTTCAGGACCGCAGTTCTAGGACCCTCTGGTTTTCACATTAGCGCCACCCTGCGAGTCAGATGACACTCTTCTTAGTCAGTTGATCGAGTCCAACATCAAAAATGTGAGTACTAATGTTCGTTTATTTAACGTTTAAAGTCAATTCTGCTGTCTTGAATTAGCAAAGGTAACGTTCATCAGTTGAAATGAGTACGTATATGTCATGGTAACTTCAATGCATTGGCGACAGCTTGCCATCTGTTAGTTTAGGATAGCAAAAGAATTTGTGCAGGTGTTGAATAAAACCGTCGCGCCATTTAATGTCTTGGTGTGTTTACTTGATGACAGCGATCATTCTAGCCAGCATATTAATCAAACAGACAATGCATGATATGCATTCTTAAGAGTTTATTATTATGTAGACCCGGGTTTTCAAAGTCTGACCGTGGGCCTCCCCTCAGACAAAGCTTGGAAAAAGGCGCCCACCCATAGTTAGTAGTCAGCCTATATGTACTGAGCAACAAAAGAAATGCACGTTAGCTAGTTAGTTAATGTTCTCTTATGGTTACTCAGTCAAAGTGACCGCAAAACAAAAAAGTTTGATGGAACGAGTGTAATTGTGCACGCGCTAGTGATAAATTTGATTTTCTATAATAATCACGTGCATACTTATTTTCCGGTCTGTCTGTAATTAACTTGCGTTTCTTTTGTTGTTCAGTATAGTTAGTTTTGCGCAGTTCCTGGGTGCCTATGAGATCGTGATTGTTATTTGATTATCTGATATTGCTGCTTATATAACTTGACTACATCAAATACATAAAAAGATCTGTCGGAAGGCATTTATTCTGACTCTGGGAAAGTGTGAAAATAGTAAAATCCACCAAAACTGCCATATCTCTGAACCATCTCTTTATCCAAATTACACACAGGCTATTCTAGGTGATCGCTTTTTGATAAGTAATATACTATTTTCACTTCCATTCACTGAGCCTCCCGTGAAACCGTTTGGAGCACCCAAGGGGGTGACCACTTTGAAAACCTCTGACGTTGACCTTTCCTGCAAATCTCAGGGGCAAAAATTAAGCTCAATTCAGGACAGCAGATAGATTTTTTTTTTGCTGTATTATACTCAGAGAAAAGTTATGTTTGTGAAATGATACCTAAATGTCCAGTTTAAACAATTATGTTCTGTTTTTGTTTTTTCTTTAATGATGCATGTAACAATCCGAAAAGGCCAGTGTTTCCCTGACTTGAAAAGGTGCAGCACATGCTGCACAGCCTACCACTGCCCATTCTGTGGGCCGACTTTGTTTCATTCCGCAAAGTTGAGCAAGGTCAGATCTCACCTGGACACACCTGGACATTTCAGCAGGGCAGTTTTTCATGCAGGTAAAGTTTGCAAACATTGTCTTTTAACATGTAACTTTGATTTTTCTGTGCATTGAGAACAGCCCAAATTTAATTGTCAGTTCCATTAGATCAATCAATACTCTAATTTGATTGTGGTGACCTGATACTTGATTCAGATTTAGATTACTGATAAGTTACATTTCAAAGTTTATGACTATAAAATACTTGATAATATGATAATTCTTATGTTGTGTTTCAGATCATTGTCCTGCTGCGTAACCCAAGTGGGCTTGAGCTTGAGATCACAAACTGATGGTTGGACATTCTCCTTCAGGATTTTCCGGTAGAGAGCAGAATTCATAGTTCCATCAATTATGACAAGTCATCCAGGTCCTGAAGCAGCAAAGCAGCCCCAAACCATCACACTACCACCATCATGTTTGACTTTTGATATGATGTTCTTTTTATGAAATGCTGTGTTAGTTTTACGCCTGATGTAACGGGACGCACACCTTGCAAAAAGTTCAACTTTTGTCTTGTCAGTCCACAGAATATTTTCCCGAAAATCTTGGGGGATCATCAAGATGTTTTTTGGCAAACATATGACGAGCCTTTGTGTTCTTTTTGATCAGCAGTAGTTTCTGCCTTGGAACTCTCCCATGGATGCCATTTTTGCCCAGTCTCTATCTTATTGTTGATCACGAACACTGACTTTAACTGAGGCAAGTGAGGCCTGCAGTTCTTCAGTTGTTGTTCTGGGTTCTTTTGTGACCTCCTGGATGAGTCGTCGATGCGCTCTTGGAGTAATTTTGGTCGGCCGGCCACTCCTGGGAAGGTTCACCACTGTTCCAAGTTTTCTCCATTTGTGGATAATGGTAGCCTTGCAGAGCAGACGGACCTGCCTGATTCATTGTCTGAAATCCTGCAGGTCCGTCTTGCCAACTACCGTCGTCCAACAATTTCACGGCTAAATTTTTTACAGCCCAATACAGGGGAAAGAGAGGCGGGAGCTGCAGACGTGACATCACTAGGAAGCGACTTTATGTTTGAATACAATGGCGGCGTGCGAAGCGGTTCCTGTGGATGGGTCAATATCAGCAGTTTTATCAGAAATGGACTCAATTTCTTCATTAAAAGAGGAGCAAAGAACGTCACTAAAAGCTTTTCTGACTTGAAACGATGTTTTTGCTGTTCTCCCGACTGGTTTCGGTAAGAGTTTGATCTACCAGCTGGCTCCTCTGGTCGTGAAAAAGATGCGAAAGACCCGATTGGTCGGTGATGTGTGTGACGAGAAGAACCATCGTCCAATCAGCAGCCGCAAATTTTTTTGAAGGTTCCTCCTCTGAAAACTTTTTCGAACGGCTCTTTCCCAGATGGACTTGTGAAATATTTCCGTGGCGGATATATGGAACTGTCCGTCTGGCATGTCAGGTTAGGATAATGGCTCTCACAGTGATTCTCCGGAGTCCCAAAGCCTTAGAAATGGCTTTGCAACCCTTTCCAGACTGATAGATGTCAATTTCTTTGTTCCTCATCTGTTCTTGAATTTTTTTAGTTCGCGGCATGACATGTTGCTTTTTTAGATCTTTTTGCCTATTTCACTTTGTCAAACAGGTTCTACTGAAGTGATTTCTTGATTCAACAGGTCTGGCAGTAATCAGGCCTGGGTGTGGCTAGTGAAATTGGACTCAAAAAATGTGGTTAATCACAGTTAATTCATGATTTAACAAGGAGGGGGGGCAGTTACATTTTCACATAGGGCCAGGTAGGTTTGGATAGCTTTTTCCCCTTATTAAATGGATCATCATTTAAAAACCGCATTTTGTATTTACTCGGGTTATCTTTGTCTTATATTAAAATTTATTTGATCTGAAACATTTAAGTGTGAAAAATATGCAAAAAAGTAAGAAATCAGTAAGGTGGCAAATACTTTTTCACGGCACTGTAAGTATTTGTGAGGCAAGGCAACCTTCCCTTTTCCCCACCATCTCACCTCCAGCCACTGGAAATATGCTCAAATTAAACAGGTTTTATGGAATAAAATGCTTAAAAAAATAAGTGCAGTCTTGATATTTTATTTTATTCACTTTTATACATGCAGTTGTCATGTTCCCCCTCATTTTGTGCTCTGAATGCAGAGAGATTCATAGACGTGAAATATTAAGTTTTGTGGCCTTATTTATTTTGTGCAGTTTTGGTATTTAATTGCATGTTATTCACTAATGCAGTTTTCATGTTCCTCATTTTCTTAATAAAGTGCTCTGAAATCCACTTTGCGCATATATGTTTAAAAAGATGGCGTATGTGTTTTCAAAGGCTGTTTTTGAAAAATATATTTGCTTGGTTTGGATTCTATAAAAGTGGGTCACGATGTAAAGACCATGGGAAAATGTGGGTCCCAATGTGAGACCAGTTGAGAACCCCTGCCCTTACCCTGCTGTGCAGATTTCAAGCTGCGCTTATGCAAATTACATTGCAACTTTTTTTGTGTATTTCAATAAAAAGGTTGTTCACAAAAAAAGACATGTCCTATGATTCTGAACAAAATGTAAGGTAAAATGATTCTGGTATGTTTTAGAGCCATTTTAAGAATTTTAGGCATATTTTGATGATATTGGGATAATATGAATCACAATTATTTTGGCATTTGGGTGGAATAAACCTCCAATATTATAAAACCTAGGGGCCTAGAACTGCGGTCCTGGAAATGCGGGTGTGAATCTGCGTATTTTGATGATATTGGGGTAATATCATGAATCACAATTGTTTGGCATTTGGGTGGATTAAACCTTTAATAATGAATCACAATTAAAACTTTAATTATGAATCACAATTATTTTGGCATTTGGGTGGAATAAACCTTTAGTAATGAATCACGATTAAAACTAATAATGAATCACAATTATTTTGGCATTTGGGTAGAATAAACCTTCAATATTATCGCTAGACAGTCAATAGTATTTGCTGTCATCCAGTTCGATAGATGGCGCTGTCGCAGAAAACCTAAGGTCCTAGAAATGCGGTCCTGAAACTGCTGCCTCCGGGTCTTGCAGTCATCCAGTTCGATAGGTGGCGCTGTCGCAGAATACTAGAGGGTCCTAGAACTGCGGTCCTGAAAGTGCGGTCCTGAAACTGCTGCCTCCGGGTCTGCAGTCATCCAGTTCGATAGGTGATGCTGTCGCAGAAAACCAGAGGGTCCTAGAACTGCGGTCCTGAAAGTGCGGTCCTGAAACTGCTGCCTCCGGGTCTGCAGAGACATAATATTGGATGCCTGGAGGCATCATTACTGTGACAGAAATGCCAGACCTCAACAAAATGCCGAACTTGGCAATGGAGAAATGTTTATCAAATGTTAGCTAGGTACATACATACTTGCTCATTAGCTAACACACGTCGTTGTTTCAGAAATTGTCATGCCATTTTTAACGAGTACACACTTAAATTTGCACGGCTCAAATTGAATTAAACGCCACAGTTAATGTGTAGGCATCCATTTGGGGGAAGAAAAACTTGACTACAGTTTGTTGGCCACAATGGTATTTGGTAAATTGTAACATGTCTGTTTTATTTGTTGTGGTTTTTGGTTTAGCGTATCATTTACATAAATTATTGGTTATATTGATCCAAACACTTATGGTACTATGGCTGTAGAACTGGGCGGCGTTTTACAGTGATCGTAAGAAATACGATAAACGGACAGATACGATAGACTAAGATACGAGAGGCGTTTCACGCAAAGCCTCGTAAAATGAGAAAATCGTAAATAGAAAATTAAGAAAACCATCGTAACTTTAAGATACGACAGTCTCTCATAACCCTTCTGCCTCCATTTCAATGTGTTAACATGGCAACGCCCCGGTCCACAGAGACGAAACTCACCATAAGTATTTATGCCAGGGGTGTCCAATCTAATCCAAAGGGCCAGTGTGGGCGCTGGTTTTTGTTACAGCCCGACAGTAACACACCTGATTCTACTTATCGAGGCCCTCATTGAACCCTCTGATCCGTTAATTAGTGGAATCAGGTGTTGTGGCACTGGGATAAACCAGAAACCTGCACCCACACTGGCCCTTCAGGATAAGATTGGACACCCCTGATTTATGTAAACGTTTCTTGTTCTTTAATAATAGGAGAAAACGGGGTAAGTTGAGCCACTTTTCATATTCAGGATTCCTGAATCAAGGCAATTATAGTTGTGTTGCAAACTAATATACCAGCATATATTTCCGGATGTTGTGCACCCCTACAAACAATCTGAATGACTGTAAACATAACTGCCTTGATAATATAGCATGTTCAAAAAAAGTGGTCTTGTGGCACAACTTACCCCGTGTATGGGGTAAGTTGAGCACAGTACCAGGGTAAGTTGAGCTGACTCCCTCCCTCCCTCCTTCCTTCCTTTTCTCCCCCTCCCTGAATTACGATATTCCACATTGAAAAATGTCTGTACTGAATGAAATAAGTCGCATCTTCAAATCCTTGTTTATTTATAAAACACAATTTAACAAGCAGGCCTACAATAACTTTTTTTTTTAAATAATTTTTACATTTAAAACTATTTTAACAAAAAATGAGGGATCCGAAGCATCAGTATATGGGCATTTTTCTCAGTACCAGCACTTTTTGGATGTCTTTTTTTTTTTTTTTTTTTAAGTCGTCTGATTTTGATTCTTTTTTTCCCCAGGGGTAGGGTTGCCCCCAAGGTACTCAAAAAACCACGAGGCAGAGCTTAAACCAGGGCAGAATTTTTTGGGCAGGCCAGTTTAATTTTTTAAAATTCAATTTAATCGCAGTGTCCCCGGATTCGCTCAACTCCGTTACTTTTTCAAGTGAGGCTCTCTCCTGGTACATTGTGATATACCAAAGTTCTGAAACTGAGTGAATATCACCCTTTTCAATGCCTCTGATTGAAACGGATAAACCATTACCATTTTACTTACCTCCATAACCAATATTGGTAACAGAGTTGAGGTTATGGAGTGGAGTGTTTTTCAGAGAAGTGGAATTTTCCATGTACCAGTGCAGTAACTTTTGATGCTTCCTACCATACCATGGAGGGTTTTGCACAAGTATTATAAAAAGCATGATTTAAAATTTGTAATACCATTACCATGGATTTTAATGAAGGTAACGGAGTGGAGTTTAAAAAGTATACTCACTATAGGATGCCAAAATTTTGAGAAATTTTGAAATAATCATAGAGCCATTTTGAAAAAAGTCCACATGGCCGCTACGGGGGTCACATAAAGGTTCTGTTTGCATGGGCCATATGCTGTGATTTCAGCTTCTGTCTCCAGGGGGAGTCTGTGTAGTGACGGTTATGGAGTTGAGTGGGTTTTTTCGGACACCCCTATTTTCAGTGATTTTTCTCGGAAGACCACCACCTTTGATTTTTTTTTTTTTTTTTTTAGGATATTTATCTCGGTGTCTTTTAATGTATGCCTACAGTTTCCAGCCAAAGGAAATTGAAATCATTGGAGTATTGCGAGTTTCAAAAATATCATCCAGATTTGGGACACTCCCAAAATGCCCGAAAATCCACTTTTTTGACCCCAAAAATGATGGATAGAATGAAAATACACCCATGATACTTTATTTTCAATTAGTAAGGACACACAGCTATAGTTTAATAGGTAAAAAAAACTAACCCTGTGGGATTATTTAAAAAATAAGGGACCCGGACTTTGCATTTCACTAATAGTGCCCATATTGAGAAAAATACCCATATACCATACTCCTGTATCTGCTACAATCTTCAATACAAATTAAACTCAAGGATAGGGTCTATCCTCTGTCTGAATTTTCTCTCTTCACGCTCTTTTCTTTAGAGTACCTGCCGTATGGCGAACGCCATTGATCCTTTTGGATCCCCGTGTATAAACATTCGTAAATATAAGACAACTCTCGAGTCCTCTTATTTTTTCTCCAAAATATACGATTTTTGTAGGCATATGAAACTCTGTGAAATGCTTTACGAGTCTATTTTAACGAGTTCGTAAGTCTCTGATCTCTGTGAAACACTCTTAGCTACGAACTCGTAACTTCCTAAATGTAGCACATAATCGTTCGTATCTGACCGCTGACGATCTCTGTGAAACGCCTCCCTGGTACATAACCTGCGTAGACCAGTCCTTAAACCTGGATGTGGTTTGCGTTACTGCGCAGAGCACTCTTCTGTAGGTAGGGCTGCTACCTGATGGCAACAACAGCGTCAACCGTGTACTCGGTCAAGCAAGAGTGACAAGCCTCTCCTCACCAATCATATAACTGCACTCTTTCTTGCTCCACCTTTTAGTTCGGATCAGTGGGCTGGGTACCTCAATAGAGAGGTACCAAAAAATGGGACAGGTTGGGATTGTTATTTTGGTGCCATCCACAACTTTTGATAATAGAAACGCAAAAATAACTTGATGTGTAACAAACTGATTTGGGCTGCTTGGTGGAACTGAGGCTGTATGGTCTCTGAAGGATTTAGATTTTTACTGTCTTATAAATTTACTAAATTTTGCGGGATTATTATGATGTTCTGTAAATGGTTAATGTGACAGTTTAACTGAAACTTGACTTGAAAATCAAAGTCAAATCTCTCTCCCTCTCCTGCCTTTTCTCTAGGTGCCGTTTGTAAAAATGGATCTTGCAAGGGAGCCGCTGGTGGCAGCAGTATGTGAAGTAATGGCTTCAGTTTGGGAATGATTGGGATTGAGGGAGAAAATTAAGGGGAAAAAAATTGGGAGAAAAGCATGCATGGTTTGTTTCTTAATGTCCATTTCATTTGAAATAAAATTTGATTAAAAATTGAATTTACTAGTTTGTCAGGTGTCATTCTATGAATACTATTAATTTTTTTTTTAAATATTATTTTTTGGGGGAATTTTTCCTTTTTATTTGACAGTCGTATAGTGTAGAGAGACAGGAAGGTTGGGGAGAAGAATGGGGGAAGACATGCAGCAAATGACCTGAGCTGGAATCAAACCCAGGTCGCTGTGGTAAGGACACAGCCTTTATGATACGCGCGCTTAGACTGATGAGCCACCAGGGCGCCCCATGAATACTATTAATTTAAGAAATTCCTGTGAATCTAATTTAAATACCTGGCGTGTGCTTCAAACCCTTTTATCATTACCAGTGCAACTTCAAGTACTTCTATGACTACTATACTCAGTATTGCAGTTTTCAAGATTTCATTAAAATGCATGAAGAAAGAACCCTGTAAAAACAAAAGCTTATTGTGCATTTTAATCTTGTATACAGACTCAAACTTTTATCAATGATGATCTTTCCATGAGGAAAAAAGTTCTACCGCTGATGCAAGAATTGACTCATTTCTAGATTTGTCCTTGGGGCCCAGCTGAGTGAAATCTTATCTAATAGGCAAATCTAGAAATTGAATAAAAACCTTTTTTCACCAGTAGCAGGTAATAGAAATAAGTTTTAAGTTTAAATACAAGATTAAAATTCTAGGGAAGGTCTGTTTTGCAATGAAGTGATTTTGGGAAACATTTCTGTGTAGACAATGAACATTTATCATGTAAGATATTGACTTATATATCATGTAAGATATTGACTTAAGGAATAAGGAAACTTAAAACAGTATGTAGGAATATTGACTTCCTGTTGTAAGATTCAAGTCAAAGTTTTTGCATTACTATTACAGTAATGACATCATTATTATTATTATTGTTTTTACTATTATTATGAAATATCATTAAAATATTATTTGTAATAATTTAATATAGAGGAGGTAAAGATCTGGCAGCCCAAATAAAACTGGTATGACTTGGAACTGGGCCGCATGTGGCGGGATTCTGGCGATGTGCAGGCAGTGTCGGCTCAGTTCCGGTGAGTGGTAATCGGGCCAGATCAATTTTTCTACAACTGGGCCGCATGTGGCAGGATTCTGGCTATGTGCAGGCAGTGTCCGCTGAAGTCCGGTGAGTGGTAATCGGGCCAGATCAATTTTTCTACAACTGGTCTGTATCTGGCTGAGTAATAGCTAATTGACGGCAGAAAGGCAACTGCGCCAGAATCGGGCAGTCATTCAATCTGATTCCGGGCAGATTACGGCCATACGGAATCGGGCCGATTAAAATGGAGTCAGAACCCGGAATCTGCCCGCATCTGGGCCGACAACTTTTTGCTATCTGGGATGTATAACAATGCTATTGAAAATAAATTTGACTGTCCTTCTTCTAATTCGTATGAGCAACTGCTGATCAAGAAAAGTATATTGCGAAAGGTTTAAGTCATTAAGCTTTGAAGGGCGAGGTTTTGGCTTCCCTTTGTTACGGCCGACGAACCGCCACTGATTTAGCTTGGCCTATAGTATTGGGTATGAGAAAGTGCGGCGCCTGTTTAATGATTACCAGCTCGTTTTTTTACGTGCAAAACTTTCACAAAAAATTTTGAATGTTGTGATTTGATATTGCTGGCATATGACCATGGTATAAGCGGAATAATCAACTCGTAGGTGTGCATTACACGGTTTAAAGGCACTTCGCAGAGGCCTCCGCGTCCTGCCTTAAAACCGTGTAATGCACACCTACGAGTTGATTATCCCTTACATAACATACCCAAAGACGAAACATGGGGGGAAAAAAGGAAACCTTGAAGTTCGTTCTTACACCCTCACTACATAGGAACTGCCATGTGTTCACAAAAGTGACGTCACGTCCCCGATTAACACAACTGTAACGATAACTTTATAGTTTCATTACGATTCATGTACATACATACAGCGCCCTCCATAATTATTGGTACCCCTGGTTAAGATGTGTTAAAAGCCTTAAAATAAATTCAATTTTTATTGCAGAAGCATACTCTCACACTGAAAATTGTAGAAAAATGTAACCTTCAACTCAAGTGAATTTTTAGGGAAAAAAAAAATCCCTGACTAAGAAATAATTATTTTTCATAGAATCACCTGTTCCACAATTATTGGCACCCCTAACAATTCCTAGGAAATAAATGTAATTGAAGTATTTCTGTCATTTCTACAGTAGTTTACAAAGTTGATCAGAGTATCTAGGAACATTTAATTAGTAATTCATCACTTCCTGTTTCCCTGGAGTATAAATATGACGTGACACAGAGGCCATTTCTCTTATCCACTCTTCAACATGGGAAAGACAAAGGAACACACCATTAAAGTAAGGCAGATATGTGTCGGCCTTCACAAGTCAGGCAATGGCTACAAGAAAATAGCCACTCGCCTGCACCTGCCCATATCTACTGTCAGAGGAATCATTAAGAAGTTTAAAACAACTGGAACAGCGGTAAACAAGCCTGGACGAGGACTCAAGGTTATTTTGCCACCACGCACAGTGAGGAGGATGGTAAGAGAAATAAAAAGTTCTCCAAAGCTCACGGCTAAAGAATTGCAACAAATGGTAGCATCTTGGGGTCACAAAGTCTCCAAAGCAACCATCAGGCGCTATCTACATGCCAGCAAGCTGTTTGGGAGGCATGCACGGAAAAAACCTTTTCTCACAATCATAAACGCAAACGTCTGGAGTTCGCTAAGCGGTACTGACACTTCAACTGGGACCGTGTGCTTTGGTCAGATGAGACCAAGATAGAGCTTTTTGGCAACAAACACTCTAAGTGGGTCTGGTGGAACACAAAAGATGAGTATGCAGAAAAGCACCTCATGCCCACTGTGAAGTATGGGGTAGGATCGGTGATGCTGTGGGCCTGTTTCTCTTCCAGAGGCCCTGGGAACCTAGTTAGGGTGCATGGCATCATGAACGCTTTGAAATACCAGGACATTTTAAATCAAAATCTGGTGGCCTCTGCCCAAAAGCTGAAGATGGGTGGTCACTGGGTCTTTCAGCAAGATAATGACCCTAAACATGTGGCCAAATCTACACAGAAATAGTTCACCAGACACAGAATCAAGCTCCTCCCATGGCCATCTCAGTCTCCAGACCTCAACCCCATTGAAAACCTGTGGAGTGAGCTGAAGAGGAGAGTGCAGAGGAGAGGACCCAGGTCGCTGGATGATTTAGAGAGATTGTGCAAAGAGGAATGGTCAAAGATCCCTCTTTCTGTATTCTCCCATCTTGTGAAACATTATAGGAGAAGATTAGGTGCTGTTTTGTTGGCAAAAGGGGGTTGTACAAAGTACTAACATCAGGGGTGCTAATAATTGTGGCACACATGATTTGATGTTAAAGAATTATTTCTTAATGTGGGATGTTTTTCCCACTGAATAAATGCACTTGAATTAAAGGTTGGATTTTCCTCTTTTTTCATTGTGGTCCTATATTATTTAGAAAAAAACTGAATTTATTAGAAGCTAAAGAACACACCTTAACCAGGGGTGCCAATAATTATGGAGGGCGCTGTACATACATACTTTAACTGCTATCTACATCTGCTGCTGCTGTCTCAAATTTGCATTCAAAAAATTAATAACTGCTACCCTTACTCTAGCTCTTTGTCTATTCAAATGTATAACTTGCTTTTGATATGTTTTCCTTACTCAAGCCTCCCCCACCTCCCACTCCCACTCCCTCACTCACACACTTTCACTCTCACACTCTCCCACTCTCCCCACACACTTTGTAAATAATTTATCAGCTCCAGCTCATTATTGAACTTGCACTTCATATAATTGTGTGAGCTTTACCTCATTCAGCATCCTTTTCTTGGGCCCACATTCTCATACAGCACTTGGCGGCCCAGCCATGTACTAGGTTGCACCTAGTCTTGTTCAAACACTGTTTGATCAAATTTAAGCATCCATGCCAACAGGCTGTGCTATATATACAGTGCTGTGAAAGAGTATTTGCCCCCTTGTCTTCTATACATGTTTAAAATGGTCGCCGATGAGGGGAAACTCACAACAATGGCAAAAAGCCCTTAAGCAGATTACTGATAGTTTTGATTTCACACAACTCGTGGAGGGACCAACCAGAGTGACGACATCTTCTCAGACACAAATAGATTTAATATTCAGTAACAAGCCTGAGCGAATTGTCAAAACATTTAATTTCATAACTGGACTATCTGACCATAATTTAATATTAATGTCTCGAAAACTCTCAAAGAAGCGTTTTTGTCACTCTCTTAAACCCATGGAGCAATTTAGGATCCCAAAAAGTGAATTTATAAATTTTGAAAGAGCAGTGCAGCAGACTGACTGGGAAAGTCTCTTAACTGGGGGCAACCTAGAAATAGATTGCAAAAGGTTCTCAATCAAGTTACATAACTTAGTTGAAATGTTCTCACGAAAAGTGAAAAGAAAAAAAGGAAACAACATACTTCCTTGGCTTAATGCAGATATATTCAGTTTAATGAAGGAGAGAGATTTTGCTCTGAAAAGAGCTTTGAAGACAAAATTAGCTTGTGATAGGCTTAGGTTTACATCATTACGCAATAAAGTCACAAAAGCAATCAGGAAGGCCAAAGCCAATTTTTTCATAACAATTATAAATGATGCAAAAGGTAACACCAAACTAATTTGGGAACAGATTAAAAACCTAATGGGAACAAACCACATGCCTAAGAAACAGTTACAACTAAAACTGGGAGGTGAATTGGTGCAAGACCCAGCACAAATTGCAATAGCTTTCAATGAATATTTTATCAATTCTGTGGCTGAAATAGCACAGAATTTCTCTTTAACTGTAGAAAAAACTTTCAGAGTTGATGAAAGCAAAACTTCTTTTTCCATTCAACCCATTTCTGAGTTAAAACTAAAGCAATTATTAATTCTTTAAAAATTTCAACAGCTAAGGATATATATGGTATGGATTCACAAATGCTAAAATCTCTGAAAGAATACCTAATCCATCCCATCACACATATTATTAACTTGTCACTATCACAGGGAACCTTTCCAAGTGCTTGGAAAACTGCAATTGTATCTCCTATCTTCAAGTCAGATGACCCTCACAATGTTTGCAATTACCGTCCAATTAGCATTTTACCTGTGATATCCAAGGTTGCTGATAAGTGGGTATCGGAGGAGCTTGTCCTCTTCTTAAATAATAGTGAATTTAACCTTCATCCATTGCAGTTTGGCTTCAGGGCTCATCATTCTACCGAAACGGCAAACTGCTTGTTTACAGAAAAGGTCTGAGCAATGGTTGATGGAGGTGGTGTTGTGGGTGCAGTATTTTTAGACCTCCGCAAAGCTTTTGACACGGTCAACCATAAGGTCCTTTTGGCCAAATTGTCTGCTTTTAATTTCTCCACATCAACACTGAGTTGGTTAGAGTCATACTTAACTGGTAGGCGACAGCATGTTATTGTCAACAACCAACTTTCACCAGCTCGTGACTTGTGGACTGGGATGCCACAAGGATCTATACTTGGCCCTCTTCTTTTTGCAATATATATTAATGATCTACCATCTGTGTGCCCTGATGTAGAAATACAATTATATGCTGATGACACTGTGATATACACCCAGGCTAGGACAAAAGAGCTGACTGCTGCAAAACTCACCTCCGCTATGGAGAAGATCACTAGTTGGTTAAACCGTTCATGTCTTCAACTTAATGTTAATAAAACGGTAGGAATGTTTTTTACTAAAAGACAATGTAACTTCATGCCAAATATAACAATTTCAGGTCAAAATATTGCTATTGTACCACAAGTTAAATATCTGGGTATCACTATTGACTCCAGTCTGTCATTCAAAACACACATAAAAACCGTGAGTCAGAGAGTGAAATTTAGCTTAGCCAATTTCAAGTACATAAGAAATACAATGACCTTTAGTGCTGCCAAATTATATATGAATGCCATGATCATGTCGCATCTAACATATTGTCTTACAAGCTGGGGACAAACTAACCAGTCTACTCTAAAGCCACTGGCTACCCTGTATAAGCAAACCCTTAAAGTTTTGGATCAGAAACCTAACAGCTCCCATCATTGTACCATTTTAAACAAACACAAACTTCTGAGCTGGGAAGATGTAATAAAATATAGGAACATCTGTCTAGTTTATAAAATCTTGCACAACCTAGCTCCTCCTCTTAAGTCACTCATAACGCAACGTATCAACACATATCGGACTACCAGGAGCACTACCCGTGGTGACTTTTTAGTCCCATTTAGAAAAAGTTATTTTGGTCAATCGTCATTCTCTGTTACAGCCATACAAAACTGGAACTCACTACCTGCCCACATTAAAGATATAGATACTTTCTCCACCTTTACTAAATATCTAAAAACATGGTTTGCTGATAATTACAACTGCTTACATTAAATTTTTTTTTTTTTTTTTTTTTTTTTGAATATGGTGTATGTGTGTTGCATGTGACATGATCATAGACGCTGCCCTTCTGTCTTTGCTACCTGCCAGCATATCTGCATGTTTTTAAGATGAATTGTTGTGAATGTCCTCTTGTGTCTTGTTTTCTAGAATTGTTTTTACTGCATGACTTGCATTACTGTTTTCTGCTTTTAAGTTTGCTTCTTTGACCCCTTACCTTGTTTGTGTTTGTACCTATTAGTTCATATATTTTGCATCATTGTTTGTACCTGTGCCTGTGCTTGCGGCCTGCTGCTCTATTTCATTCCATTTATTTTGTTTGTATTTGTGCTCATTTATACTTGCTTCGCATTGTATTGTATTGTCTCTTTTCCCTTTCCCCTTTTTCCCATTCCCATTTTCCCATTGCCCTGTGTCTTTTCTTTTTTAGGGTGCTTTATTGTCAGCTGGCCGGGGACGACAGCTGAAAATTAGCCATGTTGGCTAAAGCTGCCCTGTTTACTGTTGTGACAGGTAATTGATGGGGACTGTCCTCGTAATAATAAACTAATAATAATAATAATAATAATATCTCCTGTCTGGCCTGGGAACAGCTTGGGGTCCCACAGGTAGAGTTGGAGGAAGTGACTGAGGAGGGGGGCGCCTGGGCCTCTATGCTTAGTCTGCAACCCCTACGATCTGGTTACGGATAAGCGGTGGAAAATGGATGGATGGATGGTAACAATGAATCATAATGTATGAATCGTAAATCATTGTTTTAGTTTCTTTACAGAGTGAATATGTATTTTTTAATAGATCAAATACAAGCTAGCCCCAGCTATGTCTATTTTTTGCCAGATGATATTACCACTAACTCTTTTAATAGTTTTTGGTTTGTGAAAACTAAAATATTAATGATCAACTAACGTGACATTAATGGTCGAGTTATCTTGCAATTGGATGAGAAACTGTACGGCTCAAGCCGCAGACACTGAGGGGGGTTTATGGCTACAAGCCATGAAGCCCAATCTCATGAGAGATATTCTCTGGAAAAGAAACTGAAGTCAAATCACGCGTCAAAGGTCACATAAATGTTCTTTAGAGGTCATAGGTCAATTGAAATGGTTACCTAAGTTTCCTTGAACTAAACTTGGTAGTTTTTGATGTGTTACAAGACAAGCTTGCATTATTAATAAGAAAGATGAGAACTGCGCATAAAGGTCAAGGTCTTTGGGAAAAGGTCAATGCTCACAGGTCAATAAAACATTCAAAAGTCCCAGTTAGAGGATAAGGTCAAAATACACAAGGAATTTTGAGAGATGACCATCAAGTGTCGGAGATCTGCTCCGTAAATGAAAAGCAGTCATAGAAGTCATTGCTCAAAGGTCAAAGGTCTCAAAAAAAAAAAAAAAAAACTAAACTAAACGATATGAAGCATTTGTTAAGGTCCTGAAGTCTGTATAAAATCTTTAGCCTACAACCTGTAGTTTCAGAGTGATAGATCTGAATGAATGCACGTACGGACACGGCCAAAATATAGAGTTCCCCAGCTGACCCGTCAGATGGTGGGGGACTAAAAATTCCACTTTAGACTCATCAGCCCACAGAAAATTTTTTCCCAAAATTATTGAGGGGCATCAAAAAGTTTTTTGGAAAGTGTGAGACTGGCCTTTGTATTTTTTTTTTTTTTTTTTTTTTTTTTGGTCAGTGGTGGTTTTTGCTGTGCATCTCTACTATGGATGCCATTTTTGTCCTGCCTTTGCCTTATTTTGTAGTTGTGCACAATGACTGTAATTGGGGAAAATAGTCCTTCAGTTTTTGATGTTAGTCTGGGTTCTTTTGACCTCCTGGATGAGTCATCGATGTGCCTTCGGAGGAATTTTTGTATGCCGGCCACTCCTGGAAAGGTTCACCCCTGGTCAAATTTTTTGCCATAACGGCTCTCACCTTGCTGGAGTCCCAGAGCCATAGAAAGGGCTTCATAACCATTTCTAGACTCATACATGTTAAAAACGTTTTTCATCTGTTCTTGAATTTCTTTTGATTGTGTCATCATATGCTGATTTTTGAACACTCCACATTGCCAGATAGGTTCTATTTAAAAGGTGTTTTGATTCAACAGGCCTGGCAGTAATCATGCCTGGTTGTGTCTAATGAAATTGAACCCAATTATCAATAAAATTTGATTAATTGATTGATTTAGTGACTCAGACGGCAATTACTTTTTCACATAGAGCCAGCTAGGGTTGGATAAATGTTTTCTTTTAATAAATGATTATCATCATTGAAAACTGCATTTTGTGTTTACTTGGGTAATCTTTGTCCTTTGTCAAAATGAGTTGATAAGCTGAAACCTGAAGTGTGAGAAACATGCATATAGTGTATATTATATACAAATGAAGCTCAACCGGTAGTTCAGGTAGCAAGACTTCTACCTGGACAACAATGCAAGGGAGCACATAGTGCATAAATTACTGATAATTTGCATAAATTACTGATGTAGGAGTGTACATAGTCCTTACAGGCACCTACGTACTTCATAATGAGCATGAAGAGGTTGAAACGTGAGCCAAGAGCAGTGGTCAAGGAGAAACCAATTTAAACTTTGAGCGGGGGTCATGTTAGGCAAATGGAAGAAACTTGGTGACGGCGCTTTGGAATTTTCTGTTAAATCGCAACCGCACATTTAGATATTGTTCAAGACTGGCGACATCGGAAGATGATGCCATAATCCGAATAGCAACTAATTTAAGAATACACTCATCAATGCTAGTGCGCCAATTTTTTCATTTTCAGGTTTGCCGGGCCTGTCGTACATTTTATTTTGCTGTAGCAATGTAATTTCCTGTGAAGGACCAATAAAATATCTGTCTGACTACTGCATGCATACACGTCACAAAAAGCGAAATATTTTTGCCAGATTAGGTGATATGTCTAATATTATAATTGCTAATAATAATTATACATAATAGAAACGTTATACTAATCTGGCATCAAAATACAGTTAAAGTGTCCTATATGTCTGTTATGGTGGAAACGGGCAGACCTATGCCACTGAACCTATTACCACCACATTTGGAGAAAGAGCTCATGATGCTGGGGTGATGTGATGTCTCAAGAATTCAAGAAAGAAAAAATATGAGACTCATGTTCATATGGTGTTCATATCAGTCTCTGTAACCTTTGGGCCTCCAGTGCGTTTGACAACCGATGAGCTTTGGATACAGTTACTTTATCGTCTAGGTATCCGCAGTTCCTTTACCTATGTCTTACGCTATGTACTGACCTTACTGCCCTACCTTATGGGGTGGTCACATATACGTTAGCCTCCGTAACTATCCATGGGGGGGCGGGATTACTGTTGCCCAGACTATGTAGAAGTACAATAAGCATGTTTGGTTCAACTAGGTTAAAGTAAGTTAAAGTACGGCCAAAAACGTAGTAGCCCTTAGTTGCCCGTAGATTCATGCCAAATTATGGTGTATGCTATATTTGGCTATGGTAGGCTCCGTTATTACTATGGTAAACTACGTGCAACTACATTAAACGAAGTCACTGCTACATTAATAAAAATGCCTGCTACCATGGTTATCTTTTAAACATGCCCAACAGTTAAACCTCCGCGCACGGTTTTCTCACGTTAATGGCCAAGTCATTTCTACAGATAGCCACGTTAGGCTATGGAGGCTTCCACTACGCTTAACTACATTATTTAACGTATGTGTGACCGAGAGCTGGGGACAAATCAGCATTGGAACTCCTGACAGAGTGGGTCGGTGGCCTCCATTTGCCTTCAGTAATCAAGTGTGTCATGTTTGTTGTGTAATATCCCTCACTACGGAAACCATCTGCTGGGAACCAGTGTCCCAAGTTGGCAAAATCCACAGCCCTGTCTCACAATACTGTTGACAAGAAATGTACAATTCATTTTCTATGTTTTTATCCTAATAATTGCCTGAAAGTATTGAGAATGAAACAACCTTAGTGTGTGCACTGATACATATGTTTAATCCATACCCACCCCAGCAACAGCCTATTCACTCCTGCCGTTTGGCAAAAGGTCAGTACAGAGGTATTCACTGTCATTCCGCTGGACTACAGAGCTGCTTCTTTCCTTAGACTGTATGAATCCTAATTCATCCTCAGTACTTAAATGGGTAGAATAGTATCTAACAGAGCTATATCAATGACCTAATTCTATGCACTTACTGCAAATCCCTTTGAATGAAAGCGTCTGCAGAATAAATGCAATGTAATATCTTGCATCTCGTTGTGCATCCGTTTGTTGTAGAATGACAAATAATACACCTTCTACATTTTAAGTAGTACAAGACCATGGCCTTAATGTGTACTTCCAAGTTGGACTCATGCAGTCACAAAGAGCGTCGTCATCAGTGGCGGCTGGTGAACTGGCAATAGGATCATTCCACGTCAAATCGTCCAGGGGGGTGTGTGGTGGGAAAATAATCTTAAATACTGTAAAAATCAAAGTATTACAATAATCACAGTTCACCAGAACGTAGCCAGGTTCATATGACCCTTTAAAAATACCAAGAGGGAGTTTGGAGCTGAGAAAAGGCAAAAACTCACAAATCTGTCAAAAAACCTGATAAAGATGCTCCTGCAGAACCTTCAAGGCCGGCCTAGTGAGCTAACCCTCCGGAATGACCATATCAGTCAGCCTGGTCCCACTACCTGAGCATGCGCACCTGAGTGTTCTGGAACCATCCATTTCCTCAGATAACTTACTAAACTTTAGGACAACCCAAGGTTTGGGAGACTTAGGTGTGGTCTTTGAGCGTCCCTGGTGGCCGAAAATGAAGGTACGCTATGATGTAATGGCAAACTTGTTACTAAGGGTGGAGGGTTGCTGTGAGACAATGTACCGATCAGAATTAATAATATTGGATAAGGTGGAAAGAGTCACGTTTAATTCCACCTAAAGGAACGTGCCAAAAGGCCAATAAATATGAGCGTTCGGACAAGTGGTGGTCAGTGGGCGTGGGGTGATTGATGAAGAATGAATGCTACGTGGTTTGTGCAGACCAGCCTGGGTTTTGTATTTTACTTTGAGGAGGAATACAATAAACCCGATCGCATCAGACTCTGGAGAATGGATCTATTTTTTGGAGATAGATTTGCCTGAGTCAGTGGAACACTTTGTCCATTCGCTCAGGCTAAGTTTTTTCCTACGACAGTTGGCGAGCCTGACAGCCAGGAGGAAGAGAAGAGAGGAGCCAGAGGTCCGATATGGAGGCTACTATCTCTGCATTCAACAAGTGGCCATGATAACAAAAACAAGGTAAGCAGAGCCTTTTTCCGAAAATCTGCACTAAATAATTGTTGGACTTCAGAGTGGTATGCAGCCAGCCGGACCAAGGCAACTTAGTCTCTCCTCCAAAAGAACCTAGAAGTAAGATTTTAAATTTGATTAAGTAATTTGGCCAGAAAAAGAGTCTGATGTGATGTGTGCCTGTCATAAATATTGCATGGTGCTATGTCTGTGTGAGTGTGTGTTAAATGTGTTGATAGTGTGTTGGTTCATTGCCTGCGCTCTTTCGTGACGATGTGGTGGCGCAGACAATAAATGGACTGCTATCTGTTTCACCGGTGTGGCAGTTACTGAAGGGGTAACCTGCTCTTAAAGCCATTGCTGAAGGGGTAATGAGCTGTAATTAAGGAATAGTTGCTGAAGGGGCAACTCAGCACGCAAAATAATTCGCTTAGAAAGTGGGCGATACTGGCCAAAATAAAAAGTGTGTGTATGCATGTATGCCGGCAGAAAGAGAGTGGTCTAAGATAAAAGCGAGTTTTGTGCGAGTGCTATGAAATCTGCAAAGTGAATGGCGTGTGTCTTGTTTGAAAAAATTTATGTATGTTTCTTGTAAAGTCTAATATATGTGAATGTCAAATCAGCAGAAGAAAATAATTAAAATTTGAATATCTATTTTATAGAAGGACTAGAACAAGCAAAATATAGTTTGGAGCTGATTGAAATTTGTATCACAGTTTGTGCTTGCGCAATAAAATTCGAATGAGACCCCAAAGTATGATTAAACCTACTCAATCAGAACCAGTTGAAACTGTAAATAATATAACGCTATCTAAATAATTAATATAATTTACTCATATGTTTTATAAGTTGCGTAGTTAGTGATAATATGGAGTTCTGACTATGTGCACAGCTGTTTATAGAGTGTTCAAGTCTGGAGCTGTTTTACAACCAAAAATAGGGAGGTTAATCTGCTGTCTTATGCAGCACAGAAGTTGTATAAAAAAATCAGGAGAGAAGAATGCTGTTATCAAGAGCAGAAAAAGCATCTGAAATTTCAGTGAAGTACAAAAGTAGTTGCGTGTACATTGAGAGGGATTTATAAATAGAAAAATAGTGGCATAATATGCAAGGCTTTTTGGTGAACGGGTGGAGGAAATAGGGAAATATTTTACATAGAAATTACTTTTTGAGTGGAAATGTGATGTTATCAGTTTGCACACGTCTGGAATACCTTAGAGAAAAGGGAGTTGCGGGTATGATTCCTGCCTGTGGAATGTACTGTGTGATGAAGGAAAGAAGCAGTTTTGTCCAAAAAAAAAGAAAGTTTGCTAAATGCTGGGAAAGGAGTTTGTGGTAAATTGTAGAGAGAGTGATTAAAAGTACAGGCTCCGGTAATAGGGAAAAATCAAGGGACAGCAGTGGAGATTTGTGACAGAAAATATCCAGATTTGGGAAGAAAAAAACACTCCGTAGATGAAGGGGCGAATGGGTCATTTTGTCCAGAAAAAGAATATGAGCCGGCCAATGTCAGTAGCGAGTTAAATTAGTGTTTTCCATGTCTAGAGTCTGAAGTTTGTTTGTAAATGAAGGAATCAGTTGAATAATACAGTGATTTAAGCTTTACTATTTTGTAGTGTTCTTCATGGAAGAAATAGCTGGATTCTGTTAGTCAGGGCATCAGCGGATTTTGTCAGCAGAGTAGATTTGGCAGTGAACGGGCAAGATGACAGATGTATGTGTAACCTCTATGTGCTAGAATTTAAGATAGGCTCATGGAGGGAAGGTTTTGACATGGTCCACTGCAATAATATACTGCATTAATCCACTACAATTAATTAAATAATTAAAAAGAATGGACCAGAGTATAGTCGGCTTCACTGTAATAAAATTCATACAATTTTACTGAGATATTACATAGAATATGAATACAGAATGAAACAATTAATCATCCCTGAGTGAATAAATAGATAAATAGGTGAAGTGCAAAGAGATCTAAAGAGATTGTGCAAGAAAATTCAGAATGTCTAAAGTGGACAGATAATACAACAATATGTACAGTAATAAGATATAGACTATTCTTGTAAACTATAGAAGGCTATGAGCTCACCTTTTTCATACCCATTACACTTGGATCCAATGAAAATATTAATAGGCCTAAAGTAGCAAAATAAATAAAAGAATAGTTAAAGTAGCAAATGAACAAATAAAAATGAAACTTTATATGAGTTGATGAACAGGTAAAATAAAATAAAAAGTTCGACGCTGTTAGAAGATGTATGTAAAATCAGTGTAAGTGTTCTTATACTGTAACCCGAACAAAGATCGTCAAAAACGGCGTTATCTTGAGACTCGCAGCCGGTCAATCAAACCGGCGTTATCCTGTGGCTCGCAGCCGGTAATGAAACCGGCATTATCCTGAGACTCGCAACCGTCGCTTTTGCTGGAACAGGCGTTATCCTGTGACTCGCAGCCGTCTATGCAGGCGCACGCTCAGATGCTGGGGCGATGACCACAAACGCACAGAGTTCCAAGGGGAGCGGTTGGGCTTTGGCTTCTAGAGCCCAGGCACGCAGACCACACTAAGGGATTCCAGGCAATGACAGTTGGGCTCGAGCACACACACACCACACAGGAGCCGTTGGCTGGCTCTTCCAACACTGCACAGGCTCTCCGCATAGGTCGGTACAAGAAGACGGTATCGGCTGTAAAACCGTTAGCCCGGCAGGAAGATGTAGAAAAACTTAAATATAAATATAGGAAGAAAGATCAAAACGCTGCACAACGAGCAATGGGCTACTCGCTGTGGTTCCTCTTGTACAACGAACTAACTTAAGTCTCAAAAAGTTTCATAACTAACAGCTGGCTAGCAGACCTAGACTTAGTATTGCTATACATTATTATTTTATAGCGTGGTGAATGTGCAGGTCACAACTTGTCCACGAGAATGTTTTGGAGCTGCTGGATTACGTATTTCATGAGTTTTTAAGGAGCGAGGGACCTGTACCGTTCACTTTCGTTATGTTCGCTGAGCAACTCGCGTCTCACCCCCCCCCCCGAATCTCAAAACAACGGGCACGGATAACTAAAGGTAATGTACCTACTCATATGACTATAGGGATTATGGCAATAGGCCAATTTGCCAAAATGTTGAAGTATCCCTTTAAGGTTAAAAGTGAGTTCATCATTGGAATGGGGCCTAGACTAAGGGTGAATCTGAGTGTAATCCTTGGGTATTTACCAATGCGAATGAGTGAGGAAAAGGTGCCCTGAAGTGAACATAATAGTCGATCTAAAATATGAATGGCCTGATGTAACAAAATAAAAGTGATACTTGGGCAGTCTTCATTTTAAATATTTGTTCTAAAATAATAAAATATGCCCAGATGTTTGAAGCTTTGAATACTTTGTACCAATAAAAACTGCAGCAGTAGTGTAGGGGAAACATCTGAAGGAAATGTAAATGACAGAAGCGACCGCCAGAAATTTACAGTAATTTAATCCCAGAGAGGTGTTTGAGGGTAATAACATTGTTTGTGGTTATAAATTAAATAAACATATGCCTCTCTTGAATGATCAGCAAGCATAACAAGAAGAAAGTTTAGAGGAAGCAACAATTAAACATTGATTGTGCAGAGGCAGACAACAACATAATGATGTTCCTAATTTGTGGCTGAGAGCATTACTTGCTTAACTGCAATTTGGTGGAATCTAAAAGTGATAGGTAGGGAATATAGACTGCGTCTGGAATTATAGCACAACTTGGATTAATGTAGAAAATTTGAGGAAATAATATAATTGAAAGATAATGAAGCTAAAAGTAGAAAAACAAGTGAAAACAGTAGGAAATTAAAAAGCTGAAAACAGAGGAAAAGCGCATATCCAATTTTGGATGGTGGATGATGGATGATGGATGCTGTAATTTTTCATCGAAAACACATCTGGAAAGTGGATAACCTCAGAAAAGGTTTGAATGTCTTAAATATATATTTTCAAGTAATATTTACATTTTAACGTTATGCTGTTGAAAATGATGTGAAAAGAAATCTCTGTAAAATATTTTTACTTTTAGTTCTATGTCCTTTCTGAAAATATAATCTTGGGAATCAATCTTGAGACTTAAACAAACAATAAAAGCCTTCAAATTGAACACCTTGAAAGAAACTGAATATTTCCAAGTTAGACTTTCCTGTTGCTTAGACATAGTTTATGGTATCAGCAGTTCATTTCTCAAGTTCAGTTCGAAGCCTTTTAGTTAGATAGATAGATAGATAGATACATACATACATACATACATACATGATCATCGGGGTCGGGAAGCGTTTCACAGGATACATTCACGTTGTGTGTTTCTGGGATAGCACAGTTGCAATGACTCTGCAACCTTGGCTGGTTAAGGCAGTGATACCCTATGGAATATTTGGCCCAGCTGAAAAATCAACTAACGTACGCAAAGAAGAGAAAGAGAAAAAGAAGTGAATTACTGAGGAATTTGCCGTAGTGTTCCAAGTCATTCGTAAGGGAAAGTAACGGTCCAAAAGTACAGTCTCAATAATTAATCTTGAAATTGGCCTCGATAACATTATGCTTGTATTTTCGTGTGACCTTTGGGGAATGCTATTTTTGAACGTTTTTACCGCTCGGAACCTGTTCTCGACACTCCCTTCATGGCTGCCCATCTTCTCCCCTACAGGTCCTGCTCATAGGATCAGTCGCCGACACCTTCTCACCCCATCCCTCGGCACCCACCCCACAATTCTAGTCTCTGGTCCGGCCTCTGCCTGACAGCCCAGCCCCCGGGTTGTGCCCCTATAGTCCTTCACTCTAAGCCCCCTTCCCTTGGCAGTTATTACATTATCGGGCAGGCAGCTATTACATTATCGGTTGAAGTCATTACATTATCGGGCAGTTATTACATTATTGGTTAATTTTATTACATTATCGGGCAGTTACTACATTATTGGTCTGTTATTACATTATCAGTTGCAATAAAGCTTTAGAGAAGGGCTGGGGAACCTTATCCAGAAAGGGCCGATGTGGGTGCAGGCTTTCATTCCAGCTAAGCAGCTGCACACCTGATTCTACTAATCAACCTCTGGAATGTTTGCTATGGACCATGATTAGTAGAAGCAGGTGTGTAACTACCAGGTTGGAATGAAAGCCTGTACCCACACCGGCCCCTTCTGGATAAGGTTCCCCACCCCTGTTCTAGAGGAAGTTCAGTCCGGAAGCTTCCTTTCGCATTCTTCAGCCAGTTGTTTATTTTCATTCAATCTGCTTTCACTTCTCTAATGCATACTTCTGTAATTATAACTGTGATCATGTAAGGCAGTAAATTGAGTCATCAGCTGATAACATCCAGCCAATACCACAGCGACTCATCTACACTGCTGGTCTATCGTTTCGCTGCTGTCTTTTAAAATATGATTCTGTCTGCTTTTAGCAGAAGTGCCGCAGTAGATCAAATAGCTATAAAAAAGTTCATGCTGGTCCTGATAGAAAGGTATCAGTAAACACAGCGCATCACAATTTGTTGTGTACGGGGCTGCGTAGCCACAGACCGGTTGGAGTGCCCGGGGTGACCCCCCTCCACATCTGAAAGCACCTACAATGGGCACATGAACATCGGAACTGGGCCACAAAGCAATGGGAGAGGGTGGCCTGGTCTGATGAATCATGTTTTCTTTACATCATGTGGATGGTCGAGAGCGTGTGCGTTGCTTACCTGGGGAAAACATGGCACCAGTATGCACTGTGGGAATAAGGCAAACCAGCAGAGGGTACTGCCACTCATGTGGATTTACTCTGACATGCATCACCTACATAAACAGTGTTGCAAAACAAGTACACCCCTTCATGGAAATGGTATTCCCTAATGGATGTGGCCTCTTTTAGCAGGATAATGCATGCTGCCTCACTGCAGAAATGGTTCAGGAATGGTTTGAGGAGCACAACGAGTTCAATCCAGGAAGGCCCCATCCTGCAACTTACAGGACTTAAATGATCTGCTGCTGACGTCTTGGTGCCTTCAGAGGTCTGGTGGAGTTTATGCATGCCTTGACAGGTCAGGGCTGGTTTGTCAGCCAAAGGAAAACCTACTCAGTAGTGGGCAGGTGGCCATAATGTTATTGGCGGCCAGTGAACTGGTGACAGGGGAGGCTCAAACCCATCCCTTGAAAATAATGATTGGTCATGACCTGTTTTCAATCATTCATTTAAATTACCATTACAAAAGGTCCAAAAACTCTCAACATTATCAGGTGTGGTCAGTTTTCATTAAAGGGGACCTATTATGCTGATCCTTCTTTTAATACATATTAGTAATGTTATAATGTTGCAGTGTTTCCAACAGAATTTTTGGAGACTATGGGGGCACATATGTGGTGGCAGACTGATGTCTGGAGGGGGTCATCCGGTATGGTAATAATTGCTGACTAAAGCAGAGGAACGTAAATATACCACTAAACTCACGCGGAATGCGTGAGAGTTGACAGGTGTGTGTTATTAAAGGGGACCTATTTTGCTATATTTCCAAGGTTATATTTTGATCTTGGACTCCCCTAGAGTACTCCTGATTGTTCAAAGTCCAAAATCCTCTCAGGACTCCTGACTTGATTCTTTGTCGTCATGGGAACCACGACAGAATCAGCGCCAAAGTCAGCAATCACAAGAAGACTTCATCAGAGGAAATAAAGAGGGTTCATTTTAGCATGTAAACTTTTGGTAAGGCTAAAACACAGCAAACTTGGAAAAAAAAATCTAAGCATGGCTACATAGTTCTGAAACAACATCCTTTAGAAAAACGAGACACAGACCAACTTGTACTAAAGAAATAGGAAGAGAAGAGTGTGGAGAAGGGAAGGAACAGCTCATGATCTTAGGCACACGACTTCATCTGTGAAGAGTAGTTATGTATGGGCATGTACGCCAGCTAATTGAGCTAGTTCCCCTGTATCTACTGGTGATGAGACTTGTCAAAAGCTGGAAAATAAATTCTGAATTGTATAGGGCTACATTATTTGCTTTGATTAGCCATATGCATCAGAACTAATAGGAAAACACTTTACAGTACAAATGGATGCTGACTTGGGAGCGTACTGCCAAAAAAGCACAGCGATTTGTTTTTTCGTAGGCCTATGTTTTTATTCAGGCTATCAACCAGTGTTCTATGTGGGTTATAGTAATACGTCAGTTTCCAGCTGTGAGGAATACGTGTCAACGGTATAGAATGCAAATGTAGTCACTGTCTAATATCATATTTGCAAACTTTCCTACTCAGACTGGTAGAACCTAGAAATCAATGTTGGCCATACAGGAGGTAGATCTGAAAATTCCTGCCTGACTTAATTGTCTCTGTTGCCTTCAGAATGTTGACCATTTCTGTAGGCAATATTGTGAAATGACAGCGCAGTGTGCCAATCTCTCGCGCGCTCTCTCACATTAAAAGTCAATCTAGCTCACTCAGCAGTCAACATCGCTCAGCCTTAAACTGAAACAAGCAATAACTCAACTAGGTAATCCAGACAAGATTGTTGTTCTTTAAATAGAATTAAAATACCAGTGTTCTACAAACCCCAATGCCAATGAAATTGGCACGTTGTGTAAAACAGAATACGATGATTTGCAAATCCTTTTCGACCTATATTCAACTGAGTACGCTACAAAGACAAGATATTTAATGTTCAAACTGATAAACTTTATTTTTTTGGAAATATTCACTCATTTTGAATTTGATGCCTGCAACACGTTCCAAAAAAAGCTGGGACAGGGGCATGTTTACCACTGTGTTACATCACCTTTCCTTTTAGTGGCCCTCATTTATCAAATGTGCGTCCACCAAAAAAATGGGTGTACGCCAAATCCCCCACAAGGATCGGCATTTATCAATCTGAACGTGAGCGAACGGCACACAAAAATCTCACGCCAGGTCTGACCAGGTGTACGCACATTTGAAACCAGCGTACAACATGCAGGAACGAGTGCAGCTGTCAAAAAGATTAATAAACCATATGCAGCGATGCGGACGTCATGCTGTTGTCATTAGTAAAATGAAAAATAGGCTAAATAAATAGGTTAAATAAATAAGACACCTGTGTTGAGAAATTGATTAAACTTATATTTTGTAGACAACCTGCTTGTCAGGCCCGACGGCTGACAATTACAATCAATTTGATTAAGCGAAATGCGCTTACTAGTAAAAGTACAATGAACAGTAATCTGTGCAGACTGTGTTGTGGTTTTCATCCAGACATATTTTCAGATTATGAGGTTCCCCCATCCCCAAGCAATTGGAGAGAGACAGATTCTTCAGACAATTAGGCTTTATTGTGGCATGTTGTTGAATATAAAGCAGAGTTCTTTTTGCGCAAGAACAACTCACATCTTGCCTTTCACACCCAGTTTTTATACCTTCATCACAGGAAATATCTTCCAAATATGGTCTTTCCGCTTTCTTGCCTTTCACACCGTTTTTATACCTTCATCACAGGAAATATCTTCCAAATATGGTCTTTCCGCTTTCTTGCCTTTCACACCGTTTTTATACCTTCATCACAGGAAATATCTTCCAAATATGGTCTTTTCGCCTTCTCATTCTCACGCTACAGTAGGACAGGCAAACCAAAACACTGCCAACTAACCTTCAGAACTTCAAAAGCAAAGATAAGGATGCACATCACTACTAAGGACTGGAAAATTCCAGTCAAGAGAGGAAAAATACAGCCAGATGAATAGGATACAAGTAGATACATAAAAGATACATAAATTATTCAATTGATTATGTTTTTAGTAACAACTAATGATTTTACTGAACAAATATTGATCAAAGCTACAGAAATCAAATGCATCACCTGATTATGTTTTCAAATCAACTAAACAGAAGCCTTTTTACTAAAGCTACAGAAGCGCGCTGCTTATGTGTGTGTGAGCTGCTCATGCATGTGTGAATTGAATTGCTTGTATGTGTGTGTGTCTGTGTGCAAACTGCTTGTATGTATGTGTGTCTGTGTACGTGTGTGTGCATGTGTACGTGTGCTGCCTGTGTGTGTGTGTGCATGTGCCTGTGTGCACTGCTCATGTGTGTGTGAACTACTTGTATGTGTGTGTGTTATGTTATGTGTGTGTGTGTGTGTTACTGCTGCTTACATAATATGGTTATTGATTATGATTATTGATTATGGTTATTCAACATGGCAATTGATCTACTGATGTATCTGATGAGAAATATTGACATATAATCCTCAACAACTGTATTTAAACATAATTACCCTCATGCAGCTCCGATCGAGGCGGTGGGGACTCATCCGTGTCCCCACCGCCTCTTATTCCCACGATGGAGGGGGAGCCCATCAGTGCTGCCACGCGCTCCTCGAACGGTGACAGCTGGAGCTTTGAGCCTGGTTGGCCTCCACCGCTCCGTGCGCTGCTGCGCCTGAGCGCCGCAACCCGTTTTTTGGTGGCAATCTTAAAATCGGACCACTTGTTTAAACCTACATGTAAAGCATTTGGATTGTAAATTATGTAGGCTATATAACATGAAATATCATGGATCTATTAATTGAATTTATTAATGAATTAAATCAAACCTCTGCTGCACTCCGGTTTTCCACCCCAACGGTGTTTACCGCAGCTGCAATAGTTTTCCAAACTGCAGCCTTCTGGGCTCCCTTGATGCCACTCTTAAGGCTTCCAAATAAAATTGTTTTGTTTTTCTCCACCTCGGACGTGATAATTTCTATTTCCTCCTCAGTGAAGTTCTTTCTTCTTTGCCGTCTTTCGAGAGGCCATATCGTAAAGTGGGCAGGACTATGCCTCCCGGAGCATGAATTTATAGGGGTGTGTCATGGAAATTATGGTTGGTTTCAGCCGCCAGATTTATCAACGCTACGCCAGTTCTACACCGAAATCAGCAACATGCACACTTTTCGTAAATCAGACGTGATACCGGGAGTTGTGACGGTGCATTCACGAACCACACACGAGAGCAGGAAATCCAAAAATCGTATGCCTTTGAAAGCAGGGTCAGGACCAGAAGACACAAGAATTGCCAAGCCAAAAGCGAAATCCAAAAAGCAAAGTCGACTGGACAGGCCGGGGTCAAAACCAGTAAAGCAGAAGTGCGACGGTAGATAGCAGGCTAAAATCGTAGTCGAAATCCAGAGCAGAGGGTCATACACAGGGCATCCAAAACAGTAAACGTGGTCGCATGGAAAATAGGTCAAAAAGCCAAAAAGACAAAAACAAGAACAGAAGGGCTTAGGCAAAATCAAGGTCGGGCGAAACAGTCGTGGAGAAACAATAATCGATTGGCATACAAGAAGCTCTGCACAAAGGAAAATTGATCAACGTTCTGACAAGGGCTGAACAGCAGTGAGGCCTCTAAATAGACACAAGGGAAGTCACATGCTATGTGGGGAACAGGTGAATTGGATAAGAACTAATTACAGAGGAAGGCACACATGAGGAAGTCCTAAACCACAACAATTGGCAAAAGCCAAGACACGGACGGGATCCACGCAGACAATCTATGACAAATAAACAGCTCCAGTCAAGGAGTTCTAAGTGCACAGACTATGAGTGCAGGAAAGCAATTAAGCACATGCGACAGATCTCGCGGAAACGCAGGGAGAGGCAGAGAAAGCAAAGCAAGAGGCGGAGATTAGAACAGGGCGATTGCGGAGATTGAATTAGTAATAATTGGTAGAGGTGCAGCTTTATAAATTAACCGAAGTGTTCATTAGTAAGTTAGTAATATATACATGGATTAGTTGAGTTAGTAGACTATGATACACAATATAATTGTTAGTATTATTAGTAATCTTGGAAAGCGAGGTGAAGCAAGTAAACGAGAATTGAAGTAATAATATGAAACACCAGAAACCATTGAAATCACCCGAAGCAGGTAAGCACACAGACTGGGGAGACGGACTGAACCAACTGATCACAAGACAGGGGAGAACAAGTGCAATGAGACCTAGAATGGCAGGAACAGAAAACAAGAATGTACAATAACCAAAAAAGAATAAAGAAAAGACATAACCATAAACATAAGGCATGACATCAAAACACTTGACCATGACAGGCGTATGCTGTTATTTACACCAGAATCTACACCAGATCCTATGCAAGTTTGATAAATGAGGGCCAGTAAGCATTTGGGAACTGATGACACTAATTGCAGAAGCTTTGTAGGTGGAAATCTTTTCCATTCTTGCTAGATGTACGACTTCAGTTGTTCAACAGTCCGGGGTCACCATTGTCATATTTTGCGCTTCATAATGTGCCGCACATTTTCAATGGGAGACAGGTCTGGACTGCAGGTAGGCCAGTCTATTACCCGCACTCTTTTACTATGAAGCCACACTGTTCTAACCCATGCAGAATGTGGCTTGGCATTGTCTTGCTGAAATAAACATGGACGTCCCTGAAAAAGACGTCGCTTGGATAGCAGCATGTGTTGCTCTAAAACCTGTATGTACCTTTCAGCATTAACGGTGCCTTCACAGATGTGCAAGTTACTCATGCCATGGGCACTAACACATCCCCATACCATCACAGATGCTGGCTTTTGAACTTTGCGCTGATAAAAATCTGGAGGGTCCTTTTCCTCTTTAGCCCGGAGGGCACAATGTCCATGATTTCCAAAAACAATTTAAAAGCCATCCGAGGATGGCAAACAGTATTTACATCTGTAATTAAAAGGTCCAGTATGTCACAATCCTCGCTTCAATTCCTTGTGTGTCTATTCGCAATTCAGCCGCTGGCATGTCTATTAAGTGTATGTGTGCTGTAACTGCTTTATGTCCTGTGCGTCTCTCCCTTTCGGCTGAATCTTGTTATGCGGTTGTGTGCTTATAATGATGCCATAACAAGTACTTATGCCCTCTTGTCCTCGTGCAAGTTGCTGGATTATAAACTCACTTTCATGCAAATTACTTTTGTCAATGTTTAGTTTAAGAATGCTTTTGTCTTTGTTTAATGCAACTATTAATTTAGTGAAAGCCTTTTCCTTAAGCAGTCATTCTAATCATTTAATTAATTCGAACAAGCTTCCAATCCTAATCAGGTTCAAGTGTTGACTGGTCTGCAAACATAGCAATTATGATTGTGACAAAAAAGTTCTATTTTGTTCTCATCAGGCCAAATGACTCCGGAAGTTGCGAGGTGTGTCAAGGTGTTGTCTGGCGTATTTTAGCCGGGCTTTTTTGTGGGATTGGAGCAATAATGGCTTCCCTGTAGCAACTCAACCATTGCTGATAAGTACCTCCTTACTGTGCTCCTTGAAACAACCACCCCATCTTTTTCCATAGCATCCTCTATTTCTCTTGAGGTAGCTTGCGGATTTTTCTTTGCGTACCAAACAGTTCTCCTGCCAGTTTGGGCTGAAATCTTTCTTGGCCTACCTGACCTAGGTTTGGTATCAATATATCCCTTAATTTTTCATCTTTTAAATACGGACTGAACAGTTCTGGCTGGCATTTAAGTCTTTAGATATCTTTATATCTTGTTGAATCTTTAAGAAGTTGAACTACCTTGTTACGAAAGTCCTTCGACAGTTCTTTTCCGCTCCCCATGGCTCAGTGTCTGGCCAGATCAGTGCATCCACTTGGGAGATAAACTCAATGACTATACACAGACACTGGTTACAATTTAAAAAGCCACAGATGTGGAACCCTTAATAGCCATTTAAACCTGAGTGTGTCATGTCTATAAAACAAGATCAAATATTCAAGGGTATGTAAACTTATGATCAGAGCCGTTTGGCTCCATATTAAATCATAATGATAACTGAAATCACCCAAACACTTACGTGATGATGTGATGGTGTGTTCAGGAACCGCACGCGAGAGAGATAAATCCAAAAAACGTATGCCTTTAATGAGTTCCGGGTCAGTACCAAAAGACACAAGAATCGCCAAGCCACAAAACGAAATCCAAAAACAAAGTCGACTAGACAGGCCGGGGTCAGAACCAGTAAAACAGAGGAGCAACGGTACATAGACGGCAGGCAAAAAGTCGTAGTCGATATCCAAAACAGAGGGTCATACACAGGGCATCCAAAAACAGAAAACGTGGTCGTACAAAAATGGGTCGAAATCCAGAAAGACAAAATCAATACAAAAAGGGCAATGGCAAGAATCTTGGTCGGACGAAACAGTCGAAGAAAAACAATAATCAATGGCATACAAGAAGCTCCGCACAGCCAAATATTGATCAACGGTCAGAACAGCAGTGAGGACTCTAAATTGACAGAAGGGAAGTCACATGCTACCGCAATTTCCGGTGTACAAGCCGACTGGGTATATAAGCCGAGCGCTGTTTTCAAGGCTAAAACAACAGATTTTTTGTGTTTCCGCTATATAAGCCGACCCCCGTTTCTGGAGATTGAATTTATCAAAAAAAAAAAAAAATCCGAATATCATTGGATAAAAGAATTGGTTTAAATTCAAAAGGCTGGCAAAGAAATGGAATTTCTTGTGCAAGTTTAAGTTAAAGTCGCACCACACGCAATACCGAAAGATGAAAAGACGTTCAATTGACCGATCTGCACTGCGTAATCCCATAACACACTGTCCCGTAAATGACACTTTGAGGGACTCAGTTAGATTTTTAAGGCAGACAACAGCATGCAAACAGTCAGTGATTTGTTAATTTTGTTTATCTTTCAAATGTTTTGTTGATTTCACAAACCTTTCTGCAAAAACGATGAACTCCGTAGGCATGTGGTTTTGTTTGACCGGAGTACATACGATTCCAGTTTCAGCAGAAAAAAAAAGAAAATTGAAATGCTAGGAATCATTTTCTTTATTATCTCCATCATCTAAGGGGGAAGGAGGTTGTGTGATCGGTGCCGTTTGTCTGTCTGTGTGTTTCTGAACAAAACTAAAAAACCACTAAACTGGTTTTGATGAAATTTAGCACGATGGTGAGAGAGTCTACGGATGGGTTTTTGGTGGTGATTCTGAATACAACCAGAGAAGGGAAAAAAAACGATTGATTTTGGGTTTTGCTGCCACCTGGCGGTAAATGTGGCGGAGGCACTTCTGAACTCCGAATGTAGTTCGTCTTTTAAGATGACACCCTCTGTATAAGCCGACCACCTGCTTTTAGGACCAAAATTTAGGGCTAAATTTTCGGCTTATACACCGGAAATTACGGTATGCAGGGAACAGGTGAATGGGATGAGAACTAATTACAATGGGAGGAACACATGAGGGAAATCCTAACCACGAAAATTGGCGAAAGCCAAGACACGGACGGGAATCACGCACACAGCCTATGACATTAAAACAGCTCCGGTCAGGGAGTTCTAAGTGCACAGACAATGAGTGCAGGAAAGTAATTAAGCACGTGTGAGAGATCTCGCAGAAACGCAGAGGGAGACGGGTAAAGCTAAGCAAGGGGCGGAGACTAGAACAGGGCGATTGCTGAGAGTGAATTAGTACTAATTAGTAGCGGTGCAACTTTACAGATTTAACTAGAGTGCTCGTTAGTGAGTTAGTAATATATACATGGATTAGTTGGGTTAATAGACTATGATACAAAATACAAATGTTAGTCTTGTTAGTAATCAAGAACAGCAAGGCGAAGGAAGTAAACGAGAATTGAAGGAATAATATGAAACACCAGAAACCATTGAAATCACCCGAAGCAGGTGAGCACACAGACCGGGGAGACGGACTGAACCAACTAGATTTCGAGCCGGGAGACAAGTGCAATGAAACAGAAAATGGCAAGAACTGAAACCTGAGAATTACAAATACCAAAAAGAAAAAAATAAAAGACATAATCCTGAACATAAAACATGAACACGAAAACCATAATCATGACAGATGATCACTATCCTTAAATGAAAGACAAGTTTTTTGCATGATGATTAATATTTTCAAAATAAATGGCAACATTTCACAAATTCAGCTAGGGTATGCAGACTTTTGAGCGCAACTGTGTGCATATATACAACCCCAATTCTGAAATAGTGGGGACAAGGTGTAAATGGTGAATAAAATCAAAATGCAATGACTTTCAAATCACACCAGCCAGTATTTTATTCACAATAGAACAGAGATAACATAGCAAATGTTGAAACTGAGAAATTTTACAATTTTATCCACAAAATGAGCTCGTTTCAAATTTGATGGCTGCTACAGGTCTCAAAAAAGTTGGGACAGGGGCCTGTTTACCATGGTGTAGCCAGGGCCCCCTTAACCTAATGTTAGACCCTGGGGCTGAGAGGTTTTGTAGGCCCCCCTTCCCCACATCCATCCAATTTATAGACCCCCCCCCCCATCCGTCCGATCTACAGAGTGTCATTATAAAACAAAAGTGTATATGTAGGTAGTCTGCATCACAAAATGCATAAGTTTCTTTCGGGACATACAACAGTGATTTTTCCCTCTTTGAGCCAGAAAACACGATCATGGTTTACATGCAGACTTTTTTTCATTCTGATTGAAATCATTCTTATTGAAGATTTCTGGTCAACTGTTTACATGAGACGTGATCTATTCCGATCTGGTGTTTATGTGGGCCACCTTATTTAATCAGAAAAGACGTCTTACAGCTGTGTGACGTGCGCAGATTGATGAAAAAAGTATTCGCTTTCGTTATTGCGCTGTTTATGCTTATAGTAGGTGTTCTATCAATTTCTGCCACCTATCAAGATATGCGGCCTCGCGGTTCTGCGCATGCACAAACCCACGATCTTGGGCTCTATTTCTTCCCTCACATCTTAAATATCATAAAATATCTTACAAATCGTTTTTTTTTTTTCAGTGCGCTTTTAGACCTATAGGCAAATAATTGCATGTAGCCCACAAGCTGGCTTTTCCTGAAAATGCCGAAATCGGACGGTAGTGGCATGCGGCATGTTATCATTAAAAAAAAAAGAAAAAAAGATTTATTGGCTACAACTCATTTTAGCATCTGCGTAAGTTATAATGAGCATACAAATAACCAAGTTGCCACTGTAGGTTGATTTATATTGTAATATTAAGGCAAAAACAAAGACGTTAGGATCACCCTGCATTAAGATTTTTTGACAAAGCAGCACAAATTGTCAGAACACCGGTCTTCAGAGTTTTCCAGCAGTTCTAATTTGTTTGACGTTGCGGTCTGCCGGCTTCTGAGTTTTTTGCGGACTTTTTTTTTTCTTTTTTTAAAGCGTCCTCTATTGTTTTTACTACCATATAAGCATGCAATAATTTTCCATTCTTCGAGTGTTTTTATTAAAATCAACCACTCCGCGTTGACCAGTTCTGCATTCTGCGCTTGAAAGCCACCTTATTTATAAGTGAAGAAACGTCACTCTGCGCATTCGCCTCGAGACAGAGCGTGCACAGACAGAACGCAGCCAGTCACCTTTCCGTTTCACCGTTTACATGATACAATTTTACTTATAAAACGGCTGCTTCCCATCGTTAAATGTGATTGGCTGAGCCGCGTTCCATGCCGGTATAAAATCACTGTAACCCACTGCTTTCTGAGGCAGAGCGTAGCACAAAATATCAGTGCGCGCAACGAACTACTCTGCGCCCAACTGACCCGTTAGGTGACGTTTGTTTCAAGACTTGTAGCTCGCTATTTTAGTGTTAGCGAAGTTTAGCCTTTTAACCCGCTAAGTTGGCTATCTACCTAGCTAGGTATTGCATTACAAAGTTCGATATCATTTTAGCTTGCTAGGTACGTTGCTAACTAGCTCGCTATTTCAGTATTAGCGATAAATTGTTGATTTTTTTTCTTGTGTGTTTATTTGATGGGCTATGTGTAGGGTAACCACATCCATTGTAGTGAACGCTAGCTAGCTGACAAGCTGGCTAGCAAACTAATGCACAATTCAACATATTTTCCTGGACACCGGCAAGTGTGGAAGACAAAAGTCAATCTTCCCTACTCTCGCTGCTGGTTGTAATGATATGGCCGATCGGCGCGAGTTGAGAACAAGGTAACTCGAAAACCGAAACCGAAACGCACGTAAAATTATTTAACTGGGCCTTCGGGAGACCGAAGGCGACATTCCAAATAGCCTGCTTTCATAGTATATCTACTTATAAGGAGTCCAAATAGCCTGATGTCACATAATGGCGCTAGATGAAAAAGCAATCTTAGCGTCTGTGTTGCTTGCCAACCATTCTGTCCACTCTTGCTTGGTGGAAGAACGAATAGTTCTCAATTTTATTGTTGCATTATTACCAATAAATTGTTGATTTTTTTCTTGTGTATTTATTTAATGGGCGATATGTAGGGTAACCGTTTTATAAAAGCAATAAGCCCCTTGAAGCAGTGGGTTACAGTGATTTTATAACGGCGGAGGGGCACTAAGGCACTCCGCTGCGCGTCGTGCCTTAGAACGCCCCTCCGCCGTTATAAAATCACTGTAACCCACTGCTTCTCGGGGCTTATTCCTTTATTTTAATCGGTTTGGGAAAAGGAATATTCTACCCCTCCGCAACCAAATGAAATTCCATTCGGTTTCGCCCTGTTTATTCTGAATGAGGTGTTTGTATGGAGCATTTTTATTCGGTTTGGGCTTCTAAACCGATTTTAATCGGAATATTAGGCTGTAACATATCACTAGCTGTGTTTCCATCCACCTATTTTAATGCGCATTTTCATTTTGCGCTTAAAAAAACCTGAGTGGAAACGGCCAAAATGCGCATCAACTCGAAATATCGCATCAATTTTTTTGCGCAAGGAGGGGGTGGAAAATTTTCCGAATCGATAAAGATAAATGCGCTTTAGTGCAGTGGAAACGGGTTAGCGAACAAGTTATGCGAATAAATGATGGGGTTTAGTATCTACGTCATTTTTGCTTGCCTACGTTGGCAAGCTAGCTAGCTAGTTTGCTACCTCGCAACATTGGTGTGTTAGCTATAACGTTAGAGTTCGTTATCACTTTAGCTAGCTAGCTAGCAAGTGGTTAATACAATAGAAGCGACCTGTAACCTTCTGTGCTAGCTGTAACATTAAAGACTTCGTAACCACTAGCTTAAGTGATTACTTTCATTCGTTTTCGCCACCAGCTTTCCCGTTTGTTTTCCTTTTCGTTCGTCGCGCTTAGTGACGTCATATCGTGCGCCGTCTTCTTCTGGAGAAGCAATGGCAATTTAATCGAGAATTAGCGCCACCTAACGGCACTTTCGGCTTATCTCGTGAAACAAAAGCGCATAACTGAAGTGGATGGAAACGCACACAAATGCGCTTTTCCTTTTGCCGCATTAACGAAAATTCGCTTAAGATTTGCGATACAAGTTGGATGGAAACACAGCTACTGAGCCTACTTGAGCATAAACACAAAAGGTATTTTTTATAACAACCACACTCTGTAATTTATGGTGATGATGAAATTCAATTTGTATTTATTTAGCGCCAAATCAATTCAATTTTCTTCAAGTTATCCCAAGGAACTTTACACAAAGAGACCATTCTCATTCAATTTAAAGAGACAACAATAACCGTCTTTTAACCGTAAAATTCCGTTTGTAATTCCGATTGAAAGAATCTTTCGTACATGTAGACACTCTTCCTCTTGAAATTCATTCCGTTCTTTCTGCGCATCCTTTTCTACCTTTCCTTTCCGGTATTCTACCTCCCTTCGGCTCCTTAACAGACGAATGATAATAATTAAAATGATGTGGTCATACTGCTGCTTCAAAAATAAAAGCAAAATCAGTCCGAAAAAGGCACTGCTAACGTCATTCATGTTGTCGCTATTAGGATCGAAGACAAGCTTAATATTTTTCTTCCGGTAGGCTAAACAGAAACACGTATACACCTATCTGATCCGCTCCCTATTCAATCAGAAGCCTTCCCAGCACCAAACCTTAAAAAGCGATTAAATGCGTCTTCCATGCAAACCCCCTTTCGGAATGACTATTTCCCATGTAAACTCGCAGGAAATAAAATTCCTTCCGAATGGCTTCATGTGGATGAATTCATTCCGAATGAAAAGAAGTCATGTAACCGCGGCAGTTACTTTTTCAGCTCATCATTGCCCCAAAATGATAGGCCCCTGGGCTTCAGCCCAGGTAAGCCCGCGCATTAAAGCACGCTGAAATACACAAGCCTGCGGAAATACACAAGGCCTTCCCTGGAATAGATCTCATCTGAAGGGGAGCATATGTTGCTCTAAAAACCTTTATATACCTTTCAGCATTCATGGTGCTTTTTAAAACATGCAAGAGTCCCACACCATATGCACTAATGCATCCCCATACCATCAGACATGCTGGCTTTTGAACTGAACGCCGATAACAGGAGGGGTGGTGTTTCTCCTCTTTAGCCCGGAGGACACGACGCCCATGATTTCCAACAAGAATGTCAAATTTGGACTCGTCTGGTCTGACCACAGGACACTTTGCCGCTTTGCTACAGTCCATTTTAAATAAGCCTTGGCCCGCAGAGCACGGCGGCGCTTCTGGATCATGCTCAACAATGGCTCCCTTTTTGCATGATAGAGTTTTAGGTGGCATCTTGGATGGCATGGCGGACTGTGTTTACTGACAGTGGTTTCTTGAAGTATTCCTGGGCCCATTTAGTAATGTCAATTACAGAATCATGCCGGTGAGTGATGCAGTGGCTTCCGAGGGCCTGAAGATCATGAGCATCCAGCAAAGGTCTTCGGCCTTGTCCCTTACGCACAGAGATTTTTCCAGTTTCTCTGAATCTTTTGATGATGTTATGCACTGTCTATGATGAGACCTTCAAAGCCTTTGCAGTTTGATGTTGAGGAACATTGTTTTTAAAGTATTCCACAATTTTTTTACGCAAACCTTCACAGGTTGGAGAGCCTCTCTAAGACATCCCTTTTATAGCCAATCATGTTACACACCTGATGTCAGTTAACTTAATTACTTGCTAAATGTTCTTCCAGCTGATTCTCTTGTATATTAATTGCTTTTTCAGCCCTTTCTTGCCTGTGTCCCAACTTTCTGGAGACCTGTTGCAGCCAGAAAATTTGAAATAAGCTCATTTTGTGGATAAAAATGTAAAATGTCTCAGTTTCAACATTTGAAATGTTATCTATGTTCTATTTTAAATAACATATTGGCGCATGTGATCTGAAAGTCATTGCATTTTGATTTTATTCACAATTTACACTTCGTCCCAACTATTTCAGAGTATATATATATATACACACATAAACACACACACACACACTTTTTGGGGTTTTCATTCCTTGGGGCATAATATCCTTATTAAAAGTTAACGAGGTTCTAAAAGACACATATGTTGTAACATACTAATCAATCCAGATAGAATGCAATCAAATACAATAGTGTTATTCTTAACTTTGATAGGTATTGCAAAGGTAATCAAAAATACAGAATAGTTGTATAAAGAAACATTGCTGCTAAATAACTGAAACAAAAATAATACCATTTTCATGTTGCTTTTTATAATCTAAAGTTTGTTTCCATAATTTATATACCTTTTATATCAGATGATGCTTTTCTTTTGGGAGAAAATATATTTGTAAATAAGTAAACATGATAAAAGAGCCTCTTTATGAAAATTTGATTTATTTGGATTCTATTAGTGTTAAAATCACACTTCAGTGAAGAGTATATGCTACCAATTTGGTCAAATGTTAATTTAGGAATTACATTGCATGTCAAACCTTGATGTTTGAAAAGATTTTTTAATCCATTTAATTTTAACGGGCATATTGCAAGCTAGAGTACCCACTGAATCAAAGCATGGGAAAATAGAGTCATAATTCTGGTGAAAAATTTTTTAATATTCACTGCATTGGCGCAGTAATGCATTTTTTTCTGAGGAAATTCACTTCCGCATCGAAAAACGGACCTACTGGCCGCTACGTGTGCAGTGGGAAACGGGGCTGACTGAAACAATCACAAAGGATGGACTACAGTGCTGAAGAGCATTGTGGTGAAATTCTGATATTCACGTCGGTATAACTGTCTCCCAACAGTCGTTTTCAGGTCTGTTTTTGCTGAGAACCACGCCTGTGTCACTGTGAAAGCAGGCGAGACTTTGAATCTCTAAATGATGCGACCCCGTGTCTCATGTATCCAGTGTGGACAGTCTAACCTGTTAACATCGATGCCAAAATTAAAAGCGAGAGATAACCGCAGAGCAGCGCTGCTCACACATGCAGTGTGTTCCAGGCCTTATGCTTTTACCCCACAGCGAAACCCTCCTCCCACTTCACAAACTGGGCAAGGCTGGGGATCATGTCAAACTCTCAGAGCTGGAAGCTAACTTTTTCAAACTAACTTTTACTAACTTTTTCTTTTTCAAAGTAGCACATCTGTTTCTGAGTAGAATGATGTAGGAACACAATTTGTATTAAGTATGTCCCCTCTATTTTCTTCTGTAAATGCACAACACATTTTCAATATCAAATGCTTCAAAATTTGGAGTGCTGTTAATCCCCCAAACCATCCATATTGGTTATTAATATTCAAACTCATACTTCCATGGTGGCAAGTGGTATACAACCCCGAATCAGAAAAAGTTGGGACAGCATATTATATTAAAATTAAAACTGAAAACAGTAATTGTAAATCACCTTTGATGTGTATTACACTAGAAACATGATAGCCACACAAAATTATTTGATGTTTTTCCCATGAATTTTATTATTTTTGTTCAAAATAAATATGTACTTCAAATTTGATTCTTGCTATACATGTTGAAAAAAGTTGGGACAGTGAAGCATTTTCCACTCTGTAACATTAACTTTTCTTTTCACAGCACTTCTTAAAAGACGTCTAGGTACTGAAGCGAAACCAAGCGATGAAGTATTTCAGGTGGAATTTTACCCTATTCCTCCTGTAAACAATGCTGATTTCCCTTCCGTTCCAACTTTTTTCTCAATGTGTAGATGGCCTGAATGACAGGAATGGAAGTAAATTTTAAAAAAGAAATGACACTGACCTCACAAAACATGAAATCTATTGTGTTCAGGCTATCTACGATGAAACATAAGTGAAAAAAATTACAAATCGCAGCTTTTTTTTTTAAAATTAATTTGCAATTGCCATGCTGTCCCAACCTTTCCTGATTTAGGGTTGTGAAAAGCTCATTTTACTCAGGCTGTGTGAGTGGGGGTGGGGAAAAGTAATGTTGGCAATAACGGTAGTGAGTGACGCCAGAGAAATCCAAGGTATTCCCCCACAAAATTTTATCTTCTATGTTTGCATTCTTAACTGTAAAATTTTAGTCCAATGAGGCTCTCAGCCAGCACAGCCACGGCATGAGGGGAAGACAGCGTGACAGGAAATGTTTTTCTCTGCTGGCTCTGAGGGACGCCTTCATTTCACAACGATGATGCAGTCTTTCAGCCACCATGGGTGGATCACACATGGAACTGAAACTGGAAGTGAGACTTCAAGTGAAAAGTCAGAAAATGAGAAATGTGAAACAGGAACTTCACAAACATGTGTCTCCAGATGAACGTTTCCCCTGGTCCACAAATACAGATCAAAAAGCTCAAGGAAATTTATTTTGGGAATATAGAGAATAGAAAACATTTTTGTCTTGTCATTCACAATATATGAAGTGCAAGGGGGAACATGTATTTGCGCTATTCACTGCACAATTGTTTAATTGACAGTTTCTACTTGTGTCATGTCTCCTTTCGGATTCTTTAATAATATTGAGATTAATCACTCCACATTGATAAAAATGTATTTAATAGCACTGATGACATCTTTCTGCCACAAAAACATGCCAGCAAACCCACCAGAAATGCATCTCCAGTATACAATGAATTCTGAGCACGCCAAAATAGCATACAAAAGAAAAAAAATTATTTGCAAGAGAAAATAGCTCTGTGATTGAACATTTAAGACTCATGGTTTCACTCACTCATCAACAGCCCACATTGATCCTCCTTTCTTACAGCATTGAGACATTCTTTAAGATTTTTCTTCTCTGTCTTTCGGAATTTATGGAGCAGTTATGCTTGTGATGCTACATTCAAACACAATCATTGATAAATAAATAATGCAAAGTATTATTAAAAAAAATAAAACTTTTTCAAAGGCAGACAAAAGATATTCCTGCACCACAGGGGGCAAAAGGATGTACAATGTCAAAGGTGCGAAAGCGCATAGAAATATTTTCTTTCATTTGCCTTCTTTCCAGGTGTACAAAATTATGTTCCAAACTGCAGTACAAACTCCCAGGATGTCTGTTCCACTGCCAGCAGTTGTAAAGCATGTTGATAAATTCTTTGAATTGTTTGCTTCTTGTGAGATTTGTTTAAAAGCTGCGTACTTTTTTTTTGGATGGCATGATTTCTGGTTGATCTCACTCTTGAGAAGTGTGAAGCTGCTGTGGACTGACTTGCTCAATCCTACCACAGTAATTCAGCTCGACCTAGATGTGAAGTTGAATTTGCATGCCGGCATTAAACTCAATACAGGTTGACCACTCACCTGCAGTTCTATCTCAGCAGTTGATCATTTTCAATGCCAAACCTTTTTCCAGAACCATTGCAACAAATTTATCTAGAGCCGCAAATTTTCTTTGGAGTATTCACATGTAATTACACATGATAAGATTATTTGGATTTATCCAGTGTGTTTACTGCCCCACCTTCCTCCTGTGGGCTACAACCCCCATATTTGAGACCTCATGCTTATGTGGCAGGCTAAAGGAGGGCCTTGGCGGGGGACTGAACCCCAGACTCCCAGGTAAGAGTCACACGCGCTGACCACATCGCCAAAGAGCCAGGTTTGTTGGCAAGGTAGCCAGCTTTCTTACTTACTGCCCTTATGCCTACTGGCATGTAGGGCAGCAACAAAGGTCCTCCACTGCTGTTTGCTAAGGGCCAGCTTCCGGATGGTATCCCAGTTGTGCTTAAGGGTCTTCAACCCTCCCTCCACAGTTATTCGCCAGCTGTTCTTGGGTCTTCCTCTTTTCCTCTTTCCTTCAGGTTTCCAATGGATGGCTACGCGTGTGATGTTGTCGGGTTCTCTTCCGAGCACGTGCCCGATCCATCTCCATCGCCTTCTCATGAGAATGGTTTCCACGCTCTCTTGATGACAGTGCGCAAGTAACTCTTCGTTTGAGATGGTGTTTGGCCAGAATACTCTTTTTATTCTTCTCAAGCTCTTTGTGTGGAAGAGTGATAGTTTAGTAAGGTCACTTATTGTCATTCTCCAACATTCCTAGCCGTACAAAAGGGTGGAGACGACACAGCACTGGTACAGCCTTAGTTTTGTCTTAGGTAGCCAGGGCGCATACTTATTAGGAGGAATTTCTAGTGATAGGGCCCATCAACTGTCACACTTATTTCTTCACTGATCAGCACCAGAGTCTGCAATTATCATACGCACATTAATGTATGCATTTAACCCTTATTTTAACCAGGGAAGTCCCGTTGAGATTGAAATTTCTTTTTCAAGGGAGCCCTGGGGGTAGAGGTGGGGAGGGAGAGGGCAATTTGCACAGCCAATTAGATCAGGGGATGATTAGGTGGCAGGTCGAAAAAGCCAGGGTGGGACCTTAGCAATGACACCGGGGAACCCCCTACTCTTATCAAAGAGTGTCATAGGATCTTTAATGACCACATTGAGTCATGATCTCGGTTTTAACGTCTCATCCGAAAGACGGTGTCTTCTTCAGTACAGTGTCCCCATCACTGCACTGGGGATTATTCCACCAGAGGGAAGATCGCAAACTACTGGCCCACCAACACCTCTTCCAGCAGCAACTTGGTTTTCCCAGGTGGTCTCCCATCCAAGTACTAACCAAGCACACACCTGCTTAGCTTCAGCCACACGGCTGGAGCAGATTTAATAGTGGTATGGCTGCTGGCGCAAAGTGGTCCACAAATACATATTGGTCCACAATACAGCAGCAAACTTTTAGAGGAATATGCTTTAAAATTATGCTGTCCAGAAACAGTGCAGCGCTTCATAATATGTAAGAGGGATTGACTGAGTGAACTACTCAGGGTTAATATAGGTTCTGTTTGCAGAACTAGGGGTAAAATAAAGAAGTTTGCTTTTGACAAATGCAGCGCTGGTATGAGGAAGTATTTGTTTTTTTCATACTAAGATCAGTCGCAGTTTGCAATGATGTCATGCAGTAGCAGCAGAAGAATTTTAAAGGCAATGTTTCCCTTTGCATTTGTTCCCTATTGAACATTACAGTTTACTTGTTTCAATGACCTTATGAACTGCACTTACTGCACATCGCTTTGAATATTAAAAGTGTGTTTAATTACTATAATGTAATACAGGGCTTGACTTCAAGCGAAAAAAAGGCACTGGCCAACAAAAAAAAAAAAAATTCACTGGCATGGTTTATTGTGAGCGCATTACATAATGGCCGCCAAAGGCGGGCCCAGCAAGCATTAGTTTAAGGTGCAATTTCATGCACTCTGATGCGCTCAAGGGCAGAAATTAATGGAAGTAAAACAGCACAATGCTCCACTTTGTTGAGCAACTTTATATTACATTTTTTGATACAGGCATGCACTAGGTTGCAGTTGTCTTCATGTCATCCTAGACCTTAAATACTTACCTGTTGTTTTCACTTTTCAGAGATGTGTTGCTGCCATTAAATTAAAAATGAGCCAATATTTTCTTGAAATGGTAAAATGTCTCACTCCATTTGTCACATTAAAACATGCCTCCTCGATTGGGGTAGCAGGCAAAGCTCGCCCAGCCTGCGGAGCACGTCTGGCTGGAGTGCTTCGTAGCACAGTTTTTTTGCTACGGATTGCAAGTATACATCGACGATCGTACACTAATCGTGTTCTTGCACACTTTGCTCCACTTTTCACACACGTTGAATCACTCGCACATGCACAAACACACGTTCACACTGCTAGACTCCTAGAAGAGGTCGCTGCGAGCTCCGGCCGCACCGCCATTTGACACACGAAGTCACTCATTAAAGGGATAGTTCACTTTTTTTGAAGTGAGGTTGTATGAGCTACAAATAGCTACTACTTACATTAGATGCAGTAGAAAGCTCTCTGATCTCCTCCAGGTAGCCGCACCAGGGCATAGTGCTGGGTGGAAATTTAGGCGATACACTGTTGTGAACGGAAACACAGAAACAGCGTATTTTTGCGGCCTAAAAGAGTCCTACCTGAAAATAATTCACCATTTCAGTTGTACGCTACATTTAAAAAAATTACAGCACTTTAGCTGCTCGGAAAAAAACACAGTTGCTCTTGAACTAACCAAGTGACGTATTCCTGCGCGAGGCGCATCATAGTTCACTGCGCGCTGTAGCGATCTGCTGTTTGGGTCACAGTAAAACTGCTTGCACAAACGCTTGTATTCACGTCTTTGCATTGACTTTGAATGTAATCTGTGTGCGAAAAACTCGTTTCGCGTCCAGTGTGCAAGCGGCTTAACTGCGGTTGCGAGGTCGGACGGCCGTTTAACTTGTGCAAATATTTCGAAAATGGTCCGTGTGTGTCGCTTTCTTGGACGTGAAAGCAAAGCTGTATCCTGGTGCACTTACAGCTTCCACCGCATTCCTCTGCGGAATATTGGACTTGTAGCTGTGGCTAGTTGCCTCAACACGGATATTGATACGCACCCCGTATCCCTAAAAGAACTCCGTGTTTGCAGTATTCATTTTTCCAAAGAGGATTTCGTTAGGCTACATTCAGGGAAATCTCAACGGTGCACGCTGAAGAGCACTGCTGTACCCAAGCATCACGTAAAAGAGTGAAACACCTGTGAAAAAGTCTAATGTAACATTGCAGCACAAATTGATATCGCATAGGGTCTACGCAGCCACATACTGTGTATCTGCTGTGCTGGTTATTGTAGAGATTTTTTTTTTTAAATTTGAGGCGTGATTCTATGCCATTGAAAATCCGGCTCTGCCACAAACCGCTCAGAGTCTGACCCAAACAGCTGATCGCTACTGCGCACAGTGAACTACGATGCGCCTAGCGCAGGAATACGTCAGTTGGTTAGTTCAAGAGCAACTGTGCTTTTTTCCGAGCAGCTAAAGTGCTGTATTTTTTTTAAATATAGCGTACAATTGAAATGGTGTATTATTTTCAGGTAGGACCTCTTTTAGGCCGCAAAAATACGGTGTTTCTGTGTTTCGTTCACAACAGTGTATCGCCTAAATTTCCACCCAGCACTATGCCCTGGTGCGGCTACCTGGAGGAGATCAGAGAGCTTTCTACTGCATCTAATGTAAGTAGTGGCAATTTGTAGCTCATACGACCCCACTTCAAAAAAGTGAACTATCCCTTTAAGGATACAATGACCGAGCTTGGTGTTGACGTAAAAGCTATTCGAAAGGATACAGACAATTTTCAGTCCAAGTTCGAGCACATGGAAAAGGAGATGGCATCGTTAGCCACTACAGCTACGAACCAAGGTAAACGCATGGATATTTTGCAGGCCGTGCAAAGGCAAAATTGAGACGTAATTATGGAATCAGTGGCCGATATCACTCGACTCAAAGAACAACTGGCTTAGCTGGAGGACAGGAACCGTCGTTCCAACTTACGTCTGGTTAATCTTCCGGAGAGCGCGGAAAACAAAGACGCTATCGGCTATCTACAACGCCAGCTACCCATATGGTTTCCTTCTCTGAGCTCCAGAGGAATGATCGAAATTGAGAGGGCGCACAGAATTCACTTTGTTGGCAAGTCAAACCGACCTCGCACTCTTATTTTTTAACTCCTAAGGTATACTGATAGCCAGGCCATTCTCAGAGTATATAGACAGTCACAATATAGTTTGTGCGGCTGTTTACGGACTACTCCAATTATACTGCGGAGCGCAGGAAGGCCTTTTCACCGGTGCTGGCTTTGCTACGGCAAAAAGGAATTCAAGGATTTCTTCTCTACCCTGCACAACTGAAAGTTACCTGTGGTTCTGAGACCAACGTGCATAAAACCGCAGATGAAGCTCAGAGATTTCTAGAAGGCCTGAAATAACTCAATCCACTTAAAGGGGAACTCTGTTGTGAAATTGACTTGGGGTGTATTGAAACATGATAACGTGTATTAACTTTTGTCGAATACCCCACCTCCGTACACACGCAACATTTCGAAATACAGGGCTTTTTAGCCGAAGCTCCCAACAGGCTTACAATGGTAGTAAATGGGGCATAGCGTTGCCATGCAAAGAAATCACTATTTTTACATCATTAACAAGGCTCAAAGTAGCTCCACACTTCATTGGTAGAATTCCTAGGGCCCTGACATTTAAAACAAATTTTTTGCAATCTGTTCCCCTATCCTACCTATTCATTCGTGCTTGTCAATAAACTTATCATGACTTTCAAGATGGCAGCGACGGGAAACTACCTCAAGGTACTGTCTGCATAAACAGTCTTTTTTAATAAACTGCCTATGCATTTTCAAAGTTCTCAGGGCCTCTTTTTAAATGTCAGGGCCCTCGGAATTCTACCAATGAAATGTAGAGCTACTTTGAGCCTTGTTAATGATGTAACAATAGCGATTTCTTTGCATGGCGACGCTATGCCCCATTCACTACCATGGTAAGCCTGTCGGGAGCTTCGGCTAAAAAGCCCTGTATTTCGAAATGTTGGGTGCGTACGGAGGTGGGGTATTCGACAAAAGTTAGCACTTGTTATCATGTTTCAGTACACCCCAAGTCAATTTCACACCGGAGTTCCCCTTTAACATCTGTCAGCATGCGAGCGAAGAGGATTTTTTTCATATTTTTTAGCGGATCATTGTCTTCGTAATCGGGTGAAGGACTACTTGTAATGAGTATTTTTGCCTTCTGCTCTGAATTCTCGATTAACTTAGCCTGTGTAATGCTCAAAGGGTCCTATGTATAACCTGTGTTTGCTAATCTGGTAAAGTCGAGAAATTTTATCTTTCCTTTGGTGTCAAAACCTGCCGTGAGAAATATTAAATGTTTATTTTCAGATATAAGGCCCATTACCTTTAGTATATCGAAGCGTCAATGGTTTTCATTTACTTCGGGGGCTGAGAGATGCGCGTCCCCATCTTGGCTGGAAGCGACTGTGTCTTAAGTTTATGCCAGTTTCTTTTTTCTTTTTTCTTTTTTTTGGGGATGTGGATACCCTGGCTAACTGGCTTTTTTCTGTTTTTGTGTTGGTACAGTTGTACCGTAAATTCTTACCGTACGCGTAACTCTATTCACTTGCGGGAGTGTCTTCAACTTACTATTTCAAAATTTATTCTATATAGCCTTTGTGTTATATATGACTACACAATTAGGTTTCTGTTGAGCTTGGTTTTCGTGTCAATATTTTTTTTAATGCAAATTATTGTTGGATATTGTATTCTGTGCTTAGCAACCGAGTATTGAGCGGAGCCTTGGTTAATTCTGCAGTCATTGCTTATGACAGTGATAGCAATGAATGATAGGCTATTAATAATTTTATGATTTGGAAAGTTCGCGGATTGAATGAAAATGTAAAGAGACTTCAATGTCCCGATTATTTACGTCGTAAGCGTTTTACTTTTGCTTTTCTTCAAGAGACGCATATGAAGCCATCTGACATTCATCGAGTCATATTATAAAATGCTTCCACATTCCTGTGCTCATAATAAAACTAAGGGGGTAATGATTTTGATGGACAGGAAGCTAGAGGTGAAAGTTGATCTTTCAGGGGGAGATTCTGAGGGTAGGTTCTGTTTTGTAGGCTACTTATTACGTTAAAAAGTTTTAAACTTTGCCTCGCATCTATATATGGCCCTAACATTTATGATCCTCATTCTTCAATTTGAGACTTCAAATTGGAGGCTTCAATTTGATCAAAGATTCCCTACTTGTTGCCTCACATAGCAATGCAATGTCGGCTAGGATGGAAGCACCAGGTCATTTTGATATGTTTTTACGCGACTTGAATCTGTTGGATGCATGGCGTCTTTGGAATCAAAGCGTCAAAGATTTTACATTTTTCTCCTGTTGACATAATACATATTCTCAAATCGATTACATATTCATATCGCCCAATATTTTACAACATATTATTTCGACTGATATTTTGCCAATTTTATTATCTGATCGTGCACTGGCGCTGTACAGCTTTGATTTTTCTTTCGAAGTGGCTCGCACTGGGAGATGGCGATTCAGTGTTTTTCTTCTCCAAAATTCAGACTTCTTGGAAGGCATGACTAAAGAATTAAAGAATTTTCTTGAAATCAACAGAGACCCAGAAATTAACCCTCAACTGTTGTGGGAAGTAACAAAATGTTTTATTAGAGGTTTTTGCATTTCTTCTGGCTTCCTCTAACCTGAAGAAAACCAGAAACCAAAGAATAGCTCAATTGGAGTCCAACATAAAACAGTTAGAAAATCAGCAGAAATATAACTTCCTGCAATCTAGAGTGACTGAACTGGCCTCTTTAAAAGCAGAGTTTAAACCCAATTTGCAATGGGGGTTGAATAATTTTGATTGCAACTGTAGGTATCCTGCAGGAGGATTAAGAGAATGCTTCTTCATTATTCAGTCTCACCATTTTACCTATCACAGAGGTATTTACTCTACATTAGCACTGTCAGCACACTTAGCTCAGGTGAAAATCCCAGTATTTTCTACAGCCATTTGACAATTATTTGAGGGATTGTGTTATCCTTGCAGGTAAATGTAATACCTTGATACTGTTGAAGGTTAGGCTTTTTATTTCTAAGTCTCAATTTGTATACCCCCCCTAAAATTCACCAGAAGTCACCATTTAGGGACCCCAAGATCTCTTGGGTACACAGCCTTATGCTCCATGCTCTATTTCAACCACCAGCTGCCACTGGCTTATATGATTGCGCTCAGTAAAACCCACTTGAAAGACAACAAATGCTAGCAGGTGGCTCAGACGTTCGTCTGAAAACCCTTTGGTTGGATGTTCGACTCCCTGCCACGCCATCACTGGCTATAGCCGGAGGTCCGCATGGGCGAGGCAAGGGATAGAAGGCATTAAACCGGTTAAAATTTGCTAGTTCATCACTCTGTGGCGACCGCTTCTGTTCGGCCAAGTTTATGTAGCTGTACGCACTAAATTGTATGCGGACTACATGATCCTCCAATGGCACAGACAGTGTATAAGTAAGGGATAATCAACTCATAGGTGTGCATAACACGGTTTTAAGGCACAACGCAGAGTTGAATAACCTCTGCGAAGTGCCTTAAAACCGTGTAATGCACATCTACTAGTTGATTATCCCGCTTATACCATGATCATTTGCCAGCAATATCAGATCAAAGCATTCAGAAATTTTTGGTGAAAGTTTTGAACTTAAAAAAACGAGCTGGTAATCATTAAACAGGCGCCGCGCCTTCTCATTGCCAATACCATAGGCCAAGCTAAACTGAACCAGCTAACTTAGTTCAGCTTACCATCATGGAGAAATAGTTTTTTGCCCACGCTAACACCCTTTTACCAGCTGATGACTTGGTAACGGATTCCAGCTGAAACGGAGATTATGCATAACACAACATTATGCGCGATTATACAGACTGTAGCTAACTTGCTACCTGCAATTATAATGAACTTAAGACGGTTTCCGTAGAGCCAGCGAGCTGAACTCAGTCTGTTGTCACAGCATGTAGCTAGCGAACTGTCAGCAGTTGCTGATACATGAAGTGGACACATTAGCTTCCTTTGTAACCGTACACAATTACTATCATTTAATGAATAAAGCGTGATTACTTCGCTGCTTTAATATTTACGTTCATTATTGCTGGAGCACCTATTGTTAACCGCCCCGCAAGACGTAACTTATCTGACGCCGCCAAATTTACTGGAGATAAATGAGTAGCTAGGTTTCTGTTATACCCAGCCAAATGCCAGTGCTCTAACATTGCTATGGTTACAGGTTGGCAAGCGGATGAATTTTGAACGGTAAAACTGTAGGCCGAACTACCTGTGCAGTTCCATGGTTTTGATCAATACCTGCCAGCCAATTAGAAAAGAGTATTCACTCAGACCATGGTATAATTGGTGGTACACTGCATAGTGCAATATAACGAGGGCTAGTCGTCATGTGAGTTGGAGGAATCACGTGTCACGGCATCTTCCTCCTGAGTTGATGGGAGCAGGTCGGCGGGCTAAACAGTCAGGCCAGGGGTCACCAACCGCGTTCCTGGAGAGCTACCATCCCGAATCTCCAATTCGGCACACCTGATTCAACTAATTAGCTACTTAATTGCCCAGCTTGTGGTCTTGTTAAGTAGCTAATTACTTGAATCAGGTGTGCTGAATAGGAGGTAGAGCAGAAACCTACAGGATGGTAGCTCTCCAGGAACAGGGTTGGTGACCCCTGAGTTAGGCTGTGCTCAGGGTGGGGACAAAAAGGGGAAAAATCAAAAAAAAAAAGACAACAAATTGCCCACAATAACAATCTTGATAACATCAAAATTATGTTCTTTTTGCACTTTCAGTGTGTAATGTACCCACCTGAGCAATCAGTCTGCTGAAATATTCTAACTGCTGTTTTAACTGTCCTTGTATTTTGCAGAGCCAACAGGGGGAACCATTGCACTGAGGAAATCTGCTGTCTCCTGACCTTAGGCCAGACTTCTTTTTTAATTTCTTGTTTCTCGGATCCGCCGACAACCCAATTCTGAAAACCAAAAAATATATATATGTATATTTTTTTGCCATTTCGCGGATCCGCCTATTGCCCCGGTATTGGGGGAAAAAAAAAACTTTTTTTTAATTTATCCTCCATCCGCCGACATGGAAGGAACATGATGTTCAATTTCCTAGTATGTATTGGCCAAAGATACTATCAGAATGTACAATTCGCTCATGTGGCTGTTTTGAACAGCCAGAGGCCAGTGTACCAGTGTCAGGCAATTTGCCTACTGTATGTCAGGCAAGTTTGATTAACCCATTTAAACCTGGACAGCATGTGCGCATTTCAAGAACGTGTCGTTGCCGACACAGATATGCGCGTAATTTTGAAAGTACCGTAATTACTGTAAGTTCTGCGCAATAGAAAAAAATTCCAACTGTTCCTGAAAGCTGAGAAGCTGTGCTTCAGCCCAAATACAGGTTACTATCTGCTGGGATTTTTGCATTAGGCCTTAAAGGGTTAACCTCATAACTATAATCCTTGATGTTCCTCAATTGGACAATAAATTTTAAAATATATATTTTTATTTCTTCATCCTTTGCACATACAGGCTGAATATTCCTTGTGAAACAGAAAAGTGCTGAAAAATAATATTTATTTATTTATTTTTTCCCCTCCCTTCCGATAAAGTGCGCGGACGCGGGTTCGCGGTTTTATCCGCACCCGCACCGCTGAACCCACACCTGCGCACCGGGGTGTGGTACGGGTGTGGGTCCAAGCATACGGGTGCGGTGCGGGTGCGGGTATAAAATTTAGAGAGATATGCGGGTGTGGGTACAATCATGTGGGTGCGGTACGGGTGCGGGTACATGTTCCATTTATTACTGCGGGTACAGTGTGGGTGCGGACATAAATTTGCGGACATGCATACCCGCAGTATACCCGCACATTGTAATCATTTAGTATATGCTTACACATGTATGATTGTTGCTTTTGCATGGTTTAGTTTAATTTATACCCATAAAAATGTATTTAATAGCTATTTTATGGGGGTCCTGAATCTTAGAAATCTTATTTCCTTATTCCTTATTCAATAAGATCAGACCCCCCCCCCCCCATTTTATGATATATTACAACATTATAGGCAACTTATTAATAAACCAAATAACTTAACCATTATGAGGTCATTGTGCTCAAAATCTTAATTGTGAATTTTCTTGTTCATTGTCATGCTTTAAATCAGTAGATGTGATCTTAATCAAAATGTATAAAGCTTGTATTTGCATATCTGTTTCAATTTTGTTTTAATGACTGTTGGCAAAAAATGGCAAAAAATTTGATGGTAATTATCACCTGGAGTTGAAACAGTGGCTTCTTTTTTCAGACATGTCGCTCACCTGTGTTGTGGTAGAAAAATACCGAGTATGCTATTAAAAATTCTAGGGGTGTGGGTATAAATCTGTGGGTGTGATGCGGGTGCGGGTATAGACTTGTGGGTACGGTGCGGGTGTGGGTAATGATTCTCTACCTGAGCTCTACTCTGCTCTCTTCACAATTAAATCTTCAGGATAGATGTCCGAGAATCAAGTAATAAAAAAAAGTCTGGCCTTAGTATTATGAGATTCTATCTACCCCAGAAACGTATACGTGATAGAACCTTGTAATACTGAGGTCACAGTCTGGCAGGGTAGGGCTTGCTGGCAATTTCTAGTTTTACTTTCCCTCTCACTTTTTATATCCAAGAGCTTTAAGAAATGTTTGTTCTGAGCTCCTCAGAAACTATTCATTCAAGGGCCATCACAGCACAAAAGCCCTTAACTGTTACATTTGGGGAGTGTGCATGGCCCGTTTCTTAAATGTCTGTTGATTTTTAGATATTCCAATGATTTCAGCCAAGATAAGGCTGGTTCTTCTATGGTCAAAATGAGAAGGATTTACTTCTACTTCTGAGGCTCTGTGATCCCCCTATGTGGAAGCAGTCTTAGAGCGAAATGCGAACTGTTTTCTTGCGAAATGACTGTAATGCTCCTGCCCCCAGGCATTCCTAGTTCCTTGCCTACCTGCCCTCTCCTCATTATTCAGTTAGCCCCTCTGCTCTCTTTGTTAACTATGGCACCTGGTTTCTCTCAGTTGATTATCTTTCCCTTTCCTATTTATACTTTCACTGGCTGGTAGCCTAAGTTTGTTACACCATTTTGTTGAGAGCACTCCCTTTTGTTCTTTAGTTATTCCCTTTGATGTTTTGTCCTTGTGTTATTTTATTCACATTGTTTATTTATTAAACTCCACATCCTGCACTTAAGTCCTCCATGTTCCATCACTCCGCTGGTGCCCTTCTGACACCTTTGGGTACCAGGGCATTACAGTGACACGTCCTTCTGAGTTGAACAATGAGGGAGCACAATCATTCAGTGGCAGATCTAGGATTTTCTAACTAAGGGGCCATCAAGGGGCCATATTTCTCACAGAGGGGCCAAGTATTTGTCCAACATTCATGCACACAGTCACATTTATGATAAGGTGTATATATATCTCACCAGTCATACCTTTTTGAAACACTTCAATTAAAAAAAGTGTAGACAGTGCAACTCATTCTCAATTTTACATTTGAGCATGAGCAACTCCAACAGAAATGCAATAATATTCAAAAACATTAAGCTGAAACCATGTTGTCTAACTATCAGACCACAACTATTTAATTAAAAATTAAGAAAAGGACTTGAGACCTTGAAATATCAAGGTGAGCTCTGGTGGAGGTGAGGTGCAAGAATTCAAGTATTCAGGATACTGAAATTATCCTTCACTCAGCAGTGTCCAAATTTTTTCACTAAACATATAGCCTATGATATTGTAAATCCTATATGGTTAATGTAATATTGAAATACTACAATTTCATGACCAAACACAACATGAGATTGCACAATGTGCAAATAGTCTAATCTTCAGTGAGAGAGAGATCCAGATAAATGTCAAGGCAATGCCTACATTCGCAAACTTTGCTGTGGTCAAGTAAGGTGGATCTGCACTTTGATTTCTACACTGTTCCTTTAATTTAGGATACATTCATTTACTGTTTTCACTATTTTTATTCACAATAGTCACAAACAGATTAACAATATTGAGTGTACTTTAACTAAAATGTGGTGGAGATTCTCACAATAACACTTCATTACAATTACTACTAAATTGGTACAAACAAGTGTGTTATGAGTTTTAACATTCAAGTTACTAGCTAATTGCAAAAGTTGCTCTTCAAGCAGGAAATGTGCAAACATTTAGCGCCAGTGTCAATTGGGATTTAACAGTGTGACCATTATTTATCTTCTGTGCCTTTTCATGTCAATATCAGACATATTACAGAGTTATTGTTGTTGCTGTGCCTAGATGATGTCTGCAGGGCTCTCAACTCTCACGCATTCGGCGTGAGATTTAGTGCTTCATTCACGTTCTCGTGCTGTAGTCAGCAGTTATTCAATCAACGCAGTGCGTGTTTCACGATCGTTCAAATTGTTTAAATGAAATAAGACAATTTGAAACATTTTTATGCAATTCAATTGCTTCCAACCCCTGAGCGAGGAAAAGCGTGAGAAGTCCGGAATCATAATGCCATATTACAGGCCCATTCACACCAAGCGCGGACTACCGTGCGGATTATTCGCGCGGATTTTTATAGGAGCTAATTCCATGGGCTCTAATGTAAGATTGCACACCAAGGCGAAATTTCCATGCGGCAGAAAAAACATCCGCCCGGACTTAAGCATACATGCCAACTCACTACGGCTTTTGGGGCGTTTTTTTCAGAATGAAATGCCCCAGAGGCGGTGTTTGACCAGAAAATTATTGGCTATTATCCCACCCTTTATTGACAACAATTTGTGCTGGCTAATTCTTGATGGTTTTCCTTCATTAACACATTTTCCCATTCATAATCAAGTGACAATTGAAGACACATATATTTGCTTCTCTCCCCATGCGATCTAAAAGACAAAATAATGGGCTACATTCAGTACAGAAAAATAATTTAATTATAATTAGGTCTTTGCACGGCACTTTCGTTTCAAGAACTCTTCAGCGAATGAAGGTTATTTTGGTGACTAGTACGTGGTTTCGTCCGATTACATTTTCAATCAGACAGCTGTTTATTTTATACAGCAAGTTGCGGACAATGCTGCAAAAACAGGTTGCACGTGCTTGTCGCCATAAATTACCTTAATTCGCTGAAGAGTTCTGAAATGTCGTGCGCCGGTATCGCCGGAGCATAGACTTAATTATAATTAAATTATTTTTCTTTACTGAATGTAGCCCATTATTTTGTCGCTTTTAGATCGCATGGGGGATAGAAGCCGTGTCTTCAATTGTCACTTGATTATTCTTGAATTGGAAAACGTGTTAATGAAGGAAAACCATCAAGAATTAGCCAGGACAAATTGTTGTCAATAAAGGGTGGGATCTTAGCCAATAATTTTCGGGTCTAACACCGCCTCTGGGGCGTTTCATTCTGAAAAAAACGCCCCAAAAGCCGTAGTGAGCTGGCATGTATGCTAAAGCTTCTGCGAAAATCCGCCTGCGAAATTGAACTTTTAGCCAATTAAATGATTTGTTTTTATTGATGTCACAGCATTCGAACCTTTTGATTAGCTAAATAGCTTTCATTCAGTTAATACTGAAATTTAACGAGACAGCTTACAGCTATGTGCGCAGTTAGTTTACTTTTTCATATTAGTTAGAGATCTAGCTAATCAGTTTTTTTTTCCGATTAACATTTTCATATGTTGAATATTTGTGCACCAAATCACGAAGCTGTGCGTCGCTGAGGTGCAAATTATGACGAAGCTTCGTCTGGGTTGGACAAGTTAAATTTATTGAAACAGCCCCAGGTCCGGACATCAATAAGGAAAACGTTCGTTCGCTACATTAGCCCAAAAGTAGACTGCGAGGTTAACGTTATGGTTCAGATACATACAAACAATGTCATCGTCGCTGCTGCTGCTATTATGGTTCATTTAGGTTAAATTATAACTCGCGAATTTGTTTTTTCGCTGTGCGGAATCGGAACCCAAGAACGCGAAATTTCGCACCGAGGTCGGTGTGAATGGTTTAACACGGAATTTTCGTGCTGCGAATATTCGGCAATCCGTGCCGCTTTTCCGCTCCTTCTCGGTGTGAATGGGCCTTACTAGTGGTGAAATCCATCGTAAAGGGCCATTCAGACCGGGGCGAAGCGAAAAAGCGGCACGGATTTGCGGAATATTTGCTGCACGAAAATTCCGCGTGAAACCATACACACCGGACTCGGTGCGAAATTCCGCGAATTTGCGTTCCAATTTCGCACTACAGACAAACAAATCCGCGGAATGTTTAATCAAATTGGACCATGAGTGCAGCAGCAGCAGCTACGATGACATTTTTTGTACGTATCTAAACGATAACCTTAGCCTCACGTCTACTTTTGCGTGACAGACGGTAATCTCCAAAGCTACCGAGCGTTTTCACTATTGATGTCCGGAGCTGGTCTTTCAGCTCGTTGTTCAAGTAATCATCCCGCCTCTAGTCATGGTGGACAGGATGCTGGAGAACAATATCGATGAGACTCTCTCCTTTGTTTGTCACCGTACTATGCTATGTACTGAGTTTGTTTCTAGTTTATGTGACTTTGCAGTTTGAGGTTTGAATGCTGTAGCGTGAATAGAAAAAAAAAGCATTTCATTGGCTAAAAGTCTAGTTTCGCAGACGGATTGTCGCAAAGCTTAAGTCCATGCGGATGTTTTTTTCAGCCGCACGAAACTTCCGCCTTGGTGTGCAAGCTTACATTGGAACCCATGATTAAGCTTCTATCAATATCCGCGCGAATAATCCGCACGTAAATTCGCGCTTGGTGTGAATGGGCCTTGAGACTGACCCTTTCTTTTCTTACTGAACTGCTACCAAACATAATGGTTAATGTTAACTCAAAAATGCAAATTACAAATAATTATACCATGGTCTGGGTGAATACTGTAACGTATAGCCTGAGCGATGTATTTTTGATTCCTCAGATGAATGACACGGAGCAATTTCAACAACTTCACAAGTTTACTTAGTTTCAACTCAACTTTACATAGCTCCCCGGGTTGGGAAGAAGATGCCGAACACAACACAAACCCCCCCTTCCTCTCCCCCCTCCTCTTTCCTTCCGGCCCCCCCCCCCTCCCACCTTCACATCTGGCCAATAACTAGGGCATCTTTTCCCCCCAATAATACACCTTCAAATCAAAGTGTCCATGAACTCGCGCCTGAATAACAACTAGTTCTGACTGCGTCCGGGTCGCTACAATACTTTTTTCTGATTGGCTGGCAGGTATGCATTAAAACCGTGGAACCGCACAGGTAGTTCGGCTACGGTAGTTTCACCGTTCGAAATTCATCCGCTAGCCAACCTGTAACCATAGCAACGTTAGAGCTGGTATTTAGCTGGGTATAACAGAAACCTAGCTACTCATTTATCTCCAGTAAATTTGGCGGCGTCATATTGTCGCGTCCTGCGGGGGGGTTACAATAGGTACTCAAGCGATAATGACCGTAAATATTATTGCAGCAAAGTAATCAGGCTTTATTCATTAAATGATTGTAATTGACCTGCAAAAATGTTCTATAGGACTTATATGGAATTCTATAGAATTCTATAGAACTCTATAGAACATCAATGGAACTCTATAGAACCTTTTAGGGGAACAGCATGTTCTATAGGATTTTTTGTGTGTTCTATAGGAATTTGCTAGAAACCTATAGAGCACCTCTATGGAAAAGAAAGTCCTATAAGATTATTGCTGTTCCATAGGACCTTCCTATAGAACACCCTAGTTGAAAAACCTGTTCTATTGGACTTTGATGGTCTTTAGGACCTTCTAATAGAACAAAAGCGTAATTGTAATTGTAATTGTAATTTTATTTATTTCAAAACAGGGACAGTGCACAATAAGACATTAATCTTGTACAACAAGAGAATATGCATTGTGCCAGGCTCTAGCAGATTGCTATTTTCCACCTGTAGTCCCTGGGCAGGTTGATGGAATAGTACACAGAAAATTAGTATAGAAAAAGAATATTATTAAATAAAATTACAGAACAAGGCAAAGAGACAATATATACAATAGATAAATATAAACATGAAAGCAGATTCAACAGGACAGGACAGGTTGCCCCCAACACACACACACACACACACACACACAATTCATAAATGTGTACACTCTTGTCTTGACAATAGCCAACGCTTGCCAAGATGTGAGAAGGTGTGGGAACTTCTACATGAAATAATGTCTGTTGGCAGAGTATTCCATTGAGTCATGGCAATACAAGAAAATGATGACTTCCCAAATGCAGTTTTGCATTGGGGTACGCTACACTCACCCCTTTTAACAGATCTTGTTGTTTTTGTTGACTTTTCAGAACAGAGTGTAGCATATTTTTTCAAGGGGGGAGCTGCAACATTGTGAATAATTTTAAAAAGTAAGCAGACATTTGAGTGCTTCATCAGATTCTCAAAGTTTAAAATTTCATATTTATTGAGTATAGGACAGTGAAGGTAGCGTCTTGGTTTTTTATCATGGATTTTGAGGGCACTTTTGGGAAAGACATCTTAAATAAGGGTTAAATAAAAATAAAAATAAATCTTATGACTCCTTGCAATGCTCTGTCGAAGGGTCAATTTACCTTATGTGTACCCGGGTTCTAGAAGTGAGAGACCGGACTAATGGCATGAAAATGTGCAATATGCAGTGATATCCACTATACTTAAGTAGCAAGGAAATCTTGTCCCTTTTAACTTTAAGGTGTGCTTAAGCACATGGGGTACCAGGCACATACCAACTCAGTGATTCTCTGATCAGACCATTGATTGACTGTCTGATCACACATACTAGCAGTATTTCAGGTACGGTATATGAAGACCTCTTTCCATTTCCTCGGCAGCAATTCAAAAATATAAATGTAAGGCACTACAACTTTATTATGCTATAATGGAAAACTTGTGTTCCTCTTTTGCTTACGAAGACAGAATTATGTTGAAAGTTTGAGCTTTTGAACTTTTCCATTCATTAAAAAAATTCAATCAAATTATTCCTTTCCATTTACATGCATGTGATTGCAGATTATATGCAGATTTAGAATTAATTTGAATACAATTTGAGGTCTGCTAAGACTTATTCCCACCATCTTTATACATGTATCATGGTCACCTAACAGGATTACTAACATGGCGTTCCTTTTCAGCGAAGGCACTCAGTTCCTTCAAATTCAATTCAATTCAATTCAAATGCGATTCAAATAGATCAGGATCAAGTAAAATTACTGTTTTCCCAATTGCCAGATGGCTCACTTGGTTAAAGCACAGTTTTGTGGAGTAGAAGTGTTTGGGTTCAAGCCCCAGTCAGAGTAGCACACAATTGGCCATTACGCTACAGGGATTCAAATTGGGAAGGGTAATATAACATGATTGCTTTAATTATCGTCTTCCAGATTCGGGTGGGATTGAAGATGCCAAATTAGAAAAAAAAAAAGAATTCGACAAGAGCTGTTCTATAGAGATTTTCTAAGGAACTGTTTCCTATAGAAATTTTCTCTGGAACTTTTTTCTATTGGACTCGAGGTACTAAAGTTCTATAGAATTCTATTGAACTGTCCTATAGGATTCCTATAGCACATTTTTTGCAGGGTGTGTACGGTTACAAAGGAAGCTAACATGTCCACTTCATGTATAAGCAACTGCTGACAGTTCACTAGCTGCATGCTATGCGAACAGACTGATTTCAGCTTGCTGGCTCTACGGAAACCATCATAAGTTTATTGTAATTGTGGGTAGCAAGTTAGCTACAGTCTGCATCATCGCGCATAATGTTGTGTTATGCATAATCTCCGTTTCAGCTGGAATCCGTTACCAAATCATCAGCTGGTAAACGGATGGTAGCCTGCGCAAAAAAATTCTTTCTCCATGAACTAAGATAGCTGGTTCAATTTAGCTTGGCCTATAGTATTGGGCATAAGACGGTGCGGCGCCTGTTTAGGCCTAATGATTACCAGCTCGTTTCTTTTAGTGCAAAACTGTCACCAAAATTGTCTGAATGCTGTGATTTGATATTGCTGGCAAATGACCATGGTATAAGCGGGATAATCATCAACTCGTGGGTCGCGCATTACGGTTTTAAGGCGCACTGAGGCAACCACCCTCCGCTTCGCGTCGGGTGGTTATTCGCCTCCGCGTCATGCCTTAAAACCGTGTAATGCACACCTACTCGTTGATTATCCCTTACGTAACATACACTGATTAGCCTGTATTAGCGAAAGCTAATGCTAACTAATAGCTTACACTGCTTCTTAATTCAATGTTTGTTAGACTTGAGCTGAGTGACTGTAGCAATTAATGTTCTTTCAAACATTAATGACAACCATGGGGATTTGCAACTCAAAACGTTGACTGCCATCGAGCGGTTCTCCGTGTTTTCTCCAGCCCACCTGTCGCTGTGGTATTGTTGGAGTGTGAACCAGTGTTCATTCAAATTGTCATCTTCTTCTGTGAGCTTTAGTGATGGTAATATGCCTATTTGGTGTAGTACTGCCACCAACTGTTGGGCATGGAATTGCATTCACCTATAATCTGATTGTCATTCTCGGACAAAACAACAGATGAGTGACATGACAAGAGCACTTCAGGGGGCCAAATAGATTTCAGATGGGGCCAATGCCCCCGTGGCCCCGCCCTTAGAACTGCCACTGCAATCATTACACAGTATGAGCTGCTTTTTAGTACTGTAAGTGCACAACACATTTTCAAATCATGCTCCAAACTTGGGAGCGCTGTTAAACCCTGAGACCTTCTGTGTTGATTCTAATATTCATACTTCCTTGTTGGCAAGTGGTGTCACTAGCTAGCTAATTTTACTCCGTTGGTATGAGTAGGAGAGGGACGAAGTAATGTGGACAATGTCCATAATGAGTGACGTCGGAGAAATTCAAGGTAGTACTGCAATTTATCTCATTCCCTGCTGCACTTTTTCTGTGTTTGTATGATTAACTATAAAAGTCTGAATGAAGCTCTGAGCAGCCATTTTGATGCTGGAAAAGCGTGACGGGACTTTTTTCTGCTGGCTCTGAGGGACAGCTTTTTTCATGACAATAATGCAGTCTTTCAGCCACCATGGGTGGATCACACATGGAACTGAAACTGGAAGTGAAAAATCAAAAATTAAAGAAGCCAAATTACCCTCATGAATGAATGTCACTAAATACTTGTGTCATTTGATCCGTAGATGCTGATCACATTTCAAAAGGCAATTTTACATTTGAGAATTAGCAACTGCAAAAAAAAAAAAAAAAAAAAAAAAAAAGTGACATATTACGGTGTGCTAGTTATAATGAAGATTTTTGTGGACATCTGATTCTTGCTTTCTAACTTTTTTAAAAAATTATCTTCCTAATAGCCGTAGCCTTTACATCTCAAATAATTTGAAATTAAAGCCTTTACAGCACCCCCTCCCAGAAAAAATAGTTAAAACGTCCCTGACTATGTAAAAACCACAATAGCACTAAAGAATTAGCCTCGCCTTTTCAGGTATACATACAGTATTTACAGTATGATCATAACTGCAGTGTACACCCCTGGGATGTCCGTTCTACAGCAAGTGTGATGTTAATTTTAAGACCTGCGTGTAAGAAGTACTTAAGTCACATTTTTTTTTTTTTTTTGCAAACGCGACTTAAGTACTTCTTCAGGTTTTCAGGTACTTCAGGTTTTCAATTCTTTTTGCTTCATGCAAGATTTCTTTAAAAACTGCACTTTTTTTGGATGGTGTGCTTTCTGTATTGCAATCCTGAAAAGTGTAAAGGCGTTGTGGACAGCCTGTCTCAATCTCTCTCAGCAAATCAGATGGACTACATCTGAAGTTGAATTTGCATGCCGGCATCAAACTCAATTCAGGTGGACTATGCATCCCTTTCTAAATGCCCTTCTCCCAGATCTATCGCTACATATCTGGAACCCTCAATTTCCTTTGGACTATTCACATGAAATTACACATTAGATGTAATGGATTTCTCTAACATGTCTACAGCCCCACCTACTGCCTGAAGGCTGCAATCCTCATATCTGAAACCTCATGCTTAAGATGCTTTCACACCGGACGCGAAATGAATTTTTCGCACGACAGATTACTTTCAAAGTCAATGCAAAGACGCGAAAACGCAGGGTATTCACCCCCTTCCTGATTTCTTGTATTTTTGTATATTTCTCACACACAAATGTTCCAGGTGATCAAAATAATTTTAATATTAAATGAACATAACCCAAGTAGAATAAAATGCAGTTTTAAAATGAGGATTTTATTTATTGAGGGGGGAAAAAAAAGCTATCCAACTCTACCTGGCCCTTTGTGAAAAAGTAATTGCCCCCTGAGATACTAAATCAACCAATTAAACATACGTGATTAATAATTGGTTTTGATTTCACAATACACACTCAGTCGTGATTACTGCCAGCCCTGTTGAATCAAAACACCACATAAATAGAACCTGTTTGGCAATGTGAGGCTGGCGAACAGCAGAACATGATGCTACGGTATAAAGTAAATTTAAATTCTATGTGAAACAAAGTTGTTCACATCTATCAGTCCGGAAAGGGTGACAAAGCCTTTTCTAAGGCTCTGGGACTCCTGTGAATCATGAGGAGAGCCATTATCTACAATTGGAAAAAACCAGGAACAGCAGAAAACCTTCCCTGGGGTGGCCAGCCAACCAAAATTCCTTTAAGAGCGCATCAAAGACTCATCTTGGAGGTCACAGAAAAGTCCTCACCAACATCTTGAGGACGGCAGGTCTCACTTGCCTCAGTTAAGGTCAATGTCCATGATTCCATTGTAGGAAAGAGATGGGGCAAAAGTAGCATCCATGGGAAAGCTTCAAGGGGAAAACAACTGCTGACCAAGAAAAGAACACAAAGGCTCATCTCAAATTTGCAAAAAAAAAAAAAAAAAAATCTCGATGACCACTCAATACTTTTGGATTTGGCATAAAGCTAAAACAGCATTCTACAATTAGAACATCATAGCACCAGTCAAACACAGTGGTGGTAGTGTGATGGTCCGGTGCTGCTTTACTGCCTCAGGATCTAGGCAACTTAACATAATTGATGGAACCATGAATTTTGCTCTCAACCAGAAAATCCTGAAGGAGAATGATTTGCCTTCAGTTTGTGACCTAAAGCTCAAGCGCAGTTGGGTTATGCAGCAAGACAATGATCCAAAGCACACCCGCAAGTCCACCTCGATCTGAATGGCTCAAAAGAGCCATTTGGTTTTGGAGTGGCTAATTTAAGTCCTGAGTCGAATCAGATTGAGGTGCTGTGGCATGACCGTTAACGGGCAGTTCATGCTCGAAAACCGTAAATGTGGATGAATTAAAAGAATACTGTCGAAGAATGGAACCCAAAATTCCTCGACAGCGATGTAAGAGACTGATTGCCAGTTATCATAAATATCTGATTGCAGTTGTCGCCAAAGGCGGCATAACCAGTGATTAGGTTTCAGGGGAAATTATTTTTTCACATGGGTGATATAGGTTTTGAATAAATCTTTACCTTCAAAAAAATGAAATGATTATTTTTAAACTGCATTTTGTGTTTACTCACATGTCGTTTGTCTTACATTAAAATTTGTTGGATGATCAAAAACATTTAAATATGACAAATAAGAAAAAATATAAGAAATCAGGAAGGGGCTGTAACTTTTCACAGCGCTGTATTGTTCCACAATACAGCAGCATAATAGTTGAACAATATGCTTTTGAGAACTGGACCTTTCTTGCCCATGACTATTTCAGAGAACCGTGATGCTGGCTGAGATCCAATCCAAAAAATAAATAACTCTTGAAATAAACCATTCCAATCCTTTCGTGAAGACTGCAAAGCTATCACAGTAGTTGATCACAGTACTTATATTGCTCAGATTGCATGCAGTAGATAGTTCTCTTTTCCTGCAACCGCAATTAGCCATTAAATTCCCCTTGACTTACTTTAACGGCGAAGGTTTGCCATAGCTACTTGACCGAACCAATTGATCATCCGAAGACCTAACGTATGAAACATGCAAGCACAAAATGTCGACGACAACACCTAGGCCGGAATGGGGAACCGTTGCTCATATCAGCCAGTCACTACAGAGTTCCAGACAGTCTCTTCTGGATCTTGAATGTGCCTCATATGTGCATCATATCCCCACCACCTCATAAAATGCACAGTTGAAGCAGTCATATGCTACAAATGCCTTTGTGTAAAATTCAGCGCAGTGCAAGGAGTTGTGTTCCATAATAGAGGTTTGGTTTGAAAGTATAAAGTTTGGATATATGACGTTTGAGATACGGCTGGTCAGAGCTATATCATAGTTGAGATGTGGTTTCCATATGTCCAATACGTATTCTTTAGACCCAATAAATTGTGATTACAAAGATTACTAAGGAAAATGCACTCTGGTGCTCCAACATGCAGTTATAGCTCCAATGAAATGATTTAATGTAGATTAATGTAAAAAGTCTATTCTAATTCTTGAAATGTAATAAATTGATCATTGAAGAGTGTTCACACAGTCTTAACAAACACACATGCATATGACTAGTCCTATTTCTGTTTTCATTCCGATGACCATGAGAGTGAAATGGCCATTTTTCTATTGACGAGTTTCATCCACATACTAATTTGCTATGCAGCTAGATTATAGGAAAAATCTCGGTCAGAATTTGAGGATTTGAGTTTATGAGGCGATTACATTCAGATTCAGTTATGAATAAGAAATCCTGGCTCATGATTATTGGCACTCCCAACAAACGCCTAGTCCTCTCGGGGTAGAGATCGGATACTGATTGATGTGGGATATTACTTAAACTAAAATGAACTTGACTAAATATCACCCTTAAAGGTCCCAAATCATGCTGTTTTTTTATTTGGTGAGTAATTACATTCTTTGATGTCCAAAACTCATTAGCAAAAAAAAAATCCATAAAACTCCACAATTCTTAGGTTATTCACTACCTGTTATTCTCTCCCATCTGGAGGACAGACTATTGTGTTTCTATGATAATGAGCTCTATGCCGACTGTCCAGCAAACAGAGCCAGCGCCTCCTTATATTGTGAGTCAGTGGCTAGCGACTAACACATCAAAATCTCCAGGCTGAACTAGTCTCAGTCTCTAAATGTGTATGAATGTATTTAGCTGTAAACCACACAATGGGTATGGAAGGTACTATGTATCCAGAGGTTTAAAAGTAGCAAGAATCTTTTAAATGGTTGATTTTAATTGGTGGCTGCATTTTTATTTTGCAATCTTCTTCATACCATAGGCAAAGAGGAACTGCGCTGTTGAAGCACATTACATTGTTATAATCCAGATGGGGAATCAAGTGTGGAGGAAGAATAAAATCCAATAGTTGGGTTTATTGATAGTAATGTGGTGACAGTGGGATGGAGCCCAGTAGTGAATTGTACTTGAGTTCAAATATTATGGGCACAGCAGGGTTGGTGTTGCTAATCTCCAGCCAGTGGAGATCCAACTTGGTCCTAATAAACTGGGCAGAGGAACGAACTGAAAATAGATAAAAAAAGGAACGTGGTCCCCAATCCTGGAGACTGTGAGAAAGGCTTGGGAAGGTATTCCTATTTACTAATCAAGGAAGAGTACTTCCATGTATTATTATCATTAAATATTACCATAAAGTTTTGGAGACGATAAAACTTTACAATGCCCTATGACCAAAACTTATACTAGGAAGAAACTGACTGGATGCTAACGGCTGTCTCGCAAATGTGACAGTCCAGGACCAAGCAAACTCAAAGTAATGGTTGTATATACGCCTACACATATGAAAGGAAATAAAGAACCCAAATGCATTACAGTTCATGGGAAAATCACACATTGGACAAAAACCAAGCACACGACAGAACACATCTAAAAGACTCGTAAGCTGCTGGGTGGGATGAGACAAGAAGGGATTCACACGTGGGTTGTAACATACATATCCCTTGTAACCCTGGGCAACTAATACATAGTATAAAATATGTAACACTATGGGTTGTCAAAATACAGGGTAACAAGACCGCTATGAGAGACCACATCCCCTACCGTGTCGCCACTGCGATATGCATATCATCAGTCGACATGCAGCATATGTGCAAAGTTTCAGGAATGTCCTATTAAATCCGTAGGAGGAGTTCATTTCACAAGCCAAGTACCCTTCGACACGGACAGACGGCCAGATGGATGGACAGAGCCACAACATATTCCCCCTTTTGGGTATTCGCCCGGTGGGTGATAAAAAACTGAATAAAAATGTGGACAAACATAAAAAATTCAGATGTTTCTGTTAATTTTCCTAGCATCGTTTGGGTCAACTCTTGCGCTTAATGGCAGAAGGGTCATTGCTAAGTAATGCAAAGTTACTCTGAGTGATCATTCTGTGATGAGTGGTCTCCTCTTAGATGACAGTGGCACTCTTAGGCCACAAGGGGTCACTGAATGGCTTCATGACTGAGAATTATCCTGAGTGTGTGCCTCTGCCTTTAAGGGAACCGGAAACGTGCTTGAAACAGCAAGAGCCCGCGGGAGCTTGCGTGCAAACGTCTCCTGAACTGGGGTGCCCCGCCGAGTGCCCACAAGCTCACTCGTTACCCACTTGGAGGTGTTTCTCTTAGCGAGCAAAGATGGCATTCAGGAACCTGTCTCGAGAATTTAGTTTGGTTTTTGAATGCGGATTTGTCAACAAAATACACTTTGTTTGTTCCTAGGGCACTGCAAATAACATGTCATTAAGGTAAACATACAACGTAGTTTTGCTGAGTATTTGATGCGAAAGCCGATACAAAGTAGTGAGGAAATGATGGTTTACGTTTGTTTGGCTGCAAAGGAACAGGATTCTCAATTCTGATTGGCTCTAACGGAATGTTCAGTGAGAGCCAATCACAGTATTCTTGTATCATTTCAGTTTGGGAATTCTGAGTTTGCTGCCCGCTGCCGTTCAAGATCACGTTAAAAACGTGCACGCGAGCACTAACGCGGGCGCTTGTGATCTTGAACATGCCTCAGTTCTCGAACCTGCAGAACTCATGTGGGATTTTTTGGCGCTCTCTATCACCATCATCATCAAAACACCAAATGAGATGAATTTCTCCTGGAAGAAAGGTATACTATCCCTCCAGTAAAGTTGTACTCTCGTGGACTATGCTATGGCATGGGAAGCTGATATAACAGCTTGTGAAGGCCCAACACCTTACTAAGATTGTTTATGTTTATGCTACCTGTCTGTATATAGACACAAAATTCAAATTAATTGCAATTTTTTCCATGAGATGTGCTAATTCTTGGTCATTGAGCCATGTTTGTCGTTCAAATTTCATCAAAATCTTTGTGTTGTTTCACACTTGTTTGCAGTTATTAGAATCCTGCTGAAGTGCTTCCAATTACATACCATTTAGGTGGTCTACAACGGTTTTGACCAACAGTACCTGACATGAAGAAATGGCAGTATCATATTTGCCCAGAGAATGACTAGCGTGTGGCTGTAACAGAGCTCTATCTCAACATTCTGACTGCATATTTGACAAAGAGGGAAATATTACAATGATATTTGAAGGAGAAGTGCATGGCTACGAACACTGGTACATGAGAGATTCTTACATAAATGAAAAAGCCCTCTATGCTAAACCAGCACATTTATGCAGGTGCAAATTTAATGAGCACCACTGGGGAGTTATCCTGTATGTAAGAGGATTTGCACTGTAATGCTAAGGAGTGCATGTGGGAGGCGCAAATCAGCTGCCTTTGCTACTGGACGACTACAGAATTATGCAATCAGCTGAACGCAAGTTGTAGAGCATATGCACACATTTCTGTCACGTGTTCCTTTTTGTATCTGTACTGCACTGGCACCCAATTAATGTAGAATTACAGCGAAGGATTTGCTTATGGCTCTCCAATGGACTGCCATTCCTCTTACCCTTAAACTGCAAGCAGCGGAACATTTTTTGCATCTATTTATTTACAGTATATTCAATATTCAGACAAGTGCACTAAAAGAGATTTGACTGCCAGAAGTCCAAGCCAAGATTAAACAATCCCTCTGTGAAACATGAGTTCATCAGGTAATAAATTGTTTTTGCTGTTGCCTGTCGTCTTGTCATTTAGAACATTGTAAATCCCATCCACCAAGCATTTAATTTACCTGTTCCTTTCTTATTACACGCATTCTTCCACATATTGCATACAAGTCTGCTCAGTCAATTTTGTCAGAACCTGGTCAATGGGTTTCAGTTTCTTGTCTGCTTGAGGCCAATGGCAGCAATGCCATTGACCACTCTCTGGAAGAATTGGCATTTATGCAAAGTCATCAGCTGATGATGAAGCCATTACTGTAGGCCTGTGGCCCAGGGGAAGGCCCTGCATGCTCAAAAAGAACATTTCATAAAGTTATATTTTCCTGCCTGATCGCACTAGAAATTTGGCAACCGCAGAATGAACGTTCTGTGCATTCAAATCAGTCACCATTTTCCAAATTTTATGACTTCCCCTTACACGAGGCGACCACCCATTCCATGCAGTTCCAACCTGTACCAAGTTTTACCCGGGAATTTTGTTGCATTTAGATAATCATAATGAGGGGTTAAACCAAGAAGGGATTCGAACCCAGACACATTTTGCAATGCTTGATAGTTTTTCCTTTTGCTGATTTATATGATGACTATCAGTTGTCAACTTAGACCCTAAAAACCAGTATGCGTTTTAATGCCTCTCAGTATATATTCACCAGCATTCACATACCATAGCAATTAGCGAGAACTTCAAACTTTTTAGTGTCCGCTCAAAAAACTTTTTTTTTTTCACGAAAATATCAAGACTTTAATTCTCCTTTTCTTATTTCGCCCATAATGCAAAACAAGATGTAAACTGGGCTACATTGTCCAACTTGACCATACCCAAAACTCAAAACCTGTGTCAGTGGGCAGATTGCAAGCTAGCTTTCTGTGTCCTTCCGCTGCAGAGACCCTGCAAGCCCACATCACTGTAACTCCACTTGCATTGCTACTTGACTTAAAAAGGAATCAATCCTTTTCAGCCTTTTCCTTTTGTGCATTTCCTCAGAGTTTTCTGGCTCTTCTCTTCGTTTCTCGATTACAGTAGGCTACAATTAAATGCCATGCACATGGCCATTTGTACAGGCAGGTGAATAATCACAGTAATTGATTAAAGCTGGCCCATTCTCAACTCCATTTACATCAATGAGATTTCAGACGAATATCACCAGCATGGTGAATAAACATATGCAAATAAATATACCACTATCAGCATTTACAATGTGAATAGTCCAATGTGCAAATAGTCCTGTATTTTCAAACTTTTTTTTAGGTAATTTTGAATTATGACTTAATTTTTTTTCGACAGGGATACTCATTTCATAAAATAATATTTCTGTCCTACTCCTGATGCAGACTAGATTCTATGATTTTCTCAGTATTCTATGTTGGTTATCACAAGATGTTCTTTTTTTTTAGCTTTTTCTAGTTGTTTGGATCAACCAATCACACCTGTTAAAATGATGCATCATACCAAGCAACGGGGTCAACCACGCCTCCTCACTAAGTTAAGAGTCGTTGTTCTCTCCTTGCTCAGAGTCCTCTCAGAATGTTCTTAAATCACTCGTAAGCTAGAAGTCCTTACTTAAAATTTTGAGGCTAAGTTAGGAGCTTTCTGAGAGAACTCCGAGAATCTCAAATGGGTACAGGCGCTGAAGTTTAGAGATGGTTTATGGCCTGAACCAAGCTGGTCCGGTCCAACAGTAGGATATGGGCTTTCCGGCATCATTGCGGTCTAAAACATTTTCTTTCTCTTGGTCTTCGTTAAGAGTCACAAACCATTATCAAAAAAGCTGGACCACATTGAAATCAGATGAGAATCAGGCTAGAATGTCCACCAAGAAGTAAAACTGAGGTGCTTTAGCATTAAATATCTACCTTAGTACAGGAAAACCTTTAAAAAATTTATTTAACATGGACCATTGTTGTTGTGATGGTGTGAACAGCTATTTCAGTTAGACAATGGAGATGGCACAAACTCTGAGGATGTCGTACAGTACAGCACGTGAAGTGGTGTCAAGCATGTCATTGAATCACTGAAGATGTCACTGGGTGCTACAGTCCACTGCTGAACCAACTTTTCTCCTTATTCTCATCGACAGAAAGGAAAGTTGGCTCGGCACAGGATGTTCTTCACATGAGCGAAGGAGTAGCCTGTGCATGCAAATAGCCGTATGTAACAGGCAGCCCTGGGAACCTCTCTGGGAGCCTCCCAGCAGACGATTGGAGGATGCGGGGGACTAGAGAAGGAGGGGAGGTGGGAGGTCAAATCCTGCTCTTTTTAACGGCACCAAAGGTCAAACACCTGCGAGCTCTGACGTGCACATGAAAAAGGAATTCCCACCTCTGCGCTGAAATGTCAGCTTTGAAGGCGCAAATCTGGATGACTTCTACCTGCTCTGATGCCCAGAGTATTTGGGTGTCCTGTCCTGATATGGTGGTCAGGTGGCCGCTATCAGGGGTCGTAAAGGGCAGGCTTCACCCGGCTTGAAAAGGCACATGCTGAGGGCGGGGCTTCAGGGTCAGGTGACTCAGAGACCCCCCCCCCCGTAGGCTCGCAGGCAGTGCTCGATTGACACACTATAATTCCCAGTTATAACCATTATAACATAGGGCAAGTTACTGAGCATGAATTACTCAGTTTGTAAATATTGGCAGCTCCCCACAATAAAGTGCATATACTTTGGCATTCACTAATATGCAGTAGTGGGTGACTATAAACTAGGAAAGGTAGTGTTGAAATTCCAGCCACGCCATTCCCTGCCATGGCCAGAGGTCGGCATTCTTGAGGCTGGGGGATAATCAGTGTTAAGGCAGTTAAAAATTTGTGAGTTTGTTGCTACCACTTATGTTTATCCAGGTGCATGTAGCTGTACGAGCTGAATTGTATGCTGACTATGTGATCCCCCACCAGCACATGCAATGAGGAATTGGTGGTACGACTGCATAGTGTAAAGAAGCGAGGCCTGGTCATCACGTGAGTTGGAGGAATCCTGTGCCACGTCATCTTCCTCCTGAGTCGATGGGAGTAGGTTGCTTTGGGGTGAGCTTAACAGTTCGGCCGTATTCGGGGGGGGAAAAAGGGGGGGAAATTTTTAAAAAGTTACCTATTCAACAAAAAGGAAGTTACTTTGAAGCTGTTTGTATTGCATATGACTTCTTTTGCATTTTGGGTATGACGGCTTCAGACCCTGCTACATATTGATGATCTTTAATTTATTTTGTTGATCCAGATAAAAATTAGAAGCAGAAAAAAAATGCTAATTGAGCGCAGAAATCTGGACAAGATACCCAGCAGCAGCTCCAAGCCACTATCGCACATACGCAACCTACAGAGCAAGTTCAGGAGATCTTGCTGGATCAGACAGCTTGTCGTCTTCTGCAAATGTGAACGTTAGTGTAACGGCTTCGCCTGCCGGATGCCATCAGGCTACGCGGCGAGCATTAAGATTAGAACAGGACTCAAGTGCAGGGTTAGATCTGGTCACATTTTTAATATTCGTTAACAACACTATTGTTCGCACAAACAGAAAATAAGATTACTTGTTTGTTACACATGTCATGAATTCAGAAAATACATCTGTCTTAATACTAACAATGCAGCATCGGCATGATTGCCGCAAGACTAAGCACCCATTGAGTGCAAAGCTTGATCTTAAATAGCACACAGTGAAGATTAACAACAGCTGCAAGTAATAATCGAATAACAGGAGAGGGCGTGAAATCCAGGGCTTAACAGCCCCTGTGCTGAGGGTGTAAGGAAGGGCTTTACAGTTAGGAAGTTGTTTTAAACATGGCGTCCTCCATGTAGGGCTACCTGCGCCTTGTAGAATAAAATAGCTCATTTATCATATAGAGCAATTGGACTCCTCATCTCATACGAATATGCATAATTTTAAACATATTAATTTAGTTAATTATTCATTATTAGTATTATTATTATTACTATTATTATTTTTAATTGTCTAAAAATGATCAAGTGGACCTTCAAACGTGTTAGTGTCCAATGCCCATTGGATATAAAATTTATGAGGATGGAAGTGCAAGAAAGATGCCCCTGTGAATCACAGCTAGAATTGGTTTGTTTCCACTAGAAAAATCTAATTATAAAGGTCGGATTGATTCTTGTTTTGGGCCATACAGGTGGTTGCATTGGGTGCCATCTGTATAGGATTGCCAGCTGTCTGGGAGGTGCGATGGGATATTGGAAAATGGAGCTTTGCCTTCAAAATACGCAGTACCCCACATCCCACTTTGTGGGGGAAATTTTTTTTCACTAAAAGAATTGCAATTCATTCATCATGAATTTCACAACATTTTATTGTATTTCTTTTTTTTTTCTTACTTACTTGTTGTGCGCAATACAGATCCCAAGTACATAATGAAGAAATGGTGCACTATTGCCAAAGTTATACTTCATGAACTGATAGGTATGTACAAAAATATACATTCACTTCCTTATTGCTGGACTACTCTACATTCATGTTATTGTACATACAATAAAACTATACCCATAAATAGGGAAATTATGGAAATATAAAGTTTTTTTCATAATATATCTATGAAGTACTAGTGGCAAAATGATAGCCTTAACAGTTTAAAAATACCAACAAAACATATGTACACCTTTGACTACATATAGTTGGACAACACATATCACAAACAAATTACTCTCCACACTATGTTTTATTCACTCTGTGTTCTTTACTGTAAAGTAAGACTGGGATTAAGCTATAGAAATGAAAGTGAAAGAATATATTTTATTCCTACATTCCTGCTAGGAACTTCACTGAATGCTACTAATTTCTTCACAGGAATGTTGTGAATGAATAATTCACGTATTACTGCGATCAGGGTTTCCATTTTGAAAGCAATTTTGATGGTACAACTTAATAACTCACTAAAGGGAGTACTGCTCTTAGTACGCAGTGTTGTATTAAAATTGCTAAACATTTTTTAAAATAAAGGCAAACACAAAATAAGACATACCGGGAGATTTAAAATAGTGTTTCCTTCATGAATTCATGGCACTGCTCTTTTTCATTGGCAATTTATCTATTATTAATGTCAATGCCAGCATAAAAAGAAAATAGTTTGTGCAGTAAGTTGATTGACTCTTTATTGTTTTACCACACTTTCTGCAATTTTTCAACTATCTCATGCTAGCACATGTAGGGATCAAAGCACATACAATTTATTCATACCAACTGGCAATTTGGAGTCTTCAATTTGCCTAGTATTCATGTCATTGGACTGTGGGAGGAAACCCACACAAATAAGTGGGAGAAGATTGAAACATTGGGAGAAGATGCAAACTCAGACACAGAAATGCCTCAGCCTGGATTCGAATGCATGACCCTCTTGCTGTGAACTGTGCCGCCTGTGAGTGCTGTGTTTGGCATATTGTCGATTATAATGATAAAGGAGTATAAGATGTACGCACTGGTCCTACTGGCATGGAAGTCATTATCACAGAGGGAGAGAAATCAACGCCTAGCTGCCCTGCGTCAGAGATAAGCCTGTGCAAAGTCATCATTCTTCATTTTACATGCCAACAACATACTGCACATTGGCCTTAAAAGCACTTGCATTGGTTAAAGTTCTAATTACCCAATTCTTCCCAGAGTATAGTAACTCCAACAGTGAACAACTGAACATAACAACTACTGTGCAGTGTATTTAAACCAGTGGCGTAGTCAGAACTGAAAATCGGGTGTGCCAGGAACATCCCTTTACAACCTCTGTTAGTCCTGACTTGTTCGCAATCATCTTTCCTTATGAACAATACATTCACTCCGAAAACAATCCACACTATCAGGTGTTGCTAGTTCTCCTCGCGAAGGTAAGATGACAATCATTCGTTTGGACGCGGCTGAACAATTATTGCTCCTGACTTGTTCTCAATCATTTTCCTTAATTAAAACATTTTACAATTATAACAATACACTACTGGCAATTATAGACACGGCGTTTTTCTTAATGCGATCCAAGTGTGACAAAATAATAGGCTAAACTCAGTTCAGAAAAATAATCGTAGCCGCACGCTTTATGAAACTGCTCTGGATCTTCCGCGCTACATTTTTTGGCACATCCGGCGATCAAACATGCTCTTCACGATCGCTTACATTGTTGGAATTAAATCAAAGACGAAGATGAGAAACACCTGTACGCAATTTTGAGTATGGCTGATTGAAAGGCAAAAAAAATAAAGCGCGTCCAAACGAATGATTTCCATCTTTCACGAGGAGAACTAGCAACACCTGATTAAGAGGAGTGTTTTCGGAGTGAATGCATAGTTCATTAGGAAAGAGGATTGCGAACAAGTCAGGACTAATAGAAGTTGTAAAGGGATGTTCCTGACACACCCGATTTTCAGTTCTGGCTACGTCACTAATTTAAACACCTTTTAATTTCATTGCAGCAGTAGCTAATGTGCATTAACATTATCAGCATTCTATTTCTATATTTCTAATAGAAATTGTATTTCTGTAATGCTTTACATGCAGATGCTCAGAATTTCTGGACAGCTGAAAAGTCTCATACAGTATCTGACCAGAACTGCAACCAGCCAATGATATTAAAAACATTGACAGCACTGTATTTCTGCTACTTTGGTAATATATTGCAGATGAATATAGATTTTTTTTCAAAAACTAAACCCTGAACCTTCAATATACGATACACCTGTGACTGTAATGTATGGTACTGCGAATGCAAGAGGTTTGTTTGGACGGGTAGTGTCATTATTCCCGGAAAATGCATTAGCTTGAATACAATAATGAAAATAGCTTTACCCAATGTACGTGAATGACACAAACAAGAGGAGTGTTTGAAAAGATTTACGATGGCAGATATGAGAATCAGTATGTTTGTTAAGAGTGCTGACCATTGTCTACGTGGAGAAGGGAGCTGCTGACAGCACCGGACTAACAAACATCCACAGGGTTTGCAGATGGTCGACAGACAATTAGGAAGTGGACTTAACCGCAAATCTCGCAGAATCCAGAAAAGTCCAATGTACATAATCCTATTCACACGTAAGACTCTTCCGCGAAAAGCACTTGGTCGAAGTCGTCAAACCTGGGGTCACTGCACCTCCTGCTCTGCCACTCTCGCTTGCTTTTGACGATGGCCGTGGTGACCTCCTGGCTCCTCTGTAAGCAGGATTCTGGGTCTGTATGCGAGTGTGAGAAGTAGTCTCTGACAGCCTGGCAGAACCTGGGCTCTGGGTCCAGGCCCAGGCTGCTGTTAAGCGGCTTCACACTGGAGCTGTCACTCCGAGAATTCTCTGGGCACTTGCCGGCAAAAGCCTTGCTCCTGTGGATTGTTGCCTGCATGTGAAGACCCTCTAGATCTGGGCTGGAGATGCGATGTAACAGGTAGCGGCCCACCAAGGGTTCAGAAGCCCGCCGACCACTGACAGACTTCCAGTGTGAGTCCTCCATGGCTGAGACAAGGGAATGGGACTTCTGCCTCTGGAAAGTCAAGCTGGAGGGGCCCTGTCCAAAAAATACCGACTGGGGAAGACCACCTCTCACCGCCGATATGTCCTGCTGAGCGACATCACTTGCTGCGCTCCTCGCAGAAGCCTGCTCATGTAACTGTCTCAACTCCTTCACTGTCAACACCTTGTCCGTGGCCTTACAGATGGGTAACATGGGGTCCTGGATTTGCAGCATGGCTTGTAGGTAGGAGGGAGGGCTGTTGGAACTCTCAGCAGAGATATCTCCAAGTCCATAGTTTTTTCTGTCACTCAGCAGCAACCCAATGGAGGAGAGGGGCTTAGTGCTAGACCCGTTATCCAGCTCCTTAGCCTCTTCGTCCTCCCAGCCGCTCTTGTCCTGCAGCAATAAGGACAGTCGTCGGCCCCTCTTTAACCAGGTATTAGGGTGGAGGCCATGGGCAATCTTATGTTGGCTCCACTCACAGTGCTCTCTAGGGGCAGTTGTGCAGGGAGAGGGCGCAGTGCCATGGGAGGGTGGAATAGTGGTGACTGGGGAGCGAGGAGAATTGGGGGTATGGTATTTGGGGGAGGAGTTCCCCTGGGCTTTAGGGTCTATGGGTGTGGGTACAGTACAGTCTGCGGAGCACTGGGAGAAGGCACTATCCAGAGAACTCATAGATGACCCTGAGGGGGACGTGGCTGGAGAGGACAGGCTGGACTGGCTCATGTCCAGACGCAGAGGAGGGGGAAGCTTGTGTTTCTGCCTCAGGGCATCCTGAGAAATTTTCTTGTCCTGCTGAACCTCGCTACTCCCATCGCCTGGTCCTGTTCGCCTATCTAGCTGCGAGTCACGGATGCTTTTGACGAACGCCTCGCCCTCAGTGTGATTTAGCACACTGTCGCAGCTGGTTTTGCGAACCGTGACATTGTACTGGCCAAGGTTTGGCACCGGACAGGAGGGGGAAATTCTGATGGTGGGTTCCGAGCATCGGCGCAGCCAGCGAGTCCCTCGGGGGGAGAGGGCATCTCGCTCGGAGGCATCCTGGTGGGAAGGAGGGAGCGGGTGGGGCTGGAGTGCAGACTGTGCCGACCTCCTGGGGTGGACTAGCGGGGGTAACTGCACACTGAGGGGCGAGGGGACGGCATCTGGGTCAGACTGGTCCAGGTCGCAGTCGCTCAGGGTGATGACGGAGTCGCGGCTCTTGTTCTCCAGCTTGTCCTTGCATCCCCCGAGGTCTTGGAAGGGAGACTCAGAATCGTCGTTCAGCTCGTTCTCCAGGCTGTCATAGCACGAATCGTTCAGCTGGACAGTCGACAAGTCTGCAGACAGAGACAAACAGTCACAACATGCGCTCTCATGTCAGTCTGACACGTGGGGCATAAGTAGCCAATGGTCGATTCATGAACATAAGCAGGATAAAGGAACAGTGTTTTGAAATTGGCCTCAAACATGACCTTAATTAAGCCAATAATTACATCCAGCAGAATGTTGAAATAAGAGTTAATTGTCTGAACAAACCAGCAATAGCATTGTGCAGTAATTGCACAGAGCCTTGACTGTGCAGACAGTACAAGGCAACCCCTTTTTTTCCTAAAGGTGGGATAGATTTACACAGTCATCATCTAGGTTGAAATTCCAGTTCCCTGACGTTCCTTAGTGCCAGGAAAAGCTGCTCAACAAAAGAAAGCTGTGATTACAGCTACCAGCCGCTCTCACACACAGTCCGCCCTGTAGACCCTCACACTGGACAGTGGTAAGAGATCAGCAGCCAACTGTTCCTGTCTGGCTTCAATTGCACGCTCTTTCCTGCCCCTATTCACTCCAGTGGGAAATAAATACCAACCAACTGGTTCATAGGAGCATACAAAACTGATGTCCTCTTGACAAACACAGCAAAGAAACTGGCTGATGGTCACATTCAGGTTCTGAACATTCATATGTGACGAACACATTCACCCTAACAGACTGACAAATTTAATCACCCTGCAGTCACTTCTGAAGAGACAGAACTGCATGAGCACCAGTAAAACTGAATGACTAAATCAATATGATCATTTCACCAGAACTGACTAACACTCTTTCATCATATATATATATACACCATCACATCAACAGAGTGAATTAATAGAGACAGTCCCCTTATTAAATTTTATAATCATATGTTATACATAAAATTAAACCACAGTTCAGTTCTGTTCAATACTACACTGCAGTGCTCAAATATAAACCTGGCTAATATTCAAGATGTGTGCACGCGTGTAGGTAGGTGCGTGAAGGCGAACATGTTTATATGAATGGAATCGAATAAGGAATGCAGTCTGCTTTGGAATTGATATAAATATGAAAGCAGGAAAAGTGTTTTTTGAAAGCACCTAGAGAAACTAATGACGCTCAGAAGCCTGCTGAGTTTTTTTTTTTTTTTTGCTAATCAGAAGCAAGCTTTCATTTCTTTGCTTGAGAAAATGGATGATTACCGGATAAGTGGTCTCTACCCTTCTGAGGAAATCCACCAAATAAGGACGTGACATCATCCCCCATCACCTCACAGCAGTTTTCAATCATGAATTGAACCAGCTCAGACACCTGGAGAGAGAGCAAGGTGTCATCAAAGAGTACACAATTCATGCATGGCAGTAGTGACAGTAGTGAGTTATCTGCTAATGTACAGAATTGAAATGCAATTTTTCGCACAGTGGATGTACATTGCTGTTTTTTTACTCTCAGCTGATAGTTGGACTGAGCTTTGACTGATTGCTCGCTACAGTTAAGGCCTCACAGAGATAAATCACCCTTTAATTTCCACAGAGAGACATCTGTCCTGAGACCACAATGTTTAGAAATTTGCTGGTTCCAGGATCAAATGCAACGTCAGACTCATGACAATGGTTTCTCCATTGAAAGTGTGGGTGTAAGTACTTTACCCAGCAAAGCTAAGATGTATGAACACACAATGCCTTACCACCATAACTGCTCACAATTAGCAGTAACAGCCCACTAGAGTTTCAGACTATAGCTTAGGACTGTATCCTTTCAGTAAAAAAAAAAAAAAAAATGTGTGATGGTGAGGCATTGTGTGTTGTGAAATGTTTATTCCAGCTACTTCCAACTCATTCACCACAATATCACATCACTAGGTCCGGCCAGGCAGAGGAAGTCAGCCTCAAACCCGCACTTCTGTTTCATGGTCTCAATCTGGCACGCACAGTCCATTCATTACTAAATCAATTTGGCTCTTAATTTATTTGGACATTAAATTTTTAACTGCGAGGAAAAAATGGCTTACATTTATTTGCAGTTAAAAGTCCTATCAATAGGAGAGCCCTGAAAAACTTCAGCTCCCTGGAGCTTTTATTTCTGAACTGTGAATGTTTTCTGAAGGACACAATCAGACCGCAGTTCGGCCATGGTCAGAGCCGAATGAAAACCACATTTTATTTTTACCCAGTGAGCCAGACACTTACTGCACTGCTTAGCCTAAAAAAGCACCAAAATTATATCTGAGGATTATGCGGGAAACAAATTGAGGAAAAGAAGGGCTCCAGTGTGATCTGAGGTCTCTGGGAGTCCTCCACAATTCACTACATTGCGCTCTGATTGGCTGTTCCCTGTGGAATGTCCACATTTTTTTAATTAGCTTCTGTGCTGATCCAATGGAAAACCAGCACACACACAAACAAATAAACTATGCTAAAAGACTCTGAATTTCATGTTCTGCTGAGAGAGCTGCCCTCAAGAATTTAAAGAAACCTTTTGGGTTCTTCTCTGCTGAAAAGGAAAACTCAACACTGACATTTTTTCTTGGAGAATATTTTTCGTTTGTCAACTGAAATAGTAATTTGATAATTTGTATACCTTTATGGAAGCTATGAAAACAGATTAGAGACAATCTGTCTATTTCAGTGGTTTTCAAACATGGTTCAGGGGGACCACTGTCTAAGCTGGTTTTCGTTCCAACCATAAATACCCCTTAGAATTTTCATGAGTCGTTAATTTCAATTAATTACCCTTTTAAGCAAAAGTGTCAAAAATAGCTATACATGCTATCAACAATAAAAGTTCCATGATTACATCGTGCTGCATGGGAAACTGCTGAATAAAAAGAGAAATTAAGACAAATTTAAAAATAAATATTGACAAATGGTCACTAAATCTAACCGTTCATTAGATAAAGAAGACAAAGGAATTGGCAATGTCACCTGGTTTGTGTTAATATTGTGGGAAACAAAATTAAAAGGGACCTATTTTGCTGTAACAGAGTACAATCCAATAGTATGGTTTATTGATAGTAATACGGAAACAGGGGGAGGGAGCCTGGAAGAGGATAGCAAAGTTCAGCTCAGATGTTACTGACAAAGCAGTGTAGGCATTGCTGATCTCCGGCCTGTGGCTTTCCAGGATGACTGCCAGGCGAAGTGCATACTTCACCAGAGTCAAACTACCTGAAGGCAGGAAGGAACATGGTTCCAATCCTGATGACTGTAGAAGGATTGGGAGCTTGTTCCTAATAAACTGGACAGAGGATCATATTGGGAAAGGATTAACAGGAACGCGGTCCAAATCCTGGAGACCATGAGAAAGGTTTGGGAGCTTGTTCCTATTTACTGAACCAGGAAGGAAACTTCCATAAATTACTATCATCAAAGGTTACGTTTTACTTTAAAAAGACGAAGAGTTTTACCAGTACATATTGACTGGTTCAAAGCATGCACAGCAAATTAAAATTCAGCAACTTGCAACTCAAAGGACGGGCTATAAATACGTCACTGATACAACAGCTGAGGTAACTATGAAACAAGACACAGCCAGGGTTAAGAAAGGACACAACACGCAAACCAATCATAGGAGACATCACTTCTAATAGATACGTAAGTTGCTGATTGACAGGAGACACATCAGGCCTTCACTCTAGGGCTGTGACACAAAAGGGCGGTTTATTAACTTTTTAGCCAAAAAACATTCCATGATTTCTATGCAATATGAACCCAGTCATTCCAAACCCTCTGAAAAACACGCTGTTCTGACTGGGCATCCCCTCTATGAAATGAGCTCTGTTCTGAATGGCCAGTGAAAAAAGCACCTTGTAAACAGAGATGGACAATGTCATAAATCTCCTGGCTTCTGGCAAGTCCCTAAACACAGATTACTGAATAAGTAGCCAGCAATCCATTTAGCTGCACAATGTGTATGGAAAGGTAGCTAATGTCTGCAGGCTAGGCAAGGATGGTCAATACATTCACAAAGACTTGCGACATGCAGTCACCATAAAAGTTGAACTACATTTTGAATTCAGTCCATTAAGAATGATCCGCGGTTAGCATCTGTACAGTAGCAACCATTAGCCAACATTACATTTATTTTGAATAGCTGCCCTACTCTATTAAAAAGAGACTGAATCTCATTAAAAACAGTCACCTGTTCCATTTGTTCATATTGACGTGTTTCCTACATTGCCTCTGGTTTAACTAGCAATGGTTTCTGAATTCAGACAATTTAGGAGCTAGCTAATAACACTTGGAATTCAGTTAAAATATTAACAGAAATTGGCAACAATCACTAAGCCAGCCGGCTAGCTACCGATTCTCCATGAAAACCAATCAAGGTCACCACTTCTTTGTATCTTCCGAAAAGCATAATAGGTCCCCTTTAATATAAATTTTGTTGCCAGTCCTGAGTTTACGGCAGTCCATAAAAGACTGACTAGGATGTTTTATTTCACAGTGTGTAGGTTCGTAGGCACTCCTGACACCAAAATGTATGTGCACAAGCACTGAAAAAGTGAGTTTTTCAAAATATGTCCCCTTTAAAGAACATTTAGTGAGAATGCAGCAACCTATATGCACTCACTAATAAACCTTGGTATTAATCGGATCAGTGAATTTGTTAGACTTTGTGCAATTACTTACAATGCAGCATAATGAACTCAATATGGACCTGGGGCTTTCATTCCATATGGCATGCATTGGTATAATTATGCAGAGAGCCTGGCAAGCCATCACAGACTAAACACATGCAAATACACACAAACATATACAAAAATAGGACCAAGGGCCCTGTAGCTTTCCGGCAAGTAGTCTTATAGTGATGATACAAGTTATGAAAATTTCATGTGAAGTTTGACATTTGAATCAATGAAAATCAATATCAAGGTCACTAAATAAAAGTTCACATACATTTATAGGACCTCCTGTAATACAAACACAATCTTAAGCTCTGATGCAGTTTTGGTGATTGATTGATTTGGTGACAAGTCGTTGAAAATTCAATATGTCAATTGTGAAATTAAAGGTCGCAGAATGTCAAGTTGTGGTCAGCAATGGACTTCATATATGACTTTCTAAATGTCTCTATACAGACTTTGGCTCAATCTGTGACCATTTTGGTGACACAAGTCATTGTAATTTCACTGTCAAGTTTGACCCTCAAAGGTCACTGACAGTCAAGTTGAATGTCACCAAATGAAAGTTCATATGTGACTTCCTAGATGTCAGTAACACAAACCTAGGCTTCATCTGCGACCATTTTAGTGATACAAGTCATTGAATTTTCACTGAGTCACATTTGACTTTTGAAGGTCAATACGAAGGTCGCCAAATGAAAGTTCATATATGACTTTCTATATATCTCTAATACAAACCTAGACTCCATCTGTGACCGTTTTTGGCAATACAAGTCACTGTAATTGTATTATGTCAAGTTTGACCTTCAAAGGTCACCAACAGTCAAGTTGAATGTCACCAAATGAAAGTTCATATGTGACTTCCTATGTCAGTAACACAAACCTAGGCTCCATGTGTGACCTTTTTAGTGACAGAAGTCATTGAATTTTCCCTTGGTCAAGTTTGACCTTCGAAGGTCAATATGAATGTCACCAAATGAAAGTTCATATATGACTTACAATACGGCTCCAATACAAACCTACACTCAATCTGTAACGATTTTGCTGACACAAGTCATTGAAATTTCACTGTATAGTTTGGCCTTTGAAGGTCACTGAAGGCCAAGTTCAAGGTTGCCCAATGAAACTTCATACATGACTTCCTATATGCCCACAATACAAACCTAACCTCTATCTGTAATAGTTTTGGTGATAGAAGTCATTGAAATTTTACAATGTGAAGTTTGACCTTCGAAGGTCACCGAAGGTCAAGTTCAAGGCCACCAAATGAAAGTTCATGTAATATGTTCCCAATCTTCAATATTTTCAAGCCTAGAAGCCTTTGAAAATTGTAACATTTTGCTTGACCTCAAGTTTGACCTTTCAAGGTCATCTGAGGTCAACTTTAATACAGCCAAAATATAGGTCATATATAACTTCCTATATGTCAGTAATGCAAACTTAATCTCGATCTGCAACCATTTACCTTCCGCAGGCGATTTTGCCCATTCTCCATTAGACCCAATGTTCAAGTACAGCGCCCCCACTAGACCCACTTCTGTCGATTCAATCAAAATGGCACTCGCACTGCACATAAAGTGTATCAAGGTGAGTTGATTGCCTGATTTAGATAAAAATTTATCAGTCATTTTTTGAGAAATAATTTTTTTTTTATTTCTCAGTCCTATCTTTAACATTGGGGCCAAAATTTCAAGGACCCATAAAACGGACTAAAACGATTCAATCAAAAATCCGAAAAAAACTTCTGGAGATATGGTCTAGTATTATGTTCTCTCAAATTTACATGAAAATTCATTTGGCCAAAAAGAAGATAAAAAATGTTCTGGACGACAGACGCCACACCACGACAATAGCTTATCGTAAGCTAAAAATGCACATGGACTCACAAACATGAACATGGATGCGCACATTATGCATTATCTCCACACATAAACATGGGCATGGTCACGAACACAAGCACACACATGGACACACACATTCACACTCATTAGCCAAGGCAGCATGACTGGTCTGTGTGAGGAAATGTGGGACACCTGGGGGGAACTGATCGCTGACGGACACCCTGCCATCTACAGCCTTTACTCAGCCTCTGACTTCACTGTCAGTCACAGAATGATAACACAGCCTCCTGCTGGCCGTCCCTCTGACGGACTAGCGGTCAGTGATTAAGCTCTGGTGGCTAAATACATTAACGTAATTAATGAGGGGTCATACAAATGAAATATGGAGCATTGATTGGTAAATTAAGTCATGCATAATGCAAGGCAGTGGTCTCTGGGGAGAATTATTGATTACTAGCATTTTCAACATTTTCTGAAGGTCACATCATGCCAATCTTGAGCCTGACATGGTTGTCTTTGGACTGTGTGTGTGCAAACTCCACAGATAAAGGCCCCAGGCCGGATCTGAACCAGCGACTTTTTTGCTGTGCGGTAACAGCATTGCCCACCACACCACCATCCCAGCATTGAAATGTGTGGCCTCACCTTCTTGGTGCCTTCACCTTCCACATTTGGGCTGCAGGGCGCGGGGGCCCAGAGCATGCTGGGAGCGATGCAGACGGCGAGGTTGAAGCTGTTCATCTGGTTGTGATGGGCGTGGCTCTGGATACAGAGCAGCACAGCGAGTACGTGTCTCAGGAGCAGCTGGTTTTCTTTGGGCAGGCGCTGCACCAACCTGTCGGGGAGAGAAAGGGTGGCGGTTAGCGAGTGAAAAGGTCTCAGTCATGTGAGCGTAGAACTAAAATCCAGTTGTTTCTCATATTCATTTTGCCTTTTTTTTTTTTTTACCATTCCCAAGTGTAGCCTGAAACAACAAACCAGTAGAAGAATCTGCTCAGATTCTTCCTCTGTCTAATCACATAATAACTTATTATAATGCCCCTCCCCCCGACATTCCATTCCCCTGGCTACCTGCCCTGCATCAATTATCCAATTATCTGTTGTCGACATTCCTGATTATTCTCACCTGTTTCCTTTTAGTTAAGCTCTTTATCTAAGAGTATTTATGCCTTAGGCAGGGTACACACATAAGAATTTTTTAAATCTGAAAAGATTTTTTATCTGCTACAGACCCCACACATGAAGATAAAAAATCAGGCACTGAACAGTTTTGATCGTACTGTGTGTGGTGTGCTCCGATAATCTCAACACAACACACCACACACATAACGATTCTGTTCCACCACCGATCTAGAATCTAGTCCTCCAAGACAGAAATCTAGCGTGATCAAACATGATCTGACAAAAACGAAGAAGAAGAAACATAGCAACAACGAACACAAGACGCAACAGGGAAGAGGACACAAGAGAGGAGAGAATGACGATGGTCAGCTCGCTTCTTGATTGGCTACATTCCGTTTCACGTCACAATTCAAGGAGTCATGACTCGGGAGTCGTCGACTTTCCCCACACACGTGAAGATTTTTGGTTGTAAATATTGAACAAGTTTAATATTTACGATTGTCGGGCCCGACCCGTTTCGGACCCAATTATCAGGACAAATTCACTCTTAACACACCTCAGACCACAGGATAATCTTATCGGATAATCTTATAAGACGTAAGATAATCTTCCGATTGTCGTTGTTGGTCGGGAGGGGGAAAATCAGGGCAAAATCAGCCAGATTATCTTTATGCGTGTACCCCGCTTAAGTTTTCCCTCATTCGGGCAGGTAGCCTTCGTTTGGTTTCCCCGTTTGAGTTTGTAGCGCTCCCCTTTGTGTTCTCCTAAAGTTTGTATTGGTTTATTTATCCCTGCACACTTTATTTAATAAACTCCAGGCCCCTGCAACTGGGTCCTCCTATCCGCTCCTTGCCCTGGCACCCTCCTTCACATCTTGGGATGTCAGGGCGTGACACTTATTTTTGATTTTCCATGACCTCCATTGCAAGCTACCTCCCGTATTAGAAATGGGACATTATGTGCCGTGCTATTTTCCATCGTAGGAAATAGTTTGCGGGGCTTCCATTGTTCTTTTTCTCTATTTATTTAATTTTTTTGTTCAGATAGGTGAGAGATGATTTCCTATGTATTGTGAAATCCTGCTGACCCTTCCACGATCTCTCAGAATTTTGGATCTCTTTCATGCCCTCTGCAGTAAGCCGTCACGCTGCTGTGCCTCGGCGTTTGAGAGGGAGCCAATAGGCTTGTATCAAAGGAACTCTGGAAATAAACATAAGACTGTGGGTGGGATTTAAAGACCGCTATTGTCTGGGCAACCTTTTTCAACTTTTTACCAAGTAACCACACTGACTCCTCACCGCAAGTGAGTTAGCTGGACCTGGATAGCCAACCCTGCTCACATTGTAAAAATTCAGGCATAACACTGTGTGTAGAGTGAAGAAAAAGCGACCTGATCGTAAATAAACAATGTTACATTGTTGGTACATTACATTGGTAGCAGAGAATGAGTGTAAATATGCAATTATAAATATGCAATATTACCAAATTGGCCAAGAAACCCCATCAGTAAGTGTGTTTTACCTCTGGACTGCCTGAATCTTGTCCTCCTCGCCATCTCCGGCTTGTTCCATGACCCCCACCCACTGCCCATAAAGGTCCTGGGATAGCAGGCTGCCCGGGATGTGCCGCAGGAAGTCCTGGGTACGGAAAAATCCACAGAAACAAAGTTACAACAAACAGCATACCGTAAAGGTTTCGTGTCCCCTGAGGTAATCAACTAAACAACTCATGCTGGGTTTGGCTGGCCTAGTTTCACACCTGACTCCTTGCCAGGGAATCTATCATTTGAGGAACAGGGCCAGATGGAAGTCCATGTTCATAGAGCGACTGGTTGCGAGGCAAAACAGCAGCAGAGTCATGAGGTCACTCTGTCAAAGATCAGCAGAGTATTCGAATTTGATTTTTCAGGATTTTAAGATTATGGTTACCCCTGTTCTGAAAATTCAGTCAAGCATCGATCATTGAAGTGAATGAATACAGGCATTTCAGGGCCACTACCTCTACAGGAAAAACAAAGAGTAAGAAGCTGTCGATGCTTCCTTCATTAGCCTCATTGTGCCTAAACAATACATAGTGTTCAAGGAAAAATACTTGAGAGTCCAGACTGATAAATGGTCCGTCCTCTAAACTGAAAACTATGCCTATAAATAGAACTATGCCAGTAATTATGAGTCAGCAGTCATGCAAAAAAATAATCTTCTATAAATAGTCTGTAGTATCATCAGACTTTTGAATGCAATGCTCTCAAATCTGGGTGGATATTGATTAGCTGAAAGTGTTTCTATCATTCATTCAGCAGGAATCTCTCTGAAATTCACTCCTACGATATAGCCTGTCACTGTCACTGTCGCAACTGTTCTAGAGTGAAGTCTGCCATGCATTCAGTTTTAAATACTTCAAAACAATTTTTATAATTGTATATAGTTATAATGATTTTATATATAGTTATCATTGGTGTGGATGGGTCCTTTTACCGAGAAGGCATGCTAAATAAATAAGTAACAAATCAATTATTAATTCCTATATGTTACTTATCTCCTGTGAATATGATCTCATTTTGCACATGGTGTTGCGGTGCTCCTTGTAGTGTTCATGTTTCATATGATCTATGCTTTGGAACTCCTCTACACTGTAAAACTGTGGAACATGTGACATGTTTATAACCTAAACACCAGCATGTAAAAGCTAAATGCCTGGTGATTGTTTTTGTAAATAAGCGTTCTCAAACACTGATGTTTATTGAATGTTACAATCAAGGTTTTTTAAATTTGTTGAAAACACTTTAAAACTGAATCTAAACACTGTGACATGTTTAAAAAGTGTTACAAAAAAGTGTTTAGAACTAACACATTTGGTTTTACAGTGTAATAATAAAGATATTCACAACTCGTAAAAAAAAAAAAAAAAAAAAACCAGTAATTTGATCTGTGTGTGTTTTGAAAGAAACACTGGTTTCAAAATAGACAGAAGGCTGCGTATGTGGTACGCACACCGATGCTGTGGGGCTGATAAGCCCAGCCAAAACAGACCCCCGAGGGGCTGTGCCTAAACCACATGTGACTGGAGGAAAGTATGTCAAGCCATAGAGGGATTGAATAAATAGAGGAAGGACTAACACAGCAGATGAATCACTACAAATCATTTCCGGATGTTTTATGATTTATGAGTTGCACTCCAGAGCCAGTAATCGAATCCAGTGTCAAAATCAACTGACTCGCATATACAAAGAGGTAGAAATTCCAGTGTTTAGGAGGTAAAAGTCCTTTCATTTGTTCATGCTATGAGAATATTCAGCCAGCAAATTTCATTAATAAGTTAAAGAATTTGACTCTTTGTTCCACAAAGTTGAAACAAAACATGGTTGGTTGTGGAGAACTTTTACAGTCTGACCTTTCACCCCTCACATCATTCACATGTACGGGTGCGCACCTTGAAGACCGCGGCGGTGACGTAGATGGACTCATTGGTCAGCAGAGGGCTGTCAGCTCCTGAGTTCAGCCGCTCCCTCATCTCCCGGCAGGCCTTGGCGCTGGCAGAGCGCCGGAATATTCCACGCGTGTAAGGGCCCTCCTGGAAGAGTACCACCAGCATGTCCTGTAAAGACAGCGCAGGAGAAAGAGGAGAGAGCGAAAGAGAGAGAAAAAGTGAAAGAGAGGGAGAGAGAAATAAATTTTTTTATATTGTTTATTTCTGGCCTTACAATGGCCATTTGTGAAGCAAACTGATTTTAGAAATAAGTTCTTGTCCCTTAAAAAAGCAAAACTAAAAGCACTAAAATGGGTAAAAAAAAAAGACCTTACATGGCCAGTTCTCTAATGCCATAGGAAACATTGGTCTATATTGACAGAGCATAAGGCAATAGTGCACAAGCTAGCACTTAAATGATTGTTGACACTGATGCTATATAGTTAATGCTAAAATTATGGTGAGCATTATGAGTGTTGCACTCTTCCTAGATTATATCAAGTGTGACTTCCCCACATTGCAGGAATTGCTCTAATGTCCATTGGCGCCTGTGTGAGGTGCTGCTGGTCCTATATAAGTGAGGTCGCTCTCACCATCACTGCTTTGGGGAGGGAGTCTCTCTCGCAGACGGCGCTGAGCGGCTGGCCGAAGAGACGCCCTGGGGCAGGGGACACGGGTGAGGGGGGCAGGTAGTCGAGCTGAGGGCTGGACCCGCGCCAGAAGGCCCAGTTCATAATGGAGCGCTTCCTCCGCAGGGGTTTCTGGGTGGGCTCTGTGGATGGGGCGGGGGGGGGGGGTAAATGGGAGAGAAAGAGGGCATTGACTGGGAGGGAAACGGACATCTAGACACCCTTACCCTGCAGTCCCAGATGAAGACAGACACACAGCTTTTTTCAGCAGCAGAATTATGTTTTGCGCTCCTGGGGAGTCTGGTGCACTTCTGTCTGTTTAAAAACGCTGTGTCTGTTTGTGTTGAGCCGGGTGGGGGAAGGGGGGGAGCAATTTACATGAAAAGCACACGCCCTGCTACTCAAGAATTCGAAGGCAGAGACTCTCGATGGAATGTGGCCGACACAGATTCTACAACTTCCATTCCACAACGCAATTATTTGCAAGAGGAATTTCGCAAGTATGAGTCATAACAAAACAGCCTGGCGTGTCAAAGGGCAAGCATTGCATTATTAGAAACAAACCTCAGGTATTTGTGATTATACACTAAAACCAGATGCTTGCCTCGGAGAAAACAATTCAGTAGACCTCAAACACTTCCATATAACACACAAACATATACAAAAAAACTCAATACCAATCAATGTTTTGGTTCTGAGTAGATCTTCATCCAGCTGTTCTGACAATGATCCAATTGAAACGTGAATAAAAGTACACATCGAGTTCTAAATTGCAAGCTGTGATGGGTTGTTGCACTAATTATAAATATAGCTCATCATTGGGGTCACTACACAACGCTGATTATCAACCAGCCATAAATTAGGGAGATGTCTGCAATGTATAATTATCTGCAAAATGCAAAAAAGACTGATCAAATTATGTGATATACCCCAGAAGGAATTTGAGGCAAGGCTTGTAATTACATCCGCAAAGCCCAGCGGATCCTGAAAAACAAGCAAAAAGATCTCCCTCGCGCTCTCGTTCTCCGTGTCACCCTGTCTCTCCCTTTTTCTTGTCTCCCTTTCTCCAAAACCCCTCTTTCTGCCGCGAGAAGGTGCACGAAATAAGCCGAACGTCCTCTGAAGAGAAGCACACTTCTGGGGTGACATAATCGCATTAATTCGCTCTCAGCGACGCGCAAATCTGTATGGGATGCTCATGGAATCGTGGGGTACCAGGTGAAACAAGGCAGTCAGAAAACTGAGCAGAAGTGACAGGGAACATGGCACGATAACCAATCCAATTAAAAATGTCATGTACACTAACCTGTTCATTTCATTTCAAATTTTATACTCCCATTCCTTAGCTATTATTGCTTGCAATAGCTGTCAGGATTTGCAATATACACTACTGCTCAAAAGTTTGAAATTGTTTCGTAATTTAACCCTTAAATGCCCAACTATAGTAAAAGTTGAAAGAAAAATCTATGTATTCTGTTAATATGTCCTGGGGAGGGGCTAATAACAACCCAATAGCAATTTTTAATTTTTGGTGACCTTTGATCTCATTTTAGTTTTGTGACATATATATCACAATGGGCATTTCGGGGACCTTATTGCTAAAATGACTTGAATGATAAAACAGTTGACATATAGCTGAAGTATTTGGCATAGCTTATTTTTCATTAGCTTACCTGTTTGTCTACTTTATCCAGTGATGAATGGGTGCTGATCTATCGTGTGGATTCCACCATGGGGGCGGCCATATTGGAAAGGTTAGCTAGTGCAGCCAGTGTAGTGTCAGTTCCACTTTTATGCATCAGATGGCAGCACTGATGGTCTAAATATGTCACTATGGGCATTAGGTTGCAAAATTTATGTGGGGTCTGTGGTTTTGACAACCCCCAAAATCGTGTGACAAATTTGTCACAGGGGGCATTTAAGGGTTAAACAAAGCTCGCCATTCTATGCGAAAAACTTGTCGGATGAGACGTTAAACTGAGGTCCTGACTCTCTGTGGTCATTAAAGGTCCTATGACACTCTTCAACAAGAGTAGGGGGTTCCCCGGTGTCATGGCTAAATTCCCAGCCTGGCTCTTTCAACCTGCCACCTATTCATCCCCTGATCTAATTGGCTACGCTGCATACGCAACATGACCTCTCCCCCTCAATGCCCTAGGGCTCCCTCGAAAAAGAGATTTCAATCTCAACAGGACTTCCCTGGTTAAATAAAGGTTAAATAAATAAATAAAATAGAAAGTCACATGAGAATGTAAAAGGCTAACCATACCGATTATGGTCTGCGCCATCACTGGATGCCTGGGCTTCAGGATGAACTGGCACTGAATGTCTGCCGGAAGCTGCTCCTGCCGGCTCAGAGGCGAGAGCGGCTCTTTCACCCTCCCGACAGGAGAGGCTCTCTCCCGGATGTGGCTCATTTTGATGCTGAAGGGGAACTCATGCCCTTTTGGGGTCAAAGGTCAGATATCTTTCAGTCACATTCAAACAGTGGTGAATTGTGCACTGAGAGAAGGTAATAAAATACTGGAGAACCTTAAAAGTCTTGAAAAAGAGATTACATGGCCAATCAGTATTTCTGTCCGAAATGGAGACTTAAATGGAGATGCGAATGGACTTGAAGTAGATATGGTAATGGGGAAAGGCTAATTTTTATGAAATATTATCTGAGCTATTCACCTATGAGAGGGTAGGGAGGATCATCCTTTCGAGAGCTCACCCACAGCTGGTAGTCTTTTACACAGCCCTGTAAACGGACAGACCAAGCACAAAATCGTAAAACAGAGTCCTTGCACATACATACAAATATAAAAATGTGAGCGCACATTGAGGGATAGCCTGATCAAATACACTGCCCAGCCAAAAAAAAAAAAAGTCACGCACTCTAATATTTAGTTGGACCACCTTTAGCTTTGATTATGGCACACATTTGCTGTGGTATCATTGCGATAAGGTTATGCAATGTCACAAAATTTATTTTTGTCCAGAGTTCCATTAATTTTTTGCCAAGATCTTGTTTTGATGATGAGAGAGTCGAACTGCTGCATAAAGTCTTCCCCTGCACATCCCAAAGATTCTCCATGGAGTTAAGATCTAGACTCTGTGGTGCCAATCCATGTGTGAAAATGATGTCTCATGCTCCCTGAACCACTCTCTCACAATTTGAGCCCGATGAATCTGGGTATTGTCATCTTGGAATATGCCCCCACAATCAGGGAAGAAACAACCCGTTGATGGAAAAACCATACAGTATAGTCAGGTAGTCAGCTGATTTCACTTTTTGGCACATATTTCTGAACCTAGACCTGACCAACTGAAGCAACCCCAGGTCATAAAACTGCCCCCACTGGCTTGTACGGTCGGCACTAGGTATGATGGGAGCACTGCATCCACCCAATGAGTGTATAGAACTGGAGAGGCTGCCGTAGCTTCCTTCTACGAGCACAGTTGAAGAAACCAATATGGCGTCAAGTGCACCGCACTTCTCAATTTCCCATAGACTATAATGGAGAAATTCCTGCTATTTTCCGCCAAACTAAGGGGTCTTCCAAAAAGATTTAAACATATTTGTGATTGAAAAACATATAAGAATAAAAATTAATGCGCAATTTTACATGACACTGCTCGAGATGTCGAAAATATAAAAACATGTCTTAATGGGAAGCACAACACTAACTAGCCACTTGTCTAGCTGGAGTGCTAGGTAATCGAGTCGCTGTAGATGGCTGTGATGGCAAACTTTATCTGTAATTTAGCTGGCTAGATAAACTTAGTTGGCACAATAAACTCACATTGCTTACAAAGGGTGATGGCCTGCTAGCTCTCATGACTATGTAATGTTAGCCAAGTTGCATACCTACATATAGCATTAGCCATAGCGAATGACCTGGCAGAAATGTTCGTGTAACGTTAGTGGTGTTCATTCCGGATGAATTGTACAAATAAAAGCATCCTTAGCAGGCATCTGCCTATCTAGGGACTATTTAGTGAGCAAGCTGTGAGTTTTTTTTTGTTTTTTTTTTATTACGATAAAGCAATCCTAGCTGAGGCAGTCAACCAAACTGGCTAGCTTTCAATGATTGCCAGCGAAGATAGCGTTTCTGCATACTGCTCGGCTGTCTGTTCCGTGAGATAAAAACATAGCTCAGGAACAGTTCAAACTACTTTACGGCAATGTTCTTGTAGGCTATTCACCAATACTATGCGAATGACCAATCAGAGTCAGATGTGAATCATATTGACCTACCAATGGATAAACCGTTGACTAAAACAACCTCTTATAACTTTGTTCTTGAAAAGTGTCAAGCAAAATTGCGCCTCGATCCATTTTTTATTATGTAATCCAGTCCTACGCAGGAAGGATTTACGATTGTATACCTTTTAGATAACAAAATAATAGCAGGAGTTTTTCCATAATAGTCAATGGGAAATTGAGAGGTGCGGTGCACTGGATGCCATATTTGTTTCTTCAACTTTTCGCTCCGACAGCCTCTCCAGTTCTATATACACTCATTGCATCCACCTCTCCTCTTACCCTGATATGCCCATCACTCTGGAACAGGGTAAATCTGGACACATCAGATCACATGACCTTTTTCAATTGCTGCAGAGTGCAATCTTTATGTGCCCTGACAAACTGAAGTCTTTTTTCCGACTAGCCTCACTGATTAATGGTTTTTTGAAGGCTATACAGCTGTTTAGTCCTAATCCCTTGCGTTTTCTTCGCAATGTGCAAATAGAAATGCTCTTCCTTTCATTATTAAGTATAGCCCTGAGTTCTACTGTTGATTTTTTTTACGATTTGATTTCCCATCATGATCATTCAAGATTTTTTTCCAACCACGTCTTCTTCGAAGATGATTGTTCACCACTATCCCTCCAGATTTAAATAATGTGTTGGACTGTTCTTACCCCAATTTTAGTTGTTTCAGCAGTCTTCTTCGTTGTTTTCTTTGCTTGATGTGGGCCAATACTTTGACCCTTCTGAAACAGAGTAGAATCTTTTCCACGACCAAAGGATATTCAGACATGGTTGTTTAAGAAATGAGAAGCAACTCATTGCATCAGCTAGGATTAAATGACTTGTTGCCAGCAGGAACATATTAATCACTGCAGTAATTATCCAATGGAAGGCTCTTACTTGTTGGCTAAAAAAATCCAGGTGGTGACTTTTTTTTTTTTGGCCAGGCAGTGTATTTTCACTTACAAACACACATGCTTATACACACACAGACACAGACACATACACACACTGCCACTTGTCATAATAGCAAACTGTGTGGATTATGATGAACTAACAGTGCTAGAAGAGTGAGGATACTCATAGGGGATTTTAACTGAACAAGTTCAACCTTACAAACACCATACAAACAGCACCAGTCATGCAAATGGCACCACTATTGAAGACAATAGTGGTATAGGTTTACACAGTAATGCTGCTGGAGTTTGCTTGGCAATGAGGATAGGGAGAAGACCATCATCTTCATGTAAATAAAGCACACAGAGGTAAGCTCACCAGTATGCCAAACTGCTCCAGTGCCATATGGATTACTTCAGTCGCAGTGTCTGATTGACTAACAGTCAGGGACTTGACCTGAGAAAAAACCATATCAGGAAAACAGGATTTAAAATTTATAAGTCAAAAAGCCATTACTTGGACAAAAAATGGAACTGGAATAAGTGGAGTTGGATAAAGTATGAGGATGTATGAGAATACAGGTATAGCAACCAAAACATGAGTAGCAGAGTCAGAGTTGAGACCAGGCGCGTCGCTAGAACAGGGAATTGGGGGGGCACAGACACGTCCCTTTATGAAAAGAATTAGTCCTGGCTAGTTCTCAATCATTTTCCTTTACTGACGCGTTTTCCAATTATCGTAACTGGCAACTGAAAACACGGTTTCTCTCCATATGCGATCTAATAGCGATTAGATGATGGGCTAAATTCAGTACAGTTCTTGGAACAAGAACAGAGAATTGGGTTGCACAAAACATCCGTTTAAAACAGTCATTAGTCCTGACCTGTTCTCAGTCATTTTCATGATTAACAAAAGGTTCACTCCGAGAGCACTCCACACTTAACAGGTGCTGCTTGTTCTCCCCGATTAGGTAAGACGACAATCATTCATCTGGACGCCAGATTTGCTAATTTAAATCAATGTTATTCAAAATTGCATACCTGCGCAAATAGCTTGAGCCGCATGCTTTTTATAGCCTATTTTAACCGCCGAGTGCCACGTTTTGTTTTATCAACCCACGCAATTCCGAGAGTGAAAGGCGATATTTCATTGGAACAAAGACCAGTTCAATCAACTCGAAGCATTGGCCTATTAGTACATAAATTATTTTTCTGTACTGAATTTAGCCCATGATTTCATTGCTGTTAGATCGCATACGGAGAGAAACCGTGTCTTCAGTTACCAGTTGCGATAATTGGAAAACGCGCCAATAAAGGAAAATGATTGAGAACTTGCCAGGACTAATTCTTGTCATAAAGGGACGTGTCTGTGCCCCCCAATTCCCTGTTCTAGCGACGCGCCTGGTTGAGACAATGTTCATGGACAATAGCAGAATTCATCCCTGCTTTAATCCCTCAGCTCTTAAGATGATACAAAAATATGTTTCCACATAAAACCTTGTTTTCAAAAAACAGGTATGCTGCATAAAATATATGGCTGGGCGAAATAGACAAAATCAAACATCTCAATATTTTTGATTGTATACCTCGAAATCGATATTGCGCCGATATTTTAGGGGTAATGTTGGTGCTTTAACAAAATATTTATACAATTGTATTTTTGATAAACAGTCATTAAAGTAATGTGGATGTGTTGAACAAGTGGGTACAGGCAATAGCTGCAACAGTCTAATAAATGTGAAGAACTGCATCCCTTAACTGTAATGCAGCCTTTAAAACCAGAAAAGGCCAAACTTATTTCAAATCGCAATATTACGATATCCAAAATCCATGATGATATCTTATTTTATCAAATAACTGTAGAACTTTTCCCATAGCCCAGCTCATGACATATTTTTGAGATTACCCTAGGTACATATCACTTTTGCGAAAATTTCATTGGCTGAGAGCATGGGGAAATGGTGATATTAATTTCGTTCAGAACATGTGGCATACAGATAGTTTCAGCCTCACTCCAAAACTGTTGGGACCTATTTTTGACAGTCGCAGTCATAATGTAAACAAACAAGAAGCGAGGACTATGTCGTAAAGTTTGACTGCTATACGTGACACAAAATTCTGTGAAAGCTCCCAATCGGATGTTATAGTGCGATTAAGGTGTACATATGTCAAAAGTGAGAATGAAAAGGGAATACTTCAGCAGTCTAAATCTAAGTTAATAAGGCTATCAGAAAATGCTGTTTACATGACAGTGTCATATTCAAAGTGTTGCCTCAGTCAGGTTAATATTGGATTATTGCTGTCCATGTGAATGTGCTCATTATCCGGAAGCCATCAACCAATCACAAGGCAGCAGCCTCATTAAATATGCGCAGATCAGTCCCAAAATTGAACATGCATGAGAGATCTTGGTATTAAGTAAGCTAATGAAGTTTAATTAATATCCAATGATTCTTTCAATTGTTGCTTTATGTAAACCAAGGTTAAGCAGACGTCGACATTGCCGCCGATGCATGACGATGGAACAGTGATCCCTTAGTGTCAACTGGCTTTGCAAGCGACACAATAAAAACAGAATTCAATGATTTGCAATTAGCTCCTTATTTCATTGAAAATAATACAAAGACAACATATCCGATGTCAAAACTGAGAAATTTCATTGTTTTTTGAAAAATATCTGCTCATTCTGAATTTGATCTTTACTAGATGCAAACACTCGCATACTTGGTCTATCAGGTCTAATGCCTATGACAAGTTTAATTCCTTCAATCCAAGTGCCCCTGGTACCTGAGGCGAGCTGTGCATATATCAACAAACACCTTAAAAGGGTATGTTAAGCATCTCACTATCAGCAAAGTATAATTACTCTCAACCTGTACCCATTTACCATCTTCTGATCGATAATCAAACTATTTATTTACTTTATTTACTAATCAAGATGAAGACATGAGCCTATTAATAAATAATTAATGAGGGAATGATGATGAGATCACCATTAAGCTATATTGACAACAATCATGTAATAAGCGTATTATTATAAAGATGAAATAATTCAAATAATGAATTCATCCATAAATTGCTCTGAATCCCATCTCCCATTGTGACCTTTTTTTTAGGAGTGGAATTTATTTTAACTTATAAAAAATGTATTCAGTGTCAAAAAGAATGCATTTAAAATGGGAAACATGTTCTTAAGCGTATCAAACATTGGTGCAAAATAGTGTCTCTTATGAGCCTATATGAACTGTTTTATGGTCTGCAGGAGTTCAGAATTTTCGAAAGGCATTGACATTGAATGTCATCATCAATGCGGTAAGGAAAATGCCTAATAACTTTGTGCTGCAATGAACAGTAATACTAATTAAAAACAATTTGGCCAGTCATTCTACTGATTGATTAGACTACACAAGTGAGCAAATTAATGTTCGGTTGCTAATTATTTCTCCAAAAGGGCAGTTACACACTCATAGCCATGATGTGACAATAATTAATTTATGAAATTACCAATGTTTCCACATACTTCTTCTTCAGGGCATTGAAGGATGATTAAATACCCTGAAGAAGACTTACCATTGGTAATTACATAAATTAATCATTATCGCATTGTGGCTTTGAATGTGCGAATGCTCTGCTCCAACACTGGTGTGCCTTCACTCTCCTAATAAGGAAAATTAAATCAAAACCAGATTGGAGTTATCATGCATTTTAAGGCGAGGTTACTGAGGGGCTTTTATCTCTTCCATGGCACACCACTGAAAATCCAGATTGGAAGCTGCCTGGTTAGCTCACTCATTTAAGGCGCCACAATTGCGGTGCAGTACTGACTACTATGGCGCGTGTTCGATCCCCGGTCGTACCAACCAGCAGTGGTCGGCAGCTTTTTCAGAACAGTGCTCGATTGGCTTAAGCGCTGTAGGGATGCAAATTGGGAATGAACTGCTGGGAAGGGAAATTAGAAATGATTGCCTTGTTCGTTGCTCAAGCGCCTCCTGTTGGCCAGCCGGGGGCTCGTCAGTGAGATTCTAAGCTTGCTCATGTACGGGTATCCTCCGCCCTCATTCTGAACTTGCGATAGTTTCAACCAATGAGTGTAAAGATGCAGGGGCTGACAGGCGCGTGCTTCAGAGAAGAGCCACGAACGGTCTCTCTCTCCTGAGCTGGCAATAGAGGGTCGCATACGAGCAAGACTTGTACATAGTTCTCGGATTGAGCATTCCAAATTCGGGTGGGATTGGAGATGCCAAATTTATTTATTTTTTAAAGCCAGATTGGAGTAGGTTAAATGTGGAGCACTCTTCAGCACAGGGGGAATGCACACGGACACAAACAGTACCACAATTCACACGGTACAGAGGAAGTCCACTGAGCTCATTCATCTTTCTAACCCAAGCAATAAATGGGGAACCTGTACAGTCTGTGAGGATTAAGAGTGCTTTATTTCTGTTTCATAAGCAGCGGTTGGGTTAGGGGTTAGAGGGCAGTACATTGCCATTTATTTAATCACGTTGTAAAAGTGCTCCCAACATGGTGTTCCAGTTTTTGAAAATCCTGAGGTCAAAATTAAAAGGAACTGCTCTGTATTAAAATGCTGTTTTCAGGAGCTTTTATTTGTTTTGGTAAATGGATTTTTAATAAAGACATCATTCACTCTGACTCTCATTTTGAAGGGGCAGGTGCTTATAGTCAGAAAAGCCAACCTTGGCATTCTGCTTTACATCACCCAGTAAGCGTACACAATAGATGCTTACCAAAACAGACTACTGAAAATTAATAATACCTACAATAACAATACAAATACATATTTTCTCATCAAGTCAAATGGCCACTTAGGGCAAATCACTGCAGGAAGTGGGATAAAAGGAGTCGATACCCTGGAACTGAGAGCTTGTGTCTGGTTTAAAAGCTCCTTTGACTTTGACCTTGAATGCTACCAACTGAGATACAGGGCTGGGTGTTAGAGGAGACTCTGCTTCCTGGGCAGGGGCAAATTACTTTAGTATGACTGAGTTCTCAATGGAGCATCTGGTGCCCAATGACACAGAGCAAATGGTCAAGGACACGAGTGTCAAGGGACAGATTAGGCTACTGGGACATCCTGACCTCATAAATGTCACGGAGATAATCGCAACCAGCCTAGATACTGCGTTCCAACAGTAAGAGAACACTAAAACACACACCAACAAGATGCATACTCAATAAAAACACTTATACACCTGACCATACTTGCAAACAGATATACGTCTCAGTGAGAAACGCATATACATTCAGAAAAATACCTACACATGCACAGGGCCCAACGTCTTTTGCGGTTATTTTAAGAGTGCTTGTTTTAGGATCATCTTTTTCTTTCTCTTCTTTTATCCGGCTAGAAAAAAAGACAATAAAATCAGTGCTATAAAAATCATAGGAACAAAAATTGTTAAAATAAGCAAAATGAAAAACAAGATGCACACTAGTCTCAGTCACTGCAATGCAACCTAAATACCTCAGTCGAAACATAACTGAGACGAACCACTGACCTGCTAGTGTTTCATTCAAGGTTAATTACCTTTTAATGAAGGAGAGCCACCTTTCTTTCTGTTCCACAGAACTACAACAGGAAGAATAAATAAAATAAAGCCAACATGTTCTTTTGCATGCTTATGCAAGTTATAAAAGAGCAATCCTCCCATCCTCCCGTTAAAAATGTTGAGAAAATATATTTCATAGCCCTGATAAACATCATCACTTATTGGTGTCTCAGTGCTCCAAAGACACAAAAGGGACTCCAAGGTCCGATGTCATATTTAAGTTAATAATTATTTTAAGTGTACATACGTATCTCAACAGTACATTAGACATTTCATTGCATGATTAAATACATGTTACAAAATAATGAGGACACAAGACTACCAGAGGTGCATTTACTGTCAACAGACGGACAAATTTACTGAGATTCAGGTTTTCTCCAAATAATCTTAATGTCTGACTCAAACTAATTTTAAAGTATCAATTTTTACCATGGAACATCCCATAGTAGGAACATAATTCCATTAATTAAACAAACGGGCCTTGTGCAAGGAGGAGATGGAGCAGCATAGGTGTCCATACAACCTACCCGAATGTTGCCACACAGTTGCACGTGGGCCAGCCCATGACAAAACTCCTCTCAGGGTGCATGCTGCCCTCACACACCTCCTCCACACAACTGGCCGTCCACATCTCACACACACGCACCTGGGCCTTCAGCTTGAAGTGCGTCACAGACCTACATATGACAGGGCCATTACATACTCGGAGCTCCCTTCCAACACGGCTTAATGTTGCTCAACCCAGAATGTAACCAGATAAAATCCCCCCCCAAAAAAAGAAGGCACATGTTGCCAAGGAGACAGAGCACACACACATCACACTCTTACGACTTAGCTGTGACAGTATATCATTATTAAAAGTACTGATCCTCAGGCAATGACTCAATTTTTCAAGCACAATTAAGAGCAACCACTGGAGCTATTGTTTTTATAATGGCAAGGATTCGACCACAGATCAATGCAAACAATATAAAAAATCCTGCAGCTTTTAGAGGAGCATTTACAGCTACATACTGCCCTAATTCTCTCTTCGTCTCTGTCTCTGTCAGCGGAAGACTTACTTAGCTTTGGCTATCAGGAGGACATCGTTGAAGAGGAAGAGGTAGCGCTCTTGTGTTTGAAGCCCTGTCTTCAGCTGGGCAGGGCCGTGTGTAACCAACACTCGAGAAGGGGTCAAAAAGGACTGGACAAGGGTACAGGACTCTGGGTTGATGGGTAAAAAAAGGCCATTCTCCCTGAAAAACAGACATTACTTGTAAATTCAACTTTAACAAAAGCATCACCAATCTTTCCAAAAACCTGGGACTTGGTTAGTCAACAGATGACAGCAAATCTCCTGTGATCTGGAAAAACCTAGTATGTATGCCACTTTTCGTAGAACTAAGTTAGACCCTCATTTGCAGTTATTAAGAATGGTGAAAATCTTAAAACACTAACTACTAGTGTTATTTGAACCGCCAAAATCAAGTTTGTTTTATCTTTTTTCGATTTTAATAAGTGCAGAATCCAAAAGCTTTTGTTCAATTATGAGACCCTTGCCACTGATTAACTCACTAGGTTTTTCCAGATTACAGGACAAATATAGAGGACTTTAATAGAGTAATCATATCCATTCCATTAATACATTCAGACAATAAAAGCTTTGTACTCTGATATCATTTTTATTCCTATTAGCACAAGTCATCCCTTAATGAGGACAGTGAATTAGACATCTCATAACTACGTAGGGAATACATCATCAGTGTACCGACAGATCTACTTTACCAAGGTTACGTACATCCTACGGCTTAGCAGGTTAAATCCCTGTTTATATTTAGACTACTTATCCTTCATATTCCAAAGTATTATCCTATTGTGAGATGAAGCTGGTCCTGGTGCTGGTTCTGGAGCAGTAATAAAGGAGTAATTTAAATAAATCTTTACATCCTTAATACTGCCAACATCACAAACACAATCCAATGCAGAAATAATGTCGTAGCCATCAGTGGGCCAGAAAACATCCAGTTAGTGCCAGGAGGCAAAAACACAGAAAACTGCATACACCAGAGTCATAATTACTGCCGTGCTACATTACAGTAATGACATCTAAAGCGCTGCTGAGGCATACCACCATAATATTCATGGCTGTAGCACTGACTCCACCTTCTTAGGGCGAGATCATAATGAACAGTGAGGATATAACATGGGTTATAAAGCACAGTGATGCTATTGTGTAAAATAATAGCATAATAGTGGGTAGCACTACTGCCTCCAAAAAAGAAGGTCATGGGTTTGAATCCAGCTGGGGGTGTTTTTCTGTGGAGGTAGCATGTTCTCCCCGTGTTTGCATTGGTTTGCTGCCGGTACTCCGGTTTTCTCCCACAGTCCAAAGATATGCATGTCAGGCTAATGGGAGACTCTAAATTGCCCATATGTGCGCATCGCATGTGCGCCCTGCGATAGACTGGTGAGATGCCCAGGGTGGGTTCCAGCCTTTTCCCCCATAGTCAGCTGGGATAGGCTCCATCTCCTCCACAATACCAGTGAGGAAGAAGCGGTATAGGTAATGGATGGATGATAAGTGCATTTGTTTGAAAAATAAAAACAGCAAATTTGCAATGCACTATCAGCACCATATAATGTCAAGATCATGTCAGAGGATTAGCAGTGGTGGCTTATTTAGGATGAAAAATAAGTCCCTCCAGACAAAAACAGATTTTCTAAAAAACAGCTCGCAAGATAAACCCCAGAACTGAAAAAACACTGGTCAGTCACACCATTTCTCAGCCGCCAAAAGCCTCTGAATTATCTTCTGGAGGTTTCTGAATGACTTCCTTAACCATTTGAGCGCTGAATAAATTTTCAAGGAATTAAAAATGTAGTTATCCTGAGCTGTTGAAAACCTATCATGTAGCAACTTGTTTAAAAGAGCTCCCGCAGAGCTCTTTTAAACAAGTTGCCACATGATAGATTCTCAACAGCATCTGATTTTGATATCTTACATCATTGGGCAACGACAGTTGCCTATGGTGCTGAAAGGGTTAATTAATACGAGAGAATCATAATCAATGTAATGATACATCCTGATTACCCCTCCCACTAGCCTGAGAAGGGCATATCAAGAGTATGGGGCCTTCGGGAGGAAAGACCTCAATCTCAGCCTTGGGTGGACCACAGGGGGAAAAAGTGCATTTTTCTGAAGAAGAAAGGAAATAGTTAGAGGGCTCCGTTTTCCTGTTTATGGACTGTAGCATGACCCATCCCCAAACACTTCCCAGCGATAAGGACCTATCATAGAGGAGAGAGCTCCCCCTTTTAAACTAGAGCCCACCATGAGAAACTGATACAACTGCTGACACAATGTGCATGTATTTCTTGAACTCAATTTGCAAAACATTACATGGTGATATTCTGCTGTTTAATTAATTACTTGAATTTGGCACACATATTCTGATATCACAGCCCAAAAAAAGCACTTTTTAAGAATAATTTTTACTTTTGTATGAGGAGTGAACAACAAAGGGGTTCTCTTGATTAAGCAGAACTATAAAAACTCCTCATTATCAAAACACTTAAAACACACATGAGCACACAAGCAAACACACATGCGCATTCATCCATGTATGTAAAGAGAATATGTCTAAAAATCATAAATTGAAAATCTAATTAAACTTTTGGAAATTTTATGTGGATGAGAAAATGAGATCTGGAGTACATGCATGTCCTCAAACTATTTCAGAAAAAAGTATGTAGAAATATTTAACCATTCAAATTTTAGAACAGTTCATCAAAAATATAGAAAAGTGCCACAACCCTCATGTGTCCTTTAGTGGCTCCTCCCCTATTCCAGCAATGGGCGTGTTTCTTTTGTGGTTTTGTCTGCTTCAGTTGATTTACTGTCTTGTTTCCTCCCTTACTCCCAGGTATTATCATTTGTAGGCCTCGCCCCATTTGTGAACACCTAGTCTCTGTAAGTTCATTGCGATTTCATTATGGTCGTTGGATTGTCATGGTTTATACCAGATAAAGCCAACCAGTCAGTTTGTTTCTTCTACTACTGAGCTACGCTCTACGTGTTTGAGGTAAATTTATGATAAAGAAAGACATAATTACTCCTTAGAGTCTTATCAATAGGCAAAAGCTCCCAAGCCTTTATATCAGTCACCAGGATTGCATCCACATTTTTGCTATTTCAATGATACTGCTTGTTCCTCTGAGCTAGTTTATGAGGAACACCTCTCAAGGCTTCATTGGTCTCCAGTATTGGGACTGCCTTCATGCTAAACCCTTCGGTTGTAAGGTCAAGCAGTCCTGCTTCAGCAAGGGGGATTCACCCCCTGGCTTCTGCTCAGGGATGGCAACTGGCCTGGGCGTGGACACGTCCCTACCCTCTCCATTCATTATCAACTTAGCTGGACTATCCCTCTAATGTTCTGAGCTATGGCCCTTCCCTCTTTTATTACCCTATCCCTGTTAATAAATACTGCCTTATACACTGTACCCTCAATCTGCGCTTGGTTCCTTTTCTGGATCGTAACAGAAAATAGCCCATTTTCACTTGTTTTTTAGCATCTGGTATTACAGCCCAGTATCTCAAACACAATAAGGGCCAGGAATATGGTCCAATGCTTTTTTTAAACCAAGAAAGTACGCCTTCACCACAAAACAGCTAGTATTTACTGAAGTCCAGTATCTAATATTTAGTTTGGACAATGCCATTCCATTATATGTAAAAAAAAAAAAAAAAAAAAACACTATGAGCGGCTGCTTGCAATCAGGTTATTGTATTTTTCCCTGATGTGGTACAGCAATTATGTATAAACTCACAATTCTTAGGGGTTCCTGTATATGCTGTATAAAAAAAATAATATTTGCGGCCTAAGAGATTGGGCATTCTTCATCTAAGGTTAGTCCTTTATGGTTTGGTAACCATAGACTCTTTAACAGTTTCTTTTTTGAAATAATTCAATTTCACAATTAATTATAATTTTGAAGAATGCTTTATCTTCATGCTCCAAAGAGATAGTATGACAGATAATACTGATGGCTAAACCAATATCTAATATTTGCAGTTGGAGCCTCTCAATGCCATTTTTAAATGCCCTAGTAATATCCAGCACTGCGCTAGATTCCAAATGATACCTTCAACTTAAGTGCAATCAATTAGGAATAAATAAAGCGTATTATTGTCTTAAAACATATTATAATGCAACTTACATATGAAACAGCCAACAGGTCACCTTATTTGGCATCTAACGTGCTGAGTCAGAACTGCTTTTCACTATATTCCCTGGAGGTCTTTCAATGTGTCATATAAACGGCAATGAAACAACTTTGTCTGCACAAAAGTAAAGCCAAATATGGCAGGTTGACAAAACAGAAAAACATTCGAAAAAGAGACACAACTGCTTGTAAAAACGTAAATTCTGGTGCATACGTGGCCACTCGAAGACATCCAAATGCACTATACTTCCCAGAAAAACAAACCCAGATGGAACATCGATTACTCTGGGGTCAACTTCCAATGATTTGACTGTGTGATAAGTGATTAAAAGGACTGATACATACATGTTATCATGCGACAACGCAAAGGAAAAACACTTCCACTACCATAGATATAATGGCATTGGCTGGAGTCCCTGAGTCAGGCAAGAGCAGCAAATAAGCCTTGGATCCTCAAGAAAATCTCCAGTAATATTCAGCGACCTTTTAAGTGACAAAGTGTGAAACAATGAAGCTCCAGGATGAGATGAAGTGTATTTATTAAGGGTGTAACGATTCTGAACTGTGGTTTTTTTAAGGCATAGTACCACCACCTGCTGCCTTGGGGCGAGCATCCGAGCTTTCCCTTTTCCTTTATTAAACCCAACGCAGTCTTGAACGAAAGTGCCAAACATCAAAGGGCATGAGAAACACTTCCGGGAAAAAAACTTGACTGACATCAGGATTTTTTGGCGACATGCTGCACGGAGTCAAGTAAAGGTCTACGGAATCGTCTCCTTTTAACCAATTAGGTTACTCTAATCCTGTCTCTGTTTGCTTTGCTCAATTAGCAATCAAACAGGGGATTCCCTTATTTACTTTGCTGAATGAGTAGAGCTGTTTATTAAGATGGCATGTTTGATTGCCGCATTCTGAAAGTTAAATGGCCATAGAACAGCACAGATTTGCAAGAATGCGTATTTGGCCATTTCATGTAATTGTGATAATTTATATCTCACATTCACGTTTCATCCGCTTTACAGAAAGTTTTCCACCTTGTGTAATTTTTAGATGCTTGAAATCCAGGGTGATCTGAAAATAAATCTCTTTATTTTTATTTTATCATTATAGATCACCTAAAAATACTACAATGAGAGATGAAATGCTGAGTTGGGATGTGGCGATGTTGAACAAGGATTTTTTTAAAGTGTGATGAGACCACTTGCAGTCATGGGGTGTGTAGGCAGTCGCATGTAATTTCTTGAAACATACACACCTGAAGTGGCTTAAACGATTTAAAATGCCGTCCGGAAGAAGCCTGAGTTTCGATTTCGCTAATTGCAGGTGCTTTGCTCTTCCCTAAATCTGCTCCTGTGTACTTGGCCTAAATAACAATCAAGAAATTTTGCCAGTAGCCTATAATGATTAAGATGTGATGGTGAAGAGCAGACAAACCTAACTGGGCTATGGAGTTAGAGTGAAAGAATGCCAATAATTTGAATAATTAGAAAAAAAATCTTCCTCTGAATTACATCTCTCATTGTAGCATTTTAGGACATTATTCAAGATTAATTTAAAACAGATTTGTAATAAGATCGCCCTGGATTTTAAGCATCTGAAAAATACACAAGGTGGAAAACATTCTGAAAAGCGGATGAAACGTGAATGTGAGACATAAATGATCACAGTCGCACAAAATGGCGTGGCAATGGCAATCGTGTTCATGCAAATCTGTGCTGTTCTATGGCCATTTGAATTTCAAAATGCAGCAATCATACATGTTGTCTTAATAAACAGCTCTACTCATTCAACTTAAAGAGTAAACGAATCCACCATTTGATTACTAATCAAGCAAAGTAAACGGGAACAGGTATACTTTTCTCAGAGTTGCCTAATTGGTTAATAGGAGACGATTCTGTTTTCATTTGCTTGGCTCCTTTCAGCATGTAGCCGAAAAATACTGATGTCAGTCAAATTTTTTCCGGAAGCATTTCCCATGCCCTTTAATGTTTGGCACTTTCGTTCAGGACAGCATGGGGGTTAATGAAGGAAAAGGGAAAGCTTGGATGTTCGCCCCATGGTAGCAGGTGGTGTTACTACGCTTTAAAAAAAACACGATTCAGAATCCTTACACCCCTAGTATTTATACAAGTAAAAAGTAGATTCGTAATCTTCAGTGCAATTTGCATTGCATCCACTGGTTACCTTCAGAAACCTATATAAAAATAAACAACAAAAAAAAAAATGAAATGATTTTTCTTGTTGCCCAATTGCTTAACGAGTTTTCAAAACCAACTCATTATCAAGAATTGTTGTCTCTAAAGGATTCTGAATGACAATATTGATGTGCTCTGCTAATTATACAATGGTAAATTATCAATTTGACTGACTTACGTAAATGCAGTTGCACCACTGCTGCCGCTCGGGGGCGTTCAGGTTTAAGAGGTTAATTAATGTTTATTCTGTTGCGTAGTCTTTTCTTTCCTCTTCCCCATGTTTTTTGACTTCTCTGTTTCTCTTCCCTTTTCCTCTCGTCTCACCCTCCCCCCTCTGTTTCCCTAATTGTTCAAATTGCCTTATTTGTGGTCACACCCCTCTTCGCTCTCTCGTGCCTCCCACTCCACCTATCTCTCATTTCCCTAGTCACCTCCTCCACTGTTTAAGCCCTCTGTTTTATCTCTTTTGTTGCGTGTTTGTCCCTGTCCTGTTACTTACGAGCTTTTTTCCCCACCAAGTTTGATTTTCAGTGTTTCGCCTTTTTTTGTTAATAATTACCAGTTTGGATTGCCATTTATGTCTGTTTTGTATTTAATATAATCACTGGTTTTTGGATTCGGACTCTGTTCTTGTACTGCACTCTGCTCGGCTGGTTTTTTGTATTTCGGCTTGTTTACAACTATGATTTGTGCCCAGTAATTCTATACCGCCTGCCTACCTCTAGTTTCCATCTTTGACTGTCTAACCCTGATTTTGGCTTCATTAAAATTCGTGAAACTTACACTCCTGTTGATGCCAGAGTTCTGAGCCTATCCTTGTCATATACACCTATTCATTTTTTACCATTTTGAATGTTCCAAGTGATTATGATAAATTCAATCACATCAAACCCTCTAGTACGCTAAGCTTTCATTAAAGAACAAAGAGAAATCTTTAAACCGAACAAAAATAATAGTTTGCTTTATTCTGTGAAATATAGAATATCAATATGGACTTACACAAATTTTTTTCCCATATTGTCCAGCTCTTAAACAAGGCTTCCACTTTTAAAATCACACACCACCCAAAGACAAAGGGTGCTCAATTTCATACAGGGTAATGCGGCAAAAACAAAAGTCCCAGAGAAAAAAAGCTGCCTTCAAACAGGAGAAAAGAAGTAGTGAAAATACATAATAATCAAGATTACATAACATTGTGACTCTAACAAGAAATGATACCAAGACCACATCACTGCAGGATGTTCCTGCACTCTGAGCTCTGTTTACTTTGACTAGGATTTGGAAGGACAAAAAAGATTACAAAGATGATACCATGCAAGGAGGCATTTATGGGTGACATAAGTCAGCAGTAATCTGAAAAGTGCTCTAATGAAGCAAACACAGGCCAGATTATTGACTTTCTTCAATTGTGCATGTAGTGATTAGTAGCCCAGGGACACTAAATGTGTGAGCACTGTTATTCATCGTAAATCAGAAAAAAGACATGTCCTCCAGGCTGCTGTTTAAAAAGACAACTGAATGACTTCAGGCACCAGACTTGCATGTGAACCCTGGAACCAGAACAGGGAACTAAAAAAAGAACTGAAGCTAAGCTGTAACCTAAAGAATTTAAATAACAGTCAGCCTCATATTTGAGGTGTAATAACATTTGCCTCAAAGAATTTTACATTGCAGGACTTTGAATAAGAAGTCTTTTGCCGACTTTTTATCTTGGCAAACACTGGCAGTACAAATGCATGCAACCCCATTGTAAATCTCAGGATTCTGAGGATCTGAAGAGCTGAAAAGATCTCTCAGGAAAAGACAGAAAAATGGAGCCATTCATGCCAGTCCCTACAGGGCATCAGGAAATAACATGGCAATTACACCAGTCACCAGAGGGCTGTGGCTGGATGAACAAGGTCATGATCTCGGCTAAAAAAGTGTCCTTCTGTCTGGGCTCTGACGTGGCCAAAGAAACCACACTGGTGCAAACCTCTCTACCTAGTGTTTGCCAAGAGCAGTAGGGACTCTGAAAGAATGCAGTTCTTCTGCAATGACGTGGTAATGGCTGACACAAGGACCCACCTATGATGGATTACTGAGCTAAAAACCCGGGCATCATTCAGCACACAGAAAGCAAGCTCAGTCACAGTCTCACAGAATTAATTTTCATGAGAGGGGAAAGGCCAGGTCCTGCCGAGTAATTGTCCGGTTATTTGCTCACCTAAGCCACTTAAGATTTCACGAAATGATTGCTTTAACGACCGAATGAAGAGCTTTTACAACCTGCCCATTTCTGTCAAGTGACCCTTCACCCAAGAGGGGTCACATAGCAGCAATTCAAGTAAATCCCAACAGAGAATGAGATGAACTCAGAGTTAAGTACCTTGTTCAATGACCCAACTCCTCCAAACAACTGACAATAACCAAAGATCATACCAACAGAAAACCAGCTCCCTCTCTTCAGCAAGCTCCCAATCAGTTACTGTCACTTAATGTTCAGCTGCTCCTGAACAGGAATGCATGGAAAATTACTGGCACTGCAACGCACAGTTCAACGTGAGGAACACCATACCAAAACTGCTAGAGGAATTATTTTCTTGACCTAGACAGATGCAAAATCATCCTCTTTACATGGGAGTCTCTACTGAGACATGTTGGTGTCAAAATGGCCCATTCTGGAGCTCATTGTGGCTGTCATTGAACTACTGTACCTGGAGATGCTCCTGGACTTGGTCAGTGCTTTGCTGATAACCAGGGAAGGGGCAGACTGCCGCCGCAGTGTCTTCATCTTCTGAGCAAGGGAAATAAAGACACAGAGCGTGATATGATATCGAACTGTACACATAAATATATCCTATGGCCCACAGACGAAAAGTAAGCTGGAGCTATTCAAGAGTTGGAAGACTGCCAAATTCTCGGAACAGATTTTTCCAGATCATTCTTAGGCTCAAATTTTTATTGTGCATGGTTAAAAGACTACAAAATTAAACCAGAAAAACACAGCTGTCTCTTGCAACAATCCTAGATGTAAGCAAACTATTATACATTGGAGTTGCAAAAAGAAAGACCCCTCTACTATAAAGAATACTCATTCATCATTCTAAGATAAACCCTAAGCGCTTCTTTAATGCCGTAAATTTTGGATTCACAGATGGAATTTCCTTCATTGTAGAAACAGGCCAAACAAGTCAGTGGTTCTTTTCTATGAGAGACCTGAGCTGCGATGGCAGTTTGCAAGCTCGGACGTACATGTTTAAATTTAGCATCATTCATGCATTTACAAATGGTATATTTTACAAAAAAATTCTTTTTTCTTTTTTTGTAAATGGAGACAGATGGGTATAAGAGCATAAGAGCATCAGATAACTTCCAATATTATTGTGTCATTAAATTGCAGAAATACAGAGTGTGGTACAATGGCCTTTAGTTGCAAAGCACTTTCACACAAACAAAATAGCAAATTGAAAAACAAATTTACAAAGTTAAAATATACAACACATTTGAAAATAAGACTGTAAATTGGAAACACAACAAAGCATCGGATTCGAGAAATAAACCAACACACACAAAAATGCAACTGTAAATCAGAAAGCACAAGAAATTCAGCAACTGGAAGGGAGTGAATCAAATGCAAAGCCAATCAGCTGTTGGGGTCAGTAAGGAAAGCTAGTGGTATTTTTGCCATAATATCGCACAGAAGACAACAAGAAATTAATATATGTGCCAGGCAGCCATTTTAAGGAGGAAGAAGACAAAAATGTGATGCATGTGATACAATAAGCATTATAACTATTAAGGCCAACAATTTCATGCCCATCCTGATCTGAGTGCCAAATATGAAGACCACAATGGAAATATGATCAAAGTCACATTTCACGTTGTGGGGAAATGATGAATTAAGAATTCAAAACAATCTTGGGAACAAAGCATTGAAAAAATATGCAAAAAATATAAAATATATAACATATAATATATAATATTATTATATTATGATAAATATTATAATAATCTGCAATATATATAAAAATGCAAAATTTGGGCTTTGATCGTTTTTCCTTTGTGGTCCTCATATAGTTGGACCCATTGAGTAGTGGGGGCATCTCACATTTATACAGCATGTCCTCTGTTTGTCACAGATTCAATTCACATAACAACTACATAACCATTTGTTGTTTTGCATCTGACCTGTACCTCTACAGCAACACCCGCCACATTATGCAATACGACACAACTGTTCAGGTTAAAATGGCTCCGCTGACATGCAAGAGACAGGACGAGCAGATTTTCCCTCCCAAATAACCCTGAACCTTATAAAAGCATTCTCAAACTTGCTCTGATATGATCAATTAGTGCCTGCAAGTCAAGAATCACACAAAGTGACAGCTGCATTGAAGTATTCTCGATTTGGTGAGACTGTGTCTGGCATTCACAAAGATGGTCTTGAATCTACCAATTTCAATAATACAGACTAGTTCAGACATTCAACCAATCCGATAGCATTATCCCTTTCCAATTAATAAATTATTCTAGTTTCTCTGTCCAAGTGTTAAGTTTTCATATTTAATGTTGTTTTCTTTTTCCTTCACTGTCATTTTTTGATTTGTCATTTTGATTCCAAATGGGCTGTTGTTTTGTTTTTAATATACCATCATATGTTCATTATTGTGTTCCAAATTTCTTATTTTTTTATTGTTGAAAAAGTCTAATGCATTAAATTTTCACTATAAAAAAGTTTTTTTTTTAAATACAAAATTATAAAATGACAAGTCCAGCAAGTTAAGCCAAATGAGATGCAAAAAAAAAAAAAAAAATCCCTTTAGAGCCCTTTGTATTTCTCTATATCACTGTGAGGTATCAACAGGTTCAGAAAAAGAAAATCTCACAAAATCCCCTTTAGGAGACTAACGGATGATATTTTGATGAAAGAACCGTTCCGCTAGCATAATTAACTCCTAAGAGTGCAACACCACCTCCCCCAGAGGAGCGAACACACGGGAGCTTTGGTTTAGAGATTATCTGCGCCGCACTGCATTTGCTGGCTGGACATCGAAATGAAATCTGAGTGGACTCTTCTGCCTCAAGCAGGAAGCAACCAGCCTAGGGATATTGTATTGACGATAGGTGAGTCCCACCACTCTGTTAAGCCTTCTCCAGCACATCCCGAAGATTTTAAATTGGCTAAGGTCCAGACTCTGACTTGGCTAATTCATACATGAAAATGATTCCTCATGCTAGATGAACAACTCTTTCACACTTTGAGCCTGATCAGTCTTGGCATTGTCATCCTGGAATATGCCCGCGCCAAGAGGGGTTGAAAAGACCATTGATGGCTCACTGGTCAGACAGTAAATTCAGGTAGTCTGCTGAATTTGTTTTGTTGCTGCAGAACAGTGCTGAGCCTAGAACTGACTAATTGAAGCAACCCCAGATCATGACACTACCTCCAGAGGCTTGTACAGTGGGCACTATGCATGACGGGTGCATCACTTCATGGGCTTCCTTTCTTACCCTGACATGCCCATCACCCTGGAATAAGGTAAACCTGGACTCATTAGACCAAAGACCTTTTTCCATTACTCCTGTCTAATCTTTATGCTTGCTTGCAAATTGAAATTGTTTTTCCCAATAAACTCCACTAACAAGTGGCTTTCTTGTGGCCACACAGCTGTTTAGTCCCAATCCTACAAGTTCTTGTTGCATCGTGCACATGGAAGTGCTCTTACCTTCACAACTAAACATATCCATGAGTTCTACTGTTGATTTTTTACGATGAGACCTCACCGAGCAGTTTAGTGATTTCCGATCAAGATCAGCCATGATCTTCCTCAACCCATTTCTTCTGCGCAAGTGACAGTTCACCCCTATCCTTCCAGGTTTTAATAAATTGTTGGACAGTTCCTGATCCAATTCCACTGATTGCAGCAATTTCCTCAGCTGTTCTCTTTGCTTGATGCTGATCAATATCCTACCCCTCTAGTAACATCTTTCCAATGACCATGAGATACGTTTTCCAACATTGTGTTTTTTTTTAAGAAATGAGAAGTTACGCACTGCATCGGTCAGGATTATAAAAATTATTGCCAGCTGAAACCTATTCATCACTGTAATAATGATTCAATCATAGCGTCTTGAGTATTTGCTTATTTAATTTTTTTTTTTTTTTGGACGGCCAGTGTACAATAGGGAAGTGGTTCCCAAACTCTGTCCTGGGGCCCTACTGCATGTTGGATTTTGTTCCAACAACAATTGTTATCATTGGATTTTAACAAGTTGTTAATTTTTCATACCAAGTTTCATTTCATCTTTAGAGCAGTTATTTACCCATTAAGGCTCATTTTGACTGGAATTCCAAGCATGCCATGAAGAATAAAAATTTAATGTTCAAACTGTGAAACAATGGAAACAAGTACATAAAAAGGGGAGAAATCAAAGGATCAAATTAAAGAATCAGTAACTTCCAAACTGGTGCCAGTGTTGACACATAATTGCAATTAAAATAATTAGGCAAGGGAATGATAAAGAGTCGCCCTGTTTTAATGGCATGTTTATGTATCAGGTTGGAGCAAATTATTTTGAAAAACCCATATTTGTGTTCAACTACCTAATTTGAGGCTTACTGGTTTTTCAGTGTCTAATTTAATCTGTTTAAAAATGTTTTAACCTTAAATTACTTTTGAAAAGTTTTAATGAACAACATTTTCAAGGGTCTTTTAGTCTCCATGGCAGTCATGGATATATTTGTTGATATGTGTCTTAAGAGGATAAATAACTGCACTCAACAAGAAATGCACCTACTTAAGACAAAGTTGACAGCCAGTTAAAATCCTACAATTGCGACTGTGGTTGGAACAAAAGTCAGCATACACAGGCGTCCCCAGGATAGATTGTGAGAGCCACTGCATTCCAGCATTATAAAATTGTGGAAATCACACCTCGTTGGATTTTTAAAATGCCGTTCCATCTCTTTTTGTTAGATAGGTTTTCATTTATGAACATTCTAGTCATAAATATAAGTTGTGATTTTAAACCTCAAATGGCTAAGTGAGATTAAGTGTATGAAAATTCAGGCTACAAGGATTGCTACGTCCTCTGGAGATGTCAGGTTGAAAAAATTGCACAAGCACATTTCAATGGGAAAACTAAAGGCACTCTGAGAGGGCAAAACCCCGCCAAGGCAGCAAAGTCGAAATCTTGCTGGGTGGGAGCGAAGTTTAGCCATCGCATGTCATAGGATTTCAATATGCCTGCCATGGCGGCCATATTGTTTGACTGCTCGTGGTCAAAATCAATAGGGTCCATCCCTGATGTAATAGCAACCCACCCACTAAATTTCAGAGATATCCGTTCATTACTTTTTGGGTTATCTTGAACACAAACAGACAAACCAACACCTGTAAAAACATTACCTTCTTGGGGGGAGGTAAAAATTCTTAGTAAGAAAAAGCATACCCCATACACTGCTATATAGTGTAATTTTTAAAAAGTCCAGCTATCATGCCCTTGCAAAGATTAGGTCCTCCATTTGACACACCATCATCAGGATTGCCTTTCACTACCATGCAGATAATTTTTTAGGCAAACACCGGGGCACGTGTATTGCCATAGAATGTTTTCATGTGGTCTGAATGAACAGATCACTGCAACCTGTTATACTTCACTGCTGCTCATTAAGTGAATAAATAGCCACTCCCTACCACATGATCAGTAGAGAGCTGTTTGACTTCAGTTATGAGCAAGCCCACCTGTTTCACTGAACAAAATGTTGCAGGGTTGTAAACAAATAAATCTTTCCATAAATATTCCAAAACATTAAAAATATCCCATGGACCGTGGTGGCCTGTTTTAATACTTCATCGGTAGTCCCAAATACTATTAATTACAACCCCAATTCCGAAATAGTTGGGACAAAGTGTAAATTGTGAATAATATCAAAATGCAATGACTTTCAGATCACGAGCCAATATGTTATTTACAATAGAACATAGATAACATTTCAAATGTTGAAACTGAGACATTTTACATTTTTATCCACAAAATGAGCTTATTTCAAATTTTATGGCTCCAACAGGTCTCAAAAAAGTTGGGACAAAGGCAAAAAAGGGCTGAAAAAGCAATTAATATATAAGAGAATCAGCTGAAAGAACATTTAGCAAGTAATTCAGTTAACTGGCATCAGGTGTATAACATGATTGGGTATAAAAGGGATGTCTTAGAGAGGCTGAGACTCTCAGAAGTAAAGATGGCCAGAGGCTCTCCAACCTGTGAAGGCCTGTGTAAAAAAATTGTGGAATACTTTAAAAACAATGTTCCTCAAAGTCAAATTACAAAGGCTTTGAAGATTTCATCATCGACAGTGCATAAAATTATCAAAAGATTCAGAAAAACTGGAAAAATCTCTGTGCGTAAGGGACAAGGCGAAGACTTTTACTGGATGCCCGTGATCTTTGGGCCCTCAGACGCCACTGCATCACTCACCGGCATGATTCTGTCATCGACATTACTAAATGGGCCCAGTAATACTTTAAGAAACCACTGTCTGTAAGCACAGTCTACCATGCCATCCACAAATGCCACCTAAAACTCTATCATGCAAAAAGGAAGCCATTGTTGAGCATGATCCAGAAGCGCCGCCGTGTTCTGTGGGCCAAGGCTCATTTAAAATGGACTGTAGCAAAGTGGCAAAGTGTCCTGTGGTCAGACGAGTCCAAATTTGACATTCTTGGTGGAAATCATGGGCGTCGTGTCCTCCGGGCTAAAGAGGAGAAACACCACCCTTCCTGTTATCAGCACTCAGTTCAAAAGCCAGCATCTCTGATGCTATGGGGATGCATTAGTGCATATGGTGTGGGACACTTGCATGTTTTAAAAAGCACCATGAATGCTGAAAGGTGTATAAAGGTTTTAGAGCAACATATGCTCCCCTCCAGACGACATCTATTCCAAGGAAGGCCTTGTGTATTTCAGCAGGACAATGCAAAACCACATACTGCAGCTATTACAACAGCACGGCTTCGTTGAAGAAGAGTCCGTGTGCTGAACTGGCCTGCCTGCAGTCCTGATCTTTCACCGATTGAGAACATTGGTGCATAATTAAATGAAAAGTCCGTCAAAGGAGACCCAAAACTCTCCAGCAGCTGGAAGTCTGTTTTAAAGAAGAGTGGGATCAAATTCCAATGGCTAAACTCAAGAAACTTGTCTCCTCAATGCCCAGACGCCTCCCCTCTGTGTTAAAAAGAAGAGGCGATGCTACACCATGGTAAACAGACTCCTGTCCCAACTTTTTTGAGACCTGTAGCAGCCATGAAACTTCAAATGAGCTCATTTTTTGGATAAAATTGGAAAATGTCTGTTTCAACATTTGCTATGTCATCTCTGTTCTATTGTGAATAAAATACTTGCTGGTGTGATTTGAAAGTCATTGCATTTTTATTTTATTCACAATTTACACTTTGTCCCAACTATTTTGGAATTGGGGTTGTACATTTTTCTATCGGTTTCCAATTACTAGAGGAGAAATCTGCCGTAACGCAGGTGAAACTGATAAACCTCCATGCACGAGGACTTCAATTCCGTGCGAGAATCTCTTCCACATGAGTTGATTGAATAATTGCTGACTACAGCAGGGGAACGTAAATATACCACTAAAACTCACGCAGACTGCGTGAGAGTTGACAGGTATGTGTTGTTAATGAAAACTGACCGCACCTGATAATGTTCGGAGTTTTCGCCGTTTCTGTAATGGTAATTTAAATGAATGATTGAAAACAGGTCATACCCAATCATTAGTTTTAAGGGATGGGTTTGAGCTTTCCCTATTGCCAGTTCACCAGCCGCCACAGGAGTGTACAGATCATCATAACTGACACAAGTATAATGCAAGAACTTAACATGTCAGTCATTAAAAAATAGGCTACTATGAATGGCCATCCAATTACATGGCCAGTATTATGCCCAAGAAATTGCAAGAGCCCTCATAGCCATGTAGCCTATTAGATATCACTCAACGCAATGTCTCTTCAAGCTCTTTCTAAACAGATTTTACGATCTATGCATAGCTCTGAGCTATCAGACAGCTCCTCCCCAGCGCAGGTATTAAACTTCCTGTTAATGTTGATAAAACTTGTCGCTGGCTCGCTTATTAGCGTATTGCCTTCACCCTCGCGCAAATTAATTGAAGCAAGCAGCAATTTTCTTCAACTTTAATCCAAATTCATGTTCTCCAGCAAAAACCTGCCTTTTTGTCTTTATTATTTTATTTCTTTCAGCAGGACAAAATTAAATCATTCTACATAAGAAATCTCGTCCCAGACAGCAAGCACCTCCGCTCCGGATCTGCGCCAGCTCTGTGCCAGATCAGCTGGAGTCGGCACAGAGCCGGCGCAGATCCGGAGCAGAGGTGCTTGCTATCTGGGGTAATATTTGTGGGGTGCGTGATGAAAAAAAATCTCCATGTGCAGTGATTACATCAGTCGGTATTGCACCAAGTGTTTCTTAGTTACTTGCGGTCTTTTGTTTCCCCTGCCAGTTCATTGTGAATCTGACATTATATGACATGGATGTGCCTCCGAAAAAGCGCAAGAAGATCTTGACTTTGCCCGAACACATACAGGGGCATAGCAAGTACAGTTGATTAGTGGCGGGTGGTGGACAGAGAACAAGGAGCGCGATAAACATGTCTTTAAACTGCTTATTAGTCTTGATCTGTTTCAGTCAATTTCACTGGTAAAAGACACTTGAACTCCCCCCTCTCAGGTGTAGCTAATTGTCTTCGTCAAGACGAGAAATCAAACGCGCCAGTTGAACGCAAAAAAGAGCGCATTTTCAATCTTTTTCAATTAAACAATCATTAAGCACAGGTTTGACGACTTGCTTAAGTTGTGACAAAATTTAACGCGGAAAATTCACAGTGGTTTTTTTTTTTCGTGAAGAGTTGCCTATTTGCATGTGAATTAAACATTTTATAGAATTTATTATTCACTCGCCTAAACATTTCATTATAAGGGAAACTAACATGTTGACCAAGAACAATGATTGAGATCGTGTCACTAATCTCATCCGTTTCATGGGATGTTTTTCGCCCCCGTAGTTTTCCGTCCACCACCCGCCACTGCAGTTGATGTCAATCTTTCAGTCTTAAAAACTGAGGAGGTCACATTATGTATTAATATAAGTAAATCAGTATGATTCATCATAAAAGTCCGGCTGAAATTTGGGGAAAAAAATCTATCATTTACCTTTTTTTTTTTTTTTTTTTTTACAGTTTGTTTCAATTAATCTGCACGAGAGTGTACTTGCCGCGCACGGAGCAAGGAACATGGCCCCATCTAAGCAAGGCCCGGTAGGTGGCGATAGTATCGCAATATCCAACGCCAGCGAGAGTTTTTCCTGCTGCTTCATACCCCTGTCTCCGCTGGCGTTCAGGTTTTGTCGTCACTTCAAGGCAGAATGCCTGAATGCCCTGTCTCTCGCAAAAGCATGTTGCTCCCCGTTTCATCTTCGCAGTAACAGTTCTATCCTCTTTTTCAACTGAATGAACGCAATCAATACAATACTTAATTTATTTTCAAAAATAAGGCATTGGTTGCCATTGATCGCTAGTACCAATACGGATTCATATTTTGGTTTAAAATGGGTGATCATATTCATTGTATCCACGAACACTCAGAATAGTACACCCGAAAATTCCAAAAGCAACTGACCATTCTCTAAGGAGATTGTCCATATAATTTCTTAAGCTCACTAAAGGATGTCAGCACTTTCTGTGAATACGATGTTGTGTAGACACAGTATTGCGATATATGAGCACACAATTTACTGCAATCTACAGTTCATCTTTTTTAGCCTGCCAGTAAATATAGCAATACAATAAAAACGTTAATGTCAATACGCGCATTCTTAGTGAACTTAGCACATGTAAATAGATTACATTTTCATTAACTCGGTCAGATAAAGGACTTTCAAACATATAGACAAACTTTCCCGTGTACCTTTTTGCTCTCAGGTAGAGAGCATATCTTGGCTTCTGCTGTCAAAGATGCAGACCTACAGTGGCCAGAATTTTCCAGCTGGGGTGACATGGTTTCCATGAAAGCAGATATATCCAACGGAAAGCAAAACACGACGCGCGCTTACTGTATCTCCACTGCTATTTAAATTTGTCAAGCAACAAAGTAGATAATGCAAAGCACTCAATAGCTGTCGGTATCTTCATTTAATTGCAACATCTCTCCCGCGCAGTCAGTGCGGTGGAGCCAAAGCCGCTAAAATAAGGAACAAGAGCAAGCACTGCGTCCTCTTAGTTCCAGTTTGACAATAACAGTAATCAGCTGTTCGTCCGTTCAGTACTCGCTCGGAATTAGGGCTGCCTAGGATGCACTCCTTTTGCAAGCAGCAACAAAGGAATTTGCCTCCGCGATCAGCAGCACATGCAGGTTTCCAATGACGTCTTCATCGGATCGTATTTGAGAAGTGCTGCTCCGAAGTCGTAATTACAATTCTAGCCTTAAGATTAGTCGGAGGGGCCAAGATAAACGGAATTCACCACGCACCACATGGATACCGACATATGAAATTCTGTTTATAGGCTAATTTTGCCGTTTGATACAATGCGTCATTTTGCACGGGTTCTGGGTTTCCCGCAATCAAATCGCGTTCAATTTAGCATAACATGGATTTTCCAGCATATCATTCGTATCAACTACATGCAGCCTTACCTTCGAATTCTGCCTGTAAGGGCAACATTGGTTTCCAAGGCTACATGTGAGCATAATTTTGTGGACATTATTTGACGCACGAAATCCAAACTTCGACTGTGCATGTCACATTTCAAGCTTAGTTATTCGCTGCCAACATTTGTTTCTGGAACTTTATTCCGACGGCGTGCTGCGTTTTCCCAGCCTTATCTGGCAGCATGCAGTGCAAGCAGGCATTATTTATTTATTTATTTAGTCTTTTTAAGTCAGCGAATAAAGCACATTTTTTCATATTAACACCTTACATGGTTCCTGAGATTGGTATAAAAACAGCCTATGTTTCAACTGCATGACATCTCCAATTCCGAAATAGTTGGGGCAAAGTGTAAATTGTGAATGAAATCAAAACGCAATGACTTTCAAATCACACCAACCAGTATTTTATTCACAATAGAACAGAGATAATGTTGAAACTGAGAAATTTTACAATTTTATCCACAAAATGAGTTCATTTCAAATTTGATGGCTGCTACAGGTCTCAAAAAAGTTGGGACAGGGGCCTGTTTACCATGGTGTAGCATTCCCTCTCCTTTTTAACACTGAGTGGAGGCGTCTGGGCATTGAGGAGACAAGTTTCTTGAGTTTAGCCATTGGAATTTGATCCCACTCTTTAATACAGGCTTCCAGCTGCTGGAGAGTTTTGGGTCTCCTTTGACGGACTTCTCATTTAATTATGCACCAAATGTTCTCAATCAGTGAAAGATCAGGACTGCAGGCAGGCCAGTTCAGCACACGGACTCTTCTACTATGAAGCCATGCTGTTGTAATAGCTGTAGTATGCGGTTTTGCACTGTCCTGCTGAAATACACAAGGCCTTCCCTGGAACAGATGTCATCTGGAGGGGAGCATATGTTGCTCTAAAACCTTTATATACCTTTCAGCATTCATGGTGCTTTTTAAAACATGCAAGTGTCTCACACTGTATGCACTAATGCATCCCCATAGCATCAGAGATGCTGGCTTTTGAACTGAGTGCTGATAACAGGAGGGGTAGTCTTTCTCCTCTTTAGCCCGGAGGACACAACGCCCATGATTTCCAACAAGCATGATAGAGTTTTAGGTGGCATCTGTGGATGGCATGGCGGACTGTGTTTACAGACACAGTTTCTTGAAAAATTCCTGGGCCCATTTAATAATGTCAATGACAGAATCATGCCGGTGAGTGATGCAGTGGCGTCTGAGGGCCCGAAGATCACAGGCATACAGTAAAGGTCTTCGGCCTTGTCCCTTACGCACAGAGATTTTTCCAGTTTCTCTGAATCTTTTGATGATGTTATGCACTGTCGATGATGAGACCTTCAAAGCCTTTGCAATTTGACGTGGAGGAACATTGTTTTTAAAGTATTCCACAATTTTTTTACGCAAGCCTTCGCAGGTTGGAGAGCCTCTGGCCATCTTTACTTCTGAGAGACTCAGCCTCTCTAAGACTTCCCTTTTCTAGCCAATCATGTTACACACCTGATGCCAGTTAACTTTAATACTTGCTAAGTGTTCTTTCAGCTGATTCTCTTATATATTAATTGCTTTTTCAGCCCTTTTTTGCCTGTGTCCCAACTTTTTTGAGACCTGTTGCAGCCATAAAATTTGAAATAAGCTCATTTTGTGGATAAAAATGTAAAATGTCTCAGTTTCAACATTTGAAATGTTATCTATGTTCTATTGTAAATAACATTGGCTCGTGATCTGAAAGTCATTGCATTTTGATTTTATTCAAAATTTACACATCGTCCCAACTATTTCGGAATTGGGGTTGTACATCAAGAACAGGATTAGAATCTGTAGTCTACGTACAACAGATAGGCTACGGTTGTTGCAGCCGTTCCTCGATTTGTTTTCAAATTGTTCATCTTAGAGCAAAAAGGAGAACTTAGTCTCCGTAAAACATTAACTGAACGGCCCACTGATTGTAGAGCTTACCAGTGTCATTAAAAACTAATAAGAAGATGGACTATAGGCCCACAGACATAATTACCCAAAAGGAATAATTTAATGCCAGTGAACTCATTAGATAGATTCATACTGAGACCACTAAATATTTTTGTCGCAGAAATATTATGAATACATTGATACATTTCTTGCAAATTGCATTTTTGATTTTCCTATATTTCAAGAGTATTAGGGCAAAAAAGTTTTAAATGATAAATAATAGTTATCTATTTTAGTGATTTCTCAGCAAAGTATCCATTGTGGGATTTAGTTATTGCTTTGTAAATTTTAGGAATTTGTGATCTTAGTTTCACGAAGGTGTCATCCATCCATCCATTCTCAATACCCACTTCATCCTCACTAGGGTCGTGGGGGGAGCTGGAGCCTATCCCAGCTGACTACGGGCGAAAGGCAGGAACACATCCTGGACAGCTCGCCAATCCATTGCAGGGCGCACACACCATTCACTCTCACACTCATACCAATGGGCAATTTAGTGTCTCCAATTAGCCTGATGACGAAGGTATCATTCAGAATAGATTTCTATGTGGTCTGCATCGGTGTGCCTGCGAAGATAGCCATGCTTCACAAACTGTACAATCCAAGTGGTCATACAACTGCTCTATGGGATTTTAATCAGGTTATTGGTATTTTGCTATCGCCCATCATATTTTTTCCTCACTAAAAGATCCTTGTAGAGTTTAAACTAAAGTTTTAGGTTGTTGTTGTGCAGTGGCAAAGTTTAGTCCATCTAATTTATGTGAAAATCAATAGATTCAGAACTTTTGAGTGCTGTTGTCTAATTGATCCCATGCTCAACTCATTGATGTCTCTAACTTTTTCTGTGCTGAACTGAAGAATGTGATTATAGAAGTTCCAGTTTACCATCTATTATAACAGGAAACAATGAGACACAATCTCTGCATACTTCGCAGTCCTCGCACTGCACCCACTTTATACAACAATAAAAACAGCACTGGACCATAGACTGTGAACTGTGGAAGAGATCAACTTCATTCAGCCATACCATAATAAACTGCCCAAAAAAAAAATCAAGGGAACACTTAATCATCATTGTATGACCAAGTTAGTTAAACTTCAGGGATTTAAATCTGTCCATGTTGGAAGCACAAATGATTATGAATCAATTTCACCTGCTTTGGTACAAATGAAATTGACAACAGGTGCAATGGAGAGGCAAAAGCAAGACAATTCCCAAAAAGGGAATGGTTGTGCATGTTGTGGCCACTGACAATTGCTCTCTCCTTATGCTTCCTGATATATTATTCTGTAGTTTTATGTTCTGCTGGTGTCCTTGTCACAGCTGGTACCTGCAGACCAATTATGTTGCACAGGTAGTCCAGCTACTTCAGGATGGCACAGCCATACATGCAGTAGCAAGGTGGTTTGCTGTGTTTTCCAGCACAGCGTCAAGAGCATGGAGGAGATACCAGGAGACGGGCCTTTTCACGAGGAGAGCTGGACAGGGCCGTAGAAGGGCATCAACCCAGCAGCAGGACTGTATCTGCTCCTCTGTGCGAGGAGGAATAGGAGGACCACTGCCAGAGCCCAACAAAATGACCTCGAGCTGGCGACAGGTGTGCATGTTTCTGACCCAACTGTCAGATACAGACTCCATGAGGGTGGTATGAGGACCCAATATCCTTTAGTGGGATACGAAAAAGAGTGCCTTAGACTCTTTTTCGTATTTTTGTTACATTCTTTGCCCCTTTCCTAAGAGCACCTGGTACTGTGATTTTGATTTTCTACCCAAGACGCGCTCCTTTTCCCGATTCATCCTTTAGTGGGACTTGTGCTCACAGCCCAGTACTGTACAGATCGATTGGCATTCGCCAGAGAACGCCAGAATTGGCAGGTCCGCCATTGGTGACCCGTTCTCTTCCCAGATGAGAGCAGGTTCACACTGAGCACGTTACAGCCGTGAAAGAGTCTGGAGACGCCATGGTGAACATTATGCTGCCTGTAACTTCATCCAGTATGACCGATTTGGCGGTGAGTCATTGATGGTCTGGGGAGGCATATCCTTGGAGGGTCACACAGATCTCCAAGTCATAGCCAAAGGTATCCTAACTGCTACTAGGTGCAGCAATGAAATCCTTAGAGCGACCTGTCAGACCTTACGCTGCTTCAGTGGGTCCTGGGTTCCTCCCGGTGCAGGACAATGCGCCTCATGTGGTCAGAGTGTGTAGGCAGTTCCTGGATGACGAAGGCATTGATGCCATTGACTGACCCTCTCGCTCCCCTGACCTAAATCCAATTGAGGACCTATGGGACGTTATGTATGGGTGCATCCGATGTTGCCAAGTACAAACCGTGCTGGAGCTCACTGATGCCCTGAGATCCCCCAGGACACCATCCGCCAACTCATCAGGAGCTGCTCACACACTGTCAGGAGTGCATACAGGCATGTGGGGGCCATACACACTCCTGAGTCACATTATGAGCTGCTGTGATAAAATGTATGCAAGTTGGATAAGCCAATTTTTTTACTCTCATTTTTGGGGTGATTTCCAATCCAGCCCTCAGTGGGCTGATGATTTTGGTTTCCACTGACCGTTGTTGCATCATTTTGTTCTTAATAAATTATACAATGTACATCAGTAAAGATTCTCAACTCGAATAACTCGTTCATCAAGATGTGATTTATGTGTTCCCTTAATTTTTTTTGAGCAGTTTATATTTTATGAAGCCATTTCTATTGAACTGCCAAGTTACCCATCTGCAATACTAGTATTATTCATATGAACACCAGATTTAACAAAGTAAATCTTTGCTTATATTTTATCATTTACTTTCTGAATATTTGACACCATATATTGAAAATAATACAGAAAATATTTGTAATGTAAGTTGTTCTGGACATAACATGAAACATAAAAACAAACCAAACATACGTTTAAAAAATTGATTTATTTCTTGAAGTGGTCATAATTGTTACAATCCAGACAATGAACCAGATTTGTAGACACAGTACAATCTAATAGTAGGGTTTATTGATAATAGTACCGTGATGGCTATGATTGAGGGAGCAAAGAGCAGAATGACACAGTTCCTTTCAAATGGAGTAGGCTTGAGGGTGGGGGCGTGTCCGTCCCCAGCAAGTGGCATCCTGGGGTAGTAGCTAAATAAAGAACACTCTCATTGGAGCAGAACTGTCAGATGGAAGGAATGCAGAACCAATCCCAATGAACGCAGAAGGGTTAATGAACTGGGCTGAGAAACAGACTGAAGTGTCATTAACAGGAATGCGACCCCAATCCTGGAGACTGAGAGAAAGGCTTCAGAGCTTGTTGCCATTAGTATGACTCGGAAGAGTAGTTCCATATTTAACTATCATTAAAGACTACAAATTTCTGAAGACAATAAACTTTTACTTGAAAGATACTGACAGATTGCTGAAGGTCATTAAGCGAGAGATAATCCTGCAACTTGCACACTCAAAGTTAGGAGTATACATACACCAAAACACACATAAGGGAATGGGACACACAATGCTTAACACCTGGCAGGGGAGGCACGCGAGACGTCGAACCAATCAAATGAGACAATATATCTAAAAGAAATTCAAGCTGCTGGATGGGAAGAGACTCAAAAGGGATCCATACAAGGGTTGTGACAATGGTATTGCTGTGAAAAATAAATATCTTGCCAGATTGCTACGAATTCAGGTTAGCCACTCAATATTTTGCAATTGTCATAGGGTCCCAAGAGCTTTGCTTAAACATTTCAAATAAAGAAATTATGAAATTAATTCAATAACTCATATACTTGCCAAAGGTTGGAAATAGGAGATCGGGTCCATGGATGTGAGGAATCACCCAACATTATGGGACAGGAAGCCCACTCATACCTGAGTGAGCCAGTGGACAAGTGTGCATTCCAAACGCAGCCTTAGATTCCCCAAGTAAAAATGTCTGCCCCCTGGTATTAACGTCGATTTGAAGACTTTCCAGTTTAAAAATGCATCGCACTGGATCATTACCAAATTGAAATTTATAAAACTATGCGTTTTAGACACTTCAAGTATTCTACTTTCCACTGAACTATACTTTGCCGAGGTGCTGTCTCCCCCTTTAAAGGGAAAGTCCACCCAAAAATGAAAATTCACTCATCATGTACTCACCCCAAGGCTAATTGAAGGGTCGGTTAATTTCTTTTGTCCTACAATTAGTTTTGGAGTTTTAAGGAAAAACAGCATTGAAGAGAAATCCAAATGAATGGAATCCTGTGGTGGCCACTTTTTCAAGCTTAAAAAAAGCAACGTTAAAAAACATAAAATGCCTCCATACTGCTCATGTGACATTTTCGAAGTGTCTGCAAGCCCCAACAATATGATTTGACTCGAAAAGACGTCATTTTCACTATGTTTTTCGCCTAAATGTCCAATGTAGCCACTTAGCCAGGACCCATGTTTTTTCCCTCGGGAAGAGTGAAGTTCCGTTAGTTGGAGGACTCAAAATAATAATAATAAGAAGAACAAGAAGAAGAAGAGGACTTAGAAACACCCACCATAAAACTAGAAGAAGAAGAGGACCTAGAAAACGTAGCCTCGAGCTTGTGTTTACATGCAAGCAGTGAACTATTCTGCACACTATAGGGAGATGTGCACGCCTGGTGACATCACATGTATAGTTTACGAAGCTAGTTTGTTAGTTTCTTTTAAGTCAATGTTAAGATGCTTTCACACCGGACGCAGAACGAATTTTTCGCACAACAGATTACATTCAAAGTCAATGCAAAGACGCTAATACACACAAAACGCGTGTATTTGCGTCTTTGCATTGACTTTGAATGTAATATGTCGTGTTTCGCGTCCGGTTTGAAAGCGGCTTAGGGGGCAACCTTTTTATTCGGCGCATTTTAATGCCAGCTAGCGAGCTAAATGCTCGCGGTCCAACTCCAGCCAAATTAGTTTGCATAATAATGGCTATACGCATTTTAAATTGACTAAATTTAAATGCATAAAATATAACGTTAGCTAGCTAGCAAGAGACCCTTTATGCCAACTTAGCCAACTATATTTAATGTATGCATATGCGAGCTAGGTGCCTAAATGGCGAAATTATAAGTATTCACTATTATCCATTGATTTCTATGAGCAAATCCAAAAATAATACAACTGCGCATGTGTACCGGAGGGCACGGCAAAATAGCCGTTGAAATATAAAAACGGTCCACGGCAAAATATACACTTCGTAAACTATAAACGTGACGCGAGCAGATCTCCCTCTCACGTGCGGCATAGTTCACTGCTTGCATGTAAACACAAGCTCGAGGCGAGGTCCTCTTCTTCTAGTTTTATGGCGGGTGTTTCTAAGTCCTCTTCTCCTTCTTATTCTTCTTCTTCGTATTTTGAGTCCTCCAAGCAAAAGAACTTCACTCTTCCCGAGGAAAAAAAAACATGGCTCCTGGCTAAGTGGCTACATTGGACAGTTCGGCGAAAAACATGGTGAAAATGACATCTTTTCGAGTCCAATCATAATGTCGGGGCTTGCAGACACTTTGAAAATGTCACACGAGAAGTATGGAGGCATTTTATGTTTTTTAACGTTGCTTTTTTAAGCTTGAAAATGGCCACCATAGGATTCCATTCATTTGGATTTCTCTGCAATGCTGTTTTTCCTTAAAACTCCAAACCTATTTTGAGGACAAAAGAAATGAATCAACCCTTCAATTAGCCTTGGGGTGAGTATATGATGAGTTAATTTTCATTTTTGGGTGAACTTTACCTTTAACTTCTGTTTTGCACCTCTATTGCCACTAGTTTTCAGCAAACCGGTCTCTTTGAAACACTTGAGTGTTTCTTACACTGCCATGACAGCACTTAACGTCTTCAGAAAATTTTCTAAGTGATTAACAAGCATCATGTAAAGCCACAATGCGGCAACAAACAATCTCAGATTTTTTTGTGGCATTTTTCCCCGTTTTCCCCCATCCTAATCAGTCCACTGCAGCAACCTGCTCCCATCGACTCAGGAGGAAGATGCATGGCACCTAATTCCTCCGAATCACATGATTACTAGCTCATGCTTTTACACTATGCAGTCGCACCACCTGTCACGCACTGCCTGTGCCGTCCAAGGATAAAGCAGTCAGCGAAGAACTTACTTGAGCAGGTACATGCACCTGGCTGACCAGGAGTAGCCGCTAAAGAGCGATGAGACCAACAGATTTTTGGGGCCAAACCCCTAACATCTCCAGCAAGGCTGAGCCAATTGTTGCCTCCCTATGCGAACCACCGGCCAGGGATTTGAACACCCAACCACAGGGCTCACAGATGACTTAGCTTGGAGGCCTAGACCATACAGATTAAGAAAAATGCGAACCTCATCATGGCCCACCCAAAAGACACGTCCTGTACCAGAGGAGGGAAAATGACCATTCCTCTGATGCTGCATCTGGGCCAAATGTGCACTAGGGGGAGCTCCAGACAGCTACTGTCAAGCTGTCAGACAGGATTTCCCAGCCACCCACATTCACTTACCGCCAGCAAGCCTTCTAACACAATCCCATCACTCAACTAATAAAGCTCCTGCAATTTCACAAGGCACCACACAATAGATAGTCCTGTCTCATGGAATGTGTTAACAAAGTCATTTCCCTTGGGCCACACAGTGAATAGGATCACATACTTCACATCACTGTGCAGCCTGTAGCATGTCCTGAGCTGAGTTCATTCCAAGAAAGATTCAAAATGGTAGTGTGATTTCAGTATAGCATAGTTTACGGGCCTAAAGTACATTATGATACTGTTGTCAATTCACATGATTTGTGTGGAGAAACGCCATTCAAAAAGTGAATTTAGTCTAGGGTTCGGCTTAATCTTTGCCTGCGAAATTGGCCCCTTAAATTTAGCACATTAGTAGTATCAGCTCTTGTTGTTGTTTCTGTGCAAACCAAGGAAAATTATTTTTGATCAATAAATTCTAATCTTGTTTACTGAGTCCTATGAGATTAAAATGTTCGAACCATTAATCCCAACTCTCTTCCATAGTTACCATTGGCATGCATGAGTGTTACTTATGCAAGGTAAATCTTGAAGCACACTGAATAAGAGCTTTGTGGCCAGTGGTGGTCATGAAGCTTAATGATATAAATATTAAATATAACATTTTGAAGTGGACAAGATGAGCGCATTCTAAACCTCTTAATTAGAGATGTGTGAAGGTTTTCCTGCCCTGGGCACAATGCCATTAGCATTATGCGGTTAGCGCAAACACCACTGCATGGTGCCATGGCAACCAAGCAATAATAAGATCTATCAGCCATCCCTCAGCCCACTGCATCTGCCCAATGTTTCCTCTGTACCTCTTATCAACTCTTTCTCATGCCTTAGCTTGTGGTCTAAGGGTGAGAGCTACAGTTTTGTGGCTAAGATACTCATCCATTGCAGAGATCAGCAGATTATGCCGCTAATGTCACACCACAAATTTGCACATCGCGACGAATGGTTATCTTCCTGCCCTATTTATTTCTGTTTGCCTGGGGTGATTTACATAGCTTGCACTTGACTAATTCGCATTAAATGTCATGCTAAATAATCCAGTGTCATAGCCCAAACAAAGAACTGAGCCGTAGCAGTTGAACATTAAGCATAATCAACTCAGCAGTCATATTAAGCATTGCATATGCATATCATGTGCATGCATATATTTTTGGATAAGCGTGTATATGTGTGTATACATGCGTGTGTGTACATGAGTGTTTTGAGCATAAGAGTGAGTGCATGCATGCAGTACATTTCTCTGAGGGTTATGAGCTATAATAATATCACCCATACTTTGAGGGAGGGTCTAATTACATAGTTCCCACAGAAAGACAGGATAATTCTCCATATGCCCTTCTGACCCAAGGACTCCTCAGAATACACCTTAGCGAGGCAGAAATGATGGACACAAAGAGCTTAGTTTGGAAAAATTAAATGTTCCCTCATAACAGTTTGCATCTCTGCATTTCCCAGCATCCCGGCGCTCAGTATTTTTTCAGCTCAGACTCATAGCAGTGCATCGTTGATCACCCTTCTCTGTTTGAATCTATTCATACTGCTAATCTGGCACTGTACTTGTACAAATTCACAGTCACACCCATCCAATTTCACAGCTCCCAAGTTATCCACACATAGGCTGTCATCAGCACACATATAATACAGGCTAATGTACATGACACAACCATTGAACACATTAACACACAGATAAATTCATTTGAGAAACTCAAACAAGCAAGCTCCAACTCTAATCAGTGTAAGGTTTTCCCATGCAAACTTTACATTTCATCTTATATTTGATGTACCATGTTTTGTCACAGCTCTTTGCCAGCATTGGACAGTATACATACTGTATAACAGCCTATCAGTGAAACTCTGGCAACGTAACCCTCTGCGAAGAAGGCCCATTAATACGCACAGAATAGAGTACACAGCAAAAGCCAATTCTATCATCATGCAGCAGGTTATTCCATTAGACCAGCAACAAAAGCAGCACTTTTCAGGAACCACTGACTTCCTGCCATGAGATTATATAATTAAGTGAGCAACAGTTTGCTTTGCAGCAGATACTTACATTTGCTCGGTAGAACTCCAAACAGCTATCCGCCCTGGACACTAGTGGCCCCCGGGGCAGGTCATTAGCCCACAGCACAGACTCCATGTGTGAGAGCTCCAGATCGTGGAGACACACCTGCTGAAGGTGCAGTACCTCTCACCAGCACTGGGTCCAGACGGAGATTGACTGAAGTGCAGGCAATATCAACCGAGGCACAGTGCCCACACACTCCACACACTCCTGTGTGTCTGAAGCACTCAGAGCAGGCCATTCAGGTCAAGTGGAAGAAACTTCACACAAACCTGTATGGGGGGCAGGGCATGGCAGCGGGATAAAAGAAAGAACGGCGAACCTCCCACTGTGTGTTTGGTGTTGGTACGCTTGTATGCGTGGGTGTGTGTGTGTGTGTGTGTGCGCAGTCGTGTGTCAGACAATCAGGGTTTCGTCCTGCTTCTCAGGATCGCAGTTCAACAAAATACCACTGTACAGACATTTATATGCAAAATTCCTTCAATTCCTCATCTTCTCAGAATACCATTCCTCGATCAAAGAATCAAATAAGAGATTAAGGGCTCGATGCAAAGAAAAAAAAGAGGAAAAAAGAAAAAAGAAGTTAAATTAGACCTCTATCTCAACTGTCCTAGACTAAACACCAAAGGCAATGGTGGGTCAGTGAAAAAAAATACAAAAACAAATGAACAAAAAAAAACAAACATCTCCCATGATTCTTAACGTTGCTCTTTAGCCCTTGGCTTCGATAGGGCCAGCAACATCCAATCACAAAGAAAAATTCTGAAATGCTGCTCAAACACACCAGCTGTGATTGGATTAACCTGGAAGGTAAATAAGGTAATAAGTGTGTTTTCAGTGCATCAAAAGTGTAGAAGTGAATCAACCGAATGTTTTTTCCATTTTGATCATAGTCACCTGTGAGGTAATAGCAACTATTCTTTTTATGTTATCATGTTGTGAGCAAGATCAATGGAAGGTCATGCACAGGATATTTAATAGAGAACTGAGCACGATAAAATGCCTAGTTTTAATTTAACTTCACTTGAGTCCACTCCGGCCGTAGTGAATTCATATCAACTCTGCAGCAGGTGATTCACCACTAAACCTTTGAGCGGGTGGACTCACAGGCTGGAGCCCAAAGATCCTAATGGATTTCTGTTCTTATCTAGATAAAGAATAATACAATTGCTGTTACGTGCCATATGGCACCTCTGGGAGGGAGATGCGGCCATTGGGTTTCAACCATAGCTGCCATGTAGAGAGAGAGAGCATTGCATCCGCACACACTCAAAAATGGAGCTTTGACATAAGTTCTGATAGGCCACGGAGTCAAGCTTGCTAACATCAGGGTTCCCGCGGTCATGAAATTCCTGGAAAAGTTATGGAATTTGAAAAATCTGTTTTCCAGTCTAGAAAAATTATGGAATTAACTAACGGTTTTGGAAAGGTTTGGAAAAATACACTGTTTTGCCTAATGCTTATAATATGTTCACTAAATCCCCAAAAGATGTCGAGTTTCCCGCAAAACTACAAGCTATTATTTAAAATCGAACGCGACACCGTTGAAACTAACATGACGTTTCGTGATACACGTAGGTTATATTATGCAGCCAGTTGGCGGGCAGCGAAATTTTTTTTTTTTCTTTTCCAACCGGACTTCTTAATACCAACTTTATCTCATTAGATTACAGCCAATAAGAATCGAGCACATGCTTTTGTTTACCTTTTGACGCACATGGGCTTGTACCCTCCATACACGTGGTAACTTGGTACGCTGTTCGCCGGAATTTAAAGGGCACCGTTTTTCTAATAACCCCAGTTGAATTTTCCCACTGCCTCGCTTCAAATTAGTGTAATAATAGCATCAACGTCAATCAGAATAATGAATGAAATAACGTGAATATAATAAGATTTCAATATAAACACACAACTTTATTTAAATTTATGGTCGACGTCCACCTATGGCCCAATTGGTTTCTCTCCAAGTCATTTTCCTGCATTATACACTGTTCAAAAATATTTCATTTCCATCCTGGCATTTTTTTTGTTTGAATACCCAGGTTCGCTTGTGAAACTCAATGATTTTCTCAGGTCGATGAACACGTCATGCAAGTAAATTGATTAGACCGCAAAGAAACCCGATTCCCCGATTGTGGCAGAACGGAGGTACTGAAAAAATACTTTCACTATTTGCTTTGAAATTCTCCTGCAAGTTTTCTCATTCCAAATAACATATTTTCTGTATTTTTAAAGCGTGTCTGTTTCGACATTATTGTGATGCATGCTCGTGTAAACGCCGGATTTTTGATTTTCTGAGAAAATGGGACCAAAAGTGAAGGAAAGGACCCCAATTCTGGCTTAAAACATATCATTATTTTTTTTCACTAATCACGCAAAATTTCAAAATGGTAATTCAATTTAACATGCGCCACATCTTGAACAATATACGCTTTGGTTCATGACTGTGGCATTTGTTACGTTATGAAAACTTGCACAAAAATGATTTTGATGATCTTGGGGGGGGGGGACCTCATTAACTCCACCAATTTGCGTTTTTTCAAATTTCCTTTTCATATAATGTAGCAATACAACATACGTCATTGACAGATTGCTTAATTTGACAGGACTCGGCCCACACAACTGAATAATAGGCCGATGTTATTCGCACTTCTACGTGTGGCCAATGCTGAATTTTTTTCTTGGCCACACTTATAAGTGCGCCAGTTGATGACCATTCCAGTTTTTAGAAAAAGTACCGCTTAAAATAAGTTTGGCCAAGAAAAAAAATTTAGCTTTGGACACACTTAAAATAATTGTGGGCAATGGAGCAATGTGCATCTATTTATAAGTGCGTCTAACGCAAATTTCGATCAATTTTTTGTGCTTGGACGCACTTAAATAAGCGCGAGTAGCCACTTCGATAATAATATCAAATTTAGCGGCTACTATGGTGTCAAAAGGTGGACGTCGACCTTAACTTTCTCTTTACATGTACACTGAAAGCTTCCATATCACCGTGCTCACCAGAAAAGTACGTTATGCCGTGGGCCAAAACCTGGATCCTTTATTGACACTTCGTAGAAACTTTCTGAGGGCAGTTCAAGAATTTTTCCATCAGAACAAGTATGATGTGCAGATATTATAAAATGAAAATATTCTCAAAAAAGTATATGCACGCTAATGAGAACAATTAGTTTGCAGCTTTGTAAGAAACATATTTTTTTCTGTACTGCGATAAGCACTAGGCCTCTTACAGACAAATGCACTGACAATTTTGCATATCGCTCATACGAAAAGAAAATCTCTCAAAAGACAGCTATTCTATGAAACTTTTCCTCGGTTAGCTTTTCTATGAAACCTTTCCTCGGTTACAGTCTTTAATGGTTACATGTCATGTCAGTGTCATTTAAACTTCCCTAACTCGACGACGTCCCCCAGATTCTCTGCGAACAATGCGGCATAAGCAAGATAATACACTCTAAATAATAATTTGTAATTGTTCAACATCTGTCTCAGAATATATTAAATGCCATCTGTTTGTTACCTCTTCAATGTTTTTGCCTTCTTGAGCATTTAAATGTAGCACTTGGTTATTTATTGCTGTTTGTTTGTTTGTTAAATATAATTGAGAAAATACAAGAATGGTGCCACAGGCCCTTACGCCATTGTGTGATGCCCTAGGATAGGTGGTAGGTAGACACAACTTCCCTTCCATTCTCCATGCTACATTTTCGCTACACTGCTTAGGGCTTAGCACACTGTAGAAGCTCATTATGGCGCTCTGTGTTCGCTGTTATAGGCCTTATCTATTTTAAACTAAGTCATGGAAATTAGGTCAAATATTATGGAAAAGTTTTGAAAAATCACTGGTAAAAAAGTGTGGGAACCCTGTAACATATAGGAGCCGCTTCTCCTGCTGGAGAATCACCTGAGTGCTCATGAATGTCATCTGCCTCTTAACACCGCTCGCACTGGAAACAGAGCCACCTGCAAAAAGGTTCGTGGTCTTCGTTATCGCTGCTACTTCCATAACATGTTTATTTTGATTACTGCACTTCGGCAGAATTGATGTGGTTTTTGATGTCATACTCGCATGTTGCCACGCTGGAAGTGCTCGGTTATGCAGGATGACCAGCACAAAAAATAACTTGTCTTAAAAATGTAGCTTGTTTCGAAAACATTGCCTTTATGTTTGCTGAAGGAACCTTTTGTTATTGGTGTGTCATTTGTTCAACCGTGAATTTAAAGCAACGCATGCTAATCCGGATGCAGCCACGAGTGCTCGATTCCAGTTCTCGCTTAGCGAGGCAATACTCTTTTTCAGAAGCTGGTCTTCTCCGGGTGTCAAAAAAGCGTTTGGATGCTTTATAAAAAATGTAGTAACGCACTGCGGTCTTGTCCTAATCGGGAGCGTGGTGCTTAGACCTGCATATCTTCCAGACAAAGTGTGCTGGAATGCTAATATTTTGAGTCTTGGCAGTGTTTGTACTCGCAGAACAGAAAGATGCTGTTATGTCTCATTTCGTGAAGTTACCCAAGCTGCCAGTTTTCCTTTATATACGGGATGCTCGCTAGTTCCTTTGTACAGTCAGGATATATGATTGCGAAGCCCTCACAAGTGCATGTTGAACGTTACCACACCGCGACAATGAACGAGCTCACGGCTTTTTTGAATCGCGATCATATTTTATGCCGTATTACGTATTCTACAAATAACAACTTTGGCTTTCTAGCTGCACCCAATTCACTTGGCTATAATGAAGTATTTAGAGATGGCAAATTCATTCTTTGCAGCAACCTCTGGGTCGGATGCTACTTGGTCCGGTGATTTAAGTTTTAAACTTCTCGGTTTAGTTTGATTTGTTAACTCTACTTCTACCTGGGTTCTCAGATATGATGTTAGATGGATTGACTGTGCATTTTCAATCCGAGTTTCGCTCGAACTGTTTCTGAGGTCACGTGGATTGTGACTAAACTCCATTTGCCTTGTCTCAGGCCTGTTAATGGCAATTCACTGGCAGAAATACTACAATTTTCCAATTATTCCCGTTGTCTCAGCGCTCATGATGGTCATAAAAGTGGAGTGTCTATCGAGAAATGTCCTACGGTTCAGATTTGTCTTTGACTCTTTAGATTATTATTATTATTAAAAAAAAATCTTTACTGCATTGTCTCGATCATGTTCTTTTAAAGTAAATGGCATTTCATAAATGCTTCAGCAATGGTATGTTTGGCACAGGAATTGTTTGTTAATTTTCAATAATTCCGTAATTCATATATCCGTGGCCAAAAATGAGCGAAGTATTATTCAGCTGATGTTTGCTCTAATGCTGTTCAAATGACTGCACCAAATCGTAATCTACATTCATGTTGAAAATCTATTGCCGGTATGCTGCTTGGATCCAATAGTCATGCTGCAACTACTTCCACGTTGATCTTATTCATCTATTCCTAGCAGGTGCTGCCATTAGTAGCAGTGTCGAGTAATGGGAACTGTTTGCAAATCGCATTGCATTCACCTTGTGCCAGTAAAACTGACGGCAAATGCTAGCCACTGGTGTGCTCAGTGAATCTAAAAAAAAAAAAAAAAGGTCCTCTAAATGCTTAGAGCAGCCATTCTGGTTGGCATTAGAATTTCTGAAATCAATCCGGTATTGCTCCACCTTGTTAGTAAATTGACTAATGTTGTATTTACGTTACTTTTCCAAATTAGCCGTTTCCCCTGTAACATTGGCAGTAATTACCTCTGCCAAACGAAGTTGGCTGGAGGTTATGTGATAGGTGCCATTTGTTTGTCTGTTTCGTTTGTGAACAACTTAACTCAAAATGTAATGAGCAGATAAATCTGAAATTTTGTGGGTGGGTCACTATTACATCAGGGATGAACCCTATTGATTTTGACCACGATCAGTAAAACAATATGGCAGCCATGGCAGCCATCTTGAAATCCTATGACACAAGACAACTGAACTTTGCTCCCACTCAGCAAGATTTGGACTGTACTGCCTTGGCGAAGGTTTGCTCTCTAGGAGTGCCGCTAGTGTTCTTGTATAATCGTACACGAACTAGCACCCAATGTTTGGGTAAAATTTTGATGGCTATATTTTGCTTTGCAAGAAAGCCTTTGAGTGCTTGCCAACATCAAGCTTGCATACTCAAGCTGTGGCTTATCTTGCGCACGCTCAGCAATGCCATGATGCAGCACGTTGCTGATGCTTCGCTAATATTTACCCCATGTCAGCAACTAGCTAGTGCTTGTGGTCTTCTACTTATCTCATTCAAATCGCTTTGCCTCTGCCTGCGCAGTATGTCCTATAGCCTCTAACTGTGCCAGTTGCTGGGTTGACCCAAAGGTCATGGCTCCAAGGCTCACTGTCATTAGCTTCTGGTGTTCAGGTTTGGCAACATCATTGGTTTTTGGGGGGATTCTAGCAGCTTTCTCACGGCTCTTTACAGTTTTCAGTCATGACGTGTGTGTGTGTGTACATATATATATATATATATATATATATATATATATATATATATATATATATATATATATAATTTTTTTTTTTTTTCCTTGTTAAATCAACTTTATGGAGTAGGCAGTATTATTTCCTGGTACATTCCTAGCACTGCTTCCCCTTGTGTTCTCCACTAATTGCCTGGTTTTTGTTCTCTCCATGTCCACGGCGGGCCCTGCCCTGAGCATGCTGCTGCTGGTCTCTGCCATCAACGCCACCTGGCATCTGCTCAAGTGCTGCTCCACCATCAAAATGGTCTGGTTCATGGCATGTATTTAGCAAACTACAAATCCTGGAATGCTTTTCGACAGTCCCTTTCGCATTATGGCAACCATGATCTCTACCCTCGGACGGTTAGAGAAGGATGGACCACCCCTCTTAAGCCTGGTACCTCCCAAGGTTTCTTCCTATATTTGAGCCACATAGGGAGCTTTTCCTTGCCACTGTCACCACTGGCTTGCTTTTGAGGGAGTTCAGACCAGGGTTTACTATGAAGGGCAATGTGACCAATTGAGTTCCCTGGATCATCACAGAGGCTGGGAAACGCATTCCTGGTTTGCTGCTCAGCTCCGCCTCATTTGTCAGTACTATGGCCTCTCCCTCAGCTCTACACTCTTCTCTCATTCCATATTCGAGCAGCAACAACCGCCGCCTTCTTGGCCTTATGACAATATTAAAGGCCACGGGACATTGGACATCTTCAGCCCACGAAGGTTACCTTCGCCTAGGATTTAAGGACATTGTGGAAGCTCAAAATGAATTAGTAAGATTGTGTAAATTGTTACCATGTTTTGTATGTTAAAGGGATAGTTCACTTTTTTTGAAGTGGGTTTGTATGAGCTACAAATTGCCACTACTTACATTAGATGCAGTAGAAAGCTCTCTGATCTCCTCCAGGTAGCCGCACCAGGGCATAGTGCTGGGTGGAAATTTAGGTGATACACTGTTGTGAACGGAAACACAGAAACGGCGTATTTTCGCGGCCTAAAAGAGGTCCTACCTGAAAATAATACACAATTTCAATTGTACGCTATATTTAAAAAAATTACGGCACTTTAGCTGCTCGGAAAAAACACAGTTGCTCTTGAACTAACCAACTGACGTATTCCTGCGCGAGGTGCATCGTAGTTCACTGCACGCAGTAGCGATCAGCTGTTTGGGTCAGGCTCTGAGCAGTTTGCGGCAGTGCCGGATTTTCAATGGCATAGAATCACGTCTCAAATTTAAAAAAAAAAAAAAAAAATCCCTACAATAACCAGCACAGCAGATACACTGTATGTGGCTGCGTAGATCCTATGCGATATCAATTTGTGCTGCAATGTTACATTAGACTTTTTCAAAGGTGTTTCACTCTTTTACCTGATGCTTGGGTACAGCAGTGCTCTTCAGCGTGCACCGTTGAGATTTCCCTGAATGTAGCCTAACGAAATCCTCTTTGGAAAAATGAATACTGCAAACACGGAGTTCTTTTAGGGATACGGGTGGCGTATCAATATCCGTGTTGAGACAACTAGCTACAGCTACAAGTCCAATATTCCGCAGAGGAATGCGGTGGTAGCTGTAAGTGCACCAGGATACAGTCTTGCTTTCATGTCCAAGAAAGCGACACACACATGCCATTTTCGAAACATTTGCACAAGTTAAACGGCAGTCCGACATCGCAACCGCAGTTAAGCCGCTTGCACACTGGACGCGAAACGAATTTTTCGCACACAGATTACATTCGAAGTCAATGCGAAGACGTGAATACACGCGTTTGTGCAAGCAGCTTTACTGTGACCCAAACAGCTGATCGCTACAGTGCGCAGTGAACTACGATGCGCCTCGCGCAGGAATACGTCAGTTGGTTAGTTCAAGAGCAACTGTATTTTTTTCCGAGCAGCTAAAGTGCCGTAATTTTTTAAAATATAGCGTACAATTGAAATGGTATATTATTTTCAGGTAGGACCTCTTTTAGGCCGCGAAAATACGCTGTTTCTGTGTTTCCGTTCACAACAGTGTATCGCCTAAATTTCCACCCAGCACTATGCCCTGGTGCGGCTACCTGGAGGAGATCAGAGAGCTTTCTACTGCATCTAATGTAAGTAGTGGCAATTTGTAGCTCATACAACCCCACTTCAAAAAAAGTGAACTATCCCTTTAAATGAAATCCTCTTGTACTTGTATCTGTTTCACGTGTCTTTCAGAATACTTCTCTATATAAATAGACAAGGCACAAAGTGTCACTCCTGAGCACCCATGCAATGTCATTGACCACAACATACACTTCAATTATTAAAGGTACCAGCCTTCTTGTTATACTCTTCAAATCATATAATATAATTCCCATGAATCTGCTTTGAGAGGACTGTCACTACATTTAAAATATTTCTCTTGTATTTGGATTCAAGAGAAATTGTGCCAGCCACCGGGCTGTCACTACACATACTCCACTTCACATAGATTATTTCATTTGTATATGGCTCAAGAGAATTGTGCCAGCCGCTGGGCTGTCACAGCACGGTCTCACGTAGGATTTTTCTCTTGTATTTGGCTTCAAGAGAAATCGTGCCAGCCGCCGGGCTGTCACTACACATAGTACACTCTTGTAGAATATTTCTCTTGTGTTTACCTTTAAGACAAATTGCACCAGCCCCTGGGCTGATGTGTGGTAGGCATCACATAGAATATTTCTCCTGTATTTGGCTTCAAGAGAAATCGCCAGCCATGTGTGGTAGGCATCCGCCCTGTATTTGGCTTCCAGCCCCCAGGCTGTCACTACACATAGTACACTTCACATAGAATATTTCTCTTGTATTTGGCTTCAAGAGACATTGCTCCAGCCGCCGGGCTGATGTATGGTAGGCATCGCGTAGAATATTTCTCCTGTATTTGGCTTCAAGAGAAATCTTGCCAGCCCCCAGGCTGTCACTACTCATAGTACACTTCACATGGAGTATTTCTCTCGTGTTCAGCTTCAAGAGAAATTATGCCAGCCGCCGGGCTGCCACTAAACTTATGGAAGCTTCATATTTCATTTGTTGGCTTATGTCAGCATGGTTCTGTTATGGGGGGTTAGTTGCAGCTCCCTGCCTTCGGTTCCACGCTGGACGGGCAGGGATCTCTCAGAACAGAGCCATGCCGCCAACTCAATGTATGCTTGTATGCTTTCAATAAATATTCTCTTTGACAAAGTGGTCCTATCAGAAATAAGCTATCAAAAAATCTTGACCTTTTCCCCCCTCACATGTTTCTGGCAAAAATAATGAACCAAAGCAACAAATATAACACAAAGAAAAACAGAGCAAAATCATTTCAACTCGCTGCTCCTGCACCTCCCATTGAAGCTTTTCTTTCAATGCATGAACAACTACCTTCCAAAGAAATAAGACACTCAGACTCTGTAAACAGGGCCTAGTCTAATCCATTTTTATCCCCCTGGCATATAATGCGCGGGAATTTAGTTGTCTGTCCGTCCGTCTGTCCATCAGTGGACATTTCGTTTCCAGGACAGAACTCAAATACCTTTCAATATTTTTTGACAAAATTTGCTGTGCGCATGAATCAGGTCCTAGACTGGTGCCTTTTGATATTTTGGGATTTCTGAGATTAGATTGTGGGATATATCATATCCGGGGGGATATGCCATCTTCTGATGACTCTTGCTCTACCAGACTGAATGCTGCCATCACTTTATCAGAGAAAAGTATCATTATAGGGGCACTGAGAACAAGATAGGTGAACACTTTCTGGACAGGTTGTGTGCAATGAAAACAAACAATTCAGTATAAAATAAGCAGTTTTTCTTATGAAATGGTATACAAAAATGTCTTTCTTCTTTGCCTTCCAAGGTAGCAAGACCCATGTAAAAAAGCAATTTAATCATAAGATGAGGTAAGATACACTTTATTGAACCCCGTGGGGTAATTTGTCCTCTGCATTTAGCCCACCCAATAGTTAGGCGAAGTGGGCAGCCACAGAGCAGCGCCCGGGGACCAACTCCAGTTCTAAAGCCAGTACCTTGGTCAGGAGGTACTGGTAAGAGTGTTCCTATAATGAATCTTTAAGAGGATACTGAGCATTAGGTTATTTGTATGAGTTTTTAATGCACTAAACTCATCCACATTATAGATTTTGCACTGGACCACTGGCGTATGGGGCTACCCCTTGGCCCACGCACCCTTGAGGGGCCCCGCCCCCGTCCACCCAAAAAGAGCATCAGTTTTCAGAAGTGTTTGCATTCTCTACTCTAGCACCTATGAAAATTAATGTGCCATACTTTGTTCATAACTCAAATAATCGTGGGCCAGGAGATCTTTATATAGCAATATACATTATAACTGTCTGATGGATGGTTGGCCCTCTTGCCCAGGAGATCAGGGCTTGATTCTCAGTACTACTTGTAATCTTTGGCTGCGTTTGAATAGTCTTTTTTGCTTAGGAACGTTCCTAACTGCTAGAAAATGACCCAGAATTATTTACATGGCAGCTTTGATAACTGTGTTTAAATCCTGTAAATGTTAAGGAAAGGTGCTTCAATGCATCCTAACTTATCATCTTTAGCATAGGGTACACTGAACCATCCTTTATCAAAAGAAAGGAGATAACGCTATCCCATAAGTCCATGCGGCGACAAAGTTTAAAGCAACTACTATCCATCCGGGCAATCACGAAAACAAACGAACATGACGGGCAAGAGATGCACGATCACGTTTCCTTTAAATGCATTCACATTCTCGTACTGGCACGGTTGTCTTCCTAAGCCATTATGAATTCCTATTTACACCTTTCCTTTATTTCTCAATGTTTTCCATTGAGGTTAAAGAAAAGTGGTTAGGAAGTAGACAATAAGATGTAATTTTTGGATCATTTGAATGCAGCCTTAACCTTTCACTGCAAGTCACAATGGTCTTTTAAAAAAAACACAATTGCCTTCCTCAAGCCCTAGCTTTCAATTGATTGATGAATATCACATTTTAATTCAAGTTACTGAAATATGTGGTTTTTCTCATGCACAGCTCTATATAACTTTGTTGTAATTTTATGCGTAGCATCGTGTGTTACATCTGGTGAAAGGAACCAACTGCAAGTAGTCCAAAGTGCAAAAATCGTGGTCCAAAGCCAGGTAAACACAGTGATGGTACAAAAGGGCAATCCAAAAAACAGAGTCCAAAGACAGGTAGGGGTTCAAAACCAAAAAGCACAGGTGACAGTACCAAATCGTTCAGCAGTAGGAGTGTCCAAATTCAAAAACCAGGGCAGCAAAACACAGAAATCGTGGTCGGGCAGAAAATGGGTCGTAATCAGAGAGCAAACATCGGAATTGGGCAAAAGGATGTCACAGAATCACAAACAGATCACTGGCGTACACGGGGCTCGGCGCAGAGAAAAGTTGATCAGCAGTCTAACAAAGCTAAGCAGAAGTGAGGGACTATATATACACTAGGGAGGTAACAAGTTAGGCGGGGCACCAGGTGTGAGGAAAAATCTAAACATTAACAGAGAGGGGAAAACACAAGAGGTAATATGACAATACAAAATGGGAAAAATGACAAAGACTAGTTTTCACACGACATCCTTAAACAACAACTGCTCCATTCAAGGAGTGCCTAAGTGTGGAGAGATGGAAGAAACAGATTAGGAGAAGAGATGGTTGCAAGGTTTCTGCAGAAACTCAGGCAAGGACCAGGGTAGCAAAGAGAGGGCGGAGTTACAGATTGGTGTGGAAAGCGAGAGATTCAATTAGTAATATTAGTAGTCAGTGCAGTAATATTTAACCCAAATAGTGCAAATTAGTATATTAGTCATTGTAAACTTAGTTTTGTCCTGTCAGATGGTAGTCTCTATTCTGTCCCTTGTTTTTGTATTGTATTGTACTTTTTTGTTGATATTGTCTTGAATTGTGTTGTGTTTATGTAACACTAGTGTGTGACTTACTGCGTTCTTGCCAGATCACCATTGAAAAAGAGACTTTGGTCTAAATTGGTTTTATCTGGTTAAATAAAGGATTGAATAGTTATTTACGGGATTAGTATATTAGTAAGGGTTAGTAGATAAACTAGACAAAACATAAAGTGTTAGTGTGATTAGTACTTAATTAGTAATCAGTGTTGAAGGAAGTAAACGAGGCATGAAGGAACTTGTGAAACGCCGGAAACTTCCGAAATTACCCGAAATGTGACAGCTCGCAGACAGGGGAGTGCACTGGCAAAGAACATAGAAACGCAAGACTTTACAGGGGTAAAACGATGTGCATAAACAGGTAGATGATACGGAAAGCATAAACTAAACAAATCAGGTGGAAATAAACAAAAATCAGAACAGGCAAAATGTTATGGTTCTGTGTTTTGATGTCATGCTCATGTGTTCATTGCCATGTCTTTTCTTTATTCTTTTTGCTTATTATACATCCCGGTTTTCTGTTCATGCCATCATTGCACTTGTCACCCCTGTCTTCTGATCAGTTTGGTTCGGTCCGTCTTCCCAGTCTGTGTGCCTACATGCTTCGGGTGATTTCAATGGCTTCTGGCGTTTCATATTATTACTTCAATTCTCCTTTACTTCCTTCGCCTTGCTTTCCTTGATTACTAATAATACTAACATTTATATTTTGTATCATAGTCTACTAACTTAACAAATCCATGTATATATTACTAACTTACTAACGAGCACTTGGGTTAATTTGTAGAACTGCACCGCTACTAATTACTACTAATGCAATCTCAGCTCTCGCCCTGTTCTAATCTCCGCCTCTTGCTTTGCTTTCTCTGCCTCGTCCTGCGTTTCCGCGAGATCTCTCGCACGTGCTTTATTGCTATCCTGCACTCTTTGTCTGTGCACTTAGAACTCCTTGACCAGAGCTGTTTATCTGTCATAGGTTGTCTGCGTGGATCCTGTCCGTGTCTTGGCTTTTGCCAATTGTTTGTGGTTAAGGACCTCCCCATGTGTACTTCCTTTTGTAAATAGTTCTTATCCAATTCACCTGTTCGCTGCATAGCATGTGACTTCCCTCTTGTCTACTTAAAGTCTTCACTGCAGTTCATTCGCTGTCAGAACGTTGATCAATATTCATTCGTGCAGAGGTCCTTGTATGCCTTTTGTTTATTGCTGCTTCACGACTGTTTTGTCCAACCTTGAGATTGCCTTGTCCTTACCATTCTTGTTTTGCCTTTTTGGATTTTGACCTATTTTTGTACGATCACGATTTCTGTTTTGGATGCCCTGTGTATGACCTACCCTTCTGGATTCTGACTACGATTTTTTGCTAACTGTTTATGTACCGTTGCACATCTGCCTTACTGGTTTTGACCCCTGCCTGTTATTTCGACTTCGCTTTTTGGATACTGTTTTTGGCTTGGCAATTCCTGCGTCTTCTGGTCCCGACCCATTTTGCAATAAAGGCTTACGATTTTTGGAATTCCTCGCGAGTGGTTCCTGAACGCACCGTCACACAGAAATTACAGATCATAACATCATGACAATGGTGACTTTTCACCATAGTGTCATTGAGCAACATTCTTTAATATTTTAAAGACGATGACACACGTAGCCTATTTTTACCTTGAGTTAACAGTCATTTTTTAATTAATAATTTCTAATCATTATAGGCTTCTGTATTGGCCTTAATTATTTGGTAAATAAATTATTTCATTGTTAACTAGGAGAACTTAACCCTTTAAAGTGCAGTCCTTTTCTGAGCAAATTTCCTCCCAAACTAAAATGCTTACTGTTATTTAACCACTTTGACACTTTTTGGCATAATCATGGTCCCATTTGAAGGAGACACTCACTAGATTGCTCTCAAATAGTCAGAATTGTTAAGAATATCGGCCTAATTGAGTAACAACACTGGAAATATCAGTTTTTGTCTGACAGAAAAAGATTTTGGGTTATCTTCTGTGGTGCTGTGATCAAGCCTCATACACCTAGAATTATAATACAGCTACAGCCAGATGCTGAATTATTATGATTCTGTAAACAACAAATATTTTACAGATTTTTTTTCTTGGTCACATTTGTGTATGTTTCAACAAACAATTTTTGAGGGTTCAAATTTCCCTGCGTTCCTAGCCACGGTCATGTTCACATTTGCGATAGTTTTAGAACTTCCTACTTTCAGGTCATTTTCCCCATATGAAGATAAATTTTCACTTCAATACACCATGCCAATGCCCTGCTCTTGTGTGCACTCGTATATGGTATATGTGTAATAAAGTTGCGTCCAAAACTCCTTTGCTTCATTAACAAAATCCCCCCCTTGTCCGAAACCATCGAAGCAATTCCTCCTTGTAAAAATTAATCCCTTAGCTACCATATGCAACCATCTTTTGGAAGTTTCAGACCACTGGCTATCTGTATAAACTAAAAGAATTTGATTTCCAGTTATATTAGGCTAAAACACTTACAGTTCAGTTAGGTCCGCACATAATAGCCAGTGGGTACACTTATTTTGTTGCTAAAGGGCTACGGTATAATATACAGCTCTGCATCATGAGTAGAAAAGTTCATTATGGTGAAATTCGTAAAGATGCATAGCCACTACCTCATTGGCAAAGTTGATTTAGTCATGTTTGTCTAAGCTTGCTTGTTTTGCGGATTAAAAACTATAACAGGTTTTTTATCTCTGCACCGCTACCAACATTAGAACATTGATTTCAACATATTTTGACAAATGTGAACAATGTTATACAACTGAAACATATCGGATTGCATTGTCAGGCTGGGGTTGTTATGACCCAATTTTAAATACTATTTTTGCTGTCGTATTTGCGTCATAAAATGGCTTACGCAGTTCGAACGCGGATTCCTGAAACTTTAGAATGATATATAGTTCTACAACGAAGTGCAATATTTCACGGTATAAAAATGCAAATGCCTAGCAGGCTGCCCTTGGGCCAATGCTCATGAAAGGGTTAAGCGGGAACTGGTTGACAGCCAGTAAATTAGGCATGTATTGAGAAATCAAAAAACGGGCAAATTGTACCTCTACGATAAGTTAATCTGAAGGAGATGAAGGGTTAAACACTTTCTGGACACTCGCTCAAACAGGAAGAGAAAAAAGAGGCATTTGGAACACCCTTTCAACTCGCACACATCTCCAAAATAACAGAGCGAAAATGGTCCCTTTCTGATGGGAAACAGGGACAAACGGTAAGGAAGTTGAGTGCATCAACCATCGTCTGCATGTCATAATTTGTTTATTTCTTGGTCTAATTTAATTTTATATTTCTAGCCAATTATATTTATAATCGTCAAAAAGTTTGGTATTGTTTGGCTACTGGGTTAGCTCACCCGGTTAAGACGCTGCTTTGTGGATTAGTAGTGAGCACCACGGCCCGGGTTGGAGCCCGAGTCATGCCAGTGCCTGGTAGCCTTTTCAGGGCAGCACACAATAGGCTTTGCACCGCAGGGAAACTAATTGGGAGGGACTGTTGGTTTGGGATCATAGGATTATAGCATTGTTTGTTGCTCAAGAGCCTCCTGTTAGGCAGCCGGGCAACCGTCAGTAGAATTCTAAGCTTCTACATGTTCGGGTTTCCTCCGCCCTCACTCCGGGGTTGGTTTTCCAAAAGCAACTTACATAGCTAGTTTGACCATATACATTAAATGGATCACTGAGTGTAATAGTGGTCTAACTCTAATTTTCCCATTTTTGAGTGAGATCCGCATTTCGCAAGTTAAAGGTAAAATCTATTCAGGGCATAAGTGGTCTAGATGTCACAGTGATGCATCTTACTATACCGAGATTTTTAGTTACCCTCACTTCCATTAAGACAAAAAGCGTGAGTGCAACAGTGGTCTAACTCTTCGAACCCTGCAAAACTCAAGGATTTGAAAGATGATCTCAACCTTGTACCGCCTGTCCACCATTCATTTTATCTGGGTCTGATCGAAGATGAAGATGGCCCAAACTTTCATCTAGATGATGACAGCGAAGAAAGCTGTGAGGAACAAGATTATCTGATGGATGACTTTCTCAGTGGTCAGCAGTTTGCGATACAATGTTTCACTTTTGATCTATATTCTCTTGTTATTTTGTGTCTCGAATTCCAAGGATGCCGGAAATTAAAGCTATTATTGAGTTATTAAAATTGAATTATCAATTTACTTGTCTTAGGTCAGTTACAATTGTTAAGACAGCCAGTGCAAGAGTGGTCTAACTTATAAAAAGGGCCTTTTTCCGAAAATTTAGAGAAAGTAACCTCTGAAACATTACTTTTGTGGAAAAAAGTTGTGTTATCTTGAAAAACATGGCCATAAACTCTCAGGTTAACAACAGATGGCATACCCTACATGTGTCCTGAATTTTATCCAGGGCTTGAACTTTGGCATAGATTATCTCAAAACTATGAAAAACGGAGTTAGACCACTCTTGTCCTCAGGGGCTCAAATGGTTCCAACTAAGTTTAGCAATGATGTTTTTCTGAAACGCACCTCAGAGCTTGCTTTCTGCTCACTTGCATGTGCCCGAGGCTCCGGTTCGTGCTGGTACGCTTGCGGTAGCGTTGGCGTCCAGCTGCATCCGTATTGTTGCCGATTTCTTCCTTTTTCCATCTCTCCTCCCTCTCCATTGTCATCATCACTGTTTCTAGTTGCTGAACTTGCACTAGAATCATCCTCTTCAACATTGATGTCCAAGTTAGGTTAAAATTCTGACATTTTTAGTGGATCTCGACATCTTGCTTGCAATTTAAAATACACACATGATAGCCGATGTGTCACAATTGCTCCTACAAATGACGCCACCATTCTTGGCCCGATTCATAGTGCTGTTCAAGGATGATATTGGGTGTTGCTAAAAGCCTGTTTTACATCCATGATTACTCTATTCCTCTATCATCTCCAGGTGAAAAATGTTAATAGTTAGAGAGAGTATTGCATGCTCCTAAGGATCATACCAAATATGACCATTTTTTTTTATAAAGTTTCAAATCAATACATGTCTACTTACTGCATTAAAGGTTGAGTGGCTTCTATACCTCTGATGGCTCAACACAGAAAATCCATCAGAAAACCTGGGGGTGTTGAGGTTGAAGAGATTAAGACTGGTCTGCATTTAAAAATACCTTTGCAGAGGAACTTCTAAAAATCAATAGATCCCATTCAGGAAACATGCTTGCCAAAAATCAACAACCCTTTCTATTCTGCCACCCATCAGCAAAGCTGTGTACTTCTAAGAATTCAATGTCATTCAATTTTATTTGTTTAGCTCTTTTCGAAATCATGCACAAAAACATCAAAACAAACTCTCCCCTTCTATATCTTTCTCCCTCTCCTTAATACTCCCACCATTATCTTCCGAAAATCCATCCCACTGTTCCTTCCCTCCATCCCTCTCTCATACCCCAAGCCATACTACAGGCAGTTACATGACATCCTCCACGGTTTCCAACCACATTTGGCACCAACACAGTCAAGATTCAGCACCAGACTCCAGTAACTCTACTTCCCAGCTGGATGACTCACATAGCAGGTCCAGGTCATTGTATTGTTGGTCTAAGCTAATTCTTATTACTGTAACTACAGTGAGAGAGCAGCAATTTTGGAGAGACTGTCAGTAAGAAGGCTACATTAGCAGTAAGAAAGATCAGTGAAGTCTGTACTTTTGCGCTTAAAGGCATTCTTTGGCAATTTTCAACTGGCTTTGTATAATTACATTGTGGTTAGCATACACAAATGAACAATGGTTAATTTTCACCAATGTTGCCTGGAATGAGAATTTTCTGTTCATTCATCAAAAATTATTTTCCTTTCGCCTTGTTGGTGGACAATTTCTGGCTCTTGGGAGGTTGGTCGAACTACAGATTGAAAGAATAAAGCTGTCTTTAATTGACAATGGATTATTCTTGCCATTGGAAAACGTGTTAATAAATGAAACTGACTGAGAACAAGTCAGCACTAGTAATTGTGTAAGGGATGTTCAGTGCCTACCCAATTTTCAGTTCTGGGAAAGCAATGTGCCCAGTGCAGTCTGGTCATTGTTGGTTTTCTACCTTTTACGCACAACTAAATATCACAGGCCTTTTTCTCTGTTTTCTCAGGTCATGAAGCACCAATTTCAAAAAAAATTTTTTTTCGCATTTCTACGGCATATTCAGCAAAATTTTATGAAAAGACCATTCTTTCCAGTGGAGGAATACTTGAAGGGATTGAGATTGGTAATAAAGAAAATGACATTTTCTTCAGTGCAGCTAAAAAGAGGTATGTAAGAGTTATATTAATAAGAGTAACGTGGTGTGTTGATAAAGAACACAAATTTTTTTTATATAATTTGTGTTTCTACTCATATAATGTAATGAACTGGTAAGTTTTTTAGTATAGATACTGACAATATTATTACAAAACAACACCCAATTTATTTGTGTTTGTTTTGTGACCATTGATTCTGTCATGATTCACCTTCAGTAGGCAGCCTGCGCAAGAACATTAAACTTAAGACAGTATCATAAGTAATAAAACATTTCCAGTCATCTTGTGTCTTACCTCAGCTATTATTGTATTAAACAGGACACAATCAAATCTGACATAATTTCCCTATGAATCTATCCCTAATCTCATCTAATCTGAGGGCAGAAGACAATCGCTTTCATAGAGTTTTTGTTTGTGTTATGCAAAAACAGCACTGGAAATTCCTCTCTTGTCTCAATTTGGTCAGCTTCACTCACAGAACAGTACACATTCAAATAGTATGATTCCTCGAATAACAAAATAATATCATAATAAAAAAAGGATTACGCAGGGATTTGAAGTGAGGGTGATTCAAATTCCTGAATTTTGAATCACCTGTAGAAGAGTATTCCATACATTCTTAAGGATAATTGACACAAGGAACTGATCAGTGCCAATCTTTGGTTTTAAAAATGTTTTTGTGTTGTGTTCGTAAATATCAATGGGTTGAGACATTGGGTCAAAATTAAAGGGAAGTTCAGGCATTACCATTTTTACACCAAATTCCAGAAACCCCAATTACAAATAACAGGAGTCACAGTATCTCAAACATCATCTTACAGCTAACCAACTGGACTCCAAAATGCATATAATGATAATAAATAATAATAATTAAGTGTAAATTTATAATACAAGGAATATAGCAAGAAGGTTTAAAAATAAATGAAATATGTGTCACATTTTTTCATAAAAGCTTCACTATCATGGAGTTTGATCTTTCTTCCTCGGTCATTCCCTCTCGCATGTGCGAACAATGAAGCCTTGTGTTGCTCATGGAAGATGCCCTGACCCTCTCTGACGGGAACTCTCTGCTGCCTGCCGCAGGTAAACACGCAGGGGGGGGGATAAAAAATACTCTTGCCTTTTCAACAGCTACTGTCATTTCTTTGTAAATCACAGAAGTTCAGCAGAAGAAGATCATATATGAAATGCCCCTTACTAAATTATGGTTGCTGAGAGCATCAATAGGGATACAGTACGCGCTCAAATTTTTTCTTTACTTTCCATGTCATTCCATCTAATCATATCTCGGACTCACGGATTCACTGTAGGTAGTTGGAGTAAAATTATGGTATCTCAAGTCAGTACCCTTGACCCAGATTTAGTCAAGCATAGGGTTCCAAATGTTATGCTGTGAGTACGCCCCACGCCACGGAGATTTCTGGCAATTTCGAGCTGAAGATCACAGGGCTCACTTCACTAGGAGGTTTTGACCTCTCTTAATAATATTTTGAAGCCTGTTTTCCCCGCTATCATCAAGCACGTGATTGCAATCCCACTGACCTTGTTTTCAGTGCCTTTGTTCTACTCCTCCACAATTTTATGATGGCATTATAATTCTTTCAGACACAACAGTTCACTGAAAAGCCATTTAAAATGCTTCATAAGTGTTTGCAGGATTCAGAAGATAAGTGTGAGTGCTGACTGCTTCACCCACCCTGCAGTTCAACAACTTCAGCACAACAAAAGTAGACAGATGACCAATGTGATAAGCTGCATTTTTCAGACTAGGGTATGATGAGTCATATCAAATGGCCCAGCGTCATAGAAGGGACTGAAGGGTGTTTTGTTTACCACAAGATACCTCTTCCCAAATCGGCCATTAGTGGTCAAACATGGAAATACTGTAAATGCTCTCCATTCCTAGTCCTAACTAGAAGCTTTGACCCATGAACTTATTTAGCTTGTCAAAACAGAGGACATGATCTTGTGGAGAAAATTTACATCACAGTATGTCATGAAGATTCTAGGATTTGTGGGAAATGTTGGGAAATAAGGCATGTACAGAAGTCTTCTGTTTATACAAATACAAAACATATGCTTAAAAATATTCTGAGCCTTTAGGGTGTGTTGTTCGTTGATATAAAATTACAAACCATTTTATTAATTTTTAAACTTGCTGAAATTGAAGATTCATTTCAAATCCAATTCAATTAAGCAATACAAATGTCAAATATTGAACTAACATTAATCTTCACTTTTGTTATATTCACAGTGTTTACTGATATGCTGCCGAAGTTATTGAAAGGCAGTTGCTTGAATTTATGCAGTGACCCTTATATCCCAACAATGAGCCTAGCTATTTAACAAATAATTTGACGCAGTTTGACATGTAATGTTGTGATTTTATTTATTTATTCATTTATTTATTTTGCAGGAGTTGCTTATTACTGATGACTGGAGCATGATGTTATAGACAGAAAGACAGACATTTTTTATAGATGTTATAGTATGTACAGAGGTTGTGAAGCTAAGATTAGGTAGTGCTGGATCTGCTAAAAATGAACATAGAAATTAAGATAGTAGATTATCTTTTTTTTTAAGTTAAATATTTTCTAATTAGTCGTTGAGATTGCATTAAAGTAAAAAACGTTTTGCACAAAACGAAAATTGGATAAAAGAATTACTCATGTGGAGTCCAGGTATGATGATGCAGATTTTTTGCATTTTTTACCTCCGCCAAGGAGGTTATGTTTTAGTTGGCATTGGTTTGTTACTTGCCAAAATCTTGGATTCCGCAAGTATATTACTCTGTTTGTTTGTTGGTTTGTTTGTGTGTTTGTTTGTTTGCACTGTGGCGTCCACAGTTTCAGGTCAATTTAGCTCATATTTCATGATCAACATAGGACACTGGGCAGGCACTGCACTATTTTGGTGAATCTAGGTCAAAGGTCAAGGTCACACAAAGGGTCAAATACACATAAGAAGCCATATCTTCAGTTTTAATCGTCGTAGACACTTCAAAGCAAGTGTATATTGTTGATAAATTAAAGGTACATCTTACTTAACTGAGGAATCTAGGTCAAAGGTCAAGGTCAAGGTCACACAAAAGTTCAAAAATGCGTAAGAAGCCATATCTTCGGTTCTAATCGTCTTAAAGACTTCAAACCAAGTGCATATTGCTGATAAACAAAAGGTCTCTTACTTGACCTAGGTACTGCACTATTTTGGTGAATCTAGGTCAAAGGTCAAGGTCACCTAAGCAACGCTCTATTTTGGTTTATTTTTTTGTCTGTCTGTCTGTCTGTCTGTCTGTTTGTGTGCACTCTGCAGGCCACTATTTGCACACTATCTTCACCAAACCTGGTGACAACATTGACTAGCCTTGTGGCTAGAGACCGGTCTCTTTTCGAGGCCAAAGGTCAAAGGTCAAGGTCAAGCTCAACAGAAAGGTCATAAACACATTTTGGTTCACAACTTTGCTAGTATTACAGCTGAAGGTTGAAACCAACTCCATTCCGTTCACTCTGTTTCACAGATCTGTTCATGATTCCGGCAAGTCGTTATTCTATGAATGACGTTTCATTTGTTTGTTTGTGTGTTTGTTTGTTTGCACTGTGGCGTCCACAGTTTCGGCTCAATTTAGCTAATATTTCATGATCAACATAGGACAGGCACTGGGTAGGGACTGCACTACTTTGGTGAATCTAGGTCAAAGGTCAAGGTCAAGGTCACACAAAAGGTCAAAAACATATAAGAAGCCTTATCTTCGGTTCTAATCGTCATAGACATTTCAAACCAAGTGCATATTGTTCATAAACAAAAGATCTATTTTACTGACCCAGGAATCTTTGTCAAAGGTCAAGGTCACACAAAAGGTCAAAAACACATAAGAAGCCATATCTTCGGTTCTAATCGTCGTAGAGACTTTAAACCAAGTGCATATTGTTCATAAACTAAAGGTATATCTTACTTGACCTAGGTACTGCACTATTTTGGTGAATCTACATCAAATGTCAAGGTCAAGGTCACACAAAAGGTCAAAAACATATAAGAAGACTTATCTTCGGTTCTAATCGTCATAGACACTTCAAACCAAGTGCATGTTGTTCATAAACAAAAGATCTATTTTACTTGACCTAGAAATCTAGGTCAAAGGTCAAGGTCAAGGTCACACAAAAGGTCAAAAACACATAAGAAGCCATATCTTCGGTTCTAATCGTCGTAGAGACTTTAAACCAAGTGCATATTGTTCATAAACTCAAGGCATATCTTACTTGACCTAGGTACTGCACTATTTTGGTGAATCTACATCAAAGGTCAAGGTCAAGGTCACACAAAAGGTCAAAAACACATAAGAAGCCATATCTTCGGTTCTAATCATCGTAGAGACTTCAAGCCAAGTGCATATTGTTCGTAAACGAAAGGTCTATTTTTCTTGACCTACGAATCTAGGTCAAAGGTCAAGATCAAGGTCACACAAAAGGTCAAAAACACATAAGAAGCCATATCTTCGGTTCTAATCGTCATAGAGACTTCAAACCAAGTGCATATTGTTCATAAACGAAAGGTCTATCTTACTTGACCTAGGTACTGCACTATTTGGTGAATCTACATCAAAGATCAAGGTCACACAAAATGTCAAAAACAGATGATTGGCCATAGCTTTGCTTCTAATCGGTGTACACACTTAAAACCAAGAGCATAATTTGTTGATAAACTCAAGGCCTGCGTTACCTGACCTACGTCAAAGATCACGGTCACTTAAGCAGCGCTATATTTTGGTTTATTATTTTGTCTGTCTGTCTGTCTTTCTGTCTGTCTGTCTGATTGTGTGCACTCTGCAGGCCACAATGTTCACATTATCTTCACCAAACTTGGTGACAACATTGACTAGCCTTGTGCCTAGAGACCGGTCTCTTTTCGAGGCCAAAGGTCAAAGGTCAAGGTCAAGCTCACCGGAAAGGTCAAAAATACATTTTGGTTCATAACTTCGCTACTTTTACAGCTAGAGACTTGAAACCAACTCCATTTCGTTCATTCTGTTTCAGAGATCTGTGCGTGATTCCGGCAAGTCGTCATTCTATGAATGACCTTTCATTTGTTTGTTTCTTTGCCTGTTTGTTTGTTAGCAGGATTACTCATCGAGTTATGATCGGATTTCAATGAAATTTTATGGAGGAGTCAGGGATGGTACAAGGAACAATCCATTCAATTTTGGTCCAGAAATCCAGAAATTTTGGAAAAGATTGTTTATCATTGTGGGATAGGGGCATTTTCACCATTATTGTGCATTACATCATTAAAAAAGGCTGCAATGCAAGCACAAGAATTACAGCATATCATCTCCATAAGTAAGGTTACGTATCAAAGTTTGGTCAGGATCCAAGCAGAATTCCAGATCTGATTATCCAGAATGTTGAAAAATAAAGGGTCATTTAAAGTGCGCCTATAATGGTTTTTCATTATTTTAATGTCGTAGTGTGAATCATATCGTCTTTATGCGCATTTACAAGGTCTGTGTCAGAAAATAAATTGAAGTCACCTCCAGAAGAAGTGCTCTCTGCCGCAAAACTCACTGCTCCTGAGCTGACTGAAATGCCCCAATCGCTTCTGGCCATTTTGTTCATCAATTGGTGATGTCACCATTTGAATTTTCGCACCAAGCAGATATTTTGGCACGCCCTTGAATCAAGTGGGTTTTGCCCACAAGGCTTAACTGGTATTTGTTTCTAATGCAGAAATCCATTTATGGTAAGGGGCGTGACAAGGACCGCGAATGGTGGACCAATCAAAAGTGAGTGATCAAGTTGACCAATCACAGCACACTGGGGTTTTCAGGAGGGTGGGGGCAGGATCTCAATGGAGCGTTTCACAGACAGGTACAGCAGAATTGGCAAGCATGAAAAAATTTTTAACAATTTTTTTAACAATGACCCATTAAACCTTCTTTCGTGGAGTTCAAGAATACAAGAATGATCAGTGAAAAGTCACAAAATAGGGGCACTTTAAATATTTGCTGGTGTGCAGTAACAAATAGGATTTCTATTTATTTCTTCTCACAAGAGAGTGAAACTCAAAGTAAATCTGCAATTCTAAAGCGTGAATTATTCAATGGCATCAGTGACCCTATGGCTTGGTGGAGGTTTGCGCTCTCCGAGTGCTTCTAGTTCTCAATCATTTTCCTTTTTGATAAGTTTTCCAATAATAATAATAATAATAATCAATTGGCAATTGAAGACACAGCTTCTCTCCCCAAGTGATCTGAAAGTGACAAAATGATGGGCTAAATTCAGTACAGAAAAAATAATTTACTCATAAATAGGCCTATGCTTTATGAAAGACAAACTGTCATCTGGATCAAATTGAAGACCTGTGTGCAAGAAGTACCTAAGTCACAAAATGATACTTTTGAGATTTTGAGGGTCAAAGTTTTCAAAACATGTTGCTGATCATGACAATAGACAATGGTAATGCACCAGTACACAAGTCTTCAGTGCTTCTTTGCAGAAATCCTCGGTATCAGATGATGCTCTGGCCATTATGGCTTTTAATACTGGTGTCAGCTCATTTTTTGCAAAATGTGACTTAAGTACTTCTTGCACACGGGTCTTCAATTGGGTTCTTATGTATTTCTCTTCTCATTTTTTCCTTCAGGAAATACCATACATACTTACCTATCTATGTCCATTTATACTTGTGACCATCTATCCCTACTGAAGCATTATATGAAAGGATGAACTGTGTCCTGCCTCCTGTCTGCTTTTTGCTGGAGCCCCGTACGATGGATGGACGTTTTATCTCGCCCTTAAACTACCAGGATATTAGGGGTGTAACGACTCTGAATCGATTCTGCATCGATGTTTTATAAGGCATAGGACCGCCATGAGGCGAACATCCGAGTTTAACCGTTTCCTTTATTAAACCTGACGCAGTCTTGAACGAAAGTGCCAAACATCAAAGGGCATGAGAAATGCTTCCGGAAAAAAACTCGACTGTTTCGGCGACATGCTGCACGGAACCAAGTAAAGGACTACAGAATCGTCTCCTTTTAAGCAATTAGGTTACTCTAATCTTGTCCCTGTTTACTTTGCTCAATTAGCAATCAAACCGGCGGTTCTCTTTTTTACTTTGCTGAATGAGAAGAGCTGTTTATTAAGACAACACGTTTGATTGCCGCATTCTGAAAGTTAAATGGGCATAGATTTGCAAGAGCGCGTATTTGGCCATTTCGTGTGATTGTGATCATTTATAGCTCACATTCACGTTTCATCTGCTTTAATGTTTTCCACCTTGTGTACATTTTAGACGCTTGAAATCCAGGGTGATCTGAAAATAAATCTCTTTATTTTTATTTTATCATTATAGATCTCCTAAAAATACCACAATGAGAGATGAAATGCTGATGTGGCGATATTGAACGAGGATTTTTTTTAAAGTGTAATGAGACAACTTGCCGTCATGGGGTGTGTCGGCAGTCGCGTGTAATTTCTTGAAACATACACACCTGAAGCGGCTTAAAACGATTGAAAATGCCGTCGGGAAGAAGCCCGAGTTTAGATTTCGCTAATTGCAGGCCACCCCCCCTCCCCCTTCCTTAAATCTGCTCCCATGTACTTGGCTTAAATAACAATAAAGAAATTTAGCCAGTAGCCTATAACGATTAAGATGTGATGGTGAAAAGCAGACAAACCTAACTGGGCTACGGTGTTAGATTGAAAGAATGCCAATTTGAATCATTAGAAAAAATCTTCCTCTGAATTACATCTCTCATTGTAGCATTTTAGGACATTATTCAAGATTAATTTAAAACAGATTTGTTATAACATCGACCTGGAGTTTAAGCGTCTAAAAAAATACACAAGGTGGAAAACATTCTGAAAAGCGGATGAAACGTGATTGTGAGATATAAATTAACACAGTCGCACGAAATGCCGTGGCAATGGCAATCGTGTTCAAGCAGTGCTGTTCTGTGCCCATTTAAATTTCAAAATGCAGCAATCAAACATGTTGTCTTAATAAACAGCTCTACTCATTCAACTTAAAGAGTAAACGAATCCACCATTTGATTGCTAATCAGGCAAAGTAAACGGGAACAGGTATACGTTTCTTAGAGTTGCCTAATTGGTGAACAGGATGACGATTTTGTTTTCATTTGCTTGGCTCCTCTCAGCACATAGCAGAAAAATACTGATGTCAGTCAAGTTTTTTTCCGGAAGCATTTACCATGCCCTTTGATGTTAAGCACTTTCGTTCAGGACATCACGGGGGTTAATAAAGGAAAAGGGAAAGCTCGGATGTTCGCCCCATGGTAGCAGGGGGTGTTACTACGCTTTAAAAAAACATCGATTCAGAATCGTTACACCCCTACAGGATATACTTCATTCTGAACACATTTCACCACATACGTGGCACCACATATGTGCCACATTGACCAATCCCTGCTGCATTAACAGTTGTTTTTTGTAGAGTTTTAAAACACTACAGTTGTGTTTGTTTGATTATATAGCATTAGCAAAGCATTTGTTGTATTGGTGGATACAATTATTTATATATTGTGAAAGGGGAACTCAGAGCTAAATCATAATGCTGTTTAATACAATCATAATTAGTAAATAATTATTGTAAAATTCTAAAATGTAGAATTTTTGTTTTAAAAGACGAGATAAATGAGGTTTTATTCCCCCTAATTAGTTGTCGTCTGCTTCAACGGTCGCGTGATAATGATGTAACGTCACCTGAGAATGACGAACCGTCGCCTTTCGCCCAGAGGTATGCGCTGTTATTGTGTTGGATAGTGTGATTGTCCCAGTCCATTATTTTATGACAAAAGATCGTTCAATATGGCCCATTGGCTAGTTGCTCGAGATGGTGTTAAGTACTTTCTGAAATACGCATTAACGGCTTGCTTCTGTCACTTATCAGTCTATATCAGATGCTGAGCAGATGACAGGTATATCATCCCGGATATGTGATTTTAGCTATCGCCGATAGACTCGGGCCGGGTCTAGGCCTGGGCCAATCGTGAAACCGCGCGTGCATGAGCAGGACAATCGCGACCCCCAAAAAAAAAAAAAAAAAAAAAGAAAGAAGAACGGAGCTGAAACAGACTCGTGGCCAACCGGCCCAAGTAATGAGCAACACCATGACCACCTTGCAGACGGTCCAGGAGCTGATAATCAGGACGAGGTTGAGACATAGCGTGGCCCTTCATTCCTCTCTTAGGCACTCATTCCTTTATTAGCTGACAAGTGCAATTATAATTGTGATGGATTTGTTCAACTGTGTTGTTGTAATACTGCATTGTGCTGCCATTCAACACATCGATCATAAACGGCGGCACGAGAAAATGACTGATCACCTGTCATTTGGTGTAAAATTACTTTTCTCCTGGTAAAGTTTCTGGCTTCCTCTCCCTGTCTTAGAACATCTGATCATTCTGGTTCATACATATACTGTATTCTTAAATGCCTTCAGAACAATTTTGTTTGGAAATTTAGCTTTTCTTACCAGATATTTTTATCTTTTGATCACTTTGTGGCTTTGTGTGTAGCACGTGCTGGCAAACATTGCTGATGGCTGTGTGTTGGAGTCGCTCTGTCCTCCTCTGTGAGGTATCGTTCAGGAACCAGTCGCGATAACCAGAAGTAGCAAAAAATGTGATTTTATTAGCGAGGGGGTAAACCCCCGCAGGACCGAAGGCAAAAGTACAAAGTCCACAATCCAAAATCACAATCCTAGGGGCAGAATCCAGAGTCGAAAAAACCAGGGCAGCAATACAGAAATCGTGGTCAGACAAAAAGGGTTCGATACACAGGAGCAGATATACAAGCCAAAAAGAGGTAGTCGGGCGGTCCAGTCAGAAAGGTAACACAATGAGTACAAGGCGAGAAACAAAAGCAGCATGGGAAACATTCTGACGGGGAACTGCAGTGAGAAGACAGCTTAAATACACTCAAGGGAAGTCACATGCTATGATTAGGATCAGGTGAAGAGGATCAGACTAATTACGTGGGAGCAAAACATGAGGGAGAACCTAACCACACAAAATTGGCAAAAGCCAAAACGCGGACAGGGATCACGAGACAACCTATGACAAAACATACAGCTCCGGTTAGGGAGTTCTAATGTGCACAGATAATGAGGAGCAGGACAGAGTGGAGCAGGTGCGGAGGATCCGCTGAATTGCAGCAAAGACTAAGTGAAGGCAAGAGGCGGAGACTAGAACAGGGTGAGTGCTGAGAGCTTGTTAATCAATTAGTAAGTGCAGCTATACAATCCCTAGTGCTCGTTAGTAAGTTAGTATTATATACAATGTTAGTCTGGGTTAGTAACTTTAACAAAAACAACAAACTGTTAGTATTGGTTAGTAAAATAGAAAAGAGAGGCGAAGGAAGCAAACGAGATCGGAAGGAATGTTTGAAACCCAGAAACCATGAAATCACCTAAGCATGTGACACGCGGGACTGGGGAGAAGCTGTAACTAAACAAGAGACCAGACAGGGGAGACAAAGTGCAATGCAGGGCATGGCAAAACATGGACCGGACTAAAACAGAAAAGTGGATTGGGAATGGCAAAAACGAAAACATGGCAAAATATAAAAACTAAACAGAACATGACAAAACCTAACAGAACATAATCATAAACATAACAGGGAATGGCAGAAACATAATAAACATGGCAGAATCATAACAAACATGGCAGAATCAAGGCAGACATGGCAGAACCAGAACAGACAAAGCAGAATCATGACATCCTCGCGCTGAAGATCATGCTGTCTCGCTCATGTCACGCAGCAATATGATGACCTTCAACCATTCGTACCAGAAGTCTGCAATTCACTCTGAGTTTTCACAGAAAAAAAAGTTTTGTGCAACCTTTATGTAATTAGACAAACACATGTACATTTTATAATTGGAGCATAACAAACAGCTGTAAAAGTAAGGGTCACAATAGCTCTCCTTTAAATGAATTACTGAAAACGAGTCAAGGCCAATCATTATTTTCAAGGGATGTTCTGTGCTTTCCTGAAACACCAAAAGTGTACACGCAGCAAGGTAATTAATTAATTAATTAAATTAATTAACATCCCGGAGAGTCTGATCATGCAGGAGCACAACTCGCTCTGTCAACTACAATTGGGTATTAAACAGAGGATATAAAGCGGGAAGCAGAAACAAAGAATGAGGCAGAGGAGCAAGCCATGACAGCAAAGCACCGAAGATGCTCACTGTGGCTTTCAGCACATCCAAAAACAGGACCCCAGCCTGTGTGTAATAAAATGAGAAAACCAGTTACCCGAAATTAGCAAACTTTCATTCCTACCCCTAATAGTGTTTGCAGTTTCAACAATAATTGAAGAGTTGGCAGGATTGTGACCTTGAGATTTTTGAATAGCTTTTCTGTACCAGACATCAAAAACTAATTTCCTCAACAGGTGAACCGAAGGGCAGACAAAATTATTAGCTCAATACTAGATGATGATCCTCACCGGCACATGTGTCTGGGACTATAGGGCAAACCTGAGAGAACGAGAGGACAATTGTGTTGTTCTGCTGTCGCAATCCAGCCGATGAAAATTCACGGGAAAGCAAAGTCTGAATGTGTTGGCAAAATCGATTCTTCAGATGGCATTCCCTTAATCACCAGACAGAATTCCCGAAATTCCCACAGGAAAGAATCATGTAATGTGCCATTACTCTGAAATTTAAAAGAATTGTATTTATTATACAGGACTCCTTCAATACACTATCAAGTTTCAACATATGCAGGAATGTTAGGCAGACAACATAAAGGGAAGAAGCGTCATGGAATTAATTGACATTTTAATGACATCGTTCGCCAGCAGGGTGTCAGCCATTTTATCCTATAATATAATAACTATGCAGATGGTGGACTGCAGAGTGACAGACAGCAAAATACTGTTAGGCAAATTATGGTGGGTACTATTATGTGCTAATTATGGAGCATTATCACACACTGGAAGACTAAGCGCCAAATGATGTTGAATCCATACAGTAGAAGTTCCTCATTACTCAAAAAGATAATAAAATAACAATATGAAATTTAAGGGCTGAGGTCCTAAGTATGGATTAAGCCTTCTCCCAGACAAAAAGAATGAAGATCTCCATTGAAAAAAGCTTTTAGTCGAGGACTAAGCTCAATCCATGTCACAAAAACCAGCACATAATGAAGAGGGTTTTATAAAAGCAGAAATTCAGATCTAATGTGAGGTTGCATGATATACAGTGTCGTTGGCCATTATTTTGGTATTTTGTCAGTATAGTTTTTAAAGCAATTTTGGTATTTACAGAACTTTCAAAACAGAGCAGACAGATCTCCTGGAGAAAGGGGAGGGGCTAACTTGGCAAACAGAAACAAAACAAGCTTAACTTGTCCTCAGATAATAAACAATGGCATTTTGACCATGATTGCAGGCACAGAGCACATCAAATACGGAACTAGTGGCCATAAATATCTAAGTTGAGGGAATAGCAATACAGACTAGAGGAGGGCCAAGCAGCCATGTACACGGGGCATGTATTACTCTTAAAATCTGGTGTCCCATTTTGCTTCCATTTTAGTAATGTTTCCACTTCTTATTGCGTATACCCCCAGCTCAACTCTGAAACTAGACATCTTCATTGGTCTTCGAGTATTGTCCATTCAGGTGTGCTGACAGAATGTTCTTCATGAAATCCCCCCCCGTCCCTATAAATGAAAGATCTGTGGAATGTTGAGGAGAAGCAAACATGGAGGTATAAGGTCAGGAGGCAACCTAACTTCTGACGCGTAGCACATTTGAAAGCTGGTTATGCAGACGGTGAAAACACGGTGAAAAGGTTTTTTCACACAGCGCTGCTGAGACGAAATATTCCACACAAATTCCACGAGTAGATGTCAGCGTTTTTTACATCTCACAGTTTGCTAGCGATTGACAGTTCCTAACCATAAATCTTCTGAAGTAAAACACAGCAAGTAAAACTTCGGATTCAACGGAAATTTAAAACGTTATTGTGCTGCACTGCCCCGGACAGGAGAGTAGTGCTACAGCAAAAAAATTTGGGGACATTATAATTCAAATCGCACTTCGCTTTAAACTGAGTTTCCCTTGGGTATGTGGCATAGTTTATGAAAGGAGCAGCGTGAACATCACTGATCATTTCTAATCACTTTTAGCATAGAATCTGTGACAGCCACTTCCTTTCCAGTAGTTCCTTAGTTGTCTCAAAAGGACTGCTACTAGTAACTATTATTATTATTATTGGTGAATTATCTGGCATATATTAAGCGTATTCTCATCACCAATTGTGTGCAACATTACTGCGAGTTCTGTCAAGCAGAATCTCGAGGGCAGACATAAAAGATTTTATCCATTGCACGAGGAGTTCCAATAAAAGCTTCCCAAACATGGTAATGAAAACGTTAGCTCTTCTGGTGGGCTGATGTTGATTATAAAGGTCCTGCCAGTGCAATGGGACATCTCACTTTTTACTGCTGTATATTTGTTTTACAGTCTTTAATGTGGGGTGGCATAGCACACTTTTCCTTTTTATTTTTTATCGTGTGTCCAAATGTTTTCCCTTGTATGCTCGTAAAGAGGCTGTAAACTGAAGGAATTTCAACCCTGCCCTCGGTAATGTGGACAGTGGGATGGCTCTTGACATGGACCGCATAAACGGTTCTCTAAGGCACAGTCAGTATGTGGGGCACCTAAGGGGTCAGGATTAGCCAGCTACAGCACCCTAATCCCACCCCTCACCCCAGTCATGCCCAGTCAGTAAACTTGTGTAAAATGGCACTGAAAGATTAAGGCTATTCCTGGGGAAGTGGAAATACTCAGGCGAGATTTTACATCTTTCAGCAGATGAGTTTGACCCAGTCAATCTGATTCCTGGGCATTCCTGATATAGGATGCCAGAAGTAGTGCACAGTCAGGAGGAGGAGGGGTCAGGAAATGATTTCACAGAACCCAAAGGGCCAGATCTACTAAAGCTTTGCATGTATAGAAACGCGTGTAAATGCCATATCACCCGCAAATTAACCTGCAATCCCATCCACTAAGGGTGTGCACTGAGAACTAAGTCTTTGAAGTGTGCAAATTTGCAAATTCTATGCAGTTAGTACTTTTGGCCCTAATGAATATGTAATAAGGGGTGTGCCTATCCTAGCGTGCAAAATATGGGCGGAGAAAATGCAAATGAAAAATTTTAGCACATGCATAGAGACTTATCAAGCCTGAATGCAATTTCAGCGATGGTGCTTGCGTTTGCTATTTAATATTGAAGGGTAGGTACTAATTGGCTCCACGTAATTGCGCACAGACATGGCTGCCATTGTTGCCGCAAGGAGAAGACACAGGCAGCGAATTCACCGAGAACGGGTGTTCTCCATCCGTGTGACAATGTTTAGGCTGTCAGAGGAGAGAATAATCCAGACATATCGCCTATCGAGCAATGCCATTTTGGAGCTGTTAGATGAAATAACGGCTGATTTGAAGCCAATCACAAGAAAAAGTCATGCCATACCTGCAGTGACAAAACCTATTGCTACTCTCCATTTTCTTGCAACTAATTTCATTCCAGCGTACAGTAGCTCTCACTGCTGGGACCTCCCAAAACAGTTTCTCGTGTGTACTGTCTCAAATAGTGGATGCCATGTTGTGCAGGATGGGCCGGTACATAAAGTTTCCATCCACACGGGAAGCACAGAACGAAACCAAACACGACTTTTATGCGGTTGATCGCTTCCCAAGAGTAATCGGAGCGATTGACTGTGCTCATGTGCAAATTGTTCCCCCCTCAAACACTGAGCATGCACTGTTATAAACTTGCACATTTTTTCCAGTTATTTTAAGTGTAATTTTACAAGCAGTTTATAACACAGGTTCCGTGTATGTTAACTGTAAACCACAGTTAATTGCGCGCAGGACTCTACTTGCAGTTAAAATAACAAGGACACAATGCGTTAATTTAACAGGAAAATTCAGTCCATTTATTACAGCGTATTTGCTTCCTCCACTAGCACCTCCAACTCCATCGAGTCGAATTTCATTTTGCGTTTGCGTTCGTCCTTTTCCTCCAAACTGTCCATGGTGGACATGGCTGCAGCACGCAAAGACCTCATTTAAATAATACTGTTTGCACCAGCAGTCATTTAAGCAATTACTCTTAGTAGATCACCCGCAAAATGTAAGGAATCCAAACGCACAAAATGTTACCACGAGCATGCAATTTAGCACTCTTTATCTGGGATCTTAGTAGATCAGGCCCAAAGTGTTGTTACAGTACTACTGGAATGTTTTGTCAATGTTACAACTTTCCTGCCACGAGGCATCAATACTGCAGAAACATTTTCTGTTTGCTGGGTTATTCCGCACACCTTTGCACTAAAAGCACTGCCTCTCACTGTTGGGCAGTACTGGCATGTGATTCTTTAAATCTGTAAGCAACAAGGATGGAACAGCTACAGCATGACCAGCCAGGGTACCTACCATTCACTCGCATTTCTTTATGGGATTAGGTCAGCTCACTTGTACAGTAACATAGTGGCAACGTTGTCATAACAGCATGTCTATTTTGACAAGATTGATACATGGGTATTACTTGCTATGGTAGTTAGGATGGTCTGGAGTTTTTCTAAAAATAGCTGATTGCAAAGGAAATGGCTTCAGCAGATTTCCTTGTAAACACAAGCACAATGCGGTGCAGTCTTTGCTGTGCATATTTTTTACATGGGGCTATATTTTCAGATGACTGTTTTAGAACAAATAGATAAACACACTCACTGCTTAAGTCAGCCTGCCCCCAAATCACAACCTTTTCTCGAATTTTACGGTGTGGTCAGGCCCTAAAAAGAGCAGGCGGTTAAGGGAGTAAAAAACAGGGACTATTTTGGAATGATGGGAACTATGCTATGTTTAGGATGATCTATACTCTGCATGCACGTTAAAAGAACGTATCTGACACTATCAAGTGTGCAGAAAGGCAGAAACCCTACTAACAGAAAATGTACTCGCAAATGTTTTGCCATGTAGTGGCAAAGTTGTAGAAAAAAAAATTATACATACATATATATATATGTATATGGATATCATTGTGGGGATACTTTCTGTCAGAAGAGGAATATGGTTACGCACTGTGAAGTTTTCTTAAATTCCTCACAGGCATAATGGTCCATGAAGGCAATTCACTGCATCAGTAATGGATTACATGGATTATTAGCGTCAACACAATCGGGAAGGCAAACCTAAATAATCAGTTTTGTATTTACATGTAAAATATGGAATTAAATTACAGGATTTTACAAATAAAAAACTGTATCTAGTCTTGTATTCTTGTTTATCTCCTCGAGCTAAATATTCTTTGTTTTTAGGAAGTATTTTTACATTTATACATTCCCATTATTTGGAACACAGGACTGCGAGTAAAGTTATATTAATTACCTCTGCCAGTGTGTTTGTCTGTTTGTCTAACCCATGTTTGTCTGTCTGTTAGCAGGGTAACTCAAAAAGTTAAGAACAGATTTGCACAAAATTTTTTAGGATGATAGGTGCAGTCCAAGCATGAGTCGATTGAATTTTGGGAGTGATCTGGAACATATTCTAGATTCTAGATGTGGAAGAACCAATAATACCAACATATAGCGTGGGGAGATATGCTCTCTGCTGAGTGCCCTTCTAGTTAGAGTTTGTATTGCTTTGAAATTGGGATCCTTGCTTTTGTGCACTCTCATCTAATAATTTTACCATTTGTTTCCATTCAAATTCCTCCGAAATGATATTTGAAGAATTTCGAAATTAGGCTTTAAGTGAAACCAGCCTTCTAGGTCAGCTGAAATTGCTGGCATTCACTCTGTTATTTGGAGTGTTACCATATTTTTCTCATTCATTTGTTAATAAATACTTGACCAAGATGTGGGATATTTGGTTTTCATATGACATGAATGCTAAGACTGGGGAAATTATTTGATGACTGATCAGTATTAGATAGTAGCTGTGTGGGTTTGCGGATACACACATAGAAACCAGAGTAGAAACAGCCGGAGCTTTTTTTGTGAGTCCTTCCCACTGTTCTGTGGTGCATCAGAACAGCAACATATGCAGGATAAACCCACTGGCTCAGATCATTCCTGTCTCCCACAATCCTTCACTGTGCTCGTGCATGTTACAATAACATTTCAAAGCGAGGTACGCCAAATCAAATTTGAACAACCGATTGATCACTCGATGCTGAAGACAGCATTCAAAGTTGGCGAGTTGTTCCACGAGGAGCAGACATCCATCAAATCACATTATGGCTAATGTGGCATGAAAAATGAATACAGGATGAAAGAGGAAATAACTTTAAGTTTGATTGTGTCCTCCTTTAACTGGGAGCTGTGAGTTTTCGCAAATCTCAGTGAGCTAAACTGTTTCACTGACATCAGAAACACTCCACTGTGTCTTAATTTGTTCAGTGTGAACGGTCTGACACAATAGTGTAATTAAGAGCCAGCAAATCATCAATGACACCAGAAGCAAAATAACAACGAAACATAAAAATGAGAAAAAGTGATCAACAAAACAATCCTCTGCAAAACCGATTCCAAACACATGGGCCTTCTAATTTCAAACAGAGACGAAAACACCCAGTCATAAAGTAAGCGAGAGCCAACAACCAATCAGGTGAGAGCATTCTGAAGGGGAGAGGGGCTCAGAGGGAATCTACTGTTTCACCCTTGAGCGCTGCGCCTGATCTGCTGCAGACAGATATGTCCAGCTGTCCAAGTGCATGATGTCATTCTTCAAAAAAGCTTATTTACTGAGCAATTCATTTAGCTTGTGTAAACCATTTTAGCACACCCAAAACCAATTCCTGGACCATGGCACTTGCTTTGCACCAGACGTTGTTGTGTTGTTTGTTGAGCGTTCACTGAAAGGTTTTGCACGTGTTGACATTGTAAACGGGCGGCAATAAGCTTCAGCGCAAATAGTGAATGATATTTGTCACTAAATTTGTAGTCTGTGAGTCTATTCAATTAATGTACCCCTGTTTCTTATGTACACTACAGGCCAAAATATTAGGAACACCCTGCATTTTTCAGAATTTGACTGGTTTTCTTAACTTAAAGTATATTTTCAGCGAGAACAAAAAAAAACAAAATAACATAGAAACACACATCTTAACTAGAATTGTGAAAATTACTTGCTACGAGATATACATATTCAAATTCGACTTTCTACATTGTACCCTCCCTTAGCGTTGATTACAGCCTGACATATCCTCGGCATTCTTTCCAGCAGTTTAAGGAGACGACTGCCTGGTAACTCATTCCAGGCTTTAAAGAGTTCCTTCATGAGCTCTTTTGAATCTGATGGGCGCACCTCTCTGACAGCCCGGTCAAGTTCATCCCACAGCAACTCGAATTTCAAGATGTCCAGTTGTTAGCAAGCAACATTTTTAGTTAATAAAGCGTCCCTTTGGCATTTTGTGTGTCTTTGTTGCTCAAAATCAGCTTTAAGATGACAAAAACCGACCAAATTCTGAAAAAATGCAAGGTGTTCGTAATATTTTGGTTTGCATGGTAATATCCTTGATATTGCAGTTTTCACATTGAAGGCCATGAGTCTCAAAATCAACCCCTGGGAGCCACTGTGTTTGTGGTTTTTTTGTTAGTTCCAGTATTTAAGTGCTTTAAGTGAAGTCATTGATTAGCTAACGAGTTTGCACACCTTGTTTAAGAGGCCTGAGTTCATTGCTGATCGAATGTAAATCCCAAAAAAACCTATAAACACTGCAGCCCCTGAGTACTGGAGTTTGAGACCTCTGAATTAGGCCCATCTCCTTGCTTGTTCATTGAGGTATGATGGGTGGCAGATATATAACAATCCGATGCTCCATTTCAGCATTCATTTCAGAGAATGATGTGAACTCCTCCGGCTGTCTGAAGCAATGGATGTAATTTGAAATAATAAACCGCTTTTGAGCGCTTTCTTGGATGTGACGTCCATGGATCAAATTTTTCCTGAAAAGACAGGTTGGGTTACATTAAATAATTCCATTTTTCAAAATGGCAACCTTTCTTTTTGTTTCAGAGGGGAGAAAAATAAAATCAACAACCATGCAGGATTACAGCGTAAGTGTTTTACATGTTTTTTTCTGCTTATTATGGATGAGAGGAGTTCAGCAAATGGACAAACACTTTTTGGAAAGGGGGACACCGTGGGATTTTACAGCATCTCTCTCCATCAACACAGCATCTTTTGATGCTGTTGCCATTCTGAACTTTATAAATCTTGATTGATGGCACATGGACCTGATTCCACAGCAGTCAAAATAGCCAGACAGATAAATCTGTTTTGTGGTTTCAGCTAAAAATCTAAAGCCTGTACATGGAAATGTGAAAAAGTGTAAAAATTAAGACTGTGTTTCTGCGTGTGGGGGAGGTGGTTGAACACAACTCAGTTCCATGAAATCAATCTGAATAATTGCCTAATAGAGAAATTCAGTCAGGGCCTCCAAGGAACTGGAGGCAGTGGGCCAACTGTATATCTGATGGAGGATAAAGTGATTGTCGCACCAGCACATCAGTATAGACTCAGAACAGCGAAATGCGTTTTCCTTCTCCCACTAAAAAAAAAAGTAAAGTAGTGGAAAGGCTGAGTCACACATCAGTCTGAACTCCTCGCACAGGTCGGGAGATAATGGGCTTCAGTGGTGGTGTATTTCCTATTTTCGTGCTGGAACCCAGGTGAAGGATTAGGCATTTATTTACACAGGGTTTTCCGAGCCTATAATGTAATTACCTAAACAAAATTTCAGGCCGGAATGAAAACCCATTTATGAACAAACCAGAGCTGGTATCTCTTGACTTCTGCCCATTTACAGATTTTATATAGATTTTTTAATGTCCTTTTATATGTAAAATACAACCATTCAGTATGCTCAGATTCAGGGGTTTCTGGTCACAGTTATAAGGAGGTTGACTGAGATCAGGAAACATTTCAGCTTTGCAAACATCCTGTAAGTGCTATAGATACATCCTCTCACTGCTACATAATAGAATACAGATACTGAATGATGTATTTTATCCCCAAATAAAAGCTGATACGTCCCTCTACAAAATTTTTCACAAAAAACAGAGTTGATTAAAAAAACTTTTTTTTATTATTTATTGAAGACAATCACTCAAAACAACAAATATTATCCATCCTGCTTATCTTTGGAAATTATTTTCAGTGCATGTTTACTTCCACACAGTGCTGTATTTACTCCCGGAGAAGAAGACTGGCGTCTGTTCGGGTCCCTTGGCTCTCCTTTATCCTGGGGTGGAGGTCAGCATCACCAACGCCAATCCTAACCTACCGCACTGGCACAAAGAGCAGCGCTTTCCAGGGAAAAATTAACTCTGTAAGTGGAGATACTGTCAGAGATTGAGTAAGGAAATTGCTCAGAAGAACAGATGTGATTATGAGTGTGCAGCTGGAATTTGGGTTTGGTCGAGTGCTTTTTATTTACAAATCAATCAGTGTAAAGGCCCTCGAGCATACTTGATATAGCAGACATTTGAGTGGCAAGGCCACTCAGCAATGCTGGAAGTGTGTGTTTGTCAGAGGTTACGGAGTTTTGTACTGCTTACTTGTTTCTAAGAGTACAGAATATCGGAGAGAGATGAAACAAATGCAGTATTGCCCATATATACCTCATGTCTCCCATAGGGATGAAAGCCAAGCAGGGCTCAGCAAGGATGGTGAAGGAGTGTATGGTGCTCACTTATCGGGACAATGGCTTTGGGTAATCCTGGAGGCTAGAGTGAGATAAGCGCTCATACAAAACCCAAAACCAGTGAAGTTGGCACGTTATGTAAATCGTAGATAAAAACAGAATATAATGATTTGCAAATCCTTTTCAACTTATATTCAATTGAATACACTGCAAAGACAAGATGTTTAATGTTCAAACTGAGAAACTTTATTTTTTTTTTTGCAAATAATCATTAACTTAGAATTTAAAGGCAGCAACACATTGCAAAAAAGTTGGCACAGGGGCCTTTTTACCACTGTGTTACATCACCTTTCCTTTTAACGACACTCAGTAAACGTTTGGGAACTGAGGAGACCAATTTTTGAAGTTTTCAGGTGGAACTCTTTCCCATTCTTGCTTGATGTACAGCTTAAGTTGTTCAACAGTCCGGGGTCTCCGTTGTCGTATTTTACGCTTCATAATGCGCCACACATTTTCAATGGGAGACAGGTCTGGACTACAGGCAGGCCAGTCTAGTACCCGCACTCTTTACTACGGAGCCATGCTGTTGTAACACGTGCAGAATGTGGCTTGGCATTGTCTTGCTGAAATAAGCAGGGGCGTCCATGAAAAAGACGTTGCTTGGATGGCAACATATGTTGCTCCAAAACCTGTATGTACCTTTCGGCATTAATGGTGCCTTCACATATGTGTAAGTTGCCCATGCCTTGGGCACTAATACACCCCCATACCATCACAGATGCTGGCTTTTGAACTTTGCGCCTATAACAGTCTGGATGGTTCTTTTCCTCTTTGGTCCGGAGGACACGACGTCCCACAGTTTCCAAAAACAATTTGAAATGTGGACTCGTCAGACCACAGAACACTTTTTCCACTTTGCATCAGTCCATCTTAGATGAGCTTTGGGCCCAGCGAAGCCGGTGGCGTTTCTGGGTGCTGTTGATAAATGGCTTTCGCTTTGCATTGTAGAGTTTTAACTTGCACTTGCAGATGTAGCGACGAACTGTAGTTACTGACAGTGGTTTTCTGAAGTGTTCCTTAGCCCATGTGGTGATGTCCTTACACACTGATGTCGGTTTTTGATGCAGGACCGCCTGAGGGATCGAAGGTCACGGGCATTCAATGTTGGTTTTTCGGCCTTGTCGCCACGTGCAGCGATTTCTCCAGATTCTCTGAACCTTTTGACGATATTACGGACCGTAGATGATGAAATCCCTAAATTTCTTGCAATAGCTCGTTGAGGAATGTTGTTTTTAAACTGTTCGACAATCAGCTCACGATTTGTTCACTAAGTGGTGACCCTCGCCCCATCCTTGTTTGTGAATGACTGAGCATTTCAGGAAGCTGCTTTTATACCCAATCATGGCACCCACCTGTTCCCAATTAGCCCGTTCACCTGTGGGATGTTCCAAATAAGTGTTTGATGAGCATTCCTCAACTCTCTCAGTCTTTTTGCCACTTGTGCCAGCTTTTTGAAACATGTTGCAGGCATCAAATTCCAAATGAGCTAATATTTGCAAAAAATTACAAAGTTTACCTGTTCGAACATTAAGTAACTTGTCTTTGCAGTGTATTCAATTGAATATAGGTTGAAAAGGATTTGCAAATCATTGTATTCTGTTTTTATTTACATTTACACAACGTGCCAACTTCACTGGTTTTGGGTTTTTGGTAGTTCATTTACAGATTTTAATGTCCTTTGTATGTGTGTATGCTGATTCAGGGTTTCTGGTGTTATAAGGAGGTTGACTGAGATCAGAAAATTTCAGGAAAACATCCTGTGGTGTGTAGTCATCCTGTGCATGAATACAGATACAATGATGGGATGACAAAATTTTTCACAAAAAACAGAGTTGATTAAAAAAAACTTTTTATTATTTATTGAAGACAAACTCAAAACAACAAATATTTTTTATCTTTGGAAATTATTTTCAGTTGTTTAGTGTAGTTCATGTTAATTTGTCTTTATCCTGGGGTGGAGGTGTGCCTCCTAACCTAAACTGCTGTGTAAAAATTAACTCTGTGAGATACTGTCAGAGAAGTAAAAATTGCTCAGAAGAACAGATGTGATTATGAGTGTGCAGCTGAATTTGGGTTTGGTTTTTTTATTTTTTTTTTTTTAACCAAAAGGCCACTAAAATGCTCCAAATTTTTCTAAGAGTACAGAATATCAAAGATGAAAAAAAAAAAAACCTCCCTAACAAGGATAAATGGTGCTGTATTTGGGTAATCCTGGAAGTATCATGTTAATTTCACGATGGTGTGAGAGAGAAAAGGAATGTGTGGGTCTACATGTGCATGTACATGTGGGTGACAAATGAACCTGCTTTTTCTAAATTTTTTTTTGCAACAAGCGCCATTTAGATTTTCTAGAACATTGAAAACCCTAAAACTTAAACTGTATGTATTTCTTGATTTCACGATGGTTAAGTTCAAAAATTTTTTTTTTTTTTGCTCAAATCCAACAACAACACTTTTAGAATTTCTAAAAAAAAAAAAAAGATCGACCAGTGGGATTATACGGGTTAAACATCAAACCTTTAGCAGAGAAACACAATGTCATGCAGTGTGGAGCGCTTTCCTGGCATGGTTTGGCTCAAATTGTCCCCTTCAAAGGATAGATGATTGGAAATCAATATAAAGTTATGCTCAGCTATCGCACTTACAGTATATGCACTATTTTCATCCCCATGGGAGTGTCCTCTCGTGAGATGGGAATGCCTCCTCCATAGGACAGAAGGGGTCACTCAGAGGTTAGATGAGTTACAAAATTATGTTAATCATACATAATGATTGAAGCTGAAAATTAATTATAATTTGGTAGAACATTTGCTTTTCATCAAAGGCTAGATTGCTTGATAAGCCCACCAATACTCAGTGAAACTCCTGTGATTGGTGCACACAGCCAAAGCCCCGATGTTGTGGGATACAACAGGCCCAGCTCTAAACTGCTCTGATTGGGATGTTGTGGCACAATCAAGAGATTTGAGGTGAGAAAATCAAATCACATCTGCACTACTACAGGCTACACACTCTACCGTTATTAAATATCAGACTACTATGTGTGATATTACATATTGTATGTCCGGGAATATACATTTATTAATTATAAACTACAGTATTATGAAATATAATTCTGTCAGCAAACTGCTATGTAAACCATTAATTGCAAAATTAACAAATCGATACATTGGTCATTTGACATTCAGGCTCTGACCCTTACACACCCAGCCATCTATTGAGTTTGAGGAGTAGAGAGCTCCTGGAGTCCCAGGATTTTTTCAGAAGGTGAAAGAAGGAAAAAAAAAAAACAAACTATTTGCTGCCCACATAGAGTAACCACTTTAGAGCATGAGTATTCTTCTCTTTTTGCATAAGCAATAACAAACTCATCCATGTCATTTCCCTCAATTATTGATTTTTCATGAGCCAAAATGACCAAATTCCTTTCCCTCTCATGTTGTATGGTGCAAAGGAAAAGAGGTATGACACCTGCCAGTGTGGCGAGAGAACCTGGGGAAACCCCAGTCACCCCTGCTGTCACATGCAGTTCACACGTGTGAATGAATCCAGATGCCCATATTGTTCCGTAGTAGCTCTGGTCTGGCTTATTTTCTTTGCCGATACACAGTACTTGTGTTTGGCAAGATACCTCCCTTGTGTCTCAATTATTACTCCTGTTGCAAGTTGTCCAGTATGTGTAACCTAAGTCAATTTTTATTTCACCAAGTGAATTTTAGGAAAAACTTATCAGACAAAAACTATACTGAAACATCAAGTGTAGCATGACCAGTCTTGCCGAAATCAAAGATTGTTGTCGAAATTTAAAGTTGAAAGTGGCATGATGTATAATGTGAGCAATATACCGTAAGTATGCCATGAATGTGTCATGTATAGGAATTCTTCTAATTCTATGCACAGAAGAATCTGTGATTGTCAACAAACAAATGAACCAGAGCGCTGATTTAAATCTGTTTGTACAAAGAAATCCTCAATTCACAATAGCGTCTTTGCTGTACTAAAACTAAGGTGGAAAAACAAATGAAATAATATTGAAGTAAATGGATAATATCCACCCACTTGCATGGTACAATGTCCAAGTAAATGTCCCAATAAGATGATGGAATGGTTCCCAAAGGAGATATCCAGGAGAGTCCAAGATTTCCTAGAAGTCCAAGAATTTCTATGTCCCTTGATGTAGTTGAGAAGAAAAGCTGTACAGCTGACGATGTAGAATAAAAACACAGGCTTGACTGAATCCATGATTTGCTGAATAAATGTAATGAGTCCAAGAACTGCTAAACATAAGTTTAACTGCCTCACAAGTCCACAATTATTTATACATCCAAAAGAACTTTCCAGAAGTTTCCAGTCTTCTTGATATCTGTCTTGCTTGATAGCCTTCCATACATATGTAATCACTTCTAGTCTTGTGCCAGTACAATCCAGTTGTATCTAGAACTTTCCAGAATAGTTAAGAAATGTATAGAATTTTGTCGACATTCCTCAAAACACTGGACTATTCTAGATCAGACAAAAAACTGCAAATGCATAATGTGCTCATCAAACCTTTTCATATGATATGGTGCTCAATGTGGGCTGTTGAAAATCATGTTCAAGGTCATGGTGATTTTCAAGGTCAGCTGATACTATGAAGGTCACATTGATCACTTATACAAAGTAATGGCTTATTAGAGTGTCAACACCCTAACTTCTGTTCAAAGTTGATATCAATCAGATGAAAAATTGCGACCAAGAAAGGATACAAAGTGATTTACACGTAACATTGCAATGACCTTGACCTTTGATCTAAGGCTTTGAAATTATACCAATAACGTTAGCGTCTTAAAACAACTGAAATACATCCATAAATGAACAATTGTGGTTGAGAAAAGCCAAGAATTTTTCTGAGGTCATAATTTGCAGATGATACTAAATTTGGAGGTTTGGCAAATAGTTTAGAGTCCACTAAAGTGATTCAGAATGATTTGGATAGAATCCAGAATTGGGCAGAAATGTGGCAAATGAAATTTAATGTAGCGAAATGTAAAGTTGTTCATGTAGGTAATAAAAACATTAGACAGGATTACTTCATGGGAGGTTTAAAACTGGAATGTGCCCCACACGAAAAAGATCTGGGAGTGATTGTTGACCAAACCCCCACAGGCTCCAGCCATTGTGCCGTAGCAGTTAAAACAGCCAATCAGATGCTGGGATACATTGCCAAAAGTATTGAGTACAAATCCAAGGAAGTGATGCTTCTTTTGTACAACACATTTGTCAGACCACATCTGGAGTATTGTGTACAGTTCTGGGGACCATACTTTTAAGATTGATATAGAGGCTGTAGAAAAAGTTCAGAGAAGAGCCACTAAGCAAATTCCGGGTATAAAAGATGAAAGCTATGAGAAGAGGCTGAAGATCCTTAATCTCTTTAGTCTTAGGAAAAGGAGACTTAGGGGTGATCTGATTGAGGTCTTTAAATATGTTAAAGGGATTAACAAAGTGAATTATGTAGGATTCCTTCGACCAAGTGTTGTTAGATAGAACTCAGGGTCACAAATGGAAGTTGACCAAAGGTAAATTTAGCACTGATATTCGGAAATATTTCTTCACCCAAAGAGTAATTTCGATGTGGAACAGCTTGCCTGACCATATTGTTGAGGCAGAGACCTTGGGAGTTTTCAAGAGCAGGCTTGACTTAAAGCTAGATACCATTGAGTCATTGAGTATCTGAAGTGATATATTCACAATGATATAAAGAAACTGGCGAGCCTAGTTGGGCTGAACAGCCTGTTCTCGCCATTCATGTTATGTTATGTTATGTTATAATTACGTCACATGATGTAATTTTGGAAAACTGATTACGGGCTCCTGAAGTAGTCATCAATGTCCTCATTTTGATATATTACTCAACATTATAGCTCACAAATAACGTGCAAGGTCATATTTTGGTGACCTTCGGCATTAGGCACTCACCATGAAGGTAAAGGTTAATCGCTTATACTTGTACATACTAATGGCTTATCAACCCAGGAACACGATTACTCCTGACCAAATTGGTTTCAATTGGACAAAAATTGCAAACAGGTAAGTTTGTCAAAAGGTTTTTACATAGGGCCTTGCACTGACCTTTGCCATTCACCTAGACATGTGAGTTTTGGTTTATCGAACGACCTTGTTATATTGGTGTGCTTATATGTTGAATATGTCCAAAATCTAATTATACTTAGGGATGATATTGCAACTAGAAGTGAATGCCACGGACAAACAAATGAACTGACCGAGTAAAAATTTTGCAAAACGCAGTTTCGGCAAGACGAATGAAGCTGAAAAGAGACTCACTATTGCCTCCTCAGCTGTAAAAGAGTGAGCTGTGAACCGTAACAGTTTTCCTCTGGGGAATGATCCTGGCCAAGTTTGCCTCTAACAAAAATGTACACATATGACTGAAACAACTTTTACTGAATGCTATACTAGAGCATTATTCATTAGATTTGCATCCAGGCTCCCAGACTGGAATACAATATGGATGCTTTCCTTCTCATGTTTGCACCTTTTACTGGGTAATTGCTCTGAGCGGATGAGAATGCATGAAGAGTCCTAACACTGTGTTTCACCAGGGAATTAACAAGGCAGCCTACTAGGATGTACAAGTTTGGGGGGGGCACAGGATCCTTGACCCTCCTGGATTCAGTGCCTGTATGTGGCGTGTTTCTCATAGAAGGCTTGATGTGGATATACAGGGTGTGTCTGAAATTAAGTATTGCGTTTTACATTCTACTCTGTATGGTGCGAGTGTCCACACATTTGCACAGTATCAGCACTGTCAGTGAGATTGATGAGTCCATCTGAGATCCTGTTTCATCGAGTGACAGAGCTGCCTCTCCACTTCGCTCTGGGGTGCGCCAGTTCGATAATTCCACAAACCAAGCGTGGCCCCCACCAACCTCTGTTCTTCAGCGACGCTCCACCCCCCACCCAAATAACACTCTGCACCCCCCACCCTCGCATTTCAGGGCCCTCAGGCTCTGCAGGGCAAAGGGTAGGAGAACTGAGTTCCCACAACAAACATGGCCTCTGTTTTTCCACCTTTCAACACAAACATAGCTTGTCATGCAATGATCAGACATCTATCACTATCATATGCTCCATAGTTGCTGCTCTTAGTTAGTCCACTTAACTGGTTTGGCCCCATGAACTCCCCACCCAGGCTGGAAGTAATTAGTAACACAATGGTTATATTTGAATTAAGATATTAAGATTGTGAATGGGGAGTAGTTGAGATTGTGAATGTGAAAGAGGGGCATGCTGGGTCAGCCCAGATGGGTAGGGACAGGCTTGGGTGGGAGACTCCAGTTGATTTATCATTGGACATATTTCCAGGTAAGGTACCAGAGGCCTGCTAATGAATTATATGACTTTTTTTGTGTCTACAGCAGGTACCCACTGACTAGTGGTGCCCACTGGCACAAACACAGCACACGAGGACTGGGCCAGACTGCGGTGAAGTCAGACGGAGGGTCTAGCGTGAGCTATGCACCCTGAAAGACATGCAAGCGACCACTGATCCATCCGGGACTATCCTACTCCATTAAAACCAGGCAATTCAAATGCTCAAAGTGAACTCTTGGGGTTCAAGCTGAACGTAGCCATTATTGGAATGTATTGTGATAGGAATATGGGGAGGATGGATGGGGGATGTGGGGGGGCTAGTTCTGTCAATAGAAACAAAAACAATTCGGTGAGAAGTATAAGGGGAGACAGGAAAAGTACCAGGCATACAAGTGGGGGGGGCTATGCTAGTTTTTTCAGCAGGGCTGTTTACATCACACACAGTGTAAGTGTTTACTAACCAGGCTCATGTTTCTCAGTGGATGGCTACTTTCAGTTTAGAAATGCATACTCTTTCATTTATGAAGTGTCTTCACACTCAAGATGCACCGAGCCCTGACCAGGACCTTCGTATCATATATCATCATGATCTGTAGTTTGGTTGTCCTGGTCATGGCTAGCATGCGCAAAGCCTTGGCTATTGTGGAACATATTTGTGAATTAATAATTTGAATGCGTGCGCATGTGTGTGAGAGTGGGTGTATTTGAAATATGTGCATATGTATGCAACTGAGTCTGTGGGATCTGACTGAAATAAGACTACTGTATATGTACACCTTGGGAAGAGGAACAAAAGAATTAGCACCATTCTTCCATAAAATATGCTGTCTTATTGGAAATAAATCCAGTTCTAACTGTAGGGGATGTGCCACTACCATATATGAAATGGCGAGGATGGATAATTCGGACGTTTGTCTCAACAATCCTCCCCTGAGATACCAATTAGGCGTAGCAGGACACCTGCAAAGTTAGTAATCAGACCCATAGAATTACTATAACAACCACAAACCATAGAATTTTAATTCATAATTAAAATCACCAATATTAATGATTTTATAAAATATAATTAAATCAAAGATTTAATGAAAAATATGAAGGAATTTTGGGGTTCTAAATAGGCTATTTTGAGTCAGATTCCCATGTTATACAATATCAAAACAGTCACTGTGTTAATAAATGAATTTATCAAATGAACTAACACAGAACATACAGGGGTTCATCCAACAAGGGGGGGCTACATAAACTATGAAGAAGTAACGGCTAGTTATATGTGTGTGTGTGTGTGTGTGTGTGTGTGTGTGTGTGTCAGATCCGCTGGGCACGTTTCTTTGTCCCAAGACAAAGAGAGAAAGGGTAGACGACATGTTGTTTGCAACTGTATTTTGCAATATAGGTAGGCCTATGTGGGCTGTCAGATCCAACGTGCATGCTTGTTTGGCACATAAGTTTCACTTTGTCCCAAGACAAACATGAGAGCAAAAAGGGACAGGAGGGGTGACAGAAAGATTATGCATGCAGTTGCTGTTTGAATGGCTAACTGTATTTGGACAAATGGCTGACAGATACTGCAATGCAGTTTCAGTGAAAACAAAGCTGAACTGTGGTAGATCCAAAGGTCCTGTGTCAGTCTTACTGAGAGTAGTCTTATTGTCGTTCTCTTGAGCAATGCAGTCCTGGCATGGATGTCGATTGCTGAAAGATTAAGGTCCTATGTCCTTTTCTATTTAGCTATGTCCTTTTCTGTTCGGAAGTATTATTTCACATATAGGTTCAGAGCCAGGCAATAGCTAGCTAGTTAAATGAGACTTCTTGTCCTGAATTTTAGCGGAGATCCACTGAGTTGTGAGCACTCTGGAGATGGTCAGGCCAAAAGGTACTGCTCAGTGTGCACGAGTCCCAGGCACAAGCGCAGTCCTTCGGCTTGGTGTGTCTCGGCCGACGGAGGACCAAAGAGTGGGAAAAGAGAGAGATAGTCGGTGCTATCCTTTCGTTGTAGCTGAATTGGCGACAGAGAATCTTCACACCTTTGCTGTGTGATGATGATGCGTTGTTGACTCAGGTGATGTCATCATATGCGCAACACGTTCTTAAATAGATGGTCACTGTTGTGGATGAACTGTTAGCTGACCGTTGGAACCTACATAACTATGGATGATTTAAAAAGGCGACCTTTATCTAATTTGTTACTTTTAAAAATGGTGATGGTGTTATGATTCTGCCTTGCTTGTTGCCAGTTTTGTTATTTTTCATCATTATGTATCATTTATTATCAGTCTGCTTCCCAGTTTCTGTTTTGCCATTTGTTTATTTTCTGTTCTGTGCACCAGTGTCTACCCCTGTCTTGTGATCAGTGTGGTAAGTTCCTTCTCCCCAGTCTGCATGCCTACATGCTTTTGTCTTGGCTTTTACCAATTATTGTATTAGGGCTTCCTTATGTGCTCACCTTCTCTGCTCATTATCTGTTACTCCCCTCACCTGTTTCCCTGCAGCATGTGACTTCTGTGTGGAGCATTTAAGCCCTGCATTTCTGTTCCTTCCCCGTCAGAACGTTGATCTTTTCTTCTGTGCCGAGAGACCCATACGCCAGTAGATCTGAGAGATTTGGGACAGCCTTTGCCCCACTATCGTTTTCTGCCTGTGCCCTTCTGAGTATTTTGTTTGTTGTTCTGGTTCTGACCCTGCCTGCCTGCCTGACCACGATTTCTGTTTTTTGCTGTCCTGGTTTTTTTTTTGGATCTCTGTTTATCGACTCTGATTTTTGCCTGCCATTTATGTACCGTTGCCATTCTGACCCACTGTTACCGAACTCTGCCTGTCCCAAGACCCTGAGTTTTGGATTGTGTTTTGTGGCACTGTACTTCTGTGATCTCTGGCTTGAACTCGGACAGAATAAAGGATTTCGACTTTCACTACTACTGCTCTCTTCTGGTTCCTGGGCTGTAACATTACAGCTGGTTCAGCCTTTTTAGTGTTAATGCCGAGATGATGAGACTATCTGAAGAAAGGAAAGTTTATTTGAATAATTTGGGCTCAAGGTTTGCACACAGCATTCACCCCAATGATTTGTGGTCATTTCATGAAGGAGTCTACCTCAAAAGTGCTCTTTTATGTGTTTGACCTCATCTGGAGTTCTGAAATAACCCAGTCATCATAGAGGCATTACTTAAGCACTGAAATTAAAAAGTTAAATAGCGTTTTCTCATCAGAGGTCTCTTGTCAGTGTGGTAGTCTAATGGCCTTGCATTGTAGGGAGATGCAGAAGTGATAAATCCCATTGGATTTTCTCTTTGTTTTCTTAAAGCCACTCACACAAAGTTAGTCTCAAGGCTTGTCCCACAATTTGCTGAAATGGTAACTGAAACATTCAGCCAAAATTGCAAACACGCTGATCTGCCTATAGGAAAAAAATGAAAAATAAAAAAACTTGTACAACGTAAGAATTCTGTCACTTTTTTTCTGTCTGCTTCTAATGCATGTATGAGCTCATTGATCTGGGTTGAGTTTGGGACATCTTTAGCTTTCCTCTGCACTTTTTTTTTAAAATAGATGTTCAGTTGAAAGCATGTGACCCATATGATACGATATCTAGATCTGTAATGAATACTGCCAGTAAACATAAGGCCAGTATTTTCTGATCTTTGAACAAGCAGCCTTCATTTCACAATTAGTAATTCCAATGAACAATGGTCACTGGTACCATATTTAAGTCTGATATCGATCTTGGACCGTTAACTTAAGTGAGAGATTAAGCTCAATTATGTATTTGCATGAATGAGCAGTCAAAATCAATCTATTCTGCATTGTTCCGGGGAACCCGTTCTGCAAGAGGTTAAAGTTTCACATGTTCAGAGAGATGGGTTAAATAGATTGGTCCCATTTATGAGGGTTATCAATCGTTTCTTAAGATGATAAATTAAACCCTCATGTGGTGTCAAATCAAGATGCCAGCCTAAATAAAGTCCAACCGCTCCAATTCCAAGTCTGTGTTTCCTCTGCCCATTCTTTACTGTACACACAACTTACAGCCTGCTTTTGGGCAAATACTCAAATGACTTTCGGTTATTTGTGATTTTAAAAAAGAGCTATACAAACACCAGTGTTAATTATTAAGCATTCTGCCCTTGATATAAATGTGTACTGTGGATTGTTTAGCCAGCCTATATGCTGTTTTCCATTAATAATTATCAATATTTCACAGAGACTTTACATTCCTATACAGTCCAAATTGCAGAGCTAACGTCCTTGCTCATAAATATCATTGAATAGTCAATCAATTTGGCAGAAATGTCAACATTGTTTAACCTAGATAGCAATACAGAGCCCCAAGGTAACCGGACGATACTGGTTTAAACTTTCTTAGGTCTGCAGGGCTCTAACATAAGCCATTGTTTCAAATATTCAAAGCATTCCTGCTCTGCTTTGGGATGCAAACTTAATGCCTTTTTAAAATACTGGGATTTCAGGAATCTTTGAATTTTGTAGAGCTGCACGTGGACAATTAAATGCCCATGTGGCTAAGGCACCGGGGTGTGAGAGGGGACTTTGAAGGGCATGTGCTCATACTGAGAAAAGAGTACATGGTCCCTGTGGGAAAAAAAAAAAAAACAGTTTACTTGCACCCTGTAATTGCAAAGAATAAATATAACCAAAATTCAAATGTAAAGCACCAAAGGAGGTAATACCAAATATTAATGGTGAAATCAGAAGGGCACATCAGGCACCTGAGGTAAAATGGGACCTCCTTGGTGTCATCCAATCAGGAAGTGAGCTGTTTGGTATCGAAGCCCAGTAACCTACACAGAGAGGGAGAACGATGGGCTCAGAGCTTCGGCAAAGTCACACCTGAACATCACCCCTCGGAATAAAAAAACATTACGGCCATGCTCAAACACTTATGGTCTGTTTTATACAGTCAATGGGTCTGACTCACTGCTGGGTGAGTTCTAATGAGAAATGTGGCAGTCCATCAAACTGCCAGTGTTCTGATTAGGTGTCTGCCTTTTTTGTTTTTTTTTTTTTTTTTTTTTTTTGGAATTACTATTTTGTAGTGTTATTTTTACGTTTAGTTCATTTGATTCCTTTTCCCTTTGGTAATGCCCCTCCCTTCGGCATTCCTTTGTTTGGCTACCTGCCCTCACTCAACTTTCAAATTTCCTCAGTTCTCATCAGTTAATGATTTTCATCTGTATCCTTTCAGTTAATTAGACCCCTTTTTCTTTTTAAAGCTGTTCCTCCCAAACCTTCATCAGTCTCCAGGATTGGGAATGCGTTCCTGCCAAACCCTTTGGCCCTACCGTCTCACAGTCCTGCCTTGAAGAGGGGAGACACCACCAGGCTTCTGCCCGGGACACCACTGGCTGGGTGCAGACGCGCCCATTACCCACACCCCACAGTACCGCCTGAGCTGGGCTGTGCATTCCTGTTCCGGGCTTCATAACTGAGACAGCCACACACAGAGAGATAAATTTTCAAAAATCTGCTGCAGACAATGCATTTCATTTTACTCCATGTGGTCTGATTGAGAGCATCCCAATCTTAGTTCTGAATAAAAAAGGTCTGGGTCTCTATTGGGTGTTTTTGAATATACTATGAATTAAAATAATTTCAACATTTAATAAGGTCTAATTTTGATTAGATGGATGTTGCTCAAACTAGAAGAATAACTTTAGCGAGTTTTGATTGGTATTTCCAGTTTTGAAAATTTATGCACACAACTTGTGAATAAAAACTGTCTCAAAAGCACTGCTGCTCGACTGTACCTCCCCAAGCCTCCACACTCTGGCTCACACACGGCAACCCCCGAACGCCTACCTCTCAGATCGACGTAAAACTAGCCAATGAGTAGTGCAGTTACGCAGGGCAAGATTTCCACAGCTGAAGCGAAGGAAGGGAGATGATTCCCACCCTTCAGTTTTCCTTAAGAGTGTCAGGAACTTCAGCCCCTCCAGCTCTATACAACTAAAGCAGGACAAATCGCAAAACAAACAGTCTTTAAGCTGTGCCCTTGAAGTCATTACCTCTCAAATCTGACAGGCATTTTTTCAAATGCTTGATGACAGCGAGATTAGCGCCTGGTGATGGGGGCGGGGGGGCACATTCACGCTGATAGGAATGTGTGTAACATCCGTGGCTATTACACCACAGTTTGTCTAAAGTGCTCCTCTTCCCAGCTTCGAATTCTGGCAGGTGATTCCTGGGTGCTGGGGGAGTGATGTAGTGCCAAAGTGCTCCAGACAGGTGACCGCAGAGCCAAGGGTTATATTTCTGCATAAAACGCTTCCAGTATACTACTGGCTTGGGTGAAATGCCACAGAAACCAAGCAAGAGAAGCTGCACACAAACACAGGGTCCCCTTCATCTCTTGTATTTTCGGTTCATCTTTTACGAATATGCTGTTAAGATGAATGCATTTTAACATTAACTCTCATTCCTAAGCTCAAACTTGAACAGCAGCCTTTATTTTACTTTATTGTACCTCCCATTAAATGCCATTAAAATCTATCACCCATGGTTATCCCAGAAAAAAAAATAGCCATATATTCTGGGTAGACCCTGTTGAACAGAAGCTAGAAAAATATTCACATTAACCATAATCACATTAAAATCCAGTGAGTCAAATTCAAATTCAACATGGGCTTTTTTGGCATTATGAAAATGTACATTTCATGTGGCCAAAGCAGAAGTATTTTTAACAAGACACTAAAGGACATGCAGATCTACTGTAACAGAAAACCATAATATAATACAAATATGTGTGTGTGCGTGTGTGTGTGTGCGCGCGCACGCGCATGTGTGTGTGTGTGCATTTGCTGATGTGTTGAATGAGTGTGTATATCAGAACAGAGCCAAATACAGAACACAGAATAAGCTGACAAAAAAATGATTTTTCCTGGTTTATTGTAGTTATACTAGTTGATGCAGTTGGTATTATCGAAGACCTTTAAACAAAATAGAATGTCAAAAGAAATGAAAATGCACAGCCTTTACCAACCAGTAAACAAAAATGTCATTTTTTTTGACAAAACAGAACTAGAACCTAAAGACGTTTCGGGGCTGGACAGTCCATGGTATGACAGAAGCAGTACGGTACTAGAAGGCACTCTGAGAGCGCATTACCTCAGCCACCGCATTATCATTGAACGTGAGTGATAAACGAGTGTCAACTGTGCCATCTTTATGCACATAAAAATCTTTTATGTGCTGGATTAAGCATACAGTGTAAGTCAAATCTTCACCAAAACTGAATCACCTCCTCCTTTGCACAGTATCTGTCAACGCACAAAATTTAATTGACATCCATTACCTTTTGAGATATACCATTAATTAACATTCTAACAAACAAATAAACAAACAAACCATGGTGAAAACATATGACCTCCTGACAGAGGTAAAACTAAAGGAATCAAGGCCTGACGAAGTGGAAGGGGCTTCTCTGTAGTCAGTATCATCATGGCAAGCTGGATGGCCCTGAGCATACTGGCAAGCACACACCTTTGAACAGGAGTGAAGATGGAATAGGAAGAAGCCACTTCGCCAAGACCGCTGACTCTAGGAGAATTTTCCAAAATTTTCCTAATAAATACTAGGTTTGTAGCAGATTATATGCCAAAGACTGAGGACACAAGACAACACTTCAGCAAAGGAACTTAAATACACAATATAACAAAATACAAAGTGGAAAATGCCTATGAAGGCATGGGAAGTGAAACAAGGAGGGTGGGGAATGGAATGAGACTATAATTAAAGTAGCAATATGTAATATATTTACTATACTAAATCATAAAATGACCATAAAATCATCAGAGATTTGAGATAAAATGCAAAGTTGAAATGCTGGCATCTCTGACAATGATGCTACAATCAGTATATTCTCCTTTTAATGAACTCTGGACCACTCCCAAAGTGGAGGAGTGTATTCGGTGGAACGATGGATCGGGGATCGGGGCGAAGGCGATGTTCTATGGACTTTGTCTGTGATTGTGCGAACATTGGGAGCCCCGGGTGGCAAGACTCAGGGTGGGGCTCGCGTCTCTCGTCGGAGTCCGTGTAGGCTCCCAAGCCCCCAGATGGTGTAAATGAATCAACAATAGATGGGCTCTTCATACGTCGTCGATATGACTGCAACTTTCCTTAGAGTTTGACGTCCGGCGGCCGAGGATTTTAATTAGATGGTCCGGCCCTCCTTGCTTGGATGCTGTGATCCACTGTTGCAACACGGATTTTTGCGAACACACCCTCAAAGTGATGCCCCCAGGAAGTAGGCTATTTGGGCGAAATATTGGATATAATTCAAAATTCGATTCAATTCCGTTTTTATTTTCATGCAACTAGCGCAACTTTTGCAGTGGATAGATTGTCACAAAGAATGAAGGAATAGCTTTATCTTTATTGTTGAGAGATTAAATAAATGAAAGGGCAGTGCCCATTAAACCTATTTTACCCCATTTTCAAAATAGCAAAACATGAAAATGGCAAAACTCCCAGTAGGAAGAAAAAATCTGTATGAAATTGGAAAGGACTCTCTAACGGTGGTGAGTGTTAAAAAATATATGCTCCCCAGTGGGAAGAAATCTCAGGAGGAACCCAGCTAAGGTGGGGAAGCCCATTATCTGCGGGCTAAAAG